>JAUIMM010000221.1:1327500-2527500 GCA_031769625.1 Taudactylus pleione
GGATTTGTTCATTACACTTCAGCATTCTCTCAGAATATTAACATATGTCCTGTTTAGTGTACATTCCTTGGAGAGCTTGAATATGTCAAAATAATGTATAATCCTATTTGCTTTAATATATGCATTATATGGAGGCAACTCAATTAGCATGAGGAGCTGTCATCCCACCCGTCTCTCTGGCATCTTACATCCACCATCATTGCAGATTATTTTCAGTTGCGCAGGAAAATGTGCAACGTTGCTCTTTTGGACCGGTTCTCAACCCCAATCAACAAATATCCCCAACAGCCCATATTTTCAGGATTTTTGTCTGTGGTTACAGGTTGGATAATTACTGACCCAGTAAAATTGATTAATTCAACTGTGCATGATTAAAGAAATGGCAGCTTGGTTTGAGTAATGGTTAGCATTACTGCCTCACAGCACTGAGGTTGGGTTCGATTCCTACCAGTGCCCTAAAAGTGTGGAGTTTGTATATTCTCCCTGTGCTTGCATGGGTTTCCTCCAGGGGGCTCCGGTTTTATCCCATATTCAAAAAATATACAGTACAGGTCGGTTAATTAGCCCCCAAGAAAAATGAACCCTAGTGTGTATGTGTGTACTGTACATGATGTAGGGAATATAGATTATAGCAATAAGTTATTTATTCAGTGCTAGCAAGGGTATTTTAAAACCACAATATAATTTTATAATGTCTAATTGGGCAATCCTTCTTATTCAATTATGAGCTGTTTGTAAATAAGGGAAGGTCCATTTAAAAAAAAGGTATCATCATACCAAGTGGGTTTTTTAAAAATACATATAATACAGCAGATATTTTAACTCCTAAAATGGACACAAATTGGGGCATATTCAATTAGGTTTGAGTTTACCAAAATTCTCACACCTGTAGGGTTTTCCCATAGGTGCTAAATATTTGCTACTCAATTTGTTTTTATTGCACCCTCCAGAGCAGGTCCAATTTTTTCAAAAATCCATATTTTAAGGAAAAATTATCAACACCTCTGGACCCTTTTGGACACCCCCTAATGACTAATTAAGTAATTTGAAGTTTCCAATTAGCTTGATTCATCCTTAATTACTCACCTTCTGCACCACTGTTCTCCTCCTCTGTTTCTTCTCCAGCATAGTAGACAGCTTCCATGGACTGGGGACAGGACAGGTACTATGATTCTAACCCTGCACCCTGCTACACCTAACCTTGCACCTGCACACATTACACTACACTGCATCTGGTCCCTGCACACACTACACTACCCCTAACCCTGCACCCACTCCCCACACACACTACCTATTCTAATGCTCACCCTGCACCAGTTCCCAGCACACATTACACTACACTACACTACACAGCTGCTCTGGCTGGAGATGTCCTATCTCCTATTGGAGTTAATAGGTAAGTATTATGCTGAAGCTCTGCATCTAAAAACATGGATGTGGTATGTTATATGCGTGTTTTGTCAGTGTGATATAGTGTACCAGAAATATCTGTGCAACAATGCATTTGTTCAAAATATTTATTGATAGATAAGGAGAGTCACAGTGCTCTCTGATGATGATAGGATTTGTATCAGTACAGGGTATGTAGCCCTTAGGTATGGGTCTGTGGATGGCTGAACTACATTGATGTAGATGGTAGCAGGTGCTAATGGGGAGTAGCAATCTCTTGTACCTTCTGTATGTACCTGGTCCAGATGGCTTTCGTATATATGTCTCCATTTTAACCACCTAAGATTGGTTTAGAAGCTACTCACTCCAATAGGAGGTATTAATTCAATCCAACACAACTACAATTAAGTCTAAGCTATCATTACCCAAATAATAATCTGTAATTCAGATAAATAGCATGGATTAGCCAAATCCACAGGCAAAATGAAGTTCAATATGAGCAACATACTCAAAATGCTTACAGTTTATGCGAAAACAATTAATAAAAATGCATATAGTTTAAGGCAAATAATTTTTATATAAACATAAAAAACATTAAAAGAACAGTCTCACTTACATGAACTTGTCAGATTGGCTCACAAGAATTGTACACAGTTTTGCATGTGGGATATGGTATTTATCAAGTGCCTATTTTTTTGTGTCAATGCAAATTAGCCAAGCTTCTGCTTGAAATGGGCATGAGCATGCTGTCACCCAGGGTACAGAGTTATGACACTATCCAGACCAGCATCATTGTGGTGAGAAGTGTAATTGGATCATTTGCTGACAGTCCAAATGGACTATACATAAAACATGCCATCTTCTTAGACAAATAATTACTCCAGCAGCTGGACAGACACATAAAGATTAATTGGCAGGTCACTGTGCTGGTAATTACAAAAACTCAAAGTATTATACAGTTAATAAACATACATTGTTCCATGTTGCCTCATATCTCGTGATCCATAAGATAATCACAACATTGTTCTTATCCATAGTAGCCAACACAATGTTATTTCCTATTCTGCAAAAGAAAAATAGGAGAAACTGCTTCTTTGGGCAGATACTGTATTTCTTTTCCCTATAGATATCCTCATACATATTTGTTATATCTAATAACACAATTTATCAGGGTAAACAGTACACAGCACAGTTAATAAGAATATATAGTTAACCCTTCAAATAGTCTGGTTTGGCCACTTTCATACTTCCTTCTTTGGGACTTTGTGTGAGCAAGTTTTTATGATGTGTTATGGCATTAGTGGCAGATGTGTAAGATGTGTGGTGCAGTGAATGAGTAGTCAGAGATGGACAGTATTGCACAGCTGCACATAAGCAGCTGTGCAATACTATCCAGCTAAAATGCTAATGCTGCAGGAGAGAAAAGACGCCTCCTGTCAGCATCTGTAATCCAAGCACTGTGATCGTAGCCTGTGAACACCATCATGACTGATGGAGGTGATGTTACCCAGCATCAGCCAGCTAAGTAAGCTTCAGTCTATTGCAAAGCTGGCTGGCTCCTACCTTCTTGCAAGGCCAGGAAGTCTGTGTCCAGGGTGGCCTCAGCACTCCCAGGAAATAGTGAAAACACCCCCCATTTCCAGGAACACAGGCTGTCCCCACCCCTGCACCACCCTCCATTTGATTCTGCATGTCAATCATGCAGAAGCTTGGGGGTGCCGGGAAGGCGGGGATGACCCGCGTTCCCGGAAAAGGGGAGGGTGTTGCATTGGATTAGCATACATCTCTGAATCAGGCCAATAGACAGCAAAAAGAAAGCATCGCAGTTTCTGGACCATAAAAACCTCAGTGTTCACCCATGTGAGCTCGCACACTATGGTGATACTGACACTTACCGGGTCCAGCGACACTGATCTGTCAGGCAGTGGGCGAGGAGTTCAGGGTGCCTGCTGCCGATGCTTCTGGCTCCCTCCAGTGGCTGTGACAGGCAGCTCCGGATCTCCTAGGAGCGTGCTTGCCATCCTGTTCTAGATTTATAGGGCAGGCGCGCAAAATGCTAATCGCATTTGGTGCAGGATTTCAAGTCCTCCCTATAAGAGGGAGTTTCTGGCAGCACACAGGTGCCAGAGTATAGGCTCACTTACCATACTCCAGCATTCCTGTGATACTCCATTACCTGTTTCTGACCTTGGCTTTGTTTGTGACCCTGATTTTGCCTGACCCCTGGTATTGCATCTGATATCTGGTTTTGACTTCGGCTATTCCCTGTGACCTGTTTATGCCTGCTCCCTGGTACCGTCTAGACTGTTTGGTTCTGACCCGGCCTGTCGATTAAGCTATATGTCTCCTCCACTGCATCCAGAGTTTACCAGCACCTGTAAAAGGGAACCTATCCTGATGGCCGCGACCTGTGGGTCGGATGCAGCCAAGTCCATACCTTCTTATGAGGATCCCTGGTGAATACCACCGGCACATTAGACTCCACGCCTCAGGCATAGGTCTAGCCAACTCCCTCAATACGGGCCTCATCCATAATCCATCCAAGAGTTGTGACAGAATACTCTGGCCCAAAAAACATGGATGCTACTGGTAATCCGTCACGACGAGACCCGCTTGAGAAATTACTTGCTAGAGTCGAGAAGCAAGAACAATACCAGGCTCAGATTATGCAGTGTTTGCAGACACTGATGCAGCAAGTCGGTGTAGCTCAAGCACCTCCGGTACAACCAGGTCCATCTACTACGGCACCAGCCGCAGGGGCTTTTGCCCTAATATGGATTCCGAATCCAACAAAGTTTGATAGGGATCCAACAGGCTGTCGTGGATTCATAAACCAGTGCTCAATCCAGTTTGAAGTTCAGGCAGCAAGTTTCCATTCAGACAGGACAAAAGTGGCTTTTATAATCTCGCTATTGTCAGGTCAAGCATTGGCTTGGGCCTCTCCATTGTGGGAAAGGAATGATTCGCTTGTCAACAACAGTGCCAAGTTTCTGAGAGCCTTTCAGAAGGTCTTTGATGAGCCAGGGCAAGCATCCTCTGCAGGGTCGGCTATTTTGCAGCTGAAACAGGTAACCAATCTGCAGAACAGTATGGCGTGCGGTTCCGAACCCTTGCTTCTGAGTTGGGGTGGAATAATGAAGCCCTGGTTGCTGCATTTATGCAGGGGCTGTCGGATCAAATTAAAGATGTCCTTGCATCAAGGGAATTGCCGACTTCCTTGGACGACTTAATCTCCTTGTGTATCTGAGTAGATCCGCACCACAGAGAGAGAGCACGTGAAAATGAACAGTCTCGCTGCTTTACCTTTAAGCTTGCTCCATGTTTCACGGCACCTACTGAGCTCCCAGAGGAACCCATGCAGATTGGAAAGTCTTGGCTTTCTGCTGCAGAAAGGGATAGGAGGTTTAAAAATAAACTTTGTTTGTACTGTGGTGAACCAGGTCATCTTCTTTCTGGCTGTCCAAAGCTTCCGGGAAACAAGAAGGACTAACTGATCAAGGGGTGGTCAGGTTAGGTGCATTTCAATACACCCCAAAAAACAGTGTCACTTCCGAGTTTTCCATCGATGTAACTCTGGTCGTGGGAAATTCTTCCGAAGTCATCAAGGCCTTCTTAGATTTGGGTGCCGATGGCAATTTCAATACAGCTAAGAAGGTCCAAAAGTTAAATGTTGCAAGTATGTAGCTGCAAAACCCCCTTTGCATTATTGGAGTGGATGGGAATAAACTTCCTACGGCTACCATTCACTCTCGGACAACCGAAGTCACCATGAAAGTAGTGGCTCTTCATCGAGATAACATTCTATATTCTTCCTTCAGCTGAGAGTCCAATCATTCTAGGTCTTCCTTGGCTCCACAAGCATGCCCCTGTTCTAGAGTGGAAGAATTTTTCCCCTTTCACTTCCAGAATCCCAGGCTGTAACCGAATATGTTAATAAAAATTTAGAGCGAGGGTATGTCAGGGAGTCTAAATCACCTGCTGGAGCTTGCCTGTTCTTTGTTAAGAAGAAAGATGGAGGTTTGAGACCATGTATCGATTACTGGGGCTTGCATGCAATTACCATTAAGGACCGATATCCTCTACCGCTGAGTTCCGAACTTTTTGACCGAATAAAAGGGGCAAAGATTTTCACTAAACTGGATCTGCGTGGGGCTTATGTAAGTAAGTAACGCCCCTGCCATTTTCCAAAAATACATGAACCATATCTTTCAGGACCTGTTATACAAGTATGTGGTGGTATATCTGGATGATATCCTGATATTTTCAGAGGATATGAAAAGTCATTGCCAACATTTGTGTGAGGTACTGTTACGACTCCGGGATAACCAGCTCTTTTGCAAGCTTGAGAAATGCTCATTCGAGAAAAAAGAACTAACATTTTTGGGGTACATAATTTCCGGTTCCTGTCTTAGAATGGATCCAGAGAAGCTTTCCACCACTGTAAACTGGCCCCATCCAATCGGGTTGAAAGCTATTCAATGTTTCCTGGGGTTTTGCAATTTCTACCGCCAGTTCATCAGGAATTATTCATCCATCGCAGCCCCATCACTGCTCTTACCAAAAATGGTCAAGACACTCATGTATGGTTGTCACAAGCGTGGAATTTAGGAGCTGTGTTCCCGGACTGGGCCTTGGATCTGTATTACTTGGCGCAGACGCTCGCTGGAGGAGGCTTGGCTTAATGAAGTTTCTCCGCATGAGAGGGTGCAGCGAACTGACAGGAGTTTGAGGAATGCGGCAGTAACGAGATAGCTAGGAAGCTACGTGGAGCGGCTGGATAGCCTAGGGTAGACGTTGGTAGCTGAGTGGCTACGTGGAGCGGCTGGATAGGCGTGGGTAGACGTTGGTAGCTGAGTGGCTACGTAGAGTGGCTGGATAGCCGTGGGTAGACGTTGGTAGCTGAGTGGCTACGTGGAGCGGCTGGATAGCCGTGGGTAGATGTTGGTAGCTGAGTGGCTACGTGGAGTGGCTGGTTAGCCGTGGGTAGACGTTGGTAGCTGAGTGGCTACGTGGAGCGGCTGGATAGCCATGGGTAGATGTTGGTAGCTGAGTGGCTACGTGGAGCGGCTGGATAGCCGTGGGTAGACGTTGGTAGCTGAGTGGCTACGTGGAGTGGCTGGATAGCCGTGGGTAGACGTTGGTAGCTGAGTGGCTACGTGGAGCGGCTGGATAGCCGTGGGTAGACGTTGGTAGCTGAGTGGCTACATAGAGCGGCTGGATAGCCGTGGGTAGATGTTGGTAGCTGAGTGGTTACGTGGAGCGGCTGGAGTGCAGTGGGAAGGCTACTTAGCTAAACTAAGAAACTAGTTGCTCTGGCAACTTGTGTGAGCATTGGGGATCCTTTTATAGTGGACACTGGGAGCTGACAGGCTGAGAGAGAAGGAGTAGGCTCCTCATTGGTGGTAGTGGGGTCACATGGGCAATCCAAGATGGCCGCGCCCATGGACCGGAGGACAGCGCTTCCTGGAGGTAGTCAGCGGGGACCAGTGGTGAGCAGGAGCCGGCGTGGGAGCAGCACAGCAGCGGGACCCTCCAGAGGACAACAGCGGAGACTGCCTTGGGAGAAGAGGAAGGAGCATACAGCGCGGGAGCCGGAAGACAGCGCGGGTCAGCGCCCGCACAGGTAAGCGACGGGGTCTGATTCTGGGGTCTCTAGGCTGGCGTGTGACAATGGTTACCTGAGGCAGAGGAAGCATTCGGCCAATTGAAGCAATGCCTCCTTTCAGCGCCTATTCTGAGGCAACCAAATTGTGATTTACCTTTTTTTTGGAGGTGGACACTTCCACGGTTGGAGTGGGGGCAGTGCTGTCGCAGAAGGATATGGAAAACAAGTGGTACTCCTGTGTGTTCTTCTCATGAAAGTTCTCTGCACCAGAAAGGAACTATACGGTCGGAGATAAAGAACTACTGGCCATCAAGTTGGCTCTTCAGGAATGGCGATACTTGTAGGAGGGAGCTAAATTTCTGGTGACAGTATATACCGATCATAAAAACTTGACGTATCTCAAGACGGCCCATTGTTTAAATTACCGCCAGACTAGGTGGTCATTATTTTTGATCAGTTTAATCTTGTGATTTCCTATCGGCTGGATAATAAGAATGTGAAAGCTGAAGCACTATCTCGAGCATTCAGTTCTGATGAGATGGAGGAATTAAAGGAGGACAAGCCCATTCTAAATCCTGCTTGCTTCGTGGTTATTGCCAACAAGGTCAAAATTCCACCAGGGAAAACATTTGTAGCATCTGAATCCCGATCCAAGTTGCTGCAGTGGGCACATTCTTCACATTTTAGTGGGCATGCAGGAGTCAATAGAACTCTGGAATTAATTCTCAGTGGGTATTGGTGGCCAACAGTTCTTCAAGATGTTAAGGATTTTGTGGCAGCTTGTCATATTTGTGCTCAGCACAGTATTCCTCCGCATTCTCCATGTGGTCCTCTGTTGCCACTACCAGTGCCTGATTGTCCTTGGACTCACATTTCCATGGACTTCGTGATGGATCTACCTTCATGCCAAGGGTTCAATACTATCCTGGTGGTGGTGGACAGATTCTCCAAGGCTGCTCATTTTGTGCCATTAAAAGGACTACCCCCAGCACCTAAGTTAGCGGAAGTATTTATTGGGGAAATCTTTAGACAGGTTTCCTAACAATGTTGTTTTTGATTGAGAGGTACAATTTACCTCTAGATTCTGGAGAACTCTATGCAGGTGCTTTGGCATCAAGTTAAACTTTTCTTCGGCCTACCATCCACAGAGCAATGGCCAGATGGAATGAATAAACCAAGAATTAGAGAAATTTATTCGAATTTATGTTTCTGCCAATCAAGATGACTGGGTTTCTCTGCTGCCTTGGCTGAGTTTGCCCACAGCAATTTATCATGAACCGTCAGGACATTTCCCATTTTTTACTCAATATGGTCTGCATCCACTATTACCCAAGTTACCAGGCCTGCAGTCAGTACCACTTCCAGCTGTGCATGGTACAGTGAATTGGTTTTGTAATATCTGGAAGGAGATAAAAAAGAATTTGTGCAAAGCCTCTTCAAGGTATAAACTTTTTGCAGCCCGGAAAAGGAACTGGGGTCCGTTGTTAAATCCTAGTGATAAAGTCTGGCTATCAACCAAGCATCTGAGATTAAAAGTTCCCACTATGAAGTATGCTCCCAGGTACATCGGTCCTTTCCAGATTCTTCAGGTGATTAATCCAGTGGCATTTTGTTTCAAATTACCTGGTACACTTAGGATACCTAACGTAATTCATGTATCCCTTCTAAAACCCCTGCTGCTTAATAGTTTCTCAGTACCTTTCAGCAATTTCAGTGGACCATCAGGAGGAGTATGAGGTAAAACAGATCTTAGACTCCAGACTGTCGAGGGGATCTGTTCAGTTCTTGGTTGATTGGAAGTGGTATGGTCCTGAGGAACGTTGTTGGGTCAAGGCTTCAGACATTCATGCACCTCAATTTCTTCAGAAATTCCATCAGAAGTTTCCTGATAAACCATTTGTGGGGTGTTTGGTGCCCTCCCCGAGAGGAGGTAAAAAATGTCACAGTACGCCGGACTCCGGGGTGCACTTACCGGGTCCAGCAACATTGGTCTGTCAGGCAGCGGGCGAGGAGTTCAGGGCGCCCGCTGACGATGCTTTTGGCTCCCTCCAGCGGCTGTGACAGGTGGCAGCGGCTCTCCTAGGAGCGCGCGCGCCGTCCTGTTCTAGATTTAAAGGGGTAGGCCTGCCAAATGCTAATCGCTGGATTTCAAGTCTGCCCTATAAGAGGGAGTCTCTGGCAGCACACAGGTGCCAGAGTATAGGCTCACTTACCATACTCCATCCTGTGATACTCCATTACCTGTTTCTGACCTTGGCTTTTTTTGTGACCCAGATTTTGCCTGACCCCTGGTACTGCATCTGATATCTGGTTTTGACTTCAGCTATTCCCTGTGACCTCTTTACGTCTGCTCCCTGGTACCGTCTAGTACATTTGGTTCTGACCCGGCCTGTCAACTAAGCTATACGTCTCCTCCACTGCATCCAGAGTTTACCAGCACCTGTATAAGGGAACCTATCCTGAGTGCTGTGACCTGTGTGTCGGACGCAGCAAAGTCCATACCTTCTTGCGAGGGTCCCTGGTGAATACCGCCGGCACATTAGACTCTGCGCCTCAGGCATAGGTCTAGCCAACTCCCTAAATACGGGCCGCATCCATAATCCATCCGAGAGTTGTGACACATAGTAGCGCTCAACAGTACACACAGCTCACCCACACTGGCTAAGCTACCTGATACTACTGTAGCCTCTTGTAGGGGCCCTGCAATAATAATTGACCCTAGTGAAACTAGAGCAGTAACAGGCTGCATATAGTAACAGATTAGGAATAGTGGGCCTAGCCCTTTAGGCTATGGGAAACCTGGGCTTTTATTTCCATTATTCCCTACACTAATGCCGACTGGCCGCTAAAACAGAGAATGGCCAAATGCCCTATTTTGTTGTAAAAATAGGGTATGTGTGGGGGATAGGCACACAAACAGGCTCTCTGGGGCCTAGCTGGCCACAAACCTAATGCACGAATTTTACAATTGTGCCTTTGGCCTAATGCCAAAATTTATCTTTAGCCCACGGGCTTATTATGCAAATGTATCTGTAGACACAGGCCTAATGCCCGAATTCACTCACATGACTATGGGCACCTAAAGCCTGGTTAACAGAACGGCCAATGCCCTAGTAGTCTAGTAAGTAATAAGAGAGGGTGCCCGACTGAAGCCTTACTATATTAGACAAATACAGTAGGAGTACCCACTGTGTCAGTCCTTCCCTGCAGGGATCAGCGCTCTTCTTAATCTTGCCTCTCAGAGTTGGCTTGACTCCATTGGCTATTTGAATCACACTGGGCTTCAGCTTGGCAGCAGTATAAGCTATTTTTGCAGAATAGCATCCTTGCCACCAGGAATCAGGTATCTGACTTGACCTGGCTCTGTTTCTTTCCTCTCTGCATATTTTCACTTATTCCATTTTCCAGCATCTTGTAACTTCCCAGTAGGTCTTCTCTAATTCTGTGGCATCGCTTTTTCTATATGGTCTTTGGGAGCTCTTCTTTGCTCTCTTGCCAAACTGACCTGTGCCAACCTGCACCAGCCAATAAATGCCAGATCAAGGGGAAGAGCAGGCTGCACTCCTGATTGGCCAGACAGGCACAAGTACTTGGACTCCTGCTATGCATCTAGTCCTTGTGCCTTGTATACTTGATGTTCCAATTCTATCTCATTCTTCATTTCATTTACAGTTACCTCAGCCAGTTCTTTCCAGCCATTCATGTCTAGTACTTACACAATGTGGGCCATGACCTACATTAGCAGCAAAGTTCATAACTTCTTTCAGGAATACCTGATGCAAGCCTTCTCCATGTTAGACTCCTTACCTCCCTCTGTAGTAAGTAGCAAACTGAACAGGCTGTATATGATCTATCACATCTCAGTAATTTCTGACACCTGACTTGAGGGCTCTGTCCATCATACTTTCGCAACCAAACTTTGTCCTTTGGGATGGACATTTGAGATTTTTCCCGTTCACTGCTGCTCTACAATAAATGTGTTTTAGTGGAGTTAAAGGGGTTGCAAGTACATTACTCGGTATGTGGCCAAACTATTACTGTGGTGTTGACATGTCCCCATCACAATATGACCATACCCCATAGTTTGACCCAATTCTAAGAACTGCATAATTTTGAGGTATGAAGTTGGTAAAAGACAAATACAGGGGGGAAGGGAGGAGGAGGCAGAGGAGGAGGAGGAGGAGGAGGAGGAGGAGGAATGTATGTGAAAATACTATAGGACAGGAGATTGGAAACAAAACAGGTGGAAGTTCATTCCCACCACAACACAACAGACATTGTATGTTTCAAGGGCTCTATTTACTACAATCCGCATTTGTAATGTAGATTGTAGTGTGGTATTACCGACTGAATTCGCATTGCGAATTCAGGCAATATCACAGGGATTTACTACAAATCCTTTGCAGGGACAGAGCTTGCGAGAAAGCTCTGTCCCTGCGAATCCCATCCACACACTAGTCACGGTATTTAGGCAAAAAATATCGTGACTAGTGCCACGCGCATGCACCAACCGGCCGCCGTTGCTACCCCCGGCGCTAAGCCCCCGCCCCCATCATTAAGCTCTGCCCCCATGATTGCGGACCCCTCCGCGACCCCCCCTCTCCCTTAAGTACACTTACCTGCATAATCCGGGCTCCGGTGATGTCTTCCATGTCCTCCGGTAAGGTGATATTCCATACTGCACTGGGACCCGATCACCTGATGACCTGTCCACAGTGCAGCATGGGAGACCAGCTGACCAGAGGGGAGACATCACCGGAGCCCCGACCACCAGTCCCTGGAGTCAGGTAAGTTAATTATTTTTTTTTTTTTTACTTTTATTTAGACTGTATCAGCATGTGGTCTGTTTAGACCACACAGCTGATCACTGTGGCCGGCTCCCGGTTCTGCTCTCCCCGTTAGAGCAGGGCAAGAGTCCGGTAACCGGGGGAGACCCTGGATAAAGCCACCTCCAGGTGGCGTTATTATCACAGGGCTTTCTCCAGTATTTTTTTACAATTTATTTTTAGTAACTGTGGTCGGATCACATTTCCCATTACAATTATGGGAAATGCGATCTGCTTACTAAAAATAAGTGATACTTAGGGATTGGAGTAGAATTTTACGAATTCTACTCCAATTGCCCTTTAGTAACTGTAGGTGATACTAAAATAATGTGAAAAGGGTGTGAAAACACCCTTTTTCACTTTATTTTAGTACAAATAATGTTAATAAATAGAGCCCAAATAGAGCAGGCCTTAGCATTATGGATTACAGAGCCAATATGCCTGACTCCTGTGCATGTATATTTAGCTACCTTCTCACACCATGACATTGCCCCTGTCATCAGCAGGTCTGCCCTCTCTTACAGAAGGGCACAGGGTACTGCACACTTATGTATTGATATGCACAGTGCTATTGGGATCATTCTGATTGGCTATAGGTTGTTATATCACTTCCCACACACTTGGGACATAGATGTGAGTGCAAGATGAAGATTGCTACTGTAATAAAGGCTGTGTTCTGGGTCTAATAAAATACACTTTAAGGCCAACTAAACTAGCCAACAAGAACTCAGTTATATACATGCATGGCTCTTAATACACGTTTAGTGCTACTTCAAATGTAGCTATTGGGAGTCCATAGTATTCAACCCTTGCAAAGTTCACATGACTTAATGACAGTGTTACATATTTGCATGCTCAACTGACTTATTTATTGACATTCACTTGTATAGCACCAGCATATTCAGGAACATTTTACAATTGGGAACAAAACAGTAAAAGAACAAGACTGGGTAATAACAGTCAGACAATGAGGTGACATTTGATACATGAAAACAAGTGCTTCATACTGTATTGCAAATTGGCGGAGATTGCAGATGCAGTCACACAGCAATGTTGGCCTTGGGTTAGTGGAATGTGTACAGTAAGTGCAGAAAGAGAAGATACTGTACAGAAGTGGATAAGTGTGTTGGTACCCTTACTGCTCATTGAAACAATGCTTCATTCCTCCTTAAAAGTGATGAAATTAAAAGCTATTTTCTCATGTATACCTGGATGCCATTTATATGTCATAGAGTAAAGCAAATAAAGTGTGAAGAGATAAATTATGGCTTATTCTCCAAAAATATTGTAAAATGGCCTGGACAGATTTGTTGGTACCCCTTAAGCTGCCCATACATCAGCAACAGTTTGTTGTGATCTGGCGATGCGATGGGAAATGCCGACCACCCAATATCGATGGTCAGCGATCCATAGCAGGATTGCTGAATTTTTACATGTTAAATGTCCCCGATTAGACAATCACGATCATTTTTTGATCGCGATCGTCAAATCGGGAAAATCCAACATGATAGATTTCTGCGATCCTGCAAGGTCAGGTTGCAGCATCACGGGATCACGGCAATCCATCGCTGATGTATGGATCCCTTTAGAAAAGATAATAAATATTTGAATTATAGTGATAATTCAAGCTAATTGCTTCTTGAATTAGTAACACACATATCTTCAATCTTATCAATCATTCAGATTATTTAAATGGAAAAAAATAAGATGTTTGGTATCATTGTGTGCACAGCACTGAACATGGACCAGAGAAAACAAAGGAGAGAGATGTCTGAGGAGATCACAAAGTACTGTAATGTAAATTATAGACAAGCATGTTACATGTAAAGACCATATCAAATCAGCTTAATGGTTCTGTGACTACAGTTGCAAATATTAAGAAGTTTAAAGACCAAGTGACTGTAGCCAACATCCCTGGATGTGAGGAAAATCAACCCCAGATAAAACAGAAGGATGGTGAGAAAGGCAGAAAAAGAGCCAAGGAAAATTTCCAAAGAGATACAAGCTGAACTCCAAGGTTAAGGTTCGGAACTACCAGATGCTGTTTGAGCAATAGTGCTCCATGGAAGAACCATAAGGACTCCACTATTGAAACAACAACATAAAAAATCCAAACTGAAATTTGCTTAAAATGCTATAGTGCTGCTGGAAGAATGTCCTTTGGACAGATGAGTCAACAATTGAGCTTTTTGGGAAGTCACATCAGCTCTATGTTGACAGAGGAAAAAAATAAAGCTTTAAAATAAAGCTTTAAAAATAAAAAAGTACACCATACAGTACCTGCTGTGAAACATGAAGGAGGTCCTTCTATGTTTTAGGTCTGCTTTGCTGCATTTGGCACTTGAATTTGTGCATAGCACAAAGAAATCTCAAGACTATCAAGGCATTCTGGAATGAAACATACTACCCAATGCAGAAGTCTCACTAATGGAGCATACACACGGTCAGATCTGTCAGATCTGTCAGATGAATGATTTGAATGATTTTACCAAAGATTTGAACGATTTGAACGATTTTTGACTGCATTAAAATGAATGGATTTGTCCAAGTCTGACTGCAAACACATCAGATGTCAGATATCGATATCTGACCATCGGGAACACGCATCGTTCAAACCGTTCATCTGACAGATCTGACAGATATGTCAGATATGTCAGATTTTCCTTCAGATATGAGCGATTGAACGATTTTTTAAATCGTTATCGTTCAGATCTGAAGAAAAATCAGACCGTGTGTATGCTCCTTAAGATCTACAGAAATCTCTTGATTGCTGTGATTGCTTTTAAAGTTTGTGCAACAAAAGTTAAGTTCCCATCGTTTCAGTCCATGCCATTTTCATTTGTTTTATTATTTCCAATACATTGTTAAATCAAAAATCAAATGCAAAGTGTCATTTCTATTAAATGTAGATTAAACTATGATGGATGCCAATTACTTTTGTCACTTTCCAAATGACTTCAGAGAAAAATATTGGTTCTTCTTTTTTGTGTGAGGGTACCGATAAATTTGACCATGCCTGTGTGTAACATTATGTGTGGACTGTGTAGAGGGGAGCTAATTGTGTAAAATAGCTTATGGAGGTTACATGAATGGTTCTGGGCTTTGATAAGCTTAAATGAACAATGCTTGAAGAAATTTCTGCAATATTTGTGCCCCATGAAAATTCACCCTGTTTGAAACTAAAAACCACAGCGTCCTGTGTAGTATGAAATTTACTGAACAAATAAAAACAATCTTAAGCTGAAGTTCCAATACGAATGACCTTTATGGGAAAATATTCCAATTCCTTTGTTAACTTAGATGTATCAGGTGAAATAGAAAAAATGAGAGTTATGGTAAAACTTACCTTTGTTAACTCTCTTTCTTCGAAGTCCATAGGGATCCACAGGGATACCATGAGGTGTAGGTGGTGAATAAGGACCGGACACCAAACCCAAACAGTTAAGCTTTCAACTGCCAGGATGCAACGGTCCCTCCCCCCCTAAACCACGCCCCTGAGCCTGAGCAAATCAATTTGCTTGGTGTCCAACAGGAGCTCGGATCACCTTTTATAACAGTGGCTGCCTTATGCAGCCCAAAGCTTTATTTTTATGATTTCTAATTTTATTGATCTTTCTTACTGAGTGTGCAGCATTAGACTGTCCTTAGGACGTCTGTGCTGCCACTACATCACCCCTCTGGGCACCGCAACTCCATAGCATCGCTTGGTACTTTCAGTGGGCTCCCGGGGACCTTGCTAGCTGGCCCCGCGGAGGACCACAGACTGCAACTGGGACACAGGGGACAGGTAAGTTGGGTTACCACTTGCGGTAGCCTGCGACTGGGCAGTTTTACCTCCGGTCTCGGGGGACAGACCGGAGGTGCTGAGAGTAAACACCAGCCTTGACCGCATGATCCATGGCCCCTCCACCAGCTCAAGGCGCTGCTCCACCATGGCCTGGATGCTCTTAGCTGCTCTTCTCCTCAGAACCCACCCCTCAGAGGTCTCCGCTGGTCATTTTCTGCAGGCTCAGCCACAGCTCTCTCTGGAAAACGCTGGGTTCTGTCCCCCTACATACCTCTCCCAGAAGTCAGTTTAATTAGTGCTATAGCCTACCAGACATTGCTTCTTGAAAGGCAAAAATTAAGACTGTTCTGATAACATTAAGACCCATGGGAAAAGTACTTTATTTAAAGTATAGCACTACACTGACATAATGTTTAAACTATACAATCATTGAAAATATTTACATTTAAAAAAAATTATTATTACATTTATAACTCGTTTGCACCAGCTATTGTTCAATTAATCAAAGTATCTTGGTTTGACATTTCCATCCACTAGACCTCACCTCCATAAATGGCCAAAACTAGGCACTCGTCCAAACCACTTATAAAATTACTGTAATGTCCTATTTAATCACACACTTGTATTACAGTTTGAATTAAAAGATCTATACACTCACTGAATCTTGTGAGTAACATGTTGCCACAGTCATTAGTATTGCTGACTCACAGTACTGCTATTGTGAGTTAAATTCCTGACCAGGAATTTAGATTGTAAGCTTCAGAGTGCAAGGGTCTGATGTGAATTACATATATTCTCTCTGTACAGGGCTGCATAATTAGTGGCGGTAAATAAACTATAATTTTCATATGGGGCACATTTAGTGAGGACTTCTGAATACTACACACGTAATCTGATAACAACCATTGTCTTATCATATATTCATTCATACTTTTCCTAATTGATATCTAATAAATCCTGATCAGATGTTGATTATGATCAGCAACCTTTTTGGACTGCAGTCTCTGATCCAGGCTGTTAGGTCAAGAATTACTGGTTGGCAAAATCTCTGCATATACTGTATGAGACCATTTAAACTGTTGAGCTGACATGATTCCCTATCTACAATAATTTAAAGCACAAGCATATTATAAATTAATGGATTTTCTCGGCTCATCAAAGATTACAATACATAAATTGTTATTACATGTTCAAGAAATGCAAGGAGGTCTATAGAAAAGAACATTTATTAAACAACTATCTCATAAATCCACATGACTTTAACTGCTGTTTACATGTAAATGTAATCTCAGCAATGTTCTATAAATGAAATCTGTAACTTTAATATCAATGACCTATGCATAAAATAGCAAATAATGCTAATTTCCTTTTTAATCATTATTTGGTGAAAACAGCTCCCAGGCACTAAGTTATAGCCTGCTGTGTCTCATATCATGCTCTGAAACTCATTTTCCTGCTCCTCTTTCATATTAGATGTAATTAATCAATGTGCTTGGAATATGCTTCTACTTAATTATGTGTGGTTATATATCAAGTAGGAAGAAATATCCCATTTGTTCTAGCCTGGAAGATCAATGGTCAATGCTTGTGACTTCACTGGTCCGCTACAAAAATTTACGGGGTGGTGGTGGTGGGTAAATTTATCAAAACAACCTTACCTACATAACATATGGTATATGTACTGTATAGTAATTAATTAGTTGTTTATAGCATTTAATCTGTACTGATGAATTTAGTGCTATTTATTTTAGAAACATTTATCTTGCTGTTTTGATTGCCTGAAACTGAAGTGAGATCACCAATAACATCAATTTGATATGCTCAAAACTTCAAACTGGTTAGAATTGAGATCAAAATTGAATTGTCCAAAAGGTTTAAAGATGGTAATTTTAATTTGCGGTTCCAAACTGCAGCTCACATTGAACTAGAGAAGTGCACAGACCCCCGTGTTTTCATGTTGGTTTTGGCAAAGTGTTTTGGTTCAGTTTTAGTTTTCTTTAAAATGTATAAAAACAGCTAAAATCATGTAACTTGGACCTGTTTTTATTCCTATAATATTATTAATAGCAAATAAATTCATTGCAGTAACTTTCAGTCAATTCTGACCACCTCACAGCACCTGAAATGGGATGTAGTTTAATCCCGGTTATCAGCACTCACAATGCCGGTGCCGGAATCCCAACACCAGTATCCCAACCGATGGCATCCCGACAGTACGTAGCTGGGTGAGGGGGAGGGTTAGGATTAGGGGTTAGGGTTAGGCACTAGGGGGAGAGTTAGGATTAGGCACTAGGGGGGGAGGGTTAGGTTTAGGCTGTTGTGGGGAGGGTTAGGTTTAGGTTGCAAAGAGTAAGGATTAGGTTCAGGGTGGGGTAGGTTTAGAATAGTTACCGACAAGTGTCAGTATCCTAACCCTGTTGGGATGCCAGCATCGGGATTCCCAAGTGCCGGCATCCCCCTGAAATTATGCTGGAGGGATTTAAATGCAATCCAAAACATGCAAATCCAGTTCTTAGATCCACTTTCTGAACTTGTGAGAAGACCCAAGTTGGGACCCAGTTCCACTCGGAACCCCAAAGTTCAGATGTGCTCGGTTTTCAGCATTCAAGAATTCAGTTTGGTATACCTTTCATGATTCAATGTTCATTTATCCATGTCAATGTTAATAGTTCATATTTAAATAATGTTTTAAATAATAAAAAAGGATATTTACTTTTTTTTAATATGATCTGCTAACACTGTTCTATGTACTGGCCATTTGCATTCGATGTTCACCATTAAACTGTTAAACATGTATTTATATGAGTTAAAAACATGTTAGAGACACACCTGTGAACCTGCAATAATGTGGAAACTGGTTTAAATATGGTCAATAAATCTAAAGTTTTATTAAATGTGCAGGTGATTTGAGTATCTATCTATCATCTAATCTTATACATAAATTTCATTGGTCTGTTTGTTTGTTTGTCTGTCCGGTTATGCAGTCGGACACCCCTGCACCGATTGGGCTGCGAGGTGGTCCAGTTGCATCCTGGACAGACTCTGGGGGGGTTAGGGTCCCGGTCAGACCTCATGTTGGTGTAAGCTGGGCAGAACTTTGACCCGGGGAGCCTATTCTGGGCCTTCCACTGGATGGATTTGGATAAAACTTCACAGAGTGGTAACATTGGATCCCAGAAGACATACTAGGGTTTAATGTCCCGGTTGGACTTCCTGTTGGTGTACGCTTGGCAAAACTTTGACCCAGGGATGCTGGGCAGAACTTTGACCTAGGGAGCCTATTCCGTGAGATGGCGCTGACAAGTGAGGAAAAACTCAGCTTTTCATTGCTTGATAAGTGGGCAACATATTTTGCCACCATACTTTGACTTCAGTGCCAGAATTAAATTGTTATGTCTGCTTGATACATTGGGCCTCAAATTTTTTTAAATAGTGATAGGTCCCTTGTATACATGTTGCAATAATGACATCCAGTTCATACAAATTCAGAGAGAACATGTTTTCTTCATGAATTCTTTTTGATTCGCGATTAGGTATCCCTGGATTACGGAGCAAGATTTCAGGAACGCTGTTCTGGATTACATCATTGCTAAGGAGAATTTCCGGAATGGCGTTCCACTGCACCCCCCTGAAAATGATCTATCTAACTGTCTATCTGTCTGATATCTATACCATATCTATCTATTACTATATCATCTGTTATGTGTAGCTATCTAAATATTTTTTATCTCATATCTAGCAATCATTTATCTATTTTGTAGTAGTGCGCTTCTGTTAAAATCTAGATAAATAATTAATATCAGCGGGAACGGTGTTTCTCTATACAGCGAGGGTACTGCCATGTCTAAGACATGCTTTGTGCATACATTATTGTTTAATATTAGGAGAACAAGCATTATTCATGTAAATGTTACCACTAAGGGCATTGTTCTGTGACTTATGCAAGATAATTTATTTTGCATCAACAAAGAAGCAACGTGACAGCTCCTATTTAATATGTCCAAATATACAAATACAATAAGGCTGTTTGCATAGAATATTATATAAAATGATTTATGTGAGTATCATGCAAGTAAATGTGAAAGTAAATCTTATTTACAAACTGTTTTTTTTTAAAGTCAAATATGTAAAATTTTCTTTGTAGATCGGGTATAATTGTCCCTTAATATGTGTTAAAATGATGGGGCATACATACGGTAGCATATATTTTTCAAATGTCATACAATGGAAATGTCTGTCAAATACACATTTGAAACATGGTACTAAAGCCTCAGTGGATAGTCTTCTTAACTATGCAGCCTGGTGAGCTGTAATGACAATCTTTTTCTCCCCCTCTCTCCTATCGTGCCTAGTGAGTGACAGTCCTGTGTCTCGCAGTCAGGTCATATCATCGTCACTTTCGCTCAGTCTGCCTGAAGCAATGGACCTCGGTGAGCTCCAAGAGTGAGCACAATAGTATATATCAGCTTTATACCTGACATCACTTTGAGACAATAAACATCCATCTTTCTTCCATTTTATAAGGTTCAAGTGCCCTTATGTTTGTGACTTTTTGTAGATGTTTTTCCTCTGTGTCAAGCCCTAGACAGAATAGTTTCTGGGGGGAAGCAAGCTGTCAGAGACGTCAATTACAACCACAATGAACATTTACCTTCTCCATGCAAACAAATCCAGTAAATTCTGTAGGTTAAAAAACTGCCAGACCTTGCAAGAGCCTGTTCAACATTCATGAGCATCAGTGACCAAATAAAAGTGGCACAGGAATGACCTCACAGGCAATCTAGGATCTTTAAGAGGAATAATATTTAAACTAGAAGTCAACCATATCTATCTTATCTTTTTTATAACTTACAGAAAATAATGTTCCTGGTTTTTAAATATTATTTGTATTTAATTCGTTCTTCCACCATTTTTAGGTTTTCTCATCCACAGTTGCTCTGACAGAAAATACTGATTATAAAATATTTTTTTCTGTGTTACGTGTTCATGTTTCTCATCTATATATTATCACTATTATGTTTGTTGGAATAATGTATTGATCTAATTTAAAAGAAATGTATAGTATACATAGATTGTACATTGTGTCTACAGGATATATTATGTGATGCTCATTTTTCTGTGGTGACTGAATAACTGCCTTACTTGAGTAACTGAAGCAGCTAGAGATGAATTAAGTTGTTCTCTTGTCAAAATGAGATTAGTTATATAAAAAATGCATGAATGTATTTGTAAAGGGAATATTTTGAGCTATAATTAGGGGAAGCTTGTTATAAAGTTGATGGGATACATTGGGATTTTGTGCTTATTTGCATGAAGATCAGCAGTTCCAGGTACAGTATGTAGGTTTTATCTATGACAGCTTAAGCAGATTGAGAATGGTATAGGATATCCCCAACATCACTTCCTCTTTGGTTTATTTAGGGTGGCATATCCCTAAGATAAGATATATTGGGCCTGATTCTAAGATGGGAGTTAAAGCAATAAAAATAAAGTACTGTAACCTTGCACCTTTGCAAAACCATGTTGCAGATTTAGATCTCTAAAGGACGTGTCCTAACTCAAATCTAAATTCCAGTGTAAAAATAAAGCTGTTCATTATTTATAGGCTACATGCAAAATCAACCAGTATTTAACCTGCATGCAAACATAATAACAAAATGTATTTGCACCCCTTTCATTGCAATATGGTTTGTCCAAGTGCACAGTTACTTGCTCTTTTTTGCTTTACTCCCAACTCAGAATCAGACACATTGGTTTGAAATGCTAAGAATATTTAAACGAAAGCTGCGGTAACACTTTTCCATTTAAACCTTCTATTTATTTTGAAATTTAGTATATAGAGAATACAAGGGCAGGAATCGTTTATACCATCATATTTATGGTTTCCAATGTTCAGAGTATAGACGGAATTCAGTGTGCTAATACAAAAGTTTATAATATACACTGAATTAACACCATAGCATTTGATGTGTATTTTTTTTATCTTAACCACTTGCCTGTCGTGGTCATGGTTGCATCATTTGTGACCGTGCCATGCTGTGCATAATCTGACATGGTCGCAAACAAGGCAACAAGTCAGAAACACCACTGGGCGGCTGCTGGAAGATAATCTTCCAGAAGCCGCCAATGACACAGGAACATCCCGGCCCCTCTGCATCCCTGCACTCTCCCCCAGTGTCACTGCTGATCGAGCAGCACAGCAGAATCCCCCACCTGGCAGCTACAGAGAGGAGCAGCCACTGGGGAAATGTAAATGAACCAGACCTCAGCCCCCCCCCCCCCCAATGTATACCCAATGGTTGCAGAGACAAGCAGCTGCTGGGAAAATATAAAGTTGCGATGTCGTGATGGTCGGATGAGCAATATTCCGATATATCGCCAGGTGGAATTTGAAAAAATCAATATTTGTTATGTGATGTGGGACAGACTATTTTTTGCTGGTTTTGGTTCTAATTCGTCATCCGGTTTTAGTTTTGCCAAACCGCTGTGATTAGTTTTGGTTTTGTATTTTTTCCAAAAATGTACAAAAAGAACTAAAATCAAAAAATGTCAGCCTTTTTTTGTTCCTAGAGTATTTTATTATCATCAATAATATTAATTTCCACTAGTTTCCAGGAACAGGGCTTTGAACAAAGCGCATTAGGGTAAAGCGCACCAAACAGTACAAACAATAGATCATTATATTTTTTTTATTTTTATTTTCTAAACTTGCAGCTCAGTTCAAACTGCGTGGAGTCACAGGGCTTATATATGGATGTGAACAAACCGCATTAGGGTAAAGCGCAGCAAACAGTACAAACAATAGAAGCATATCTGTATTTTTCACTTCGTAGCTCAACTCTCACTGCAGCAATTCAAAGGGATTTTATTTTATTATGTACATGGATAATAACACACAGGGGTACAGCGCAGACAGGTTGTGCAAACTTAAAGTTAAAATAATAAATTTTTTTACTTTTTTTTACCTTTACATCTTTATTTTTTGTTCGCAACTGACAGTGACAATACACAATGTAGTGCTGCTTGTGAACAGCCACTTTAGATGGACAAAGCATAGCCAATTTACACCAGAATACAGCGCAGCATACAGCAGCATGCCCCTATACTAGGGGTGTGCACCGGCCACTTTTCGTGTTTTGTGTTTTGGTTTTAGATCTGGATCTTTCTTCGTGTTTTGGATCTGGATTGGTTTTGCCAAAACCACCCTTCCGTGTTTTGGGTTCTGGGTTTTGTGTTTTGGATCTGTATTTTTTGGAAAAAAAGCATAAAAACAGCTAAAATCACAGAATTTGTAGGTTTTTCTGCTCCTATGCTATTATTAACCTCAATAACCTTAATTTCCACTCATTTCCAGTCTATTCTGAACACTTCACACCTCACAATAGTGTTTTTATGTCCAAAAGGTTGCACCGAGGTAGCTGGATGACTATGCTAAGCGACACGAATGGGCGGCACAAACACGTGACCCATCTAGGCGTGGCAGACAGGATGGCAGTTTGAAAAACTAGGCCCCAAACTGTACATAATGCAAAGAAAAAAAAGAGGTGCAAGATCGAATTGTCCTTGGGCCCTCCCACCCACCCTTATGTTGTATAAACAGGACATGCACACTTTAACAAACCAATCATTTCAGCGCCAGGGTCTGCCACACAACTGTGGCTGAAATGATTGGTTCGTTTGGGCCCCAAGCTGGCAATTAATCTGTCCCTGCACAAACTGGCTCTACGGAGGCAAGATGTCATCCTCATCCTCCTCATCCACCGATTCCTCACCCTCTTCAGTGTGTACATCCTCATCCTCACAGAGTATTAATTCGTCCCCGCTGGAACCACAGGTCCCTCTGTACGTTCTGGAGGCTGGTCTCCCTGGAAGAGTTGATAATTAATTTTATGAACATCATCTTCTCCACATTTTGTGGAAGCAACCTCCTACGCCTTTCGCTGACAAGGTTCCCGGCTGCACTAAACACTCTTTCGGAGTACACACTGGAGGGGGGGCAACTCAGGTAAAATAGAGCCAGTTTGTACAGGGACCTCCAAATTGCTTCTTTTTCCTGCCAGTACAGGTACGGACTGTCTGACATGCCTACTTGGATGCTGTCACCGATGTAATCCTTTAACAGACAGACGCACGCTTGTCGCTGCTGCTTTGAGGATGCAAGTGCGGCTACAGCCCACACAATTCACAAAGACAGAAAAAAGAAGAAGAATATTTTTATTGTTTGTGTAGCACACTTTGAGGGTGTCACCACCCTTTGACAGACAGATGCACGCTTGTCGCTGCTGCTTTGAGGACAGTATCATATGCAGTGACAGTAGACTTGTCAGAAATTGTTGGCACGTCCTTCAGTCTGGACCAGATGTCCAAACCAGCCCTTGACTTATGACACAGGCGCACGCTTGGCGCTGCTACTATGTTGATGAATGTGCGGCTACATCGCACACAAGTCACAAACACATTAAAAAATAGTTTTTTATTTTTTGGAGCACTTTAAGGGTTACACCACCCTTTAACAGACAGACGCACGCTTGTCGCTGCTGCTTTGAGGATGCAAGTGCGGCTACAGCCCACACATTTCACAAAGACCGAAAAAAAATAACAATATTTTTATTGTTTGTGTAGCACACTTTGAGGGTGTCACCACCCTTTAACAGACAGACGCACGCTTGTCACTGCTGCTTTGAGAATGCAGGTGGTATCTAGACGGGATTTGGAACCGGGGATACACTACCTCCATCAATTGTCTAAATCCCACTGCACTAATGGCGGATACCGGACGCACGTCTAACACCAACATAGCAGTCAAGGCCTCAGTTATATGTTTTGCTTCAGGATGACTGCTGTCGTACTTCATCCTCATCGCTAGGGACTGTTGGAGGGTCAATTGTTTAGTAAAAGTAGTGATGTTCCTACTTCCTCTCTGGGATGATGAACAACTCCCAGCAGCAGCAATAGCACTAGGAGGAAGTAGTTCTTGATCTTTCCCTATTTTATTTTTATCGGAGAAAGTTTGGTCCTCCATTTATGTTATTTTGATATATACGTGCGGCTAAAGCGCACACAAACACAGAAAATATTTTTTTATTTTTGCTGGAGAGTAGTGCACTTTGTGGGTTACATCACCCTTTAAGAAATGAGCCAGCCAGCTCTTTACTTATGGGACACAGGCGCACGCTTGGCGCTGCTCCCTAGTTGATGCACGTGCAGCCACAGCGCACACAATTCACAAACACAGAAAATCATTTTTTTTTGGTTTGGACTGGAGTGTACTTTGGGGATTACAGCACCCTTTAACGGTCAAGCCAGCCGGCCCTTTACTTATGACACAGACGCACGCTTGGCACTACTTTGTTGATGCACGTGCGGCTACTGCGCACACAATTCACAAACACAGAAAATATTTTTTTTTTGATTTGGACTGGAGTGTACTTTGGGGGTTACAGCACCCTTTAATGGTCAAGCCAGCCGGCCCTTTACTTATGACACAGGCGCACGCTTGGCACTACTTTGTTGATGCACGTGCGGCTACTGCGCACACAATTCACAAACACAGAAAATAATTTTTTTTTTGGTTTGGACTGGAGTGTACTTTGGGGGTTACAGCACCCTTTAACGGTCAAGCCAGCCGGCCCTTTACTTAAGACACAGGCGCACGCTTGGCACTACTTTGTTGATGTACGTGCGGCTACTGCGCACACAATTCACAAACACAGAAAATAATTTTTTTTTTGGTTTGGACTGGAGTGTACTTTGGGGGTTACAGCACCCTTTAATGGTCAAGCCAGCCGGCCCTTTACTTATGACACAGGCGCACGCTTGGCACCACTTTGTTGATGCACGTACGGCTACTGCGCACACAATTCACAAACACAGAAAATAATTTTTTTTTTGGTTTGGACTGGAGTGTACTTTGGGAGTTACAGCACCCTTTAACGGTCAAGCCAGCTGGCCCTTTACTTATGACACAGGCGCACGCTTGGCGCTGCTCCTTTGTTGATGCACGTGCGGCTATTGCGCACACAATTCACAAACACAGAAAATATATATTTTTTTGGTTTGGAGTGTACTTTGGGGGTTACAGCACCCTTTAAAGGTCAAGCCAGCCGGCCCTTTACTTATGACACAGGCGCACGCTTGGCACTACTTTGTTGATGCACGTGCGGCTACTGCGCACACAATTCACAAACACAGAAAATAATTTTTTTTTTGGTTTGGACTGGAGTGTACTTTGTGAGTTACAGCACCCTTTAACGGTCAAGCCAGCCGGCCCTTTACTTATGACACAGGCGCATGCTTGGCACTACTTTGTTGATGCACGTGCGGCTACTGCGCACACAATTCACAAACACAGAAATTAATTTTTTTTTTGGTTTGGACTGGAGTGTACTTTGGGGGTTACAGCACCCTTTAACGGTCAAGCCAACTGGCCCTTTACTTATGACACAGGCGCACACTTGGCACTACTTTGTTGATGCACGTACGGCTACTGCGCACACAATTCACAAACACAGAAAATAATTTTTTTTTTGGTTTGGACTGGAGTGTACTTTGGGAGTTACAGCACCCTTTAACGGTCAAGCCAGCCGGCCCTTTACTTATGACACAGGCGCACGCTTGGCGCTGCTCCTTTGTTGATGCACGTACGGCTACTGCGCACACAAGTCACAAACACATTAAAAAATTGTTTTTTATTTTTTGGAGCACTTTAAGGGTTACACCACCCTTTAACAGACAGACGCACGCTTGTCGCTGCTGCTTTGAGGATGCAAGTGCGGCTACAGCCCACACATTTCACAAAGACCGAAAAAAAATAACAATATTTTTATTGTTTGTTTAGCACACTTTGATGGTGTCACCACCCTTTAACAGACAGACGCACGCTTGTCACTGCTGCTTTGAGAATGCAGGTGGTATCTAGACGGGATTTGGAACCGGGGATACACTACCTCCATCAATTGTCTAAATCCCACTGCACTAATGGCGGATACCGGACGCACGTCTAACACCAACATAGCAGTCAAGGCCTCAGTTATATGTTTTGCTTCAGGATGACTGCTGTCGTACTTCATCCTCATCGCTAGCGACTGTTGGAGGGTCAATTGTTTAGTAAAAGTAGTGATGTTACTACTTCCTCTCTGGGATGATGAACAACTCCCAGCAGCAGCAATAGCACTAGGAGGAAGTAGTTCTTGATCTTTCCCTATTTTATTTTTATCGGAGAAAGTTTGGTCCTCCATTTATGTTATTTTGATATATAAGTGCGGCTAAAGCGCACACAAACACAGAAAATATTTTTTTATTTTTGCTGGAGAGTAGTGCACTTTGTGGGTTACACCACCCTTTAAGAAATGAGCCAGCCAGCTCTTTACTTATGGGACACAGGCGCACGCTTGGCGCTGCTCCCTTGTTGATGCACGTGCAGCCACAGCGCACACAAGTCACAAACACAGAAAATATATATTTTTTTGGTTTGGAGTGTACTTTGGGGGTTACAGCACCCTTTAACGGTCAAGCCAGCCAGCCCTTTACTTATGACACAGGCGCACGCTTGGCACTACTTTGTTGATGCACGTGCGGCTACTGCGCACACTATTCACAAACACAGAAAATTATTTTTTTTTTGGTTTGGACTGGAGTGTACTTTGGGGGTTACAGCACCCTTTAACGGTCAAGCCAGCCGGCCCTTTACTTATGACACAGGCGCATGCTTGGCACTACTTTGTTGATGCACGTGCTGCTACTGCGCACACAATTCACAAACACAGAAAATCATTTTTTTTTTGGTTTGGACTGGAGTGCACTTTGGGGATTACAGCACCCTTTAATGGTCAAGCCAGCCGGCCCTTTACTTATGACACAGGCGCACGCTTGGCACTACTTTGTTGATGCACCTGCGGCTACTGCGCACACAATTCACAAACACAGAAAATATATATTTTTTTGATTTGGACTGGAGTGTACTTTGGGGGTTACAACACCCTTTAATGGTCAAGCCAGCCGGCCCTTTACTTATGACACAGGCGCACGCTTGGCACTACTTTGTTGATGCACGTGCGGCTACTGCGCACACAATTCACAAACACAGAAAATATTTTTTTTTTGGTTTGGACTGGAGTGTACTTTGGGGGTTACAGCACCCTTTAGCGGTCAAGCCAGCCGGCCCTTTACTTAAGACACAGGCGCACGCTTGGCACTACTTTGTTGAAGTACGTGAGGCTACTGCGCACACAATTCACAAACACAGAAAATAATTTTTTTTTTGGTTTGGACTGGAGTGTACTTTGGGGGTTACAGCACCCTTTAATGGTCAAGCCAGCCGGCCCTTTACTTATGACACAGGCGCACGCTTGGCACTACTTTGTTGATGCACGTACGGCTACTGCGCACACAATTCACAAACACAGAAAATAATTTTTTTTTTGGTTTGGGCTGGAGTGTACTTTGGGAGTTACAGCACCCTTTAATGGTCAAGCCAGCTGGCCCTTTACTTATGACACAGGCGCACGCTTGGCGCTGCTCCTTTGTTGATGCACGTGCGGCTATTGCGCACACAATTCAGAAACACAGAAAATATATATTTTTTTGGTTTGGAGTGTACTTTGGGGGTTACAGCACCCTTTAAAGGTCAAGCCAGCCGGCCCTTTACTTATGACACAGGCGCACGCTTGGCACTACTTTGTTGATGCACGTGCGGCTACTGTGCACACAATTCACAAACACAGAAAATATTTTTTTTTTTGGTTTGGACTGGAGTGTACTTTGGGGGTTACAGCACCCTTTAACGGTCAAGCCAACTGGCCCTTTACTTATGACACAGGCGCACGCTTGGCACTACTTTGTTGATGCACGTACGGCTACTGCGCACACAATTCACAAACACAGAAAATAATTTTTTTTTTGGTTTGGACTGGAGTGTACTTTGGGAGTTACAGCACCCTTTAACGGTCAAGCCAGCCGGCCCTTTACTTATGACACAGGCGCACGCTTGGCGCTGCTCCTTTGTTGATGCACGTACGGCTACTGCGCACACAATTCACAAACACAGAAAGTATATATTTTTTTGGTTTGGAGTGTACTTTGGGGGTTACAGCACCCTTTAACGGTCAAGACAGCCGGCCCTTTACTTATGACACAGGCGCATGCTTGGCACTACTTTGTTGATGCACATGGGGCTACTTCGCACACAATTCACAAACACAGAAAATAATTTTTTTTTTGGTTTGGACTGGAGTGTACTTTGGGGGTTACAGCACCCTTTAATGGTCAAGCCAGCCAGCCCTTTACTTATGACACAGGCGCACGCTTGGCACTACTTTGTTGATGCACGTGCGGCTACTGCGCACACAATTCACAAACACAGAAAATAATTTTTTTTTTTGGTTTGGACTGGAGTGTACTTTGGGGGTTACAGCACCTTTACTGGTCAAGCCAGCCGGCCCTTTACTTATGACACAGTCGCACGCTTGGCACTACTTTGTTGATGCACGTGCGGCTACTGTGCACACAATTCACAAACACAGAAAATAATTTTTTTTTTGGTTTGGACTGGAGTGTACTTTGGGGGTTACAGCACCCTTTAACGGTCAAGCCAGCCGGCCCTTTACTTATGACACAGGCGCACGCTTGGCACTATTTTGTTGATGCACGTGCGGCTACTGCGCACACAATTCACAAACACAGAAAATATTTTTTTTTTTGGTTTGGACTGGAGTGTACTTTGGGGGTTACAGCACCCTTTAACGGTCAAGCCAGCCGGCCCTTTACTTATGACACAGGCGCACGCTTGGCGCTGCTCCTTTGTTGATGCACATGCGGCTACTGCGCACACAATTCACAAACACAGAAAATATATATTTTTTTGGTTTGGAGTGTACTTTGGGGGTTACAGCACCCTTTAACGGTCAAGCCAGCTGGCCCTTTACTTATGACACAGGTGCACGCTTGGCACTACTTTGTTGATGCACATGGGGCTACTGCGCACACAATTCACAAACACAGAAAATAATTTTTTTTTTGGTTTAGACTGGAGTGTACTTTGGGGGTTACATCACCTTTAATGGTCAAGCCAGCTGGCCCTTTACTTATGACACAGGTGCACGCTTGGCACTACTTTGTTGATGCACGTGCGGCTACTGTGCACACAATTCACAAACACAGAAAATAATTTTTTTTTTGGTTTGGACTGGAGTGTACTTTGGGGGTTACAGCGCCCTTTAACGGTCAAGCCAGCCGGCCCTTTACTTATGACACAGGCGCACTCTTGGCGCTGCTCCTTTGTTGATGCACGTGCGGCTACTGCGCACACAATTCACAAACACAGAAAATATTTTTTTTTTTGGTTTGGACTGGAGTGTACTTTGGGGGTTACAGCACCCTTTAACGGTCAAGCCAGCCGGCCCTTTACTTATGACACAGGCGCACGCTTGGCACTACTTTGTTGATGCACATGCGGCTACTGCGCACACAATTCACAAACACAGAAAATAATTTTTTTTTTGGTTTGGACTGGAGTGTACTTTGGGGGTTACAGCACCCTTTAATGGTCAAGCCAGCCGGCCCTTTACTTATGACACAGGTGCACGCTTGGCACTACTTTGTTGATGCACGTGCGGCTACTGCGCACACAATTCACAAACACAGAAAATAATTTTTTTTTTGGTTTGGACTGGAGTGTACTTTGGGGGTTACAGCACCCTTTAACGGTCAAGCCAGCCGGCCCTTTACTTATGACACAGGCGCACGCTTGGCACTACTTTGCTGATGCACGTGCGGCTACTGCGCACACAATTCACAAACACACAAAAAATATTATTTTTTTAGCACTTGGGGGGAGCACCCCTGATGGACAGAGCACCCCCTGGACAACACTACAGCACCCCTTTAGGACTGGGACACTGCACTGGACTTTGAAGTAGACACAGCCCCTATGGAGAACTGACTGCACAACACAGTCAAGCCAGCCCCTATGGACTTTGAAGTAGTGGACACAGCCCCTATTAACAACAGCAGCACAGCACAACACAGCCAGCTCCTATGGACTTTGAAGTAGTGGACAACAGCAGCACAGCGCAGCACAGCACAGCACAGCACAGCACAGCACAACACTACTCTGCACTACACTACACTACACAGCCCGGCCAGCCCTAACTCCCACCCTCCCTCTTCACTGACCACAGCCGAGTGAGACAATTGTGCCGACGCAGGTACCTTATATAGGATCCAAAACCCGCGAGACTCGGAAGGCGGGATGATGACGTTTTGCCTCGATTTCAGATCCGAGTCAGGCGGGAAAAGTCGAGCCTGACTCGGATCTGCCTCGGATCGGGGGGGCTCGGGGGGGTTCGGATTTCTGAAATCCGAACTCGCTCACCCCTACCCTATACACATTGACTATATGGAGCACAGGTTGTGAGCATGGACGCCGAGAGGGGGGGCACGGATACAATTTATCCGAGCCCGGGCTTCCAGAGGGGCCCGGTGCTGCACCCCCTCCCTTCCTCCCTCCTACCTCCCTCGCAACAGCCCAGCACACAGCGTGTGCTGGGATACAGTGGGAGATTGCTCGCAGCTGCTAAGTAGCAGCCACAGCAATCTCCTATTCCTGAGGCGGGCAGCGATCACACTGATCATGCCCCCCAGGCTTTGCGCCGGGCTGAGGGGCTCTCAGCACCCCCTACGCGGCGCTGCAAAAGTATGTTTTTTTTCAAGGGGTGTGGCCACACCTCCCACAATTAGGCCATGCCCCCTCTCTTTACCAGAGACCGGCGGCGCTCTCTACGCCCCTGCTTGTGAGTCTGGTCACAGCACAGCCAATACAGCAGAGTACAGAGCAGCATACAGCAGCATGCCCCTATATACATTGACTATAAAGAGCACAGCTTCTGAGTCTGGACACAGCACAGCCAATACAGCAGTGTACAGCACAGCATACAGCAGCATGCCCCTATACACACTTACTATACAGAGCACAGCCAATTGTGAGTCTGGAGTCTGGACACTGAAAGCCAATACAGCAGAGTACAACACAGCATACAGCAGCATGCCCCCCCTATACACATTGACTATACAGAGCAGCAGGGCTGCCAGCAGAAATTATGGGGCCCAGAACTGACAAAACAGGCAGGGCCCCCCTCCCCCGGTGTTTCTGCAACTCCAGCCCCGCAGTGCCTCTCCAGTACCAGCCAGTCCCCTTTCTGTCTCTGCCAGCCTGCTCCCCCCTTATGTCTCAGTCAGCTAGCCCTCCTTATGTCTCTGCCAGCCCCCCATTGTCTCTGCCAGCCAGCCCCCTCTTATGTCTCTGCCAGCCAGCCTCCCTTTATGTCTCTGCCAGCCAACCCCCTCTTATGTCTCTGCCAGCCAGCCCCCTTTATGTCTCTGCCAGCTAGCCTCCCTTTATGTCTCTGCCAGCCAGTTCCCCCCTTAAGTCTCTGCCAGCCAGCCACCCCCTTAGGTCTCTGCCGGCCAGCCCACCACTTATGTCTCTGCCAGCTAGCCCCCCTTATATCTCTGCCAGCCAGCCCCCTTTATGTCTCTGCCAGCTAGCCTCCCTTTATGTCTCTGCCAGCCAGTTCTTCCCTTAAGTCTCTGCCAGCCAGCCCACCCCCTTAGGTCTCTGCCAGCCAGCCCCCCCTTATGTCTCTGCCAGCTAGCCCCCCTTATGTCTCTGCCAGCCTCCCATTGTCTCTGCCAGCCAACCCCCTCTTATTTCTCTGCCAGCCAGTTCCCCCTTATGTCTCTGCCAGCCAGCCCCCCCCTTTAGATCTCTGCCAGCCAGCCCCCCCACCCTTAGGTCTCTGCCAGCCAGCCCCTGCAGGACATGACACTTACCTTCTCTTCAGGCTGGAATGGATGCTCCTCGTATGCTGCGAGCCGCGGCTTCTCCTCTCCCTGTCAGCAGCATGACACGTGTGCGTCGGCTCGACTTGCTAAAAAAAAAATGATTGCACAGCGGCCACGGAAGTATAAGGCAGCGGGCCCCCTGTCACTGCAATTGCACGGTGACTGTGGTACTACCCATTGCTGGTGAGTGGATGGCATGGGAGGGAGGAAGGGTGGGCATTTGGAATGGGCGGGCCCCCCTTTCTCTGACTGTGTGTCCGGGCCTGGTACCAGAGTTTCAGCAGCCCCCCCCTGATAGCGACCCTGCAGAGCAGCACAGCCACTTGTGAGTCTGGACACAACACAGCCTATACAGCAAAGTACAACACAGCATACAACAGCGTGCCTGTCAGTGAAATGGCGCAGAGTCCCAGCTGCGGAGCCTTATATAGAGTCCAAAACCCACAAGAATCTGCTGCTGCGAGGATGACATTTTGCATCGAAGTGGAATCTGAGTCAGGCATGAAGACTTGAGCCGCTGCTCAGATTGTCTTGGATACTGGGAGTTCAGGCAAATTCGGATTACAGGTATTATTTCAGGTATTATTGCAGTTATTATTTTTTTTAATAAAATCGTGTTGAAGAAGTTTTAAATAGATGTTCTTGACCTAATTCCATCATTAATAAAATGACAATTTCTGAGCGGTTTTAGGAAAAAATATAAGCCAGTTATTAGCCAGTTAAGTGTTCAAAAAGGGAAGAGCTTGTAGATGGAATAGGGTGCCATGAGAGAGGAGTAGATTTAAAGGGAGAAGAGGTCAGGTGTAACAGTAAGGTGCAAGGAGAGTGGTGAGTATCTGACAAAATAATGTTCCAGTAGAGAAAGTGTTTTATACTCCCATCCGTCTCACAAAAATATTAATATATTTCTATAAAAATATATTTTTATGACTTTTTAAAATACTACTCCCTTCTCCAATGTAATGGAAATATGGCACCTTTGTATTAATATGCTTTGTGATCCGTAGCTAATGCCCCTAAGCACACACCGAGGGCTTTCCTGGCTCTTTTGGTAGAGCATGGAATCTGATTGCTGGTCAGGATCCTTCCACACTCACCACTGGCACTGTACCAAGTTCAAATTCTATGGTCTTCTTCCCCACACCGCTGTTCTGCCTCACCATAATAGGAGCATCAAACTAATTATCTATCATCAACGCTAATTGCAGTGGTTTGTTAGGCATGACCCCAGATACTCCTGTATCTCACTGAGAATACCTAATTATATTTATACTAAACATATAGCAAGCATGTTATAAGGCATTTAACAAAAATAAGCATGGCACATGAATATCCTGTGTTTTCACCATTATTAAACTACTATACTGGCTTTACATCCATGTGGTGAATCTAGCATATCATCTAGCATTGGCAAGAATGCCCAGGAGCCATATCCACTTTTGCCTTGTCATTCCACCGAATATTATTCTGTACTTATATAAATGTAAATTTCATGGGTTTTATAGTCTAGACTTAGAGCTGGGATTACTATGTTCAAATTATTATTATGCTACAGTATGTATTGTAGATAGGATAGTACTGGGAAGACTTTAGGCCTAATTCCATTGACAATATGTGCAAAACTTTGTGACCAAATGTGGTGACTCCTCTGAGAAACAGTTTTATCAATGTCACTAACCTAAAAAAATATGTATTGGAAACAGACTTAATAATTACTTTTAAAACAGCGCTGCTAATATATTCATAACACCTATATACATCTTCCAATTATAGCGGGGCGGGGGAGGGGGCAAATACCATTAATTGAATCTGTCCATGGCAACCACACAAGCTGACTCAAGCTGTAACTAGTGTCATGAAACAGATGACTTTTGGAAATGGGCAAACCTGTAGCATTGATCCCAATGGACCTGAAAAAGTTTTTTTTTACTGCAATATCATGTCAAAGTAAATTAGATTTACTTTGGTCATTCTTACCTATTCAATAAGCGCCAATGTATATTGCTCAAAACAGACGCATTATGTTACTGCCTATGAGAAAACTACTATCATTGAAGGATTGGCGAAAGAGGTGTAATTGAAGAGGCAATGAAGAAATGTCAAGGTGCAAAGGAAACCAGTTTCCATCAAATCTTTCTTTAATATTTATTTTCCTTGAGAATTTAATAAATTGACTATAAAAAAATATTGTATTTATTTCCTATTGTCCCACTAGTTTCTTCTCATTTTCATGTCCCATTGATTTTTTTGGTGTACACAAGGAGCATCCAAACTTTTTTCTTACAGTACATATTAAAAAAATTACTTAACAGAGGGCCAAACTTTTTTTCTCACAGCCTCCAAGCAATTAGATAAGGGTTCTCTGCTTAGTAAAGAAACACTAAAACTAATAAAAACATCTTGAAATAAAGAAGTAACATATCCAATTGATAATTTACCACACATCAGAGCCCCAAACTCATATAAAATGCAATCTGAACTGGCAGTAATCGGAGATGAAAAATGTCCAACAGACCAGACTTTCCACAAAGTACAGAAAGTGGTGCTGCACAAACTTCCTTGGAAGCTCACATCTGACAGCTCAGCCTGCAGTGCAGGGTGCTTTACGTGGTTTCACGCAGCAGGCGTCCTGCTAGAACCTGAGGGCTGGATTTCAGCAGGCAGATTTTCTACATTTCATATTTATGCTCTCATCCTACAATGATGCCCATTCTTTCTCTAAACAGTCATATTTTAAGAACCTCATCTCCTCCCAGTTCTCAAATCCCCAGCGTCTCTTCACCACCTTCAACTCCCACCTTGCATCCCCTCCTCGTTCTCTGCCCTTTACTTTGCTACCTACTTTACATCTAAAATTGATTCCATACATCAGGACATAATATTCTACCAGTTCTCCAGCTCTCCACTTCCTCCTTTCCTGGATCACCCCTCCCCATCCTTTTTACTGACTCTGACTTCCATCTCCCCTGTATCTCCACTCCACTCCACTGAAACTGCCCCCACAAAAGTCAGCAGTGACCTCCTTGTTGCTAAATCCAAATGCCACTTCTCTCTGCTCATTCTCCTTGACCTCTTTGCTGCTTTCAAAACTGTGATCCACTCTCTACTGCCGCAAATCCTTCACTCCCTAGGTCTAAGTGACACTGTCCTCTCCTGGCTATCCTCCTACCTCTCTAACTGATCCTTCTCTGTCTCCTCTAAACACTCCTCTTCCCCCCACAGCCTCTTACAGTAGGTGTTCCCAAAGGTTCTGTTTTTGGACCTCTCCTATTCTCACTCTATACATCCTCTCTAGGTGAACTCATCAGCTCTTTTGACCTCCATTATCTTCTCTATGCTGCTGATACTGAGATCTACCTTTCCTCCCCTGACCTCTCCCCCTCTCTCCTCACTCGAATCTCCAACTGTCTCTCTGCCATCTCTTCCTGGATGTCCCAGCGATTTCTTAAACTTAATATGTCTAAGACTGAGCTGATAATTTTCCCACCCTCCAACATTACCGCACTTCCCACCATTTCTTTATCAATTGATGGCACAACTATCTCCCCTAGCCCCAAAGTGCACTGTTTTGGAGTTATCCTGGACTCCTCCCTCTCTTTTAAACCACATATCCAGAGCCTCTCACACTCCTCTCGTTTCCGTATTAAAAATATTTCCCAGATTAGACCCTTTCTCACCCAGGATGCCACTAAAACCCTCATACACTCACTGGTCATTTCCAGATTGAACTTCTGAAACCTCCTCCTATCTGACTGCCCCAACTCCCATCTCTCTCCTCTCCAGTCTGTCCTCAATGCTGCTGCTTAACTCACCTTCCTCTCCAAACACTCTACATCTCTGACTTCATCTCCTTTCACTCTCCTGTCCACCCTCTTCATTCAACAAATGCACGCTACCTCTCAAGCCAAATGATTACTTCCTCCCACTCCTACCTCCAAGATTTTGCCCACACTGCTCCCCACCTTTTAAAATCTCTTCCTCTTCCCATCAGACTCTCCACCTCTCTACAATCCTTTAAATGGGCTCTCAAGACCCACTACTTCATTAAAGCCTTCCTTGGATTACTGTAACCTCCTCCTATCTGGCCTCCACAAATCCCATCTCTTTCCTCTCCAGTCTGTCCTCAATGCTGCTGCTTTGCTCATCTTCTTCTCCAAACACTCTATATCTGCCTCCCCTCTCTTACAAGCCCTCCACTAGCTCCCCATCCCTTTCAGAACCCAATTCAAAGTTCTCACACTCACTTACAAAGCCCTCACCCATTCCTCTCCCATTTATATCTTTGATCTCATCTCCCTTCACTCTCTTGTCTGCCCTCTTCATTCAAAAAATGCATGCCGACTTTTATGCCAACTGATCACTTCCTCCCACTCCCGCCATCAAGAATTCGCCCATGCTGCTCCCCACCTCTGGAACTTTCTCCCTCTTCCCATCAGACTCTCCACCTCTCTACAATCATTCAAATGGGTTCTCAAGACCCACTGCTTCATTAAAGCATTCCAAATCTTATCTTAACTTCCTGCTACATGCTCCTTCCTCCCTGTCTACCCCATCTGTGTCACACCTATTTGCCTGTCCCTCCCCTTTAGAATGTAAGCTCTTATGAGCAGGGCCCTTTACCCTCTTGTGCTTCTCCTTACTTTACTTTCATCTACTTATCACTCCCCACTAGGGCACCTAACACTTGGTTGCTTATGCTCTGTTGCTTGGTGTTATGGTCGCTAATGTAGCAATGTATATTATCCTTGTCCTCATGCTGTATTGTATTGTACTGTAATGTAAGTCACTTGTCAACCTATTTGCTAATGTACTTTGTAAGCCGCTGCAGAATGCTTGTGGTGCCATATATATAAATGTTAATAATAATAATATTAAAAGGTGGCTGGTAACATTTTGCCTACAGGTCATAGTTTGGATGCCCCTAGTGTACACTATCAAAACTTTACACTTTTAGTGACATTAAAATGCCCATACACATAGATAATATTTTCCATTTGTAGTTATTACATTAAACTGAGGCGCTGATTCTAACTTATTGGTGGCTTTCACCAGGGATCCCTGCAAGGGGATTTGAACTTTGTTGCACCCAATACACAGATCACAGCCCTCTGGGTTCCAAGGTATGGACTGGTGGTTAGAAGGAACTGAGTGGAGACAAGTCGCAATTGGGAAAACTGGAGCGTGGTCATTATAAATGGGCAGGTGGAATGGCACTAGGGAGACAGCAGAAAATAGGTCAAAGGAAAAGTAAACACACGGGAACGCTATACACATGCACTGAGGGCAAATGCTGGTGCTAGGCTATGACCCTAATTCTCTGGCACTGAATAGTGCTCAGAGCCTTCCCTTTATAGGGGTGAGTTAAAACTTGGTGCCAGTGTGATGTCACATTTTGGTGCGCCTTTCCCTTAATGTTTTAAACAGAGCAGCGTGCGTATCCCTTTTGGAGTCAGAGCTGCTCTGTAACAGCTGCCAGGAGCAAAGCCAGCAGGCCGGGGGTCCACCAGCCAAAGCACATTATTGTGGTGGATGCTGGCATCCTCAGGAGGCCAGCGCTGCCGGACCTGATAAGGGAACACTAGGCACTGACGCACTGTGACAATATAGTACTGTCTGTATAGTTAATAATGTCTATTTCTACATGTGTGACACTACCAACAACACAAGCACTATATGTATATATGTTTATATCTCAGTACTTAACCAACCCTCAGTTTGTAAACTCTGGCTTCACCCAGCTCCACAGCCATGTATACACACATGTAAATATGTCACGTACAACACAGCACTAATATGATAGCTCCATTTCTTGGCAAAAAACTATAACCAGAAATTCACATACACATAACACATGCAGTCTTATTCTTGGCAGAGTTGTACAATCATTTTTCCCTATCTGGTAATTATTTCCTGACAATATATAATCTATTGGTATACATAGTTGTAAAGTGCCAGCAATCTGCATTTCGAGGTGTTTCCGGTCATTTGGCATTTTTAGGCGTTATGGCACAGAGAGAGAGAGAGAGAGAACGAAAGAGAGAAATGTCTTCTAGGTATGTTGAGTGTCAGATATATGTAGTTTAGGCATCTGTCAGCTGTATAATTTCTCCCTGAGTGCTGAAGTGGTGTCATTTATAAATCTGCATAGCTCTACTGTGTACGATGCCAGAATTCCTCATGAACAAATTTCATTGTCACTTTTTTTTTTTTTTTTGCTTGTCTCAGTTACTGAATTGTGCTATTTTTTCTTAATCGCAAAAGACCTACGGAACATTAATATGAACTGTTGTTTCCAACAAAAGGTGAGGTATGACAATCTATTGGTTGCTCCTAAACACATGTTGGAAGCTTGGTATCACCCAGAAAGGCATGACATACCTAATATGCAGATTTGAGAAGCAGCTGCTGTGAGTTCACATGACGTTTCACGACCATTAACAAACGTCATTGGTGAACTTTGCTGTTTACTGTCTCAAAACAAGTACTGTACAACATTTGTTACTGGAAAAAACCTCCTATATATATTATATGTTTATGATACTTCAGCAATCATCCTCAATATTTATATTGCTAATCAGCAGGTTTAAATAGTGTTTCTACGTGGTGTATTAAATGTGTTATTTATCTATAAAGTCACTGGTGCCCAAACTTTATCTGTTCATGGCACACATGGCCCCTCAACATTTTTTTGGCACCTCTAGGCCACGGTAGGACTATAGGAAACATACAAAGGGACAACAGAGACACTGCTGCATTTTATATTGGAGACAGAGAAGCTATTACAAAGGGGAGACAGAGAAAAACATAAAGGATGTCACACACATTGGATGAGCGTAGGGTTACCACATTTTCAATTCCAGATTCCTGTACAGGGAGCATGACCAGAGGTGTGGGCAAAGCTGAAATAATACACCCAATTTTGTCAGATTTTGGTTGATTTTCTTACCACTCTTAAGCTGGATACACACTGACAGATATATTGGCTGATCAATTAATCGGTCATTATACAGGTATCTGGTGCTAGTTGGCCAGTGTGTACCAGCAATATGTCTGTGAATGATGTTGTTCACAGACATATTGTGTCAGCTGTGCTGCACAGCTGATGGACAGATATATCTACAGATATATCTGTCCATCGGCAAGTGTGTATGGATGATTAGTCGATCACTCATACACCATGCAGTGGCACCCCAGCCAGCAGGACCCACGGCTGCCTGGATTATGATAGTCGTTCAGTGTATATGAATGACCATCAACTACAACAATATCTGCAGATCACTCGAGCTTAAAAAAAGAACACATCCATGCCTCAGAGCCTATTTGTAACCCTTTATTAGCTATCAGAGCCCCTCATGCCCCTCTATATGTCATCAGAGCCCCTCATGCCCCTCTATATGCTTTAGAGTCCCATCATAAATAAAGAAAACTTGTGTGGTGTTTGGTTAATCTTGTAAAAAAAAAATAAGAAGAAATAAAAGAACTAATAGGAGTATGCCTGCTCCTTACATTACCAAATGATAAAAAAAAAACTAAATTCTGGCTCTAAATAATAGACAATTTTCAAAATAAATTCACATCTAGAAAATAAAATAACAATATATAATAATACAACTAGAAAACTGTTTATTCTATTAGAATATACATGGTTTGTGATAATTACTCATAATATAATAGCCACAAACCTGTTACCAACGTGCACATTTTTCACCATAAAAATAATGTTATCATCTGTCACTCAATTAGGATAAACTGAAGCATGTAATAACTAAAAAGCAAATGCTCTTAACCTGTGTAAACAGTGTGGAAATCCACTAATGACAATAAAGAAACAAAATAAGTATTCCTTCAGGAAAGCTAGTTCTTAGTAAAAATGCAGCTGCCAGGTATTGAACATGTAGTTAACAGTAATTAGTGTCAGTCAGCAGATAAGCTTAGTTAGTCTGAAAACCTCAGGTGATCAGCCCATAGTGTATATAACACAAAAGATGCACAAAATATATCCTACTGTACTGTATCTACTGAGATACATCAGACAAACTAAACTAAATGGCATGATTTACTCAGGATAGAATAAGCCATTCTGATGGGGCAGGCACATTCAATGGGCAGGATGCATCAATGCAGATATTGCAGAGGTTTGGCCACTTACTGCATATGCACCAAGCTTGGATGTGGTGAGCATTGCCATCTTTAGATGGCATTGCCCAATAGAAGTCTATGGGCTTTTATATTCACAATTTCCCCTTAGAGGGATCCAATCAGAATCCATCCCAGCACCACCCAGGAGGGAGGATTCAGCCTTCTCAAACTGGATGCAAGATTACCTCCAATTATTAATGAGGAGATTGATAATAAAGGTGTTGGTGGTGGAGATTGCATGTGCTGGGATCTATACATGCTGATGCTGGACTATTATTATTTTACAGGATTTTTAAGATTTTCCCAAATAATTTGCATGAACTCGCTACAAATGATGTAACAGGGAGGAAGTTCCTAGATGGTTACCATCCCTAACTCTACTTACTTTAGACTCACAAATTGTACAGATGGCTTGACAAATGTTGTCAGTCTTTGGGTAAAAATAATTGCACACAAAAGAGGCGACTTTTTTGGTCTTATGCCCAGGCATGACAATGTCCTTCTTATCACAGGCAAACACTGCTGCCACTGGTGGCTGACTTACGTTAACACAAACAACTTCATTCTCCTGAATTGTATCAACTTCTTCTTGTGTACCACATTCATCATCATCAACATCCTCATTAGCTTCAGATGCACAAATACCCCCTTCATCCTGTTGCACTTCCACAGTAGCAGCCTCAATTTCTATATCACCTTCATTACTTTTACTGCTACCCATCCCACATTTGCAGTGGATGCAGAAATGGCAGAAGGAGGCTTCTCTAAAATTACAGTGTCAGAAATATCAGACTTACACATAGCACTCGTGGACACCCTTAGACTCTTCTCAGGGATCTGTGAAGTTTGTTAACACACAGTTTGTTCTTCAGCCTAAGTGTTAATTTTGTGCCCTGATTTGCCTATTTAAAAGATGTCACCTCTAAACTCAGAGCAAAAAGATGTTGCATGCGAGGTTTCAGAAGATGCCTGACTGTGTATGGCCCTGGCTTCTGTAATAAACATTCTAGGGCATAAAACAGGAGTAGCAGGACCACCAATTACAAAGGAAGGCCATGATCTGAGCTTTTCCTTGCCACTGCATGTGGTGAATGGCATGTTGACAACTCTATGTTTTTTTAAATAAAATTTCCCTTTATTGTTAGAAGTGAAGTTTTTTTTCTTTAGCATTGTGAGTCATTGTTTAGATTTCTGGTACCCTTTCTTAAACTTAAACTTTCTATCCCCCTTGACCACATTTAGAAGATGCTAAAGTACTATGACTGGCAGTCCCATGTCTTGTCATGGGACTGGCAGTCCCATGTCTTGCTTTACACAAGACATGGGCAAGCTCTTACCTGCATTACTTCTCTCACAGTCTACATTATGATTGACAATAAATCAGCTCCCCAGCTAGCTGGAAAAGTCACAGCACTCTTTACTTCTCCAGTTGTTTTGCATCTATTTATACAAATGAATGGTGGCACTGAATAATACTAATAGCATTTACTGCTGAAAACAAATATATCAAAAGCTTATTTTCCCTCTTTTTGCTCTATAAACCTTTGATTAGCTTTCCTTACAATAGCCATTGTAAGACGTTTCCATAAGATGCTGTGGAATAAATGTTGTTGCCCTGCAAATATTCATTTTAATCCTGTTACCAGATAAGCTTCCACAGTAATATTCTGTTCACTATGTGAGCAGCACATTTTCTGTGTGTTTGTTCTACCTTCTGTATCCCTCTTTTTATTGTGTCTTCATACATAACTAACATCTTTGGCATTTCCCGCAGTGTGCCTGGCAGCTTCATAATGCCTTTTTTTCCAGCAGTGGTGTTGGGATTTGTATCATGCTCTGCTGTAGGCCTTTGTGCTTTCTGGGAACAGACTACACGTGGGCCAATAGGGTCATGGTGCTGTGAATCTGACATACCTGACTGTTTCCAAGAGCCACTTAGATCAATTTATTAAAGGTTGAAACTTTTTTACACTGTTTACTATACTTGTGGTGGTTCTATTATATTGTGTACTTCACTTATACTTCTTGTACCATTTTTAGTTTTCATTTTATTTGCAGCCTTACAGTGTATTATTTTTTTTTTGTTATGTACAGTATATATCACCTACAATACATGCTGCCCAAAGCGATTCCATTTGTCCAGGTATATCCAGTGTTGTCAGAACTTGTGACATCATATGAGCTATTTGTCCGCTACTTTTCACGGTCTTATCAACTTCTGAGACTGGCAGACCATATGTGATTCTGTACAAACCATTCCCCACGGATTTCCTTATGGATACAAATCCAAATGGAGCAATCTTAACACATTGAAGAACATCATGAGTTCTTCTAATAAAAGAAGATACTAACCTTATTTTATTATTATGTGTTTTTGCGGGACATTATTTTAAAGTACATACTTAGTCCTTATTAATCTTTTTTTTTATCTTAGAACCACAATTTAATATCAGTAGTATTATTAACAGTGTATATTGAAATTATTATTGTGTGTCCCTTTATCTTTTATATGTGATTAAACCAAAAAACTATTTGGACCCCTGACTGCTATGTGATTTTCTGCCATTTCACAATTTAATAGTGTTTAAATAATTAAGCGCAGTCTTATCTGGTTATTTGTGTTAAGAAATCCGGTGTGCCTATGAGAGAAAAGCAACCCAATAATAGCTTTATCTCAAATCTATCTAAGTGTGAAAGCATTTTTGTCTGTCTGTCTGTTTGTCTTTTATGCACGGCCAGAGTTTTGGTCCTACAGTAGCTCCACCAAATTTGGCATGGTGGTGTAGTTTGACCAGGATTAGGTTTTTGCCTAGGATTGATCTATGTCATGTCCACATGCTGTCCCTAAAAATTGGGGACACTCTTAAAATACACAGGTTCCGGGGCTAGCTCTAGTGGAAACTGTCAGTCTGCCAAAAACCTGTGTGATAGCTACAAAAGTATCCTTTTAACCTCATAGCCTGAGTAAGTGTCAAACTTTATGACTCATGCAAATTCATATTAAATCCAGTTAGTAATTTTTAAAGTGACCATATATATTAGTCATCCCTCTATGTTTGCATGCAAGAGCATAACTAGAACTTTGTGGGCCACATAGCAAGATCTTAAAAGGACCCCCCCAGAGGTAAAAAAAAAACATATACACACAGAGCCCATTCATCTTATGCCACACAGAGCCTATTCAAGTTATGTCACACAGTAGTACCCCTTAAAACAATGCCTTGCAGTAGTAGTGCCCTTTATACACTATGCCACACAGTAATCCCCCTTACACTACATAGTAATTCCCCTTTCACATTATGCCACATAGTAATGCCCTTTACAGATTATTCCACATAGTACTAGAGCACCATATAACATATTATTCCACACAATAGTATTGTCCCTTACACATTATGCTACAAAGTAATGCCCCTTATAACATTATACCACACAGTAATGCCCCTTACACATTATACCTCCCCAGCAACTCACCTGCCCATGTCCTTCCAGCAGACTCTTTCCTCCCCCTGTGTACCATCTACAGCCAGCAGGTGTGGGTTTGGTGCCGGTCTGCCAGCTAATTACAGCTGGTGCACCAGCAGGCAATGGCAGACATCGACAGAAAGCACCAGCACAATTTGAAACTGGCATCGGTAACAAGACAATTGGAGCTCACAAACCAGCAGCCAATTAGGAGCCACCACTGCTGATTGGCTGCTGGTCTGTGAGCTCTGATTGCCTTGCGACTGGCGGCACTGTCTGCGTTCTGGCGAGTCAGCTATAATCGGCTGGTGGGTCAGCAGCCAATCAACATTGGGCAGCACAGACGGTGTAATGGTTAGCATTACTGCCTCACAGCAGTGAGGTTGTGGGTTCAATTCCCACCACGGACCTAACTGTGTGGAGTTTGTATATTCTCCCTGTGTTTGCGTGGGTTTCTTCCAGGTACTCTGGTTTCCACCCACACTCCAAATATATACCCAAGAAAAATTAACCCTAGTGTGTATGTGTGTGAGCATGTTGTAGGGAATATAGATTGCCACTGGGGCAGGGACTGATGTGAATGGTAAGATATTCTCTGTAAAGCGCTGCGAATATGTGTGCGCTATATATAAATGACTGGTAATAAATAAATAAACATTGCTGACACACGGGCCCCCCAGCAGCTCTGACTTTGTGTGCATCACTGTGTGCAGTGGGAGCGGCGGGCCAAAGAGACAGCTTGGGTACCCTAGCAGCTGCACCCCTTGCACCCACAGTAATTAGACCACTGCTTGCATGCATATTAGCAAACAGTGGGTTGCTTTTCAGGATCAATGGAATAGGGTTATAGGTGAGGACAATGTAAACAAATAAAGGCTGCTGGTGTACTACAGGGTTCTTCAACCCAGGAAATTAAAGGTATCACAGCTAGTATCTAATATATAGCTCTGATGTCACATTAAGCCTTTCCATATATATTTGTAAATGTTGGTGTCACCTAAATATTTTTTAGGTAATATATTCTCCACTTATAAAGTATCAGGATTAATGATGTTGGAGGATATTCACAACCAGTCAGCTTTAGCTCCCAAGTGATTAACTAGAAATACACAATTTTAATAAAATGTTTTTTTTTGTATTAAAATTTTAACAAATGAAGAAATAGACCTGTTTCTTCATCTTTAGAGACCTATTAATCAGAGTAGTGTTATGTGTAGGCAAATATTGTGATAACTGCATGCTTTTCATAATGTTGACCTGTGTTACAGTTTGCATTCCACAAAATAATTTTAGAAGAACATTACAGAAATTGAGAAATTGCTACTTCCTGAATGACATCCATGAGAAAAAAAGCTTAACTTTGCTTTCATTTTATCAAAATTAAAGACATGTCACATTTTATCAGGGTTAGATAATATAGTAAAATTAAATAGTTAATTAAAGCTTCACTTACAGTCCTGATAGATGATTTCAGGAGAGAATTTAAGTACACCTCTGAATAAGTTCATTTCAGTCAGTTGAAGAGGATGGATATACACCATGGCTGGTCTTGATATATACTGGGCTGTAGAGGATGTTACAGACTTGAATGTGAGTCAATAGCCATTTCATAAATGCTAATATTTTATATATCTATATTTATATATATATAAATATATATATATATATATATATTTACAGATTTACAGATGGGCCCAGCTAGTTTGTTGCTCCATACGCCATGTAGTGCACCCCCCATCTCACACCACACAGTATGCCTTGAGTCGCGCCTTTCAGTATTAATCGCAATGGAACATACCGTGGTGCTGGAAAAAGTCATAGCGTGTCATACAATATTTGGTCCACCAGGTGTCGCTTTTCCTAAACTTCACTGCTCTTGCATCTGATATCCAATGCATTTTCTGGTTCCCCACCCGATCAATGGCTGACAGAACCTATGATTCAGTACAGCATTTTCATCATGGAATCAGGACTGTAGAAGGATGTGTAATAAAGTTTTAAATCATTACAGTACACTATGTGTGTGAGTCCTGTACTTTAAAAAAAAAAAATGTTTTTGTCTCAGGGGCTCAGACAGGGGTCACATGCACACACAGCTTTCAATGAGAAAGGATAAATTAATATTCGGGTAACTGCTCGGGTACTGTGTTTACATGTACTAGTATAATATTTAGAAAGGAAGACGCATTATTATTATTATTATTATTATTATTATTATTATTATTATGCATCCTTCACTGCGCCCTCCCTAACAACAGTGGGTGGGTGGAGTGCACAAGGATTCAGTAGATAAATGTGAAACCTTCTTGGCCTAGTGGTAGAGCAGTGGTTTACATTGCCGTGGTCCAGGGTTCAAATCTCACCACAGCCCAATATTATTTCGTAATCATGATTACTTTAGATTCATTCCTCTTTATATTTTTTATATAGAGTACAGTGGTGGATCCATCTGCACTAATCAAGTTTCAGATGCACCCACAGGTGTTGTGGTTCAAGGACTCAAACGCAACCTCAGTTTTAAATAAGACTCTACTATACAGTACTGTATGTGTGCTGATTTGCATACCATTCAACTAAAATGGTCGACACTAAAAAGGTCGACACTTTAATTTTAAAAAAAATATTTGGTTAGGGGGTTGGTGAAAATGTCGAAACAAAAATGGTTGACACATGATACATTTTATTTTTTTATTCTGTTATGGATTGGTCAAAATGTTGACATAAAAATGGTTGGCGCGTTGTTATTTTTTAGATTGACATCAATTTTTTATGGTTAAGGTTTGGTCAAAAGGTCGACACAAAATGGTCGACACATGATGATTATTTTCTTTAGAGTTCGGGTTAGGTTTAGGGATAATTCATCTAATTGAAAGCTGTGCATCCGTCTGACCCCTGTATGTGCCCCTATAAGCTTTAGGTGCATCTGAGACCTCTTTAAGCCCCTGAAACCTGACACTAGAGCTCCTGCACCCCATAACTGTATGGGTGTGCCATTGTGGGGTGCAAGGAGTTGTGGAGCAATGTCGTGCCTTCAATACACTACTGCAACATTATTGAACAGGAAATCATGTGGGCTTATTGAAAACTGAGGTTGCATTTTAGTCCCTGAACCCCAACACCTGTGGGTGTGTCTAACCCATCTAAGCCCCTGACGCTGATAGTGCATCTGAAACCTGCCACTCGAGCCCCTGCACCCCATAAATGTATTGGTCTGTCATTGTAGAGTGCGGGGGGGTAGTGGAGCAATGTCGTGCCTTCAATACACTACTGCCACATTATTGAACAGGAAATCATGTGGTCTTATTTAAAACTGAGGTTACGTTTGAGTCCCTAAACCCCAACACCTGTGAATGCATCTGAAACTCGATTAGTGCGGATGGATCCACCACTGTACTTTATAAAAAAAATATATAGAGGAATGAATCTAAAATAATCATAATTATGAAATAACATTGGGCTTTGGTGAGAATTGAACCCTAGACCATGGCAATGTAAAACCACCAACACCTGGGCCAAGAAGGATTTCACATCCATCTACTGAATCCTTGTGCACTCCAGCCACCGCTGCCTTTAGGGAGGGTGCAGTGAGGGAAGCATCATAATAATGATAATTATAATAATAATAAAAATGTGTCTTCCTTTCAAAATATTATATACTAGTACATCTAAACACATAACCCCACCATTAGTGAATAATAATTCATCCCCTCTGATTGAAAGCTGTGAGTGCATCTCGTTAAGGTATCGGTTATACTGTCATAACAACACGGCAATTACCCTATCGTACAGTACTGTCTGTGTACTGTACTGTGTAAACACACACGTCCTGAGGAAAAGGTTCTGAGTTGGCCTTGAAATGTCGACATAATTTATGTAACGATGTCGTGGATTTAAAATATAACCTTTTTTTGTTTCACCATCGGAGTGCCGCCTATCTTCTTCCATTGGGACTACTATAGCTCCGAGGGGAATATTTGTTTCTATATATATATATATATATATATATATATATATATATATATATATATTTAAATTGTCAATACACCAGCAATGAGTAGCTTAACAAATATACAGGAGTACTATGAAATACAAATTAAACAGAGGCTGCAATATGGCACTCAAAAATTTGAATTCCTATAACTAATAAATCACTGTTAAGCAGGAGTCCAAGACTTAACTTCCCCAAAATAATATTTGCACAAGAGAACAGACTCTTCAACAAGATATCACTGCAATAACATACAATATTGCAGAGGCTTTCATGCATGAATTACGATTCCTTCCTCTAGTCTTGGATTTATTTGTTTGTTAGTATTACTGTATAGTGCTATTTTGTTAGAATTTACTCATAGTAATGGGAAAAAATATAGTGTGCAAGTAAAGATAAGTAAACCCCTAAAGGTTTTCAGAAAAAATAGTGATATTGGTCCATAGCTCTGTTTTTTTCATATTTTATTTCACTTTTATAATTGAGTAAAAGAAAAAGAAAATTAAAAGCATCCCTTAAACTTCATTTATTGTGCTGATTTTTGTTCATTTCAATTTATGATAACATTTGTTTTTGTAAAATGTATTGTTAATCAATTAATTTTTAAAAAATAATAACACTTAAATAAACACATTTTAAAACTGCTTTTTGTGCTAAATTCTGATTTTTCTTTTTTCATTTACTTCTTTGCTAACTAATTATTCAGCGTGCAAGCATTCAAATTTTCAGAAACTCGACATTTGCCAAATCCTTTCACTTGTGTCTGATATATTGGTCCAAAGTAGGGGAAAAGGGATTTATACTTTTTTGTCACCATATTCCTTCCTGGGCATTTTTCTAATAAATGAAGAATGATTATGCTAAACAACCAGATTACCATACAGTTAAATTTTAATGTATTATTTTTCAACTTTCATAATGGTTAGCTCTAAATCACTTGGCTGCAAAATAATTTGTAAACAATATTTTTGTTCAATGAACCAATTAGATTCCACGGTAAGACGTGTTTTCTAAGATCTCCTGTTAGTCTGGTGCTTGAAGGGTGTCTTCTATTACACATAAAGAAATCAAAAGCATATTTACTGAGGCTCAATGTCTACAAAGAGCTGCTCAAGTGTGTCCCCTGGGAGCATAGCAGCTTTGTATCAGACTGACCTCTTGAAAGTCTGCAGAAATATGCTTGGCTTAATTAAACTTCAAATTGCTTGAAAATAAGTCATTGAAGTTTATAATCACACGATCATTTCTGTTAGACCCTTATCATTAAAAATAAATTGAAACCACGTGAAATTCAATTGAACCCTTTCCATGCCAGGAAGGCCAGGCAAAGCGTTGGCAAGCACCATATCACTCAACTCTCTTAACAGTAAATATGGTTACTTAACCACTCACAATGAAATGACTTGTATGTCCTCCATCTCCCTATGAAGGTATTTAACTTTCAATTGATTTTTTTTTCAACTAGACACATTTATTGAGAGAAACAGTTTACAGCATTCACGTCAGAGGGCAAAACAGCGTTTCACAGCAAGTAGTATTGAACACAGCCAGTTAGTCGCCACAAACTAAATAAAACACAAGAACATTGCTCTGCCAATGCAGCACATCATTCTTTTACATTGTTACAGATGATGAGCGAGCGTACGCTGAATAAATTGTATCAAGAGATCACTCTAAGTTCAAGGCTAAAGTGTCGGACACACTAACTACGACTGCCAAATTGACAAAAATTTATATGGATTTCTGCTCCTTATATACAGCCATTGTTTTCTAGATAGAGTGGAGTTAATCTGCGCAAGTCATTATTTCAAATTAGAACTGGCAAAGAATACCCAATTATACTTAGCTTGTTGTCACCATGGAGATCTAGGACAGTGATAATAGGTCAACAGGGTTTGGAGATTGTGGTTGATATAAGTGTTTTTGTTTTTCTGTAAAAAATAAAAAGGTAAACTCCAAGTTCAGGTTGAGTTGGGTGGACACAGGAGATATTAATTGAAATATGAAAAGTGAAAGTATTAAGTATAATCGTTAAATTTAGCTCAGTGATATGTGTGGAGGCAAAGGGGTTTAAATATGGTAGATATGAACAGGGCTAGCAACAGAAATCTTGGGACCTGGCATACTAATTTTTTGGTCGGCCATAGACTCATCCCCCCATCTCTTCAACCTCATCCCTTCCTGTGTCTCTCAGCCCTATCCCTCCATATCTCTCCAGCCTAATCCTCGCCTGTGTCTTTCCAGTACCATCCTTGCTGTGTCTCACCAGCACCATCCCTGTATCTCCAGCCTCATCCCCCCTGTTTCTCCAGCTTTACTCCCTCCTGTATTTCTCCATCCCTAGTCATCGACTCATCCACCATGTCTCTTAGCCTCATCTGCCCTGTGTCTCTCAGTCTTGTTCCCCACCCTGTGTCTCTCAGCCTCACCCCTTCTGTGACTCTCAGTCTCATCCCCCTTTGTCTCTTAGCCTCATTCCCTACCTTATGTCTCCCAGTCTCACCCCCTCTGTGTCTCACTGGCACACCCCCTGTGTCTCTCAGCCTTACCCCCCATGTCCCTTAGCCTCAGCCTCCTATTATCTCTCAACCTTGTTCCACACTCTGTGTCTCTCAACTTTATTCCCAACCCTTAAAAACACCTAAAGCAGTGTTCCAATTAAAAAGTAAAAATACACATTTTAATAATACAAGTCAAGTTTAGAAATCATTATTTAACTCACAATCAATGTATATGAATGAATGTAAACACAAATGATGTTCAATGACAGACATGCCTGTCTAAAGATAAGCTCTTAAAATAGAAACACACCCTTTATAGGCATAGTCTGTTATGCAACAAGCAGAGTTCAATGTGCAATTGGAACTCCAGTGTGAGAATTTGAAATATTACCAGCTCGTCGTATTCTTCAGTGTGAGGTTTTATTAGTGATGGTCTAAAATATGCCAAAGACCCATGCATCCAGAAGTAATCTTCTGTGGCACTGAAGCAAATGGAAACAAAGATGAACCAAGTCCCACACAGAAATCCACGTCTCGAGGCGATCACTGGTGGGGCCGTTCCCAATGAGCACTGCTGGATAATCCAATGGTGGACCGAGTCCCTCACTATGACTCCACAGGTCCCAGACTGGAGAAATACACTCTTGGGTCTAGAACTATTGTCAGTATCCACACCTTGGTAGTTCCAAACACAATAAACACAGTGTCCATGGTGCTGCAAAAAGTAAGGTGCTGGTGCCTAGAACAGGGTGTCATACCCTGTGTCTCTTAGCCTCATCCACCAGTCTCGTAGCCTCACCTCCCTGTGTCTCTCAGCCGCACACCCATGTCCCTCAGCCTCAGCCCCCTTTTGTCTATCAACCTCATAGGGAATGAGGCTGAGAGACACAACCACCAACCCATGTCTCTCCGGCCTACACTTACCTCCGTGTTGCCTGCTGCTCCTCTTCAGGGGCAGTTCGGCTCCTCTGTAATCCAGCAGCATGATGTCATGATGCCATGCTCACCGTGTTGGCACAGAATAAAAATCTAATTATGCTGGCCACCGGACTCCCTTTTTCTGCCTGTGCCCTGCTGAATACAGCAGTACATAGGCAAGTGGGACACATGATTTGAACTCCTGAGATTCCTAAAGGGCAAGGGCCCTTGGAATCTCAGGGCCTGGTAAAAGTTCCACCCTTGTAACTCCATGTCATCGGTATTGAATATGAGTGCCGCACACTGGGGGGGAGGTACGGGCAAGCCGGCTCCCTGTGCGGCAATGCAGGGCTAGGAGGTGTAGAGGGCTGGGGACTTGGTGCACCAGCACTCTAAAGGTTACCACTGGTCAGTCTGTGCCAGCTGCTTACCGTGGCCAGGCAGCAGAGTGTACAATGAGTCATTGTATATTTTTGCCCGAGTTCCCAGGCTGTGGGGGCATTCATGCCGGGGGACAGGGAGTGCATGCTTGCTGGGCCCCCAGCACTGAGAGCTGCACACTGCTTAGCTCCCAGCACATCAGCACTGTGCCAGAAAAGCCCAGCACTGAGCACTGGACACAGTAAAATAATAAATAAAATTTTTAAGCATGTAGGTGCAGTGCTGAGTCAGGTACACAGGTTCTAAGCTGAAGTGCTGCTGTGGATAAAGCCTGATGCTGGGCACAGGCACAGAATGTATATAGTGCAGACATATGTTTAAATGTATATATTTATGTATGTATTTTAAATGTATTTTAAAAGTAAAAATGCACTTACCTTGTTTTTCCTGGAAGTCCCAGGGGATCCAGGGCTCCATGTGGGCTGCTGGATCACCCATCCCCCTTCTAGGGAAACAGGCTACCCTCCCATTATTATTATTACATTTTATTTATAGGGTGACACATGTGGTCCGCGGCACCGTACATACATCAACAGTAGGACAGTACAGGGTACACAGAACATTACATTACAATACAGTAACCAAAATATAAATAGAGCACAAGTAACAATTAGCAACACAATTCTCCATACACAATACAGGTGGGAAGCTGAAGGCGGTCATTGAAGTGCTAGAGAAGAGGGCTGTAAGACAGTAGGGAGGAGGACCCTGCTCCTAGGAGTTTACAATCTTGGGGAGAGGGGAGACAGGCAGATGACATGAGGCATGAGTGTGTAGATGGCAACCTGAGTGCAGGAAGTAGGCAAAGTAGAGATGGCTGAGGCAGGAGGGACAGTGACCTGGTGACACGGTTATGTGGTGGAAGGGTATGTTTTGATGAACAGGTGGTTTTACAGTGCACGTTTGAAGGTCTGCAAGGTCAGGAAGAGCCTGATTGAGAGAAGGAGCTCATTCCAGTGAAGGGGGTGCACGGGCAAAATCTTGGATATGAGCATAAGATGAAGTAACAAGGGCAGAGGAGAGGCAACAGTCATCGGGAGACCGGAGTGGCAGGAGGGAGTATGTAAGGAGATGATGTTGGAGATGCAGGGAGCAGTAGAGTTAGAGAGAGCCTTGTATGTGAAGATGAGGAGCTTGAAGAGGATTCTTTAGGGGAATGGGAGCTAGTGCAGGTTTTGGCAGAAGGGAGTGGCAGAAGTGGAACAGCGGGAGAGGAAGATACGTCTAGGTGCCACATTGAGAACAGATTATAGAGGAGCAAGATGGTAACATGAGAGGCCAGTGAGAAGAAGGTTGCAGTAGTCAAGCCGAGAAATTATTAGTGAATGAATAATCAGTTTGGTAGCATTCTGGGAGAGGCGTTATGATTCCTGGAGGGAATTGATGGTATGAATGTAGAGCCAACTGATGACAGCCTTGAGGGCTGGAATATAATGTACTAGTTGTGCCAAGGGCAAGAGGTGTGAAGCAGCCTGTGGGCTGTAGGAGCAGCCTTGGGGGCTGGTTGTGGCCTTTATAGTCATGGCCAAGGGACTGGTGATGTGAAGCAGCCTTGGGGCTGTTGGAGCAGGCTTGGAGGCTTATTGAGGCCTTTATAGTCATGGCCAAGGGACTGATTGTGTGAAGCAGCCTTTGGGCTATTGGAGTAGCCTTGGGGGCTGATTGTGGCCTTCATAGTTGTGGCCAAGGGACTAATGGTGTAAAGCAGCCTTTAGGCTGTTGCAGCAGCCTTGAGGGCTGATTGTGACCTGGGGCCAGGACCGTTGCAGCCTTTGGGCTGATGACACTCAGGTGAGGTATGCAAAAGAACGTGGTGCTGCTACCAGTGCCGCTAGATGACACTGGCGACGGTGTGCTAATTTGCGCACCTGGAACACAGAGTGGCTCCAAGTGTTGCTGGGATGACACTGGCGATGGTGTGTGAGGTTGCGCACCTGGAACACAGAGCTGCTACCAGTGCCACTGGGATGACACTTGTGATGGTGTGCTAAGTTGTGCACCTGGAATGCAGAGCTGCTACCAGTGCCGCCATGATGACACTGGCGACAGTGTGCGAGGTTGCGCATCTGGAACGCAGAGCTGCTACCATTGCTGCCGGGATGATACTGGCCACCGAGTGGTGACAGACGCTTCTGGGATAGGAAGCGCTCTGTGCTGCCCAGATGGTACAAGCAGCATGTGTGGATGGGATGCAGGTGGAGCTGCCTGGATGGAGTAAACAGCACACACGAAACACAGCTAGACTGACTCAGGTACTCAACTGACAAGCAGGAGACAGGAACCGGAAGTACAAAAAAACTTCTATCACCGGCATGGAGTGATGGACTTGCTGGAATTTAACAGGAACAAGGCCCAAACAGCAAGTCTCCCTTAATGATAGACCAGTGTGCAGCTGTGCACAGACAGGGGAATTAATTAACATGCAACTGACACTGCACACAGACAGGCAGTAATTAATGCAGTGCTTTAGGATGGAAGCTGAAGATCCTGAGACAAGAAGAAAGGCTTAATGCAAGCGATGTTGCATAGCCGGAACTGACAGGATTGAGCCAGAGATTGGGGACCTCATTCAGAGTCGGTCGTACGCTACCGATGTTCGCTAAACTGCGCATGCGTAAAAGTCACAATGCGCGTGCGCAAACTAGCTATTATGATCAGAAATTGCTCTCTCCTTCAACTTGGCCAGGTCGTTAGTTTGAGTGACAGGATGAGGCGTTTGTGGGTGGTAACAGGGGAAGGTGCTTGTGAATGGGGGAGTGGAGATCCGAATGCAGGCGTGCCTGACTATGCAAATGGCATTTTATGGGAGTGCATAATTAACTAAGTAGTGTCATGGCACATGTGACATGGGAGGTTTTTACACTGACTTGATCGTAGTGCTTAAGAGAGGGTATGGTCAACCTTAAGCTCTACGACCAGCTCCGATGATTCCCGATGGTCTCGATTAATCCTCATATGCCCGGAGATGACGTGTAATGTGAATGAGAAGGGGGTTTTAGTCTTACAGCCGCATCCTCCCCTTGCTCGTCCAGCTAATGATCTAATCTTAACAACGCAACTTGCGAGCGCTTCATTTGCATATCCGGCCCCTTTTACCTTACGACCGTGCGGCCGCAACGACCAACTCTGAATGAGGTCCTGAATGTGGTGGGCTGAAGGAGAGGGTGGAGTCAAGAGTGATACCCAAGCAGTGAAGTTGGGGGACAGGGGAGATGATGGTGTTGTCAACAATGATAGCGAGATTGGTTGGAGTGGTGATTCTGTTAGGGGAAAAGATGATGAGTTTGGTTTTGTCCATGTTGAGCTTCAGAGAGTGCTCAGATATCCATGAAGAGATGGCAGAGAGGCAGCTGGATATCAGAGAGAGGACAGAATGGAAGAGTTCAGAAGAGGAGAGGTATAGTTGCATGTCATCGGTATAGAGGTGGCATTGGAAGCCCTGCAGGACACCAACGGGAAGGATGGAAGGGAAGGAGGTGGAGCCAGAGGCAGACACAGAAAAAGAGCGGTTGGTGAGGTAAGAGGTGAACCAGGCATGGGCGGTGTTAGAGATGCCAAAGTTCTGAAGGGTACGGAGAAGGAGAGGATGATCCACTGTGTCAAACACTGCAGAGAGGTCCAGGAGGATAGGCAGAGAGAAGTGGCCCCTGGATTTGGCTGAAAGCAGGTCATTGGTGACTTTGGCCAGTTTCAGTAGAGTGAAGTGGGCAAAAGGCAGATTGGAGAGGATCAAGGATAGAGTTGTCAGAGAGATAGCTTGTGAGATGATTTAGACAAGCAACTCGAGTAGTTTGGAGGCAAAAGGGAGAAGATAAATGTGGTGGTAGTTGGCAGGTGAGGATGGGTCCAGGTGTGACAAGAGCATATGTGAATGATGAGGGAAGGATGCCAGTGGAGAGAGATAAGTTGAGAAGGTGTGCAAGTTGGGAGCAAGCAGTGGTGGAGAGGGATGTAGAAGGTGAGAAGGGAGGGGGGTCAAGGGGGCAGGTCAAGGGGGAGGAGGACAAGATGAGGGAGTGGACTTAGTCACCTGTGGTGGAGCTGTGTTAAGCCTGGAGTGAGAATTTGTAGGAAATTGTCCTGCAACCAGCTTGACGGCTGGTATAACCTTGGCTAGATGCGGCCATGTAACAGCGTAAACCGCTGATATGTTTCGAGTGGCTGAAGCCTGGGCCTGTAGTGTGAGATGCGGCCTTTGGGCCAGTAGCAACCTTGAAGGCTTGAAGTACCTTGGCTGGCTGTGGCCTGTGGACCTGAAGATGAGATGCGACCTTTGGGCCTGTAGCAGCCTTGAGGGCTGGAAGTGCTTTGGCTGGCTGTGGCCTGTGGGCCTGAAGATGAGCTGCAGCCTGTGGGCCAGTAGCAGCCTTGAGGGCTGGAAGTGCCTTGTCTGGCTGCTGAAGCAGATGACTGCAGGAAGTATGCTAGATTATGACTTGTGCCACCGAGTAGACACAAGCCGCCCGTGCTGGAGTGCGATCTGTGCCGCCGGGTTGACACAAGCATGAATACACTGCCTTGTGTACTGGGGATGCTGAATTGTGGCCTGTGCTGCCACATCGACACAAACGTGTCATGGACACACGAGCCAATTCGGGCCAATTCCAAAATGATGGACAGGAGGTAGGTGGAGTTTCAGTGAATGCTGGCCCAGCATTCGCTTTACACAGCATTAGCAGTGTGGCAGCTTGTGACAATAACCCCCCCTTTATGAGGGGCTACGGAACCCATAGACCCCTAGACCCTGGTTTGTTTTGAAAGTCCAAGAAGAATCTGCTCCTCAGGGTAGGAGCATGCAGAGTTTTCCGCGACCCAGGAATGCTTCTCTGGTCCATACCCCTTCCAGTGGATCAGAAACTGAAGACATCTACGGGAAATTCTGGAGTCTAGGATCTTCTCTATGACAAATTCCTGGCACCCTTGGATGAGCACAGGTGGAAGTCTGATCGAATGTCTAGGAGAAAACTTGGAGGAATGAAACCGGCTTCAGGAGGGAGCAATGAAAGGTATTATCGATCCTATGAGTCCTCGGTAATCTCAGTGAAAAAGCCACATGATTCACTTGAGCAATAATACGAAATGGGCCAATGAACTTGGGCCCCAACTTTTGAGACCTCTGACATAGAAGTCCAAGTCTCCTATTTTGAAATTACAGGGCCTCCAATGCTTATCAGCCCACACTTTGGACCAACCTGATGCCTGAAGGAGAGGCTGATGCACCTTCCTCCAAACTGACTGCGGCCTAGAAACAGATGTAGAAGAATGTGTTCTGGTTGTTGAAGGCTCAAAAGAATTGCTCCTAGCATGGGTCCCGGAGTTGGTGTTAATGGGAGAGATGGAGGAAGCAGAATGGCAGGAGTTGTTATAAGCAAATTCTGCAAAGGGCAACAGTGAAGCCCAATTGTCTTGGCACTTTGAGATGAAACAGCGGAGGTATTGTTCCAGGGGCTGATTGGCCTGCTCCGTCTGCCCATTAGACTTTGGGTGGTTCTCTGATGAAAGGCTGACATTGATGCCCAGATCAGCACAAAACCACCTCCAGAACCGACAACAAATTGCGTCCCCCAATCTGAGACGATATCCACTGGAAGCCCATGTGTCACACACTGCCCTGGAGACCCCAGAATCAGACCCCGCCGCTTACATTTGCGGGTGCTGACCCACGCTGTCTTCCGGCTCCCGCGCCATACTCCTCTCTCAGGGCAGTCTCCTCTGTTGTCCTCTGGAGGGTCCCACTGCTGTGCTGCTTCCACGCCGGCTCCTGCTGATCGCGGGTCTCCGCTGGTTACATCAAAGTAGCGCTGTCCTCCGGTCCACGGTTACGGCCATCTTGGATTGCCCATGTGACTCCATTCCACCAATGAGGAATCTTCTCCTTCTTTCTCAGCCTGTCAGCTCTCAGCGTCTACTATAAAAGGATCCCCAATGCTGATGAAGTTGCCAGTGCAACTAGTCTCTTAGTTTTACTAAGTGAGCCTTCTCACTGTGCTCCAAAGTTGTTTCGGCTATCCAGCCACTCCACGTAGCGTCCCAGCTACCAACGTCTCCACTCGACTACCCAGCCGCTCCACATAGCCACCCAGCTACCAACGTCTACCCACAGCTCTCCACCCGCTCCACGTAGCCACTCAGCTACCAACATCTACTCACAGCTATCCCGCCGCTCCACATAGCCACCCAGCTACCAACATCTACCCACGGCTCTCCAGCCGCTCCACGTAGCCACTCAGCTACCAACGTCTACCCACAGCTATCCAGCCGCTCCACATAGCCACTCAGCTACCAACGTCTACCCATGGCTATCCAGCTGCTCCACATAGCTTCCCAGCTCCTAACGTCCACTCAAGGCTATCCAGTCTTTCCAAGTGGCTTCCAAGCTACCACGCTACTTCTACACTACTCAAACTCCCCATCAGTTCACTGCTCCCTCTCATGCGGTGGAACTTTATTAAGCCAAGTCTCCTCCAGCGAGCGTCTGTGCCAACTAGTACAGGTCCTAGACCCAGTCAAGAACACAGCCTCTAAATCCCACGCCTGTGACACCATGGAGCTGGAAGACATGCTGTAGGAACAGTGCAGACAACTCCTTGGCAGATGGTAACTTGACAAGAGGAATGCAATGCACCATTTTGGAAAAATGGTCTACGATGGTCCAGATAACCGTACAACAAGAAGACATGGGTAGGTCAATGACAAAGTCTATCACAATGTGGGTCCTTGGTTTAGAGGGCATTGGAAGAGGACACAATAGACCTTGCAGAGTAGTCCTGAGGGTCTTATTTCTAGAACATACTTCACAGTCCAGGACAAACCCACGAGTGTGTCTAGACATGGACTGCTACCACACAGGTCGAGACAGAAGTTCAACAGTTCTAGAAATGCTAGGATGATCCCCTGCCTTGGAACTTTACGAAGTCTCTCAGGGACAAACAGTACACCTGATGGCTTACTAAGAGGAGCTTCAGCTGGGCAAGCCCTGAGAGAATCTGCCAGGATCCTGGTGACTGCACAATGGATCCTGGAAGCTGGGATGATGGTTTCTTCCAAAGCCCTGGAAGGTTGACTGATGGAGAAGCTTCGAGACACAGCGTCCGCTTTAATATACTTGGATTCAGATTTGAATGAAATCAGATAATTAAAGTGGGTGAAGAATAGAGCCCATCATGCCTGCCTTGCGTTCAACCTTTTTGCCGTCTCAATGTAGGCCAGATTTTTGTGATCCATGAAAACTGTCACCACAAGGTTAGCCCTCTCTAACTAATGCCTCCAGTCCTCAAAGGCCCACTTAATCGCCAACAGCTCTCGGTTGCCCACATCATAGTTCTTCTCTGCTGAATCGAATTTCCTGGAGAAGAAAGTACATGGGTGCAGCTTGCCATCCTTGATATTTTCTGAGAAAGGATAGCACCCACTCCAATATCAGATGTATCGACCTCTACAATGAACGGGAGCTCTGGATTCGGATGCCGGATGACAGGAGCAGACACAAAAGCTGCCTTCAAAGTGTCAAAGGCTCGAATGGCCCCAGGTGACCAATTTGCGACCTCAGCTCCTTTTTTGGTTAGCACCACAATTGGGGAGACTATGGCATAAAAGGACTTGATGAACCTGTGATAATAATTTGCAAACCATAGAAACCGCTGAGTGGCCTTCAACGTAGCGGGTTGCTCCCAGTCCAGGATAGCCTTCACCTTGCCAGGATCCATGGAGAATCCTTGTGAATAAATACTGTAGCCCAACAATGACACCTCCTGAACATCAAACACATTTCTCCAGTTTGACATATGGGTTGATAACCATTAACCTTCGCAAGATCTGCCTGACATGTCTCCCATGTTCCTCCACGGACTTAGAATAGATGAGGATGTCATCTAAATAAACCACTGCAAAGACTCCCAAGAAATCCCTTTACACCTCATTAATAAAATCTTGAAACATGGCTGGGGCGTTGGAGAGGCCGAATGGCATAACCAGGTACTCGAAATTCCTGAATGGGTGTTAAAGGCCGTCTTCCACTTATCCCCCTTCTCTGATGCGAATGAGGTTATATGCACCTCTGAGATCAATCTTAGAGAAGATGGATACCTCATGCAGTTGATCAAAGAGCACCAAGATGAGCGGCAAGGGATATGCATTCTTGACTGTGATTTTGTTCAGTCCATGGAAGTCAATGTAGGGTCAGAGGGATCCGTCCTTCTTCTGGACAAAGAAGAACCTCGCTCCCACTGGGAATTTGGACGGACAAATGAAGCCTTTATCCAGAGCCTCCTGAATACAGTCCTGCAAAGCTTTATCCTCTAGAATGGACAAGGCATATAATCGTCCCATGGGAAGCCTGGCACCGGGTAACAAATCAATGGCGCAGTTGAAGGGACAGTGAGGTGGCAGGGCATCTGTGTTTTTCTTAGAGAAAAATTTGGCTATGTCATGATATGGAGGCAGAACTGATGAGGTGATAGCAGCAGCAGCCAGATTAATAGGTCAGGACAGACATTAAGAGAAGCATGATGTACCCCATTCCAGAATTTCACCGGTCTGCCACTGGATCAAGGGTTTATGTTTCTTCAGCCACTGGGGCCACAGGACACTCCAGGAGAAGAAACGACAGTTCCTCACGAGTAGGACACCAAACGACAGCTGCAAAGGAGGAGTCCGAAGAGCACTGCAGCCTCAGAAAGACTTGTTCCGTCCATTCCAATCTCTGACGGAGGAGTGGATAATGACAGCAGGGTCAGACCCAAAGTTTGGAAGAAGGACATATCCATGAAATTATCCACTGCACCACTATCGACAAATGCAGGAAAGGAGACCTGCATGTTGGAAAGATGAATAACTGCGGTTATCAGGACAGAATTTTCCAGGGAGATGGATGCAAGGCCTAGATGTATCTCACCTAGTTCACCTAGACCTTGCCTTTTCCAAACTTTAGAGGACAGAGCTGGCCACATGACCTCTACCGACGCAGTAAAGACAAAAACCCAAAGAGCGATCTTAGCTGCATATTTCTTCTGAGTCGGACGGAGCCAATCACAATGGAGAAGGTAACTTCTTCTCTGCTCAGCGTTCCTGGAGCCATCGGTCGACACAAATAGCCAAGTTCATGAGGTTGTTCAGGGAACTCGGGGCAGGATACTGTACTAGGATATCCTTAATTTCGTCCGATAAACCCCAACAAAACTGGCTTTGCATGGCTGGATCATTCCATCGAGCTCTATTTTCCTGCTTCAGTGACCTAAGTCTTGCCTCTGCCATGTCCGCCTTATCCGGGTCATCGCAGAGCAACCCTAAAGCAGTAAAAAATGCCTCGACTGTCTGTAAGGCTGGACTGGATGAGAGAAGACCAAAGGCCCAGGTTTGTGGATCGTCCTGTAGTAAAGAAACTATTATGCCTACTTGTTGGGTCTCAGAACCCGAGGACCTGGACCGGACTCTGAAGTAGAGCTTACAGCTCTCTCTAAAGTTCAGAAAATCCTTCTGGTTTCTGGAGAACCAGTCAGACAAATTAAATTTTGGTTCAACAATACTGGGAGCAGCGACACCATGAGTCTCCTGCACTTTTTGTGTCAATACCTGGATTTGGGCAGCCAGAATCTGAGCCAGATTCTGATCAGGCTCCATGCTTGAGGACCACAATAATACCCCCAAAAAATATATGGCTGGTGATAATGTTAAGCCTGGGGTGAGAATTCATAGGAAATTGTCCCGCAGCCACCTTGGGGGCTGATTTAACCTTGGCTAGATGTGTCCGTGTAGCAGCATAAACCACTGGTATGTTTGGAGTGGCTGAAGCCTGGGTCTGTAGTGTGAGATGCGGCCTTTGGGCCAGTAACAACCTTGAGGGCTGGATGTTCCTTGGCTGGCTGTGGGCCTGAAGATGAGATGCGGCCTTTGGGCCAGTAGCAGCTTTGAGGGCTGGAAGTGCCTTGGCTAGCTGTGGCCTGTGGGCCCGAAGATGAGCTGCGGCCTTTGGGCTGGTAGCAGCCTTGAGGGCTGGATGTGCCTTGGCTGGCTGCTGAAGCAGATGACTGCAGGAAGTACAGCAGATTATGACTTGTGCTGCTGAGTTGACACAAGCTGCTGGTGCTGGAGTGTGACCTGTGCCCCCGGGTTGACACAAGTGCGAGTACACTGGCTTGTGCACTGAGGACGCTGGATTGCGGTCTTTGCTGCCAGGCTGATACAAGCATGAGTACACTGGCTTGTGTACTGAGGACACTGGATTGCGGCCTGTGCTGCTGGGTTAACACAAGCACGAGTACACTGGCTTGTGCACTGAGGATGGTGGATTGCATCCTGTGCCACCAGGTTGACATAAGTATGGGTACACTGGCTTTTGTACTGAGGATGCTGGATTGTGGCCTGTGCCACCTGGATGACACAAACGGCAGGTAGGTAGTAAGTGAACCATGCCACCCAGATATCACAAATGGCAGGTATGTAGTGAGTGAACCATACTGCCCAGATGACACAAATTGCAGATATACATATACAAGACAGGCAGGAGGACTGGATACTCGACTGAATACAGGAGATAATGCCAGAGCCAGAAACACATGATACAATATCACCGTCATCGAAGCAGCATTCACAGGAGAAGGTCATGGACGCACGAGCCAATCCAGGCCGATCCCAGAATGATGCACCTGTGCTGCTGGTTTTACACAAACATGAGTACACTGGCTTGTGCACTGAGGATGCTGGATTGTGGCTTGTGCTACTGGGTTGACACAAGCGTGGGTACACTGGCTTGTGTAGTGAGGATGCTGAATTGCAGCCTGTGCCACCCAAATGACACAAATGGCCGTATATAGTAAGCAAACTGTGCCGCCCAGATGACACAAATGGCAGGTATACAATACAGGCAGGAGGACTGGATACTCGACTGAATATAGGAGACAATGCCAGAACCAGAAACACGTTAAACGTTATCCCCGGCATCGGAGCAGCATTCACAGGAGAATGCTGGCCTGGCATTCAATTTGCACAGCATTAGCAGTGCATCGGCTTGTGACAGGCTGAAGGAGCACAAGGTGGGGTAGCCGGGAGCTGCAGATGGTGGAGGTGGGGTTGCAGCAGGAGATTGGAGGATATAATGTGATGGATTGCCTCAATTTTGAAGACAAGAGAGGCAAAGTCAATTGTAGTGAGGGAGAATGGTAGGAGTGGAGGAGGGGGGACAAAGGAGAGTGTTGAAAGTACCAAAGAGGCAGATGGTTTGGAGGACTGAGAGGAGATGAGTGATTGGCAGAAGGATTGCTTGGTGAGGAAGAAGGCTGAGCTGTAGAATGAGAGGAGAAACTTGACGTGAAGGAAGTCCACCAGAGAGTGAGATTTTCTCCAGAGGCACTAAGTGGTGCGCAAGCTTTTTTGGTGAAACTGGGTTAGTTTGGAGTGCCAGGGTTGGGGTTTGGAACTAAAGAGTGGGAGTGAGGAGATGTGGGCAACGGAGTCAAGTACAGAAGTGAGGGTGATGTTGTAGAAGGAGGCCGTCTGTTTGGGGCAGGCCATAGTTGATAGAGGAGAGAGGAAAGTGTCAAGTGAAGAGGACAAGACAGCAGGGTTGAGAGTCACAAGATTGCACCTGGTGATGATGGCTTTAGGTGAGGGGAGGAATGGAGGAGTTGAGAGAATGAAGGAGAGTAGATGGTGATAAGAGGGTAAGGGAGAGTTGGAGAAGTCAGAGAGAGTACACAGATGGGTGAAGACAAAGTCAAGGGAGTGAATGAGACAGTGGTTGGCGGTGTAGGTTCATTGAGAAAATCCAAATAAGGAGGAGAGAACAAGAAGATTGGTGTATGTAGGATCCATGATGTCAATAGGGATGTTAATGTCACCAAGGATTATAGAGAGGTGGTTAGCAGAGAGGAAATGGGGAAGCTAGGCAGTGAAGTTGTCAAGGAATTGGGTGGGGAGCCTGGGGGACGGTAGATGACTGCAACATGGAGATGAATGGAGTGGAAGAAACAGATAGAGTGGACCTCAAAGGAGGAGAAGGAAAGGGAGTGCTCAGGTGGGATAATGCAAAAGGTGCAGTTGGGGGATAAGAGGATGCCCACTCCCCCGCCTTGGCAGTCATCATGTCTGACAGAGTGGGTGAAGGAGAGGCCCTCATAGGAGAGGGTAGGTGGAGTCAGAGGAGGTGGGCCAGGTTTCACTGATGGCGAGAAGATTTAAAGAGTGGGAAATAAAGAGATCATGCACAGTGGGCAGTTTATTGCAGACATATCTGGTATTCCAGAGGGCACCGGAGAATGGAAGGGAAGGCACGGGGGATATGCATATGAGATTGATTGGGTTGTGGGTGAGTCAGGGTGGGCTAGATCTAAGGGGAAGGTGTGAGCTGGTTGCAATGGTTGGTATGGGACAGGGGCAAGGAAGCATAGTGGGCAACAAGGGTAGGAAGGCGAGAGCAAAAGATGACAAGTGAGCAAATAGGAGGTGGGAAGGCGAGCATGTCAAGGATGCAGGTATTTAAAGGGAAGGCAAACAATGAGGCAGTGTAATACAGCAGTGAAGTAGTGGAAGAGAGTAGGTAAATAATGTTGGAAGAATAAAAGTCAAATGAAGAGCAGTAAATAATAAACTGGTAAGAAGTAAATTCAGACAGGGCAACCAAATGTATAAAAAGAAAAATGACATTGTTTGGGATGAGTATTCAGATGTTTCTCAGAATCTTAAATTTCAAATGCAAGTAGCTGCAGCTGAGGAGAAAAGTTTTGCAGTTTTTTAAAACTAGGGAGATCAGTATAGAATGCGCAGGTTATGCAGACTGCAGGCATTAGTTTTGAAGATTTTGTTGACTCACTGTTCACCTTGAGTGTAGTCCATCTGTGTTAGTGTTGGCTTGCAGTATGTTTCTCATCTGTTTTCCTTCAGTTTAACACCAGTATAATGCCAATATTGATTTTAAATGATCAATACACTTTAGAACTAAACACTTAAGATACTAAACACCCTAACAGCCTAAACGGCCTAACAGCCTTCCTGAACTAAACATTATAACATTAATCCCATGCAACCTCATGCCTGAAAGTGTTATGAGGAGGTGCATGGGAAGCTGGTCAATGCAGCCAGCTAATTGTTATTTGGGGAGCTCCAAAGGGCTCCCACTCGGTGGGCAGGAGATGCTGCCAGGGGACCTGGGCTGCCCATCACTGGAACTTGGATTCAGGCTAGAGGTGGTGCGCTGGGTCCCTGGGCAGATTCCTGGAAGTATTTTTTGATGGGAAACTTTCCCCAACCCTAGACAAGCCAACTCCTGGGGGGCAACAAAAACTCCAGGTGGGCTAAGGCACAGAGGAGTGTCCACTCCCCACTGTCCATTTGGGACAATATTATACATACTTTTGGACAGCACATGTACTTAACCTGATTGGGTAAAAACCACCGGGTGGACGTGTATTGGAGTGTGTGAGGTTGTGTGGTAATTTGCTTGGTAGATGAGTGGATTGGTGCAGTGTTTAGGTACTTGAATGAGGGTCCACACACACAGCTTCCATGATAAAATCAAATGGCTTTACTTGCCACCGAGAATCAAAATGGAAAACAATAAACAGCCTAGCCCCTATTTATGGCGTCTAACTCACTTATTGACCCCTGACTACCTTTGGGCAGCTAGTCTGCAAATAAAGTCTCTGCCTGCTTCTCTGTAGGACTATCGTTTGCTTCAGCCTGGTTTGGCTGCCACAGCTAAACAAACACAGTCAGTCTTGGTGGCCTTTCCGGTCTCCTCCAGATATAGGCTCTGGCTTCCTCAGCCTGCAGCTTAGATGTTTCAATGTATACAGGCTTTGGAGTTTTTTGGCCCTCCATTCTTTCTGCAGGCCTGGGCTCAAGCCTCTGGCCCCTGGCCCCCAATGGCCTCCAGGCACACTGGGCTCTGTAGCTGCCAGTCCTCCTTGGACTGCTTACACATACAGCCTGACTGTAAGTCTGCCTCGTTAGCCCTCACGTGAGCTCTCTCCACAAGGCAACCATTAGGTGTGTATTTCTACCCTGTTTGGGCAGATCTCTCCTGCCCCACACAGAATCTGCTGCTCACCAGCACCATCTCTATAGGTACTGCCAGAAGTGGCATAAAATAAGGCCTGTAAGCCTGGTTTAGTGTATATCTTTGTTGAACATCAAGTAGGATTGTACTGCTGTTAAATATCTGTATGCTGACCCCTTAAAAGCTGAGGGGAAGTCTATTTTTAGACTATCGGAGCAATAAACATCTTGCCTTTATAATGACTTCATCTGAATCATGCGACAACAGAATTGCGCCAAATGCAATTTCGTTCTCCGGCTGTTCTGGATTGAGCTCAGAGTCCCCAAGCTCAAGCCCTCTGCCAGCTACTGTGCAGAGCTTGGTCCACTGCGAGGGATCAGTGGGTATCAGCCAACACCAATCAGGAGGTGTGGCCACAGCTCATCAACATATATGCAGCAAAAGTGGTTTCAGGTGCTGGTGGTAGGAGCCTGTGTATACGTAAGTGTTTCCAAATGCCAATGGTAGAAGTTTGGTGGTGGCAGCGATGTTACACACCCACTGCACAGTGGGTGGAGTCAGTAACAGGTGGTTACTGAAGGTAAGATGGAATCCCTGAAACCCCAAGATCCAGTGGGGATCAAGACCAATCAGTGATTGGGGGGCAAGCAAGATCATCTGGTCACAGGGATAAATGAAAATAAATAAAAAATTATGGACAACACTGTGCTGCAGTGTTTAGCATTGCTGCCTCACAGCACTGCTGTCATAGGTTTGAGTCTATCCAGGGCCTTATCTATGAGGAGTTTGTATGTTCTTATATTTACAGAGGCATCCTTTGGGTGCTCTGGTTTTTTCACCACGATCCAAACATACTTCTGCGATAAAAACTGCTCTTGTGTGTACTTCATGTGTGTAAATCTAGTAGGAAAAAAAGACTTATGTCTTATCTGGTTGTCCTTTTCTTCAAACTCCATAGGGGACACAGGTTTAGACCATGGTTATAAGATGAGCATGAGGAGCCTGGGCACCAAATAGTTAAGCTTCTTCTCCCAGCAGCCCAGGCTCCTCCCCCCCCTATGCCTCACCCCCAGGCAGTCCAGTTAAGTCAGCAAGCCCAAGGCAGGAGTGAGAAAGAGGAGAAGGAAGACCAATCTACACATATGGGTCCAAACATCCAGAAATGTTAAAGAAGGATTGGAAGCAGAGTAAAAAACCCTGCCAGCCTGGTGCATCAGGGTGGGTGGCCTGTGTCCCTTATGGAGTTCGAAGAAAAGGACATAACCAGGTAAGACATAAGTCCTATTTTCTTCTTCACAATCCACAGGGGACACAGACTTAGACCACAACACATCATAAAGCTATCCCATTATGGGAGGGGATGCACTGGAGCTGCAATGAGAACCCCCTCAGCCAAAAGCTGCATTGTCCCGATGGTTTCCCGGAACCCTGGTATGGGGGGGATAAAAATATCTTAACCTGGATTTGAACCCAGGTACTTGGTATGCTATATGCTGTGACTTAGCCCTTTGAGCCACAGCAGCTTCATAGCAGTACCTCAATAGTCTGTGTTTGTGCCAAAATGCCACCAAGGCAATGCCTGACTACCCCCAGCAAATAACTAGGATCTGAAAGGCGTGTGGACAAAGCCCCCATTTGCCTGGGTAGGTGCCCAGGTGACCAAGGAAGCTCTATTTCCCAACCCGGACACTGGGAAGAAGACTACCGACAGAGCTAGAAATTGACACACTGTCCAGATGAGAACTTGACTTACCTTCTTCAATGCGCTGTGACTGCTAGTGCCACTGGTTTATGTAGGCAATGGCAGTCACTTAATCGGATTGAACTTGGATCGGGCCAGGCTGTAGGAGCAACTGAGCACCCAGCTCATGGAAGCTGTTCACTGACCCTGGAAGGTTGTTGACATCGGTGGTGAGGAGAACCCTGTATGGAATCCCAAAGTGTAAGTGTAAGTGGGATGCCTGAACCACCAGAAGAAGAGCCTAACCTCCCAGGAAGGTGTGATCTATTGGTGGGAACTGTTCCACAGGGACCATCCTTCATCTGAAGACAGGTAGAGAAACTGGGATTACTCTGCCATGACTAATCTGGAGACAAACAAGCCCAGGATTTGAATGTAAGTGTATTGTCACTCAGTGATGACTAAAAAGCTTGTGAATCCTTTATATGACACATCTCCTGCAAAAGAGTCCAGGTGGAATACATCCCAGTGATTAGCTTTCCGTGGGACTTGAGAGACTTAATGAGAGGCCGATGTGTTCCTTGAGAACATCCGGAGACAGGGCAAGGATCAGATGGTCATTTAGAGAAGGTAAAAACCTGATGCCCCTGTGGCGTAAATGATTTACTATGACTTTTGTTAAAAGTCTATGGACTCTGTAAAGACCAAATGGCAATGTCTGAAAATGAAAATGCTCTTCTCGGACCGCAAGCCAGAGTAAAACTCTAGCGACTGGGCCAGATAGGAACCTGGAAATAGGCCTTCCGGAAAACCAAAGAGGCCCTGAGATTCCCCCAGAGCCAGAATGATGGATAGTGATTCCCTGGTACACCAAAATGCCTGTTGAGGAATCCATGTGAATGCAGAGACTGTCTATAAAGTCCCACTCAGGAGGCCAGCAGGGCATGCACAGTAGAAAAAAATAGGATCTTTCCTGAATGGCTATGGCATAGCCCCAGGAGGGAAACACTCACCCTCAGGCATCCTATGCAGGTGATGGAAACAGCAAAATTTGGCCTCCCACACTGGGACCCCCTAGGTGGAGGTGTGCCTAGTGAAGTGCAAGCCTGTCCGTAGGCCTGAAGGTAGCATAACTGGTAAACCTGGGTAACCCAGAGCCCTGAGAAAGGTTGGCCCTTGGACCTTCCTTCTGAGGAAAGGAGTGAAAATTAGAAGTTTGTGATCTAAGTCACAGAAGGGGGGAAGGTCAACCTGGACGCCGTCATTGTAGCTACCATCCTGACCAAAACAGGAGCACAGCAAATGGCCTGAAAGCAGAAGAGCCCCTATGGCCTTCCTGAAGGAAGCATGCCCAAAATTAAGCCAGAGAGTTTGACTAACTGCTACCAAGGATGCTGACACCTGAAGTCAGGACACCAGTAGCTATTGTTGCCTCTTCAATATAAGAGGCCACCCTCTGATGTTCTCACCTGACACAGCTCTCCTAAAGAGCATCCATCCAACCTCCAATGGGTTTAGCTACATATGCAGAAGTCAGAACTGAAAACGCAATAGTGTCTGCAGAATATAAGATGTTTTTGAGGAAAGTTCCATTGTCCAGTTTGAAGGATCCCAAGGGATGCCATATTGGGACTAAGAAGGGCAGCATTCTTGACTAGGCGGGCCAAATGAGCATTCCCTGAAGAGGAGGCTCATTATGCCTGGTCTGCAGCCGGTAGAGAAATGAAGGAGGCAAGGAGCTGAGAAACCCGAAGGTGTCTATTAGGACGAGCCCTCTGTAGAAGGTCCACACTGTGCAGAAAAGATGGGACTGAAGAAACCATCTACCGAAGCAAGAAAACTAAAGCAGTAGCCTTAGAGGTCTGTAGCCTACCATACCTGGTATTCCCAGGTGGTCCAAGTACTAACCAAGACCTGACCCTGTTCAGCTTCCAAAATCAGATGATATAGGGCGCATTCAGGGTGGTGTGGCCATAGGCCTCGGTAACCTTGAAGCCAAGAACAGCTCTTATCCCATTAAACCAGGTGCTACATTTAGCTGCAGTATTGGATAGACAAAGGTCTGAAATATTAGACATAGTGTCCCAATGAGTTGAGGAACTTTTAATTACCAGACAGGAATGCAACACTATTTAGATTGGGACGCAGCACTATCTAGACTGGTGTGGGAGGAAACTGGAACACCTGGAGGAAAGCCATGCAAACACAGGGAGACCATACAAACTCCACCCATTTAGGGCCATAGTGGGAATCAAACATTTGACCTCAGTGAAGTGCTGTACCTGTCCAGCCTCAGCTGGAAAGATGAAGACACCTGCGCTTAAACCAAGAAGGGCCGCATCCCTGGCTCCTAAGGCAGTAAGCTATAAGGTACCCAGCTAGACCCCAGTAGGGATAGTAGTAGGACATGTGGGACCTGGGGTTGCCACTCTGTGTGATGGCACACTCTGACACTGCAGAGGATGTATACTAGTCCTTAGCCAACTGCAATCTTACCTATAAGAGAGGTAGTCCAGGCCAGCTCCAGGTAGAAGTCATGGCTGACTGACACTCTGCTGCGAATCTGCGAAACACCGGACACAAAGCCCATCATGGTATGGAGCCTGAGGAGAAAATACTTATGTACAAGTCCTGCAGTTACAGAATACTGAAGCACCCACATCCCTGGGTGCTTTGCCCTTGGAGAACCTGATAAGCAATGGAAGGCAGTCCCCACACACCAGTAAGAAAAACTACTTTGTGCAATAAAAGAGGGAGTGCAATGAATGTGACCTCACCCCACAATAAGTGGTGCTTTACAGATGAGGGATTTTTTAACCTGTCAGAAGAACCTGAAAAATAAAATGTACTCCTGAACACAAATACCGAGGAGCCAGTCAGCCTGGGCAACACTGTCAGCACCGCCGGTGTGGGAGACTCCCACACTGGCAGTGACAGCTGCTTCAGCGTGGCTCCCTGTAAACAGGGACCTGCTCTTACCTCTTAGCACCATCCATGCTCCTTCCCTGATGTCCGGCTGCTGATCTCCAGTGTGTGCTGGCAGACTGGCCGAGGTCACTAAACCGGTCACCAGTGCCGTGGCTGCCGGCACTGGGGGTCAGTGGAGTGGCAGTGTGGATGTCCTATAAGAAGCCTAGCACTGCCCACTCATAGTAAAAATAGATCAAATAAATAAAAATTTTATAAAAAGAAGTTTAGACTGCAGAGCAGTCTCTACATGTTCCTTGCTCCTGCAGGGCACCAAAATGAACTGGCCTGCCTGGGGCGGGTATAGAAGGGGAGGAGCTGGGGCTGCTGGGAGAAGAAGCTTAACTATTTGGTGCCCGTACTCCTCCTGCTCACCCTTTACCCATGGTCTGAGCCTGTGTCCCCTATGGATTGTGAAGAAGAAATGTAGATTGTACACTCAACTGGGAACTGATATAAATAACAGCTTATTTACTGTAAAGTGAAATATAATAAGGGTGCATTCCATGTACTTGTTAAATAACTATAAATAAAAACACTTTATTATATAATGCTAAGTGTAAGAGTCTATCTATCTATCTATCTATCTATCTATCTATCTATTGATCGATTGATGTATAGATATCAGTTGTGTGGAAATATGTGTAACAAAATCTTTCATTAGGTGCGAACTTTGCCTAAAATTTCAAAACATATTTGTAGACTGCAGCTTTGACAATGAACAAGTTGAATCTGGTGCTGAAGGTAAAAAGCACAAGTATGAAATGATGGGCTTGTCTGGTATTTAAAGTCTGCACCTCTCACTCCTTAAGCAAGAATCATGCTCTTAGACCAATGAGCCATCCAAATAACCAGCAGTGATACTTAATTAGACATCCAATATTCTATTTATATAACAAAATTTTCAAATATTAAATATCAAAATGCTTCACATTTATTGATCAGTACCAGTGACCACCAACAATATGATTCATATGCAGGATGGTCACAAAATTAGTTTGGTCTGATTGGTAGTTTGATATTATGTGGGATATTATTGCATATGGAGAATGTTCAACATGCGAAACGCAAGGTAGGAATTAGATAGTCTTACGTAACAGGGTTTTGCTCCATTATTGTCACTAATCACTGTTAGTATAAATCTTTGCTTTTGAATGTTCTCTTGAAGCAATTACTCCCAGTGCTTTCAAACCAGGTTAGGTATTGATGACCACATAGCAGAAAGTCTCTGCAAACAATATTGCAAGTAGACAATAGTATTCTTAAAATACGTGTGCAGCTAAAAAAGAGCATGTTGCTAGGTTTGAGTAAAAAGGCAGAAAAATGAAAATTGTCCCCCAGCAGTACACCCAGAATGGGTGCAACTATTATGTAGCAATAATTATTTTGGGGTGAGCATTTGGGAGTGGGGCCCCGAGGTTGTTCTGGCTGGACCTTTCTCATGGCATCACCACTTAATTCACACAGAATATTTTTTCACTTCTCTATTCGTTTGTATATTATATATGTCATTTTAATTCTTTTACATTTCATTAACACTTATTGATTTATCTTTACACATCTATCCTTTTACACTTCACTATCACCCTTTTTCCCCTTTCCGTGTGATGCCCTGGGGATGGTCCTTGGCTGGAATTTTTTGGGGTGCCTTGCTTCTCGGACGTGAACCCCTTAATGTTAGGGACGCTGTTAGAGAGTAGCCTTGACGTCGGCCCAGCGCTTATTCACATATTTGCAAATGTATGTAAACCAATACCTCTGAATTTCTATTATCATGTAGGATTCAAGTATTTTTTATTTATCTGCAGTGTGCTGGGGGGCAATTTTCTTTTTTCTGTGTTCAGTGTAAACCCCGCCCTTTACAAGCACCTGTAGTATATCATTAAGCTGATTGAGCAACTACCATATTTTTTGCTTGAGTAAAAAGGCGTTCACTTCATACACCTAAAGAAAAATCTTATATAAAAAAATACGCAAAAATCCAGCGCTTCTCCTGTTTAAACAAGTTCACGTGTACAGCCACTATATAGTGAGAAAATGGACTTATAAAGTGCAGATACCAGCACCTAATATAATAAAACAATAACTTCTCAAAGCCCTTATTAATTGGTAGGGATCCCTCTATTACAATGACCACACAGTGCTTTCGCATCAATTTGGAAATGGGTAACTTGATAAAGATGTCCTCTATTTCCTATAAGAAATGCATCCTCCTCCCATATAAATGGGTATAGCAGGAAAAAGAAAAAAAGGACCATAATGCAGAGACCTTTAAAATATTTAGAAATCTTTAATAATAAATGCAATCCTAGTTGTTTAAATAGCGGTATCTGGGCAGGGTCTGATAAGGTGGTTTCGAAGATCATGTGTATGTCCGTGACCGGAATTCCACTGGCCAGAACCTGGATTGGTGTGCGCTGGGCAGGGCCGTTTCTAGGGGCAGGCGACCCGTGCAATCGCACGGGGCGCGCCGCCTCCGACCTCTGCAGCAGAAACAGAATATTAACTGCCGGGCACCCGCTGAGATTCAGTTACCAGCGGGCGCCCGGCAGAGCAGAGCAGCCGGAGAGACGGAGGCTCCGGCTTCCGGCTTCCGGCTCCAGGCTCCCCCAGTGTGCACTATGGGAGGACATCATGACGTCTTTCCCATAGTGCAGAGGAGCAGCTGAGCGGAGCGGACGCCGGAGCGGGGCTGAAGGTAAGTGTTACTGTTTTTTTTTTCTATGTGCAGGCAGCCTGGGGACATTACTCTGGGGGCACTTCTGCTAGGGGAGACATCACTACTGGGGGCACCCGGGCACTACTACTGGGGACATTACTCGGGAGGCACTTCTACTGGGGGCATTGCTTAGGAGGTACCACTACTGGGGGCATTACTCAGGGCCTGGAGGCACTACTACTTGGGGCTTTACTACTTTGGGCACTAGTACAAAGGGAGCATTACTATTGGGGGGACTAATACAGGGGCATTAATACTGGGGACACTATTACAGGGGGCATTACTATTTCGGGCAATACAACTGGGGACACTACTACTGGGGCACTACAGCAGGGACCATTACTATTGGGGGCATTACAGATGGGGGCATGACTACAGGGGGCACTACTAATAGTGGCATGGCATAGGGGGCACACCAAAGGCATGCACACAGAAATGCGGCGTGGGCTTGTGACAGCTAGGCCACAACCCATTTTTTGAGCGCCGCCTTTGGCGCGCGCATGCTGTCTGTCTTTTCAGCGCTTTGCCCCTGACAGGTTAGCCAACCCAGTACTCAGTAGTCACAGTGGCTGTCATTCTGTGGTCTTTCAAGATCACACTCCCTTACTGTGATACCACACCCCCTTACGATGAGGCCATGCCCACTCCACAATATTACTGCTTCGAGGGGGGGGGCGCATTTTGACTGCTCGCACTGGGAGCCTCAAACCCTAGAAACTGCCCTGGCGCTGGGAGGCGTTGAGAGGGAGTCTTGAGGATACTGATATTTTTTCAGGAATTCATTCGGCTATTGGATTATTGATTGACGATCCACATGTTTCCTGTTCTGCCATTGAGGATTGATTTAATACCTATTTAAACAACTAGGCTTGCGAGTGCATTTTATTATTAAATATCTCTAAATGTTTTAAAGGTCTCTTCACTAAGGTCCTTTTTTTCATCACATCGCAGGTATTTGATAGGACTGGCATTGGATCAGTCCTGGCCCAGGTGTGGATCATTAAGAACGGATCTATTCCATAGCCTTTGGACATGTCCAGTGATTCACCGATTTCAGACTCAAATTTGGAGTTAGGTAACTCGTCACCTGATTAATTATTTACCCTTAGCACCTGAATTGGCCATATTTGGTATCCTTCCCAATGGTGTGAGAGTGGCAAAGGGGATTCGTAAATTACTATTGGTGATATCTACGGTGGCTATGAAATGTATCCTTCAGATGTTTATACAGCCCATTATTCCGCCTTTTTCACTTTTTTTAGAAAAATTATTCTATATTTTTAGGATGGATTGGCTGGAAGCTCCCCTTAAAAAAGAAAAAAATAACTGAATGCTTATTTAGTACATGGGAGAGTTATAGTGACACTCTTTACCCTTAGGGAACAACTTTAGAGATGTTTCTGTGATACAGAGTGGTATGAAACATGTACTCATATGTGTTACACTGATATTATGTCCGCCTGAAGTGCTGGTGATATGCAGGTCTAAGCTTTCTAATTTAATTTCTCAATTTATAAAAATCGTCTGTTGGTTTTTTCTCTTGTCCTTTCTTTTTTTCTATATCTTTGTGGGTATTGTTTATATGTTATTGTATTATATGTACATGCTTCAATAAATAAATATTTGTTATAAAAAAATATAAAAAAATAAATCAAATAATATTTGAAAAGCCCTCTCAAGAAAACCTACATTTGCATGAGCCATAGAGGTCTATTTACTAACCTTGGATGGAGATAAAGTGGTGCAAGATAAAGTACCAGCCAACCAGCTCCTAACTGTCATTTTTTAAACACAGCCTGTGACATGGCAGTTAGGAGCTGACTGGCTGGTACTTTATCTCATTCAGTTCACATCTTTATTCAAGGCTTAGTAAGTATACGCCATAGTATTTAATATTGAGTTTATACGGTCAGGATATGCAATAATAGAAATAATAGATTTGTGAAGTATTGTACTGTATGTAATTTTGAAAGAGAGATACAATTTATGCCAATTCAATGTTTCCTATCAGACCTTATTATCCAAATCATCCACCTGTCTTGTGCACATGGTCTTGGTGGGCTATCCTATCTATCTAGTGGACATCAGACATGAAACCAGACTCTAGGCCCTTAGTTTTGAAAATTTGCAGGAGGTCCAGGATAAGGAAGTCTGAAAATGTCTGGGGCTTGGAAACTGAGGCCCTGATTCAGACCCGGACGCTCTGACAGAGCGCTCGCTCTGAATCAGGGCCGTACTTATCTTTTTTAAGAGCGGCCTCCTGACCACCCACAGCTGTAGCGAGCGTTCAAAAAGATGGTCGCGATGGTCAAGACCATCGCGACCATCGGGCTTGCGACGAGACCCTTGTGGTAGCCCTGGAGTGCTTTCAGCTCTATCAGAGCCGAGAGCACTCCCACTGACATTACTTGTGATGTCAGTGGGGCCGGCTCCAGATGGTAGGCGTTCCCAAAGGGGGCGTGCTATCACTCACCATCGACAGCACGCCCCCTTTGTAGCGAGACCCGGAGCGACGGCTTGGCCGTCGATATCCGGGTCTCGCGCATGCGCACAACGGAGCCGGCTCCCTGGTGCACATGCGCACTGGGCTAACATCGACCCGCTTGCGAGTGCTCAGCGCTTGAGAGCGGGTCTGAATCAGGCCCTGCGTTTTAAGGATATGAATGAGCTGTAGATATCTGAATAGATTTTGCTTATTGTTACAAACGTCATGCACAAGATAAATTATCAGAATCGTTCTTGACCAGGCCTTTAACCCCAATTCCTAGAGGATGCTATGTGTTCGCTGGTACTTGGGTACCCCATGACTTAAGTTCAGATTTGTAATAATTGGTCATATGCATTTTCACAGGAAATAGGATATTTGAAGATTTAAACAACTACCCTGCAAGTACCACTCCAAGGTACCAGAAGAGACATGCAGGATGGCGTACAAATGGCAATGAGCAGGCAAAGTTCAGTAGCTGAATGCAGACATGCAAGTGCTATTGCAGGTATAATCTAACAGTATGAGTTGTATGCAGAATGTGATATCCAATGGAAACGCAGAAGTTGGTAGTGAATGTAATAAGCAATGGGAAAAGCATAATAGTGGCCAAAGCAGAGGTCTGTCCTGGTGGAAAACTACTGCTATGGGCTCTATTTACTACAATCCGCATATTGAATGCGGATTGTAGTGTGATATTACCGAGTGAATTCGCATTGCGAATTCAGGCAATATCACAGGGATTTACTATAAATCCCTTGCAGGGACAGAGCTTGCGATAAAGCTCTGTCCCTGCGGATCCCATCCGCACTCTAGTCGCGGTATTTTCAGAAAAAATACCACGACTAAGAGCCCGCGCATGCGCCGACCGACCACCGCTACTACCCCCCCACCGATGCTAAGCCCTGCCCCCGGCGCTAAGCCCCGCTCCCCGCGATCGCGGACCCCCACGACCCCCCCTCCCTTCATTACACTTACCTGTACCTCCTGGCCTCCGGTGATCTTCTCCGGGCTTCCCGATCAGGTGATCTCCCATACTACACTGGGGCCCGATCACCTGATGACCGGGCCCCAGTGTACTATGGGAGACCAGCTGACCGGAGAGCAGCCATCACCGGAGGCCCGATCACCGGTCCCTGGATTCAGGTAAGTAAAAAGAAAAATGTTTAATTTTTTTTTTCTTTTTTTTACAGAAATCAGCTTGCGGTCTGCTTAGACCACATAGCTGATTACTGGTACCGGCTCCCGCCTCTGCTCTCCCCGTTAGAGCAGAGTGGGAGCCCGGTAACCGGGGGAGACCCTGGATAACGCCACCTCCTGGTGGCGTTATTATCACAGGGCTTCCCCCGGTATTTTTTTACAATTTATTTTTAGTAACTATGGTCGGATCACATTTCCCATTACAATTATGGGAAATGCGATCTGCTTTACTAAAAATAAGTGATACTTAGGGGTTGGAGTAGAATTTTACTAATTCTACTCCAATTGCCCTGTAATAACTACAGGTGAAACTAAAATAATGTGAAAAGGGTGTGAAAATACCCTTTTTCACTTTATTTTAGTAAAAATAATGTTAATAAATAGAGCCATAAGTCAGTACAGTAAGAGTATGATGCAAGGTCAGGGTCATAAGCAAAAGATTGTTCCAGGTGGCAATCAGTGTAGAATTAGGGTCAATAAGCAAAAGTTCAATCCAGGCTGCACATAGAGCAGAATTGGGGTTGCAAAGCAAAAGGTCAGTTCAGTCAGCAATTAATGCAAATTCAGAGTCACAAGGAGGACTCAGGAAATCAGGCAGAGTAGCAGACAAGGGCAAAGGAATGCTAGTGTAATGTAATCACTACAAATGTCAAAGTTTTCCCACTAATACTGTAGCTGCTTTTTAAAGCAGCTGGTGTCAATCAAACCTCTGAATGAGACCAGACACCAGATGGGTGGAGAGTACATAAGAGATGTGAGCACAGGAAAACAAAACACGGAGATGGCCATACTGGCTGGTTCTTTCAAATTTTCTTTGAGGCATAAACTGGTTTCAGCAATGAAGAATAAAAGGTTCTAGAAATTCTTAAAGATCTAGGAAGATCTAGCTGAAAGGCAAACTGATTACATTTTTTAAATGTTTTGGATTGGTCAATAAATCTACAGGTGGATCAAATTTCTTAGTAGGCTGGTAAAGCTTGATATTTCTAGTAGAAAGACAAGCTTTCGAAAAGGATTTACAAAGAGATTAGGAAGAAAAGCAGCTAGTTTCAGTAAAATATATACAGTATATGTTTCTTCAAATTATTTTAAGTGAACGAGCAATAGTCTCAATTGTCGGATGGAAGCGAGGGAGATAATGGAAAAGAAGATGACTGTAGATATATAGATGTACACCAAAAGAATAAAATAATAAAATCTGAATGATGAGTGAATTGAATTATTGTATACAAATTGTACCCATGAGAGATTTTCACCTAATTGACATATAGTTCAAATATATATTATCTTAATTACATTTGGTCTGATCACTGTTTGTGTAAAATAAGCAGAAAAAAAACTCAGTTGTGTTGGTATATGGAGTGCGTTATTGCACTACCTTCATGATGCTCCTTAGTAAATCATCTGATCCTTTACCAAGATGTCCTCTGTTATCTGCAATAAACCCATGCTCCCGATTAAGTCTATCTGGCTGATGTATCCTATCTACAACACTACTTCCACTGGTGTCTACTATTTACTAACTGTGTCTTCCACAAAATAGTACACACATATTAATAAGTTGAAATTCCTAGAATCCACAAAGAGATTTCCAAAAATGAATTGCCTCTTTCAGGAAATAGGATGCTTGTCATCCCATCTAACCTACAGATGTGGTGCCAAAAAGTGGATCCAAGACCTTAGTTGAAGGAAGTTTGAACAATACAATGAAACTAGCATATTTACAAAAAATTGTCAACTAGTACCTTTAATTTACATAGAGGTAAATCTATACTAATATAATAAGAATGTTATGCCTGTTTGTTCCAAGTTGTCACAAAAACTAATTAACTGATTTTCATGAAAACTGCATAATTTTGTAATGGAAACTCCTAAAAATAACCTACACTCTGTTTCATCTTGATGTGTCAAGTTAAAGTTGAGCAATAATAAAAATAAAATTTATTGACATTATCAATGCAAGAGATTGGTGTGGCACCATGCAGGCGGCCGATAAGGGGTGGGGGGAGAGGTGCTATGGGCACGCATTCACTTGAATAGGATAGGCTACATAGCAGTCTATGCACAGGGCACACAGTGACATTGGTGTGGGTGAAGGTACTGAATCCACCAGTCTGTATAGCGCTATTGATCAAGGGTGCCAATCCCGCGACAGGGCCACTATGCAAAGCAATGCATCTGGCAGAAGAGATTTCCTCGTGGGCAAAGCAACTGACAACAAGTAGTCAGTAATAAAATCTATTGTGATATGTGTCCAAAGAGTTTTAGAAATTGGCAAATAAATGAAATGTGTTGCATGTATCTCTATGGATATCTTACCTCTACAACAGGTCTCATAGGCCAGAATTAAATCTTTGACATTGAATTTCAAGGAAGACCACCAGACTGACTGGGATAGTAATTTGATACCCAGGTGCCCTGACAATTTATTATCAAGAATCTCAGTATGTAGAGATTGTCTTACTGATTGAAACAAACAATACATCTGAAGGACTAGCAGCAAGTGCTTGTTCCTTTACTGCATGTAATTGAGCAGAAAAATCCTGTCTCGTCCCAGGGGTATGTTTGTTAATGATTGATTTTTGAGTCAATTTTTATCAACTGAAAATCGACAGTATAAAACACTGGCCAAATCTCTCATCTACTAAAATTCAATTTTGAAATCGATTTCAAAATCGAATGTGATGTGGGTTGATTTTCAAAAGTGTCAAAATACTTCATTTGGACTACTTCAAAATCACCTGCAAAATCACCTACACATTAAACAAACATTTCCTTATGTATTCCATTTCCTATTGGCCAAAACATCGGATGAACGTACATCTCTGAATCAGACCCTCTCTGAATCAGGCCCTCAGTGCACACAGATATACTGTACATCTGTGTCACATATTAAATTAATCAGCACAGTCTACTGGTGCATCCTAGTCGCATCACATTGTGAATAAGAAGCATTTTCAGGTGAAAAAGAAGCAAAAAATTCTTGTGAGCAACAGGAGACCATGAAAATGGATCAGCTCACTTTTACTCCAGTGCTATAGTAGGAGCCATTAAATCTGAGGAGTCACTAATTAATCTATAATAGTTGACAAATTCCCAAAATATTTGATGGCCATCAGATTTGTGAGCAGATTCAATTACGCTACAGCTCATACTGTGACTGGATCCATAGTAATTCCCTCCGCTGAAATGAAAATATTTTTAATAGTAGAAATGAAAAAATGTTCCAACTTTGCATATAGTTTGTTTCCTCTGAGTTTCTGTAACATCAAATAAACATGATCGGACAACGTGATGACATAGGGCATAATTCAGCAGTGCATGCAAGTGCACTGCTGAACGCTGATTCCCGATTATCGTGAATCTGTGCAGCCGCATGACCTGCGCATGTGCAGAACGGATCTGCGACCCCGCAAGCAGACTGCCAGCAGACTGTCAGTGCTTGACAGTCTGCTGGCGTTTGTGGGCACCGAAGGGGTGGCAATGGAAGAGGCCAGGATCTCTGTCGGCTGATGGAAATTTCCTGGCCTCTTACTATAATCTGCAGCTGCCCGGCTGCGGGACCCTGATGGTCCGCAGAGTATCTGATGCTGCGTTGGAAGCGTAATGCAGCAGGAGGCGTGATGCCTCTTGCTGCATTAGCATAATTGCAAGAATTGAACTTGCAAAGCGGCCTGCATGCAGCTATGCAATTGCGATCCTTGTTGAGTCAGGTCCATAGTGATTAGTTTACTGCCCACAGTACTGAGGTCTTGGTTCCCATACCATCAAAGTCCTATACGTGTGGAAAATGCATGTTCTCCTCATGTTTGTGTGAGTTTCCTCTGGGTACTCCGGTGTCTTCCATAAACTAAAACATACTGGGAGGTTAATTGACTTTTGACAAAATATTAACCCTTGTGTATATGTGTGTGTATATATGGTAGAAAACATAGATTGTATGCTCCACTAAGGCTGGAACTAATGTAAATGCCTAAATACATTATGTAAAGCACTGTGTAATATGTGTGCACTATATAAATAACTGTAAATACATAAATAAATAACTCTTAATGCTGAGAATATAGAAGAAATAAGGATATAATCAAATAAACTATAACAATCTTCCCAAAGGAAAGGGTTCTATGCAGGCTTTCAAACCACGGCTGCCCTGGGGTCTACACCACTGGGTCCCGACAGGATAGGGCTTTAAAAGCTGCTGGGAATTGATGGCAGGTTTTATTTAGAATGTCAAAATGGGTGGGTTCAGACTAGGGATGTGCACTGACCCCCGTGTTTTGGTTTTGGATCTGTATTTCCTTCAAGGTTTTGGATATGGATTTGGTTTTGCAAAACTGCCTTTGCGTGTTTTGGTTTTTGATCTGTATTTTCTTAAAAATTTATAAAAAGAGCTAAAATCACACAATTTGGGCCTTTTTTGTTCCTACAGTATTACCAACTTCAATAACATTAATTTCCAGTCATTTTTGACCGCTTCACAGCCCACAATATTGTTCACCAAAATAGGCCAAAGGCTGGCTGGCTAAACTTAGCAACCAACAGAGCAGCGGCACAAACACATGGCAGTTATTTCTGTTTACAAATGTTTTGCAAATTAGTAATGTATTAGCAATAACCAATCACACTTACTCACAAGTACGTTCAATAGTAAACAATACAACACATATATTTACTAAAAATCGTGCGTGGAATATCCTTGCTCAAAACAAGTAGTCATAGTTAAGAAGCAGTAAACAAAAAAGCCCTAAACCATTTGTAAATAGTAACAACAGATATGAATGTCCCCTACACAAGTGCACATGCCCCCAGCACATGCCTATTCTCACTGCCCAATCTGTATTTCCTTCCTGGGGATGCTGGGCCACTGATGATTGGCACTCTGTGCTCATGTAAAGCCCAGTTCAATCAGCCTTTTTTTTAGCAGTTCCCCAAAATCTCCCCAACCATAGAAACAGCATTCTATACCTGCGGGTCAGATACAGTGCAGTTGGATACAGTGCAGGTCAGATAAAGTGTGGGTTGGACACAGTACAGGTTGGATACAGTGCGGGTTGGATACAGTGCAGGTCAGATACAGTGCGGGGCGGATACAGTGTGGGTGTGCGGTATACAGTGCAGGTAGGATAGAGTGTGGGTCTGATATAGTGTGGGACACAGTGTGGGTTGGATACAGTGCATGTCAGATACAGTGTGGGTCTGATATAGTGTGGGATACAGTGTGGGTTGGATACAGTGCATGTCAGATACAGTGTGGGATACAGTGTGGGTCTGATATAGTGCGGGATACAGTTTGGGTTGGATACAGTGCAGTATACAGTGTGGGTTGGAAACAGTGTGGGTCAGATACAGTGCGGTATACAGTGCGGGTTGGATACAGTGCAGGTCGGATACAGTGTGGGTGCACTTACTGTGACAGTGGTGTCGGCAGTGCAGGGGTGCTGGTAGTGTCCTCAGTGCAAGGTGCCAGCGGTGTCCTCAGTGCAGGGGTGCCAGCAGTGTCCTCAGTGTGGGGGTGCTGGCAGTGTTGGCAGTGCGGGAGTGCCAGTAGTATCCTCAGTGAGGGGGTGCCGGCGGTGTCCTTAGTGTGGGAGGCCAGCAGTGTCGGCAGTGTGGTGTTGACGGTGTCCTTAGTACATGAGGAGCAGTGTCCTCAGTGCAGGGTACCAGCAGAGTGGGGGTGCCAGTGGTGTCCTCAGTGTGGGGGTGCTGATGGTGTCGGCAGTGTGGGGGTGCTGATGGTGTGCTCAGTGCGGGACTGCCGGCATTGTCAGCAGTGTGGGGGTGCTGGCGGTGTTGGCAGTGCGGGCATGCCAGTTGTGTTCTCAGTGCGGGGGTCCCGGTGGTGTTCTTAGTGCAGGGGGCCAGCAGTGTCGGCAGTGTGGTGCTGACGGTGTCCTCAGTACATGGGGGGCAGTGTCCTCAGTGCAGGGTGCCAGCAGAGTGGGGGTGCCAGTGGTGTCCTCAGTGTGGGGGTGCTGATGGTGTCAGCAGAGTGGGTGTGCTGATGGTGTCTTCAGTGCGGGAGTGCCGGCAGTGTCTGCAATGCAGGGGTGCCAGCGGTGTCGGTAGTAGGGGTGCAGCAGTGTCAGTGCAGAGGGATGGGCGGCATCTTTCTTCCTTTTCCTGTGCCCATTGAAGTCTATGGGCAAGCGCTTATTGGCTGAGAGCTGTGACAGACAGCTCTTTCAGCCAATCAGCTGTAAGCCCATTTAAATCAAATAGACTTTGAAAATGGTTGCTCGAGGCAAAACCTCAAGATCCGACAGCGGGATAACACACCTGAAAAAGGGCCATGGCCTCATGGGAAAGGGCCAGGTAAGAGATAGGGGAGGCCAGGAGATGCTGGGGATAAAATTAGAGGAAGCTACAAGTGAGAATCATAATAAACAGAAAATTGACAGGGCCAAATAGCACCCCTGCCCTGTGCCCTGTGCCATGGCACAGGTCGCACTACCCTAATTACGGCCCTGCTACCAGGCAGCTTTACTATGTTGGAAAGTAGAGTTGAATACACTTTGTGGTGTTAAAGGTCCCCTTAGTGCGTTTAAGTTTTTGCTTTGATGCCATGAACTGATTCCTGGCCATTCTTTTTATGCCACATACAGTTTCTCTACCAGATGTTTACTTTATATAAATTGTTGACTTTTTTTAATGCTGATTTATGTCTCCATGTCTTTGGTATAAAGCTATAATGTGACTTACACACAAGACACACTTCAGCCTTTCAGTCACCATCATCATCGGTGTCTACTGGCACCTGCCCAAAAAAGTGCAAGACTGGTCAGGTGTATATAGACTTATGTGTGGTGTACCTGGGCCACATTTAGGTAAGCATGTTCTTACAAAATCTTACCTATGTGAGGAAGGCAGTTGTAGGGGCAGATTCAACCAGAATGTGTTTTACTAACCGGTGGAGCAAGACTTCCTGCCGCCTTATCCCAATCCTGTGTGATACGAGGGGGCAGGGCCAGTGGCCATACCCGGCCCTACGCATAGCCATTCTAAGCAAATGCCTAGGGCATCTGGAATGCCCTTGGGGAATCCCCCGGCTCTGCAGTTCCCTGCCGCTGCCATGATCGGAGCTCAGTTCCGATCAGGCAGCACAGTGGTGACAGGTCAGAATGAGCTTCGGAACAGAAACTCATTCTGGCTACAAGAGATAAGTACGACTACGATCATGGCCGCAGGAGGGCACGCTGCGCATGCTCAGCTGCGGCCTCCCCTTTTTCAGAGCAGAGCCATGAGTGACAACTCATGGCTCCGCCTCCACTAGCCGTCGCAGCCCCAGCAGCATTCATCCAGATCCAGGTATCAGAAGGAGAAGGCGGCCTGCTACCGCCTGCCGGCCCACACCTGCTCCAACCTGAGAGCCAGCTGGCTCCCCCTCCGATAGACCAATTAAATTCCCCTCTTCAGTATCGCAATGGGGGCGGAGCCACGCAACAAGCCCTGCCCCTGTATTACAGCGAATTGCGTCATAGCAGAGGGGGTGGAGCCTAATAATGCATGGTGCCCATCCCCATTACTAAGCTGATGTTGCTTCAGTGTCAGTGTAAGTTATAAGTATGTGCAGTATGTGTTTTAGCATGTGTATATATGTGTTAGTATGTATGTGCTAGTGTGTATATACAGTATGTGTTGGTGTGTATGTGAAAGTGTGTATGTATGTGTTAGTGTGTATGTGCTAGTGTGTATATATATATATATATTTATATATATATGTATGTTAGTATGTATATATGTGTATGCATGTTAGTGTATATGTGTATGTATGTGTTAGTGTGTATGTATCTGCTAGTGTGCATATATGTGTATGTGTGTGCTAGTGTGTGTGTATATATGTGTATGTTAGCGTGTATATATGTGCTAGTGTGTGTATACTGTATATGTGTTAGTCTGTATGTATGTGTTAATGTGGGGATGTAGTCAGTATCCCAGAGTGCGGGATGCCGATGGTCTTAATACCAACCTCAAAATCCTGACAGGTTGGGATCCCAGCACCAATATCCAGACCGTCGGCGTCCTGTAGGTAAGTATCGAGGTACAGGGGGAGGATAGCATTAGCTAGCGGGGTTAGGGTTAGGCATTAGGGGGAGGGTTAGGCACCGGGGAGGGAGGGTTAGGATTAGGGTGCAGGGAGGGGCAGGTTAGGTTTAGGCACTAGGGGGGAGGTTAGGTTTAGGCACCGGGGAGGGGGTGTTAGGTTTATGGTGCAGGGAGGTTAGGTTTAGGGGGGGAGGTTAGGGTTAGGCATCGCAGAGGGTGGGTTTCGTTTAGATTAGGGGTTACAAAACTACTTTCCATAGCGTCCTATGGGTGTCTATATTCAGGCTGTCGGGATGCCGCTGTCGGTATTACGACCAGCGGCATCCCAACAGAAGGGATTTCATACCCAACCATTTAATGTGTATATATGTGTATTATATATAATATATACATGGTTGCTATATACAATATATTATATATATATATATGTGTGTGCGTATATATCCATAGTTTGCCCCCAGAAAATCCATAGTTTGCCCCTGCTCTTGTACAATAATTTATTTTTTCCTTTGGAGTCAGCGCGTGTGATTACATGACATGGCTGGAAGGAAGAGGTCAGAGGAGCTGCGGCACGTGAGGAGCAGAGTCAGTCAGACCTGGAGGAGAAGAAGCCAGAAGAAAGGAGCATTCTTCAAAGCGATAAGGTAAGTCATGATTAATGAGACGTAGCAGAGGGAAGGGGCCCAGGGGCCCTGCCTATTTTGTCAGTCACGGGCCCCACAATTTCTGATGGCAGCCCTGCTGGCACTGTCTGCAGCACAGCCCAGAATGGTCCTGGTGACTTAAAGTCCAGCCTGGCTGAAGTCAGAAGAGGCAGTCAGACATGAGACACCAGAAAAGAGTGAGTCTCAATCTCTATTTAAGTTAACTGGGAGAGAGGGGCAGTGGGCACTGGGCAAAGAGGGGTGCTGGCCATGCTGCTGTGTTGCCTGGATGGATCATCATCTGACTCACTGGCCAAGATTTACGAAGCAGCGACTTCTGTAAACCGCTGCGTCCCGGCGGGTTTTAGGTGAATATTTAAAATGGCACCCGGAGTCAGTGTAAAGCCCGGGGTGCTTTACACTGATGCCAAGTGCCGTTTTAAATATTCATCAGCAAGCCACCGGGACTCAGTGGCTTACCGGAGCTGCTGCTTCGTAAATCCTGGCCAGTGAGTCTGAGAGGTTCTGCTTCCTTGGGATGCTGAGTGAGTGACTGTGCAGTTCCTGGCTTTACTGCTGGAATGATGGTGGCCTGGGACTGGGCACGTGTATAATATATATATATTTATTTTACTTATACTTTTTGGAAAGGAAGCCTGCTGTATCTGAATCTGCTGCCTTGATGCTTGTAGATGTGCTGGTCTTGAGAATGATTTGTCAGAATTGAAACGTTAACCAAATGAAAAATACATTTTTGGTGAGTGCCTTCTTTTCCAAAGAGCAATTTTTGGGGCATTTTTTTTGTAAATACTGGGTTACTGTGGTCAGAGCTGGATTTAGACTTCCTGGGGCCCTAGGCAAGATACCAGTTTGGGGCCCACCCTCCCTCAAACAATTCTGTACTTTGTTAGGCTTTGTGAAAACCTTGTGGTGCCATATAAATGAAGGATAATATATATATATATATATATTATATATATTTCACAAAATACCCCGGTGGGTGACAGGGAGAGAGAGAGGCAGATGTGGAGTGGGTAATGGAGAGTCAGAGGGTGACAGAGAGAGGAGGACAGGGAGAGCCAGAGGGTGATGGTGAAAGGGTGACAAGCAGAGGGTGATCTGGAGAAGCAGTTGGTGACAGAGAGAAGATAACAGAGAGAGGTAGAGGGTGATGGAAAGTGGGTGAAAGGGAGAGGATGACAAAGGGAGGCAGAGGGTGACAAGCAGAGGGTGATAGGGAGAAGCAGTGGGAAACGAGGGGAACGGAGAGGAAGAGGGTGACAGAGTAGGTGAAAGAGGGTGACATGGAGAACATTTGGAAACAGGGAGGAGATGACGGGGGATGGGTGAAAGGGAGAAGGGTGACGGGAGAGGCAGAGGGTGATATGGACAGTGTGACGGGAACAGGATTACAAGGAGAATCAGTGAGTGACAGGCAATGGGTATATTAGGTTTCTGAGTGAGGGAGTAAAGGGGGTAAATTGCTGAGAAATAACAATGCTAGTGGAAGGAGAGAGAGAGAAAGAGAGAGAAAATCAGCAGTTAACTGCGAGTGAAGAACTGACCTTTCATGCAGTCCTTGTGCAGAGAAGCTACAGCAGGTAAGTATTTTCCCCTGGCCAACACAGCAGGAGCCCAAAGAGACAGAGAAGATCTGGACCGGCATGCCTATCTTTAGACCTAACGCTGGCTGTAGCGCTCTCTCCTCTGCTTTTTACGCCGGGGCCAGTCAATAGATTGTGAAATCGGACCCCTGGTAACAACAGTGTCAGAGACAGTGGACGAAGTGAAAATTTTGAAGTGGGGGTATGCACCTCTCCACACCACACAGCACTGCACCTCTCCACACCACTGCAGCCCCCCACACGGCACTGTACCTCCCCACATCACTGCACCTCCCTACACTACACAGCACCTCTCCACACCACACCGCTCTGCAACTCTCCATACCACTGCACCTCCGCATACAGGACTGCTCCTCTGCACACAACTGCACCTCCCCACCCAGCACTGCCCCCATATAGCACTGCACCTCCCCACACCACCTCACCTCCCCAGCCCCCACACAGCACTGCACCGCCTCACACAGCACTGCACCTCCCCACACCAACTCACGTCCCCAGTCCCCACACAGCACTGCACCTCCCACACAACACTACACCACCTCACCTCCTCAGTCCCCACACAGCACTGCACCTGCGCACACAACACTGTACCTCCCCACACCACTGTACCTCCGCAGTCCCCACACAGCACTGCACATGCGCACACAGCTCTACACCTCCCCATACCACTGTACCTCCCCACACCACTGCACCTCCCCAGTCCCCGCACACCACTGCACCTGCACGCACAGCACTGTACCTCCCCTCACACCACTGCACCTCCCCAGGTCCCACACAGCACTGCGCACACATCACTGAACCTCCCTGCTTCACAAAGCACTACCACAGGCACACACAGGCTCACCTCGCTGCGCTTCAGTAACCGCTGGCGCAGGCGCACCCTTCCCTTACTGGCATAACTGCTCCTCACTCAGGCATTCACATTTTAGCTCCGCCTCCGTGACAGCTCGCGGACCGACATCCAATTAGAAGCGACCACGTGGCAGCCACTGATTGGCTTCCAGTCCGCGAGCTGTGATTGGCTCGCGGAGAGGATGATGTAAGAGGAGGCGGTCCCTCCTCCTTCTTTGTTATGGCCTGCCGCAGTGTACTGAAATGAGTCACTTTGACTCATTATCACCACTGCTCTCAGTGTCGCTGTGGGGCTCCTTCATCATTGCCGTGGGCAGCGGTGCAATTAATGCACCACCGATATGTCTACCGGCCAGATGGCCAGGGCCGGATTTCAGGGGCCCGTCCACAGGCCCCATGAGGCCCGCCGGGCCCTAGGCAGACGCCTAGGTTGCCTAGCGTTAAATCCGGCCCTGACTGTGGTGGTCCATGGTTGTGCACCCCAATGCTGACTAAATGAGACTATGTGAGTGCGGGATTGTATAAGGGTATATATATATCTGCATGGGTCCGGCACTCATGAATGAAAAAGATTAATAAATCGTGTCATATGACATTGCCATGACAGAGCAGTTTTGTTACCTGTTTTTATGTAATATTCCTGGCGTCCACGTATAAACACTAATGGCCGGTACACACAAGATGACGCTTCGATGCGTCGGATTCGGCCAAATCATTCAAAATATTGTCTAGTGTGTACCCAGCATAAGATTGGTGGTGGGATTATCTGCTAGGGGGCACCAGACAAAATCTTGCCTAGGGCATCAAATTGGCTAGGGCCGGCTCTGCCAGTGGCAGTAGTAGATGTACAGCTGCCCAGACACTCTGGCCAGCTCTACACACTGCAGGGTGCATGAATGCTTTGGGCAGCACTAAGCAGTGCTACTGGCTACAGAGTTTCCTTCCAGAAGCTGTGGAGCAGCAGGGGCAAACGCAGGAATTTTAAAGGGGGGTTTCCAAGCAGTTGATCTTAACAAAAAAACAAAAAAAAACAACTACATATACTATATATACTTCCACTGTTGCCACTTCATACAGTGGAGACTCTAGGCTGCATGCTGGTACCCAGGTCATATTGTAACCCCAGCAGCACATAAACAGAGATAGTGTCTATCTCTGACCCCAACCAGGAGGGTTTTACAGCACATAAATAAACAACGAAGCAATTATATTCCCCATTCATTCCTTCCCCTGCACACACACAGCAACACACACACCGTGTCACACACAGCAGCACACACACCGTGTCACACACAGCAGCACACACACCTTGCCACACTCAGCAGTAGCACACAACCTGTCACACACAGCAGCACACACTCCCTGCCAGTACACACCTTGCCAGTCACACAGCAGCAGCACACACCCTGTCACACACAGCAGCAGCACACACACCATGTCACACACAGCAGCAGCACACACCCTGTCAGTCACACACAGCAGCAGCACATACCATGTCACACACACCCTGCCAGTCACACAGCAGCAGCACACAACCTGTCACACACACCCTGCCAGTCACACAGCAGCCATACACAACCTGTCACACACACCCTGTCAGTCACACACAGCAGCTGCACACACCCTTTCACATACAGCAGCACACACACCCTGCCAGTCACACACAGCAGCAGCACACATCCTGCCAGTCACATGCAGCAGCATACACCCTGTCACACACACCCTGCCAGTCACACATAGCAGCAGCACACACCCTGTCACACACACCCTGACAGTCACACACAGCAGCAGCACACACCTCTCTATATTGTGAAGTACAAATACCTACTTCCTGAATCCAAGGGGTTAATCATCCCCAGTCAGTTTGCCAGCTCAACTGGACTGGAGAAGTGTTGGGGTGAGGAATGCAGGCTTCCGCTGCCTGTTACTACTTCAGACACAGGTCACAGGAACACACACTATTACAGTTTTGAATTTGCCATGTTTAGCTGCCCTTCTGTAAATTCTCTGACATTCGCCTCTGGCACCACATGCATGAACCCGATTACACTGTTTATAAAGAGCAGCGCCAGAGCTTTTAATCTGCCACCATGCCACCTGAAGCCTTATAACACCCTGTACCTTTCTGTTGGTAGTCAGCTGGTGTCATCCCTTCTTTTACTCCAGTCCTTTGTATGCGCTGCCTGTCACTCCGCTGGGGTGCCATTTTAGGCCCTCCGCTGGGGTGCCATTTTAGACCACCCCCTTTGTGATGATGATGCCCTGGCACACTACACAGTGCCAATGACATCCAAGGTGAAGTGCACCTTCCTCGGGGCTACTCCACTGCATCACCATAGGGAGTTGGCACCTTTCTCAATCAGGGTGTCCACCTCTGCTCTGCTGCTAGCTGCAGAGCTCCTTCTAGGTGTCGGGCTGCTGGGTGATCATCTATCTCCCACGCTACTACTCTGGGAGGACTGTAGTCAGTGCCTGGGCAGCTCCGATCGTTTAAGGGTGGCCTGCGGCTGCTGCTGGGGTGGAGACAAGGCTGTCTCCATTACTGAAAAAAAAATTGATCCATCAGAGGGGGTTTCTGGGTACTCAGAAAACCCCCCTCTGTGCGCTACTGGGCAGCGATGGTGCCACCCCCGGGGGCCCTGCACCTTGGATGGTGACACCACACACACACCCCTCCCTAAGGCCCTGGTTTAACTGTGCATTTTCATATTTGTGTGCACTTATTTTCTGAGAATGCGCAGTGTAATGTCACACAATGCAAATGGGTGTACATTCAATTCTGCACCAGCCACATAGTGATTTCTGCTGCCACCAAAAGAAAGGACAAAACGATAGCATAATGATGGCCAATCCCCTTTCCTCACCCCTCGATTATCCCTGCCACCCCTGATCCCTATATTGATAGGTTACTCTCTGGCAGACAGCTACATATAGTGAAGATGTTGGAGTAGAAACTTAAGCAGAAATGTTCAAGTACAAAATGTTCTTCCTGTCGAGCACACAAATTTCATCTGTATGAGGATTCTAGGAAACAATTTACTTATAGTTCATGTGCACTTTTCTAAGTGAATAAGACTTCTAGCATATTATTCTTTAAGCTGATATTGACATTACTGAAGTTCCCTCAAGTGCAAGAAATAAAAATCAGCATCAGTAATTGAATCCTTAATGAACTGGATTCTGTCTCTAGTAGATTTAACAATGGTACTTTAATCCGGCTGCTATTGAAGAAATGTTAGAAAATGAATATTAACTGCTGAAAAGTATATCCCTGAAGTAGCTGTGTAAATCATTCTGGGTTATCATCTCCCAGCAAAATTGACAATCTGGGGCTGTTTCAAAACCTCAATAAAATATAATGTTACTAAATACATCATTTAAAAAACAAACAAAATATAACATAATATTTTTACTAATTATCAATGAGTAAAAAGCTCCAATTGATGTCTGGCATCTTGTTCCATCATGGGGATTTTTTTCCCTAAAGCTACAGTGGTTTATTATATACTGTACAATTCAAAAGTCGGTGGGGCATACTGTATGTTGGAAGCAATTATTTGAATGAGACATTATCTGCAGCTTGCCTTTTACCAGTTTTCAGCACCTAGTTATTAATGGCGGTAAAAAAAAACAATCATATTTTCCTACAGTAAAAAAACAAAAATACACTGAGCATCAAAAATTGTGGGGCGTGGTAGAAATAAAACAAGAGCCCCCAACCTACCACCACCACTACCCCCGACATCTTCACTCCATCCTAGCCTTGACTCTCTCATAAGAGAAAGTAAGGTACTGTTTCAATGCAAAATCTGATTAAGACCCCATGAGGCACCTATAGCTAGTTTGACTAGAAAATTTATTTATACAGTGATGCAGGTGAGGAGGTATGTATGTATGTATGTGTGTATGTTTTAGAGATGAGCGGGTTCAGATTTCAGAGATACGAGGCAGATTTTAGTCGGCTCGGATTTTCCCGCCTGACTCAGATCTCAAAACGAGGCAAAACATCATCATCATCCCGCTGTCGGATTCTCGCGGGTTTGGATTGTATAAAAGTTCCTAAGATCGCCACCATTTTTTATTTATTGTGGAAAACGAAAATGGAGGGGGCTGTTAATGTGATCGCTGTGTGTGCTGATGCTGACACTGTGCATAGGGGCTGGCTACTGTTGTCACTCAGGGGCTGACTGCTTAATGTCCATAGGGGCGGGACTGGCTGTTAACAATATAGGGGCTGGCTGGCTGTTGTCCTGTCCACTCCATAGGGGCTGGCTATTTCCATAGGGGCTGGCTGTTGTCCATATAGGGGTTGGCTGGCTGTTGTCCTGTCTATAGGGGCTGCCTGGCTGTTGTCCATAGGGGCTGACTGGCTGTGCTGCTGTGTTATTCAGGGGGTGCTCTGTCCATCAGGGGTGCTCTTCACCCCCAGTGTGAAAAACATTTTTTTTCTGTGTGTGTATGCATGTTAGCCACACTTATCAGCAATGTAGGTGCACAGGGGTGCTGCCTGTGTCATTTATCAAGGGGCTGCTGCCTTGTTCAGGGGTGTTCTCCCCCCCAGTGTTAAAAAAAATATATATTTATTCTGTGTGTGGTTGTGTGCATTAGCCACAACTTAGCTGCGCTGTAATTGCTTGGTGACACTGCTGTAAGACTGCAGTGAGTATGGAGGACAGTCACCTGACAGGAAAGCAGGATCCACATACCAGTCTTGTAGCTGCCGGAAGCAGTCATGATAACGATGCAAGGCAGTCAACGTTATCTACTGTAGGAAGGCCGATGCACCAGGGCTTAAGTCAGGCCATGTAAAAAAAATCAACTTTTACCCTGTTAAAGAAAAAAAAATGTCAGCTTTAGAGAAACAAAAAATTGGCAATATGCTATTCACTACTTGAAGTGGCAAGGAAAGGATAAGGCCTTGGACTTTATTTCTGACTGGTGGTTCTAGTTGTGATGATTTAAGCCATTCTGTTTGTAGGAGAGGTACAAAAAAAATGTAAATTGTCTCCGAAAAGTCACAGATCCCCGAGGAGAGTCCAAGTGTGTACGCAGTTGCAATGTGTGAGCCTGACCTTTCTAATACTGTACTTGAAGAGGATCCTCCTTCCACCATTTGTGTGCCCTCTGCAGGCACACAATGTGGGGATGAGCAGCACAAGTCAACATGCTGATATAGAAATCGAGGATGCTTCTGTGGAATTGCACCAGGAGGATGAGGAGGATATTTATGTAGTTGGCGATAACAACAAGAATGATGAGTATGTTGATGATGATGAACATGTTGATGGTGAGGATGTTTGTGTAAAAAACGTAAATCAGGCAACAGTTGTTGCCCATTGTGGGAAAAATCCCATTGTTGAAATTCCTGGGCAAAGGACCAAAAAATCCACATCTCGTGTGTGGAATTATTTCCTCCCAAATCCGGACTTCCTTTGCCAAGCCTTCTGTAACCATTGCCAAATAACAGTGAGTAGAGGTAAGTATTTTAACCATCTACAAACCTCCTCCCTGTGACCTCACTTGCAGCGCATTCATCAAATTAAAAAGTGTTTTTCAAATTTAGAATCTTTGGCTAAAAAAGACTGTCCAGTGTCACCTAGTTGCTTCCTTCTCTCTGGATCCAAGCGCCTGCAATCTCCACCACCAACACCAACACCTGCATCATCATCAACATCCTCAATCGAAGTAGTCCTGCATCCAATTACATAAGCATGACTGACTCCTCACACCTATACGTGATTCCTGAGAAGGATCCTTGAGTTCTACGCCTGTTGCAGAAAAGCCACGTCTTGGGTGTGGAATTATTTTAATCTAAATTCTGACAACAGTTGTGACGGCATCTGTTCCATTTGTAAAGCCAAAGTTAGCAGATGAAGGGACATTAACCATCTAGGCACCTCCTCCCTGTTTTGTCATTTGCAGCAAGTTCATGCAATTTGTTTAACAAAATTATAATAATTTGTAAATTAATAACAAGCAGCCCAGTATCAGCTACCAGCAGTTTGGACGAGCAAATGCAATCTCCACCACCAACACCCAGGGGCGCCAAGATGGGGGGGGTTGGATGCTAATTACCCAGGCCCGGGCTTGCAGGAGAGACCCAGTAGGGGCCCGGGTCTGGCACCGCTCCCCCTCCCTCTTACATCACAGCAGCCCAGCACATGCTGCTGTGTGCTGGGATGCATTGGAAGACTGCTCGTGGCTGCTAAAGCAGCAGCCAGAGCACTCTCCTATGTTTATGGGGGGAATGATCATGCTGATTGCGCCCCCATTGGCTGTGATTTTTTTTCCTGAAGGGGCCGTGGCCACGTCTCCCGCAATTAGGTCACACCCCCTGTCACCAGGGCCCATTGCAGCTGTCGGCGGCCCTGCCAATACCCTCATCACCAACCTCCTCCTTAATAATTGAAGGTAGTCCCTCCAAAAAATGTGTTATGTGGGCCTATACAAACCAAAGAGTTCAGCCACGAAAGTGTCAGTCCTAGTCACTAAAGTGCTTGGTTTGTTAAATTGTGCATGTCCTTTTTAATTTCCCATCTAAGAGTGGGTGGGAGGGACAATTCCATCTTGCACCTCTCTTATTTACATTTTGCACAATTTGAGGCATTCCTGACTGACATTATTATAGTTTATTAAACTGCCATCCTGTCTGCCACTGCTGTGTGGCAATGTTTCAAAGATGTCCTATATTTTTTTAAACTGCCCTGCATTTGTGCCGCTGCTCTGTTGCTTACTTTAGCCAGCCAGCTCACTGCAGCCATTTACTATATTGGTGAAAAATAGTAAAATCAATATTGTGATCTGTGAGGTGGTTAAAAATGCATGGAAATGCCTGAAAATTATGGTTACTAAGGTTAATACTACTGTAGGAACAAAATCAGGCCAAATGATATGGTTTTAGCTGTTTATATAATTTTTTGGAAAAAATTAGAGATGTGTGCCGACCCCCGTGTTTTGGTTTTGGATCTGGATCCCCCCTGGTTTTGGATCTGGATTGGTTTTGCCAAAACCTCACCTCCGTGTTTTGTTTTCGTGTTTTGGTTTTGGATCTTGATTTTTTCTTAAAAAATCATGAAAATGGCTAAAATCACATAAAATGGGCCTATTTTTGTTCCTACAGTATAAGTAACCTCAATAACATTTATTTCCAGTAATTTCCAATCAATTTTGACCACCTCACAATATTATTTGCTTCATCTAGTTAAGGCCAAAAGGTTACATCCAGCTAGCTGGCTGACTAAGCTAAGTGACACAGTGGGCGGCACTAACATGTGGCCGTTCAGTTTCTAATTTCCAACAGAGATACAGTGGGTTATACAGTGTGGGTTGGATACACCAACAGTGCACTTACTGTGACAGCAGTGTCGGCAGAGTGGGGTTGCTGATGGTGTCCTCCTCAGTACATGGAATGGCAGTGTTGTGGTGCTGGCAGTGTCCTCAGTGAGTCTTACTGCAGGTTTGCTGGCTGTGTCGGCAGTGCGGGGGTGCCAGCGGTGTCTTAGTGCAGGTTTGCTGGCTGTGTCGACAGTGCAGAAGTGTTCTCAATGCAGGGTGCCGGCAGTGACAGCAAAGCGGGGTTGCCAGTGGTGTTGAAGGTTTGCTGACTGTGTCAGCAGTGCAGGGGTGCTGGTGGTGTCCTCAGTGTGGGAGTGTCGGAAGTGTGGGGGTCACTGACGGTGTCCCCAGTACATTGGGCAGCAGTGCAGGAGTGTTGGCAGTGGTGGTGTAAGCAGCAGGGGATGCTGCCAGTGGGGGTGCCGGCAGTGGGGGATGATGGGCGCCATCTTTTTTTTCTTTTTTTGTGCTGTTTTCAATGGGCTTAACGTTGATTGGCTGAGAGCCATGGCAGATGCTAGGAAAATGACGCTGGCTCCATTTTACCAGAGATACTGTAGGCACATGCACTGTAGACCCTAACACAGTGGTAGAGTGTTCTCTGCATATATGCACCAGTGCCAGGGAGGGTCACATGGAGACTGCACAAGGACCCCCTTCTCTTAAACAATGCCCCTGTCTCCACCTCACACTGTCTCTTATAATTTCACACCTTTAAAAACTGCTGAGATCCAATAAGTACTTTATTATTGGTGGCTGATAATAGTGCTGCTTTACAATAGCCACATGGCCTTACCACATAACTAGCTAAATTTGGTATTCTGCTACCTAAGACATCACGTGGTCTCCTCACAACTTAGATGGAAAGCTCATATTGACCAGGGCCATCTTTAACTTCTGTTTCATATCATTGCATTCATTACTTGTATCATGATCACCACCATGTACAGTGTTGTATACAATGTCAGTACTTGGTAAATAAAGGATAACAGTAATAATAAGGTTACCAGTAGAGAGAGCTAGATTACATGCTTGTGGCTATTGTCAAATTGGACACAATTCTAAATAAACTGGTGAAGTTAATGGGAAAACTAATTTACTGTATCTATGACTTATGTTCCTAATTGTAAATTGCCCACTGCAGCTATATGATGTACAGTATATTTAAATTGATAAAACACAGTATTGTGAGTACCAGGATTTTTTGTTTTGTTTTAAGTTTTGATTTGGGATTTGTCCTTTTAAAGCTTAGTTAATTTAGGTCATACTGTACCTTGCATATTTTTTTTTATATCTTTCACTCTCCATGCTATGATACTTTGTAGTATTTATAACAGAGAATAGCAATTATTCATAACTTGACATTTAAAATATAATTTGCATGATTAACTGCAAGCTTCTCATAGCTAGCACAGAATTAAACTTTGTTCACTGCATTTAGGGAGCAACACTACATTAATTAGATAAATAAACCTGGATGATCAACAATCCATGCTTAACAATTAGAGGGTTTCTGGAATTAAAACATTTGTTCAAACAAAAAACATAAAATGGAATTAACAAAATCATGAAAATTATATGAGCTAAATAGGGTCTTTGAGTAATTACACAATTTATATATATATATATATATATATATATATACACACAGGTTGAGTCTCCCATATCCAAATATTCTGAAATACGGAATATTCCGAAATACGGAATAATTTTGGCATAACTGAGAAAATGAAACCTTTGATTTTTGATGGTTCAATCTACACAAACTTTGTCTAAGGCACAAATTATTAAAAATATTGTATAAAATTAGCTTCAGGCTGTGTGTATAATGTGTATATGAAGCATAAATGAATTTCATTTATGTACACAAACTTTGTTTGAGCCACAAAATTATTGAAAATATTGTATAAAATTACCTGCAGGCTGTGTGTATAAGGAGTATATAACACATAAATGCATTCTGTGTGTATATTGGGGTCCCATTCCTAAGATATTTCATTATGGTATGCAATTATTCCAAAATACGGAATATTCCGATATCCAAAATACCCCTGGTCCCAAGCATTTTGGATATGGGAGACTCAACCTGTATATATATGCAAATATGTTCTCCTTTATTGCGAAAAATTGTATAGTGCAAATTGTATTGTCCATTTTTTCTGGTGCAGCTTCTACTAAAAGACCTTTTCCCAAAGGTCAATGTTTCTGTATGTGGATAAAAAGAATAGGTGATGCACAATGGTGAAATACGTTTAAAACCCAATTCTTTACTAAAAACAATTAATGACCACTCACATATAAAATTGTGATATATAGATATATCACAAACAGCATATAAAACAATAGGATCTCCGGTCATCCCACATCAGCTGTTGTGGTGTCCCTGGTGTCCTCTCCAATCCACCAATGCTTCCCGGTCTGATGACATCACAGCAGCTTCGTTATAAACCAAGCCCAAATATGTTTCATCCCAAAGGACTTTCTCAGTGGGTGTGTCTACGCTTTGCTAATCATCCAATCAGTATAGATCACATGACTCATCAGAATATATATGTAATTACTGACACAAGAGTGGCAACATTTAATATTGTAATGGTACTTAATTCAATCCAAATTCCAGGTGCCATTTTAAGAAGACTGCCTAATAACATACAGGCACCATTTTGTTGTAGCCTGTTTCACAATGATTATTCTAGTGCTTTTTACATGGATTAATCTTAATCAAAGGCATTATATGAATATAATAAACTAATAGGCATGCTTCTAGCTCTTAATAAACTAAGTTGTATTGACTGAAAACTAGCTGATTCCAGCAATATTCAGACCAATAACAGGTGCCATTTTCTTTGAGTTCACCAAAGCTCTGCTTTCAGAGGACACCAAAATATCTCGGGAAGCAATCGGGAAGCCGACTGCCTATATACCGGCAGCCGGCTTCCCGACTGTCTTATCCCGGCAAGGGTGAAATGCCAGGCATCTAGATGTAGATGCCCGCATTTCCCCAATGCCAGGAGACCGGCGGCCGGCATCACGATCGTAGTGATGCCTGGTGCCGCGAGCGGACAGCCGCGGGGGGGTTAGGTTTATGGCTCCTGGGGGGGACTTAGGGTTAGGCACCCCCCCAGGAGGGTTAGGGTTAGGCTAGGGGGAGGGAGGGTTAGGGGTAGGCACCCCCGGGGGGGGACTTAGGGTAAGGCACCCCCCCGGGGGACTTAGGTTTAGGCGCAGTGTTGAAGGGGGTGGTTAGGGTTAGGCACTTAGAGGGGGGTTAGGGTTAGGCACTTGGGGGGGAAGTTAGGGTTAGGCACCCCTAAGGAGGGTTAGGGTTAGGGGGGTTAGGTTAGTGGATACTTACCTATCCACGATCGGGATTTCCAGCACTGTCTGGCTTCCGCTGCATCGCACTCTGCTCCTGTCGGGCTGCCGCTGATGGGAATATCATACCCATTCCAATATCTCTTCTCATTAAAATCAATGTAAAAGAATACATTAAAACATTGATTGAAACCATAATAAGAATATTTAAATTTGCCCCAGTTGTTTACAAAAGCATTTACATAATATAATATCATTACAATAATAATATAAAAACATATGATGTCTTAAAATTTAATTCCATAAAACTTTAGATTTTTGTTAATATGTACAGTTTGTAAAAAATTATAATTAATACCGATATATCAACAAAGAACATTAATAATAAATACACACTGACTTATACATTTCATAAAAACAATTCATATAGATCTTATTAGGATTATTATCACCGCCCAAAAATGTGGGACAACCCTGACTGCAAGAAAAAAGAGGCAAAGGAAAACAAAAAAAACACGGATTATTCCACCAGCTTATGTATCCACCAGGTCTCACGTTTTGCACATTTTTTCAATAAATCACCTTTTCTATCATCATGTTTTACATGTTCTATTGTTTTAAAGCTAAAATTTTCAAGTGAAGACCTTTGACAGCTGGCAAAATGCCAGGGGACACTGTGATTCGTTACTTTGTTTAATACATTTCTCATATGCTCCAATGTTCTTAATTTAAGATGGCGTTTGGTTTTCCCGATGTACATCATGCTGCACTCGTATTCAATTGTCATTAAGAGTGCGGACAAAGGGGGTGGAGTGGTTATTTTAAACAGGGCAGACTACTTAAAAGAATCCTGGAGAATCTTGGGAGATGAGAATACATATTTGAAAATAAATGAGGATTTAAGTGATAAGATTAAAAATGAAGTTAATACTTTGTTGTTGAAAGGATATGAAGATAAGTGCATATCCAAGGAAGAGCTTGAATATCTTAAAGTTAACTGTCCTAGAATACCCATTTTTTATTTTCTCCCCAAGATTCATAAATGATTGCTGAATCCTCCAGCTAGCCCAATCATTTCAGGGCTAAATTCTGCAACCTCCCACCTTTCAGAATTTGTAGATTTATACATTAAGAATTATGTGGTGCAGTTGGACTCCTATTTAAAAGATTCCACTCAGGTGTTAAAGATTACAGGTATTTTGAATGGCCTGAGGGATATAGTTTGTGTAGAATTGACTTTGAATCCCTTTTTACTAGCATCCCTCATGATAGGGGATTAGAAGCTGTTGATGAGTTTTTAAGAAAGGATTTTAATATTGTTGATATAAAGAGCCTGCTGGAGTGTATGAACTATATACTGAAAAATAATTTCTTAAAATTCCAGGACCAGTATGTGGAGCAGCGGTGTGGCATCACCTTGGGCACACCGTTTGCACCAAGTTTTGCGTGCTTATACCATGGAATATCGAAGTTTTAGACAGTGAATCCTTCTTTGATCATCTGAACCTTTTAAATGATATATACTGTAGATGACATGTTAATTGTGTGGGATGGGAGTGAAGATAGTTTATTCAGCTTCATGGCATTTTTGAATAATAATTAGATGAAGTTAAGGTTCACACACAATTTAAAAAAAAAATTTAGTTTTTGAACCTGGTATTGGATACCTCAGACTGTAATAATGGGCATTACAAAACTATTAATACATATACCCATATAAAACCTGTAAATAGTAATAGTTATGTCCATTTTGAAAGCTGCCACTTGAATAAATGGAAGTCCAACATCCCATACTCACAGTCTGTATGGCTCAGACGGAATTGTCAGGATGATATGAAATTTGATGAACAAGCCAATATCTACAGTTAGAGGTTTCTGACAAAATAAATATCCACAAAAACTTGTTGAAGATAGTATAAGCAGGGCAAGAAAAATTCCAAGACAGGATTTATTATCTTATAGAGAAAAGCAGGAGAGGTTTGGTGATACTGAAATTGTTGTGCCATTTGTCACCAAGTATAATAATAAAGAAAGACAGATTAAAAATCTATAATATAAACATTGGGACATATTGGAATTATACCCTGTTAGGTAAGATCTTGCCAAAAAAAATCACAGGTTATTATTACGAGAGATAATGCTCTAAAAAAAAATATTTTGCTCCTAGTCTGCTTCCTACTTGAAAGACAAAAAATGGGAAATGGATAGAGACCATAAAAAGGTTTTTTCCCCTGTACAATTTGTAAGGTGTGTAAATTCTCAAGCAAAAATAGGACCAAGTTTAGCAGTTCCGATAATTTAATAACATATAACATAGAAAGCTTGATGAATTGGCAAACCACATATGTTGTCTATATGATTGAATGCGAGTGCGGCATGAAGTACATTGGGAAAACCAAACGACATCTTAAATTATGAATATTGGTGCATATGAGAAATGTATTAAACAAAGTAACGAATAACAGTGTCCCCTGCCAGCTGTCAAAGGTCTTCACTTAAACATGATGAAAGAAAAGGTGATTTATTGAAAAAATTAACTAAATGTGAGACCTGGTGGATACATAAGTTACATACCATGGCCCCATTTGGCCTTAATGAAGGCTTTGATATTGTTCCCTTCCTGGTGGATTCATCCGTGTTTTTTGTTTTCCTCTTTTTCTTGCAGTCAGGGTTGTTGATGCCGTGTGGCTGAACAGTTGTTGGAAGGTGACATCCCTGTTTGGTTGTGAGAACATGCTATGAATATCCTTGAAAAAATTGTTTTTTCCTCATATTTGGGTGGTGATAATAATCCTAATAAGATCTATATGAATTGTTTTTAATGAAATTTATAAATGAGTGTGTATTTATTAATATTATTCTTTATTGATATATCGGTATCAATTATAATTTTTATATACTGTATATATTTACAAAACTCTAAAGTATTTATGGAATTAAATTTTATGATATCATATGTTTTTATGTTGTTATTATTATAATGATATTATATTATGTAAATGCTTTTGTAAAAAACTGGGGCAAATTTAAATATTCTTATTATGGTTTCTTAGGCTATTAAAAAATGGTGCTATAGGAGTGTTTGACCTAATGAATCAATGTTTTAATGTTTTCTTTTACATTGATTTTAATGAGAAGAGATGTTTCAGTGTCCTCTGAAAGCAGAGCTCTGGTGAACTCAAAGAAAATGGCACCTGTTATTGGTCTGAATATTGCTGGAATCAGCTAGTTTTTGGTCAATACAACTTAGTTTATTAAGAGCTAAAAGCATGCCTATTCATTTATTATATTCATATAATGCCTTTGATCAAGATTAATCTGTGTAAGAAGCTCTAGAATAATCATTATGAGAAAGGCTACAACAAAATGGTGCCTGTATGTTATTAGGCAGTCTTCTTAAAATGGCACCTGGATTTTAGATTGAATTAAGTACCATTAGTTAAATTAAATGTTGCCACTCTAGTGTCTGTAATTACATATGTATGCTGATGAGTCATGTGATCTAGACTGATTGGATGATTAGCAAAGCATGTTAAAGGGCTTTATAAGTACTGGCTAGGCTGAGAGTAGACACACCCACTGAGGAAGTCCTTTGGGATGAAACATGTTTGGGCTTGGCTTTATTATGGAGACGCTGTGACATCATCAGACCAGGAAGCGCTGGCGGATTGGAGAGGACACCAGGGGTTCTGGTTGATGTGGCATGACCAGAGGTCCTTTTCTTTATGCGCTGTTTGTGATATTTTCATATATCACAATTTTATATGTGAGTGGTTGTTAATTGTTTTTGGTAATTGTGCGCCTCTTATTTTTATATATATATATATATATATATGGAGCGTTGTTTAGGTCTGATGGCAATGAGGTCACTTCTCATGTTTGCCTCACAGGTGTGTTGTATTAGTCCTGTGTTTGCTCCACATGGATTCTCCATGAGGGTGCAAGCTGCTATTTATATTCCAGGTAGGTGAGATGGGTGGGATAGCACTTTCATTCCAGGATTTGTCTTGTTCTGACAAATGTCCGTTAGTGGACAAAAACATCGACACTATGTTTATATAATATGTGGCTACTATGAAATAATATTTGCATGACCTTAAAGAAGACTGGTGAGTGCTCTCATATTACCCACTGCTCATATAATAAGGCAGCTCTCCATAAATTGTCCTTGAGATGGCAATATATATATTCTTTGAATTATATGTTCTTTGAATTAGTGAAGAAAGATCTATGTAAGGATAATTTGTGTCCAAAAATAAATAACAACCTCACTCACTTTGAAAATCAAGCTTTAAAACAGCTTAAAGAGGATACACAAATAGTTTTAAAACTAGCTGATAAGGGGGGGTAGGCTTGCTATTCTAAATTGCACTGATTATGAATTAGAAGCCTACAGACTACTAAGTGATATAGTTCCTATACTAGTGATACTAGTTCCTATAAAAACCTAACAAAGGATCCCACTTTAGAATATGTATCAGAATTGAGAGATGTATTATTGGAAGGACTGAAAAAGGGAATCATAAACAAAAATGAATTTCAATATCTTATAATCAACAACCCCATTACTACGATTTTTTACTTCTTGCCCAAAACACATAAAAACCTAGAAACCTCCGGGAAGACCTATTGTTGCACACATTAATTCAGTTACAGCACACATATCAGAATACATAGAGATTTTTCTAAATAAATATGTCAAAAACCTGGAGTCATATGTAAAGGATACAATGGCAATATTGCAAAAAGTGGAAGGTTTTACTTGGCAGACTGACATTATATGGGCCACTATAGACGTACAATCGCTCTATACTTCAATTGTACATGAAAAGGGAATATTATCTTGTTTAGAATTCATGTTGCTAGATTCAGATTTAGATCAAGACCATAGGAATTGTATTTGCTAGTTGATGGATTTTATTTTAAAACATAATTATTTAAAATTTCTTGATGAATTTTATCTCCAAATATGCAGAACTGCTATGGGGACAGTATTTGCAACCAGTTTTGCGAATTTACATATGGCCAGCTGGGAAATCAAGAATATTTATAACAATAACCCCTTTAGTGACAATATAGTTCTCTATCAGAGATTTTTAGAGATTTTATACATTTTATAGAAAATAATACATATAACCTGGCATTTTATTATTATTATTAATTTATATGGCACCATAAGTGTTCTGCAGCTCCTTATAAACAAATAAGTAACCAGCGACTTTCAATACAATACAAGAGATGGACAAGGATATAAACATTGATATATATTAGCGAACTTTACTCCCACATATGTAGCCAAGTGTTAGTTGCCCTACTGGGGAGTAAGAGATAAATGAAAATACAGTAGGGAGAAGCACAAGAGGGTAGAGGGCACTGCTCAAAAGAGCTTACATTCTAAAATGGAGGGGCAGACAAACATGAGTGACACAGATGGGGTAGGCGGGGAGGAAGGAAGATGTAGGAGCAAGTTAGGATGACAGCTGGAACTCTTTAATGAAGTAGTGGGTCTTAAGAGCTCATTTGAATGATTGTAGAGAGGTGCAGAGTCTGATGGGAGAGGGAGGGAGTTCCAAAGGTGGAGAGCAGTGTGGGCAAAATCTTGGAGGCAGGAGTGGGAGGAAGTAATCAATTGGCATGAAAGGCAGTGTGTATAACATGAATGAAGAGGGCGGACAGAAGAATGAAGGGGAATCAGATCAGAGATGTAAATGGGAGAGGAATGGGTGAGGGCTTTGCAAGTGAGAACCTTGAATTGGGTTCTGAAAGGGAAGGGAAGCCAGTGGAGGGCTTGTAGGAGAGGGGGGCATATGTAGAGCATTAGGAGAGGAAGATAAGCTGAGCAGCAGCATTGAGCACAGACTGGAGTGGAGAGAGATAAGATTTGCTGAGGCCAGATAGGAGGAGGTTACAGTAGTCCAATCTGGAAATGACTAGTTAATGTATGAGGGTTTTGGTGGCATCCTGGTTGAGAGGTCTGATCTTGGAAATTTTCTTGAGACTGAAATGACAGGATTGTGAGAGGTTCTGAATATGTGGTTTGAAGGAGAGGGAAGAGTCCAGGATGACTCCAAGACAATGCACTTTGGGACTAAATGAGATAGTTATGCCATCTATTGATAAGGAAATAGTTGAAAATGATGTTATGTGGGAGGGTGGGAAGACAATCTGCTCAGCCTTAGGCATATTAAGTTTGAGAAATCACTGGGACATCCAGGAAGAGATAGCAGAGAGACAGTTGGATATACGGGTCAGTAGAGAGGGGGAAAGATCAGGTGAGGAAAGGTAGATTTGAGTATCATCAGCATATACATATAAATGGCATTTACATATAAACTTCATGAGAAGGAAATTAATTATATCTGGATCTGGTATTAATGATGAAAGAAAACACAATAGAAACCATGAATTATATTAAAAAAAAGTCGAAAGGAATAGCTATTTACACTATAAGAGTGGTCAATTGAGAAGCTGAAAAACCAATATTCCATTTTCCCAGTTCTGCAGAATAATAAGAAATTGTAGTAGCCAAGACAAGTGCAAAGAACAATTAGATACATATGCCTCTAGGTTTGTAGATAGAGGGTATCCTAAATCCTTATTAACCAGGCATAAGAAAAAACCCATTATACTGTGCATCTAGACATGATCTTCTGGTTTATAAGAACAAACATGTACAGACTAATAAAGAAAATATGAGTTTTGTATCTTCATATAATGATGGAGAAAAAAAGATAAGAAGTTCATTGAATAAACACTGGAAAATTCTACAAATGGATCCAATTGTGAAATAAATTTTACTCCCCAAACCAGAGATTATATTTTGCAATGTTAGAAACCTAAAAGAAATCCTAGCCCCTAGTTTGTTGGAGACTGTTCCCAGTAGCAATAATACAGGTTGGTTGGCTAAACCCAAAAGTTTTTACAAGTGCAATCAATGCTGTGTTTCTAAATATGGTAACAAGGAGTCGAAAACCTTTTCCAATATTAATGGCAGAAAATTTAATATTAAGGAGATCATTATTTGTTCCACTACATATGTGATCTACGTCATTGAGTGTACATGTGGATATAAATATGTGGGTAAAACTAAGAGTCCTTTAAAAATAAGAATACAGGAGCATGTTAGAAGTATTTGGAATAAATTGGATACCCATTCTATACCCAGGCATTTTAATAATGCCCATAACTCCAATCTGGACCATTTTAGTTTTAAAGGCATTAAGCATGTCGTTTTGGGCAGTAGGGGTGGCGATAGAGATACCAACTAGCCAAGTGAAGAATTTATTAGATATACATGCTAGATACATTGACTCTGAATGGTCTAATTGTGGGTTATGAGATTGCTCCATTCTTATGAATTATTTACACTCTTTGTGACTATCTGTTATATTTTTATTCTAAACCTGGGTTCTTTTAATCTGTTTTTTTAAGGAATTTTTTATATTTATCATAGCTGTCTTATTATGTATATTTAGATATACTGTATATCTAATCATGTTATTATTGTATAATAATTTGATTTATTTTAATTTAATACATTAGCTTTCCCTGATATTTATCAAAAATTGCATTGAATATTTTGCTATACATGTATTTATCTATTTATTTGATCACTGACACACTTTAAGTGGTGTGAAGTTCCTTCGATTGGGACTGAACACGCATTGAGGCATCTTTAATCTACCACAAAATGGCGCTGCCCTTGAATGTTAGAAGATGTATCCAAGAAAATGGCCAATGCACATATATACGAATAGACTTATTGTGCCACCTCTAAACAAAGATGGGGTTGATACGTGTCAAGCCGCAATGTCCACCGGCACCATACTCCTGTTTTCCGCGCATGTGCAACTTATGTTTCTCAGAGTTGCGATATCTTCCAAATCTCGCACATGTGCAATGTGCAGCTCGAGACACCGGTATTCCGGTAGGAAGACACAGGCACATGTGCATTGGCATATGAACGTAACATCTCATTAGTATAATTAAGTTCTGTTAACAAGTTCATACTATTGCTGTTCCCATGAGGAAGTCCCCAGATTAAACAGAGGGACGAAACACGTTGGGATACTTTCTGCAGCATACCTTTTAACTGCAAAACAGATAAACTGATTATCAATTCTTTTATTGTACGAGACTTTATTATTTATTAAAGTGTGTTTTGAATATACCACATGATTGGAGGCCTTTTTTTCTCTTTCTTTCTGTTTCCATTGACATGTGAAAGTCTATCCATTGATGTACTAGCGGCAGACATCCTGAAATGTATTGATAAGAGATTGAAAGACTTATTGCTAGTATGAGGCCACCTTTATTTATTTATATGCTTTTGTCTTAATAGGTGCTGGGCACCCATAATTTAAGCACAGTTGTTGTGTCTACACTATTAGGTGTTTCCTTTCCACGGTGTGGATTTCTAACACACCTTATCTGCATGAGAGCACATTTCATATGTTTTTGTCAATATTACACCATCTTGCGTTATTTCTCCATCCCGTTTCCCTTCATGTCTGTACTTTACGAGAACCTGCCATGAAGATCTCATGAGTACATCTACAGGGCATATTGGAATTTAATAAAATACAATTGGTTGAACACAAAGGTTTTATTTGGACATTACTATTACACTGAAGGCACTATTCTTCACTATTGTTTTAATATTTTTTGCTGATTTTCTGAGTATATCGTTGTTTGGAAGTAACTAAGCAGCCACCTCAAATCTGTCAGTCAGAACAAACACCAAAACACACACACTTAGGCACCTGATCAGATTAAGGAAATGTCAAAGTTATTACCCAATCTGCGCTGCAGCTTCTTACTAGAGGTAATTGCCACACCTCTTAACAGTTAGAACCAAGAAAAAAGAATAATAATAAAAAGCTCTGATGATTGGAGACCTTCTATAATGATAAATGCAGTTTAATATAACATACAAATGGCCATGTATAAAATACATATAATTAAAACGCAAGACATATTACATAAATGACAATGTATAAGTATAAATACTTCCAGAATATCAGGTAATATCTGAGCAGGTAGTTATAAAGCAGCCAAAAAATATATAGCCAGCCGCCAACACCTCCACATATGTTGCTATGTTGTGTAGTGAACATATATATATATATATATATATATATATATGTATATATAAAATATATAAATATATATATAATATACTGTACATGAAACAGCTCCACAGTCCACTGGATGTTCCTCTGGATTATATCCCAAAAAAATTACACTTTAAGATTCCAAATGTATATTAATCTATACCATTTTGTTGGGTCAAGGACCAATTGTATAACAGTACTTTTTGTACCTTAATGTTTGGAAGGACTTGGTCATAGATATTTGTGAATACACGATCTCATATGTTTTATGCCCGTTTAATAGTTGAGAAATTTCTCATGGAGAGATAGGGATCTTCCCATCCCCCTTAGTGGAATCTATATGTTCAACCATGTACCCGTAATCTCAGTTCTCATTCACCCACTTTGTAGGCAGCAATATTTGCCAAGAATCTTATTATTGCCCAGGTAATGATATTCACTGAGAATTGTTTGGTATGATTACTCACAGTGAAGCTGATCCAACAGAGCGCCCTGTTTTGGTGGATGATAGTGTGGAGCTGGAGCCTGGGAGTGCATTCACTTATATCTATCGGTATATATTGTTCTTAGTTCATATATATATATATATAAATTTTTTTGTGCACAAATTTTTGAGCTTGTTTGCGCCACTTACACTTTTTGTCATATATATATATATATATATATATATATATATTAGGGGTGTGCACCGGCCACTTTTCGTGTTTTGTGTTTTGGTTTTGGATCTGGATCTTTCTTCGTGTTTTGGATCTGGATTGGTTTTGCCAAAACCACCCTTCCGTGTTTTGGGTTCTGGGTTTTGTGTTTTGGATCTGTATTTTTTTTAAAAAAAGCATAAAAACAGCTAAAATCACAGAATTTGTGGGTTTTTCTGCACCTATGCTATTATTAACCTCAATAACCTTAATTTCCACTCATTTCCAGTCTATTCTGAACACCTCACAATAGTGTTTTTATATCCAAAAGGTTGCAGCGAGGTAGCTGGTTGACTATGCTAAGAGATACGAGTGGACGGCACAAACACGTGGTCCATCTAGGAGTGACACTGCAGTGGCAGACAGGATGGCAGTTTGAAAAACTAGGCCCCAAACAGTACATAATTCAAAGAAAAAAAAGAGGTGCAAGATGGAATTGTCCTTGGGCCCTCCCACCCACCCTTATGTTGTATAAACAGGACATGCACACTTTAACAAACCAAACATTTCAGCGCCAGGGTCTGCCACACGACTGTGGCTGAAATGATTGGTTCGTTTGGGCCCCCACAAAACAAGCTGGCAATTAATCTGTCCCTGCACAAACTGGCTCTATGGAGGCAAGATGTCGTCCTCATCCTCCTCATCCACTGATTCCTCACCCTCTTCAGTGTTGTGTACATCCTCATCCTCACAGAGTATTAACTCGTCCCCACTGAAATCCACCACCACAGGTCCCTCTGTACGTTCTGGAGGCTGGTCTCCCTGGAAGAGTTGATAATTCATTTTGATGAACATCATCTTCTCCACATTTTGTGGAAGCAACCTCCTACGCCTTTCGCTGACAAGGTTCCCGGCTGCACTAAACACTCTTTCGGAGTACACACTGGAGGGGTGACAACTTAGGTAAAATAGAGCCAGTTTGTACAGGGGCCTCCAAATTGCCTCTTTTTCCTGCCAGTACAGGTACGGACTGTCTGACATGCCTACTTGGATGTTGTCACCGATGTAATCCTTTAACAGTCAGACACACGCTTGTTGCTGCTGCTTTGAGGATGCAGGTGCGGCTACAGCCCACACAATTCACAAAGACAGAAAAAAAAAGAATTTTTTATTTTTTGTGGAGCGCACTTTTGAGGGTTACACCACCCTTTAACAGACAGACGCATGCTTGTCGCTGCTGCTTTGAGGATGCAGGTGCAGCTACTGCGCATACATTTCACACACAAACACAGAAAAAAAGAAGATTATTTTATTTTGTTGGGGCGCACTTTGGGGGTAACACCACCCTTTAACAGACAGGGTCGCTTGTCGCTGCTGCTTTGAGGACAGTATCATATGCAGTGACAGTAGACTTGTAGGAAATTGTTGGCACGTCCATCAGTCCAGACCACACGTCCAAACCGGCCCTTGACATATGACACAGGCGCACGCTTGGCGCTGCTACTGTGTTGATGCACGTGCGGCTACATCGCACACAAGTCACAAACACAGAAAAAAAAATGTTTTTTATTTTTTGGAGCACTTTGGGGGTTACACCACCCTTTAACAGACTTATGGGACACAGGCGCATGCTTGGCGCTGCTCCTCTGTTGATGCACGTGCAGCTACAGTGCACACAATTCACAAAGACAGAAAAAAAATATTTTTTTATTGTTTGTGGAGCACACTTTGAGGGTTACACCACCCTTTAACAGACAGACGCATGCTTGTCGCTGCTGCTTTGAGGATGCAGGTGCGGCTACAGCCCACACAATTCGGAAAGACAGAAGAAAAAAGAAGAATTTTCTTATTGTTTGTGGAGCACACTTTGAGGGTTACACCACCCTTTAACAGACAGACGCACATTTATCGCTGCTGCTTTGAGGATGCAGGTGCGGCTACAGCCCACACAATTCACAAAGACAGAAAAAAAAATAAGAATTTTTTTATTGTTTGTGGAGCGCACTTTGAGGGTTACACCACCCTTTGACAGACAGACGCACGCTTGTCGCTGCTGCTTTAAGGATGCAGGTGCGGCTACAGCCCACACATTTCACAAACACAGAGAAAAACAGAAGAATTTTTTTATTGTTTGTGGAGCGCACTTTGAGGGTTACACCACCCTTTAACAGACAGACGCACGCTTGTCGCTGCTGCTTTGAGGATGCAGGTGGAATCTAGATGGGATTTGGAACCAGGGATACACTACCTCCATCAATTGTCTAAATCCCACTGCACTAATGGCGGATACCAGATGCACGTCTAACACCAACATAGCAGTCAAGGCCTCAGTTATATGTTTTGCTTCAGGATGACTGCTGTCATACTTAATCCTCCTCGCTAGGGACTGTTGGAGGGTCAATTGTTTAGTAAAAGTAGTGGGGTTCCTACTTCCTCTCTGGGATGATGAACAACTCCCAGCAGCAGCAACAGCACTAGGAGGAAGTGGTTCTTGATCTTTCCCTATTTTATTTTTATCGGAGAAAGTTTGGTCCTCCATTTATGTTATATTGATATATGCGTACGGCTAAAGCGCACACAAACACAGAAAATATTTTTTTATTTTTGCTGAAGAGTAGTGCACTTTGTGGGTTACACCACCCTTTAAGAAATGAGCCAGCCAGCCCTTTACTTATGGGACACAGGCGCACGCTTGGCGTTGCTCCTTTGTTGATGCACGTGCAGCCACAGTGCACACAATTCAAAATTTTTTTTTATTTTGTTTGGAGTGCCCTTTGGGGGTTACAGCACCCTTTAGCGGTCAATCCAGCCAGCCCTTTATTTATGGGACACAGGCGCACGCTTGGCACTACTTTGTTGATGCACGTGCGGCTACTGCGCACACAATTCACAAACACAAAAAAATATATTTTTTTATTTTGTTTGGAGTGCCCTTTGGGGGTTACAGCACCCTTTAATGGACAAGCCAGCCGGCCTTTTACTTATGGGACACAGGCGCACGCTTGGCACTGCTCCTTCATTGATGCACGTGCAGCCACAGTGCACACAATTCACAAACACAGAAAATATTTTTTTATTTTGTTTGGAGTGTACTTTGTGGGTTACAGCACCCTTTAACGGTCAAGCCAGCTGGCCATTTACTTATGACACAGGCGCACGCTTGGCACTACTTTGTTGATGCATGTGCGGCTAGTGTGCACACGGGGCCTGATTCAGACCCACTCGTGAGCGGCTGTCCACTCGCAAGTGGGTCGATGTTGTGCACTGCGCATGCGCACGATGGCGGGAGCTCCGTCGTGCGCATGCGCCAGACGCGACGAGCGAAGGACTTTCCTTCACTCGTTGTGTCTGATCAAAGGGGGCGTGCTGTCGATGTTGATTGACAGCACGCCCCCTTTGGTGGGCGTGCTGGGGGCATGCCTCCCTGACGGGGGCATTCCCAAGGGAACGCCTACCATCAGAAGCCGGCCCACTGACATCACTAGTGATGTCAGTGGGAGTGATTTTGGCTCTGATAGAGCCAAAATCACTCCAGGGCTTGCGGTTGAAAGCCTCAACCGCAGGCTCCGGCTCGCAGTGGCGATGGTCGCGATGGTCAAGACCATCGCGGCCATCAAACTGCACGCTCGTAAAGGCTGTGGGTGGTCACCCACAGCTATACAAGCGTCCAGGAGGACGCTCCATAATTATGGAGGGCAGCCCTCATTCAGAGCATGCGCTCTGCTCAGAGCGTACGGCTCTGAATGAGGGCCACAATTCACAAACACAGAAAATATTTTATTTTTTTTTGCACTTGGGGGGAGCACCCCTGATGTACAGAGCACCCCCTGGACAACACTACAGCACCCCTTTAGGACTGGGACTCTGCACAGGACTTTGGAGTGGACATAGCCCCTATGGACAACAGCAGCACAGCACAACACAGCCAGCCCCAAAGCTCCACTCCAAAGTCCTGTGCAGTGTCCCAGTCCTAAAGGGGTGCTGTAGTGTTGTCCAGGGGGTGCTCTGTCCATCAGGGGTGCTCCCCCATGTGCAAAAAAAAAATTATTTTTTCTGTGTTTGTGAATTTTGTGCACTGTGGCTGCATGTGCATCAACAAAGGAGCAGTGCCAAGCGTGCGCCTGTGTCCCATAAGTAAAAGGCTGGCTGGCTTGTCTGTTAAAGGGTGCTGTAACCCCCAAAGGGCACTCCAAACAAAATAAAAATGTTTTTTCTGTGTTTGTGAATTGTGTGCACTGTGGCTGCACGTGCATCAACAAAGGAGCAGCGCCAAGCGTGCGCCTGTGTCCCATAAGTAAAAGGCCAGCTGGCTTGTCCATTAAAGGGTGCTGTGACCCCCAAAGGGCACTCCAAACAAAATAAAAAAATATTTTCTGTGTTTGTGATTTGTGTGGGCTGTAGCTGCACGTGCATCAACAAAGGAGCAGCGGCAAGCGTGCGCCTGTGTCCCATAAGTAAAGGGCCGGCTGGCTCATTTCTTAAAGGGTGGTGTAACCCACAAAGTACACTATTCTCCAACAAAAATAAAAAATTATTTTCTGTGTTTGTGTGCGCCTTAGCCGCACGTATATATCAATATAACATAAATGGAGGACCAAACTTTCTCCGATAAAAATAAAATAGGGAAAGATCAAGAACCACTTTCTCCTAGTGCTGAAACTGCTGGCACTAGTCATGACATAGACAATAACATGCCATCAACGTCATCATCAAGGCCGATGCCCAATGTCATAGTAGAGGGCACATACAATCCCAAATGACAAAGTTCAGGAAAATGACCTTGAAAAAAACATTTAAATCATCTGAACAGAAATGTAAACTTGCCAATATGCCATTTATGACACGGAGTGGCAAGGAATGGCTAAGGTCTTTCCCTATGTTCATGACTAGTGGTTCAGCTTCACATGACGATGGAAGCCCTCCTCCCGCTAAAAAAATCAAATGAGTTAAGCTGGCAAAAGCACAGCCAAGAACTGTGCATTCTAAGAAGATATCACAAATCCCCAAGGAGAGTCCAAGTGTGGTGGCGGTTGCGATGCCTGACCTTCCCAGCACTGGACGGGAAGAGGTGGCTCTTTCCACCATTTGCACGCCCCCTGCAAGCGCTGAAAGGAGCACCCACAGTCCACTTGCTGATATGCAAATTGAAGATGTCACTGTTGAAGTACAACAGGATGAGCATACTGGTGTAGCTGGCACTGAGGAGGAAGTTGGCGAGGAGGATTCTGATGGTGATGATTTTTGTTTAAATCAGGCTCCGGGGGAGACAGTTTTTGTCCGTGGGATGAAAAAGCCCGTCACGGTCATGCCTGGGCAGAAGACCAAACATTCCACCTCTTTGGTCTGGCAATATTTCTATCCAAATCCGGACAACAACTGTCTTGCCATATGTACCATATGTAAAGGTGAAATAAGTAGGGGTAGGGACGTTAACCACCTAAGAACATCCTCCCTTATATGGCACCTGCAGGTACCGGACTGTGAAGGATAAAGATATCAAACCTGAAGTAATATATGACCAGGAGATATATTTGGATGAACATATGGGTGATGAACAATCCATGATTCCACTTGTGAGAAATTGACGTTGGTGAATTCTCAATATATGTTTGGACTAACATTCGGTTCAGTGACATACTGTGAGACTGTTTATTATCAATGCTGAATATCCACTTTTATCTTAACAATTCAGAGCGCAGATCATTTGTTGTTGTTTATTGCTTACATAACAGTGCTTACCTAAATACCCGAGTGAATCAAGTGAAGTACTGACCATCTGTGTTCAGTCTTTGGCGGCGTCTCGTGGAGCGCAGTGATTGTGACGTCATCACTGTGCATACCCTCATGCCATAGGCTCCCGGACTGGAATCTAGGCAATGATAAACAAAAGTGTCTCCATAAGAAATGATGAAGCGATCGTGCAAGTGTTGGCCACTGATCCCTTCCCGTTCCAGGAGAGGCCGTCTATCAAACAATAATGGAATGGCAGGGATCAGTGGCCAGACACTTTTGTTTATCATTGCCTAGTAACGGTTTCCTAGATGACGGTCCAGAAGCCTATGGCATGAGGGTACGCACAGTGATAACATCACAATTCCTAAGCTTCACAAGACAATTCTGGAGACTGAACACAGAAGGTCAGTACTTCACTTGATTCACTGGGGTATTTAGGTAAGTACTGGTATGTACATGTTTTCTTGTATATCCTGATGAAAAGACGCTTGTCATCTTGAAATGTTGATGTTTATGGAATAAAGCACTTTATACATTTCTGAAGTCTGCTGAGTGCCGCCTGATCCCTGAATGGTATATATATATATATATATATATATATACACACACATTAGAGATGAGCAGGTCCGGATTTCCAGGAACCAACCCCACCTGAATTTTGGGGATCACAGCTCAGCTCGAATCTCCCTGCCTACCTTGGATCCCTAGTCAAGGCAAAACCTTGCAATCCAGCTGTCGGATCTCGAGGTTTTGCCTCTGTCACAGCTCTCAGCCAATCAGCGTTCAGCCCATTGGATTCAATGGGCACAGGAAGGTAGGATGATGCCACCCATCCCCCTTGCCTTCTCTTCCCACTGACAACACCACTGGCACCAGCCAGTGCTGGCACCCCCCACTGCCGACACCCCCCACTGGTGTCACCCCACGCTGCTGACACAACCATTGCCGACAATGCTGGCACCCTCCATTGAGGACACCACCAGCACCCATGCACTGCCAACACTGCCAGGACCGCCAACACCAAGGATACCACTGAACCTGCCGCTCTGCCGACACTGCTGGCAGCCTGCACTGAGGACATTGCCAGCAGCCCTGTACTCCCCACATACTGAGCACATGGTCAGCAACCCCACTCTGCCGACACTGCTGGCATTCCCACACTGAGGACACCACCGGCACCCTTGCACTACCAACACTGTTGGCACACGTGAACTGAGGACACTGCTGGCACCCACACTCTGCCAACACCGTCACACTGCCAACACCGCTGGCACCCTCGCATTGAGGACACCACTGGCACTCTCGCAAAGAGGACACCACAAGCACCCTGTACTGCTGACACTGCTGTCACGGTAAGTGCACTATTGGTGTATCCTACCCACACTGTTTAACACACTGTATCTGACCCACACTGTATTCAACCCACACTGTATCCGACCTGCACTGTATCTAACCTGCACTATAAACTGCACTGTATCCAACCCGCACTGTAACCGACTGACACTGTACCCTGCACTGTATTCAACCCACACTGTATCCCAAACTATATCAGACCTGCACTGTATACCTCACTGTATCTGACCCGCACTGTAACCGACTCACACTGTATCCAACCCACAATCTATGCAACACTATATTTGTCCTGCACTGCATCCAACCCACTATGTATCCTGCACTGTATCCGACCTGCACAGTATCCAACCCACACTGTACCTGACATGCACTGTATCTGACCTACACTTTTTCTGCCTTGCAGATACAGAGCACTGTTTTTAATGGTTGGGGAGATTTTGGGGAACTGCTCAACAAAAAGGCTGAATGATCAGGGCTTTACACGGGACAGTCACCTTTGGCCCAGCGCCCCCAGGAGGAAAATACAGATTGGGCACTGAGAATAGGCATGTGCTCTTGTGTAGGGGGCATTCATGTCTTCTGATGCTATATACACATGGGTTAGGGGTTATTTTTTTGCTGCTTGTTAACTACGACTAATTGCTTTGAGCAAGGATATTCCACGCACAATTCTTAGTAAATTTCTGTGTTGTATTGCTTTTTATTGAACATAGTTGTGAGTTGGTTTGGTCTATATTGGTGAACAATATTGTGTGAGGTGGTCAAAATTGACTGGAAATGAGTGGAAATTAAAGATATTGAGGTTAAAAATGCTGTAGGACCAAAAAAGCCCAAATTATGTGATTTTAGCGGTTATCAATTTTTGAAAAAAAAATACAGATCCAAAACCAAAACACGCAAGGGTGGTTTTGTCAAAACCAAATCCAGATCCAAAACACGAAGCAGATAAAGATCCGAAGCCAAAACCAAAACACTGGGGTCGGCGCACATCCCTAATATATATATATATATATATATATACAGCATATATATATATATATATATATATATATATATATTAGGAGTGTGCACCAGCCACTTTTCGTGTTTTGTGTTTTGGATCTGGATCTTTTTTCATGTTTTGGGTTCTGGGTTTTGTGTTTTGGATCTGTATTTTTTTTAAAAAAGCATAAAAACAGCTAAAATCACAGAATTTGTGGGTTTTTCCTTTCCTATGCTATTATTAACTTCAATAACATTAATTTCCACTAATTTCCAGTCTATTCTGAACACCTCACAATATTGTTTTAGTCCAAAAGGTTGCACCGAGGTAGCCGAATGACTATGCTAAGCGACACGAGTGGGCAGCACAAACACGTGGCCCATCTAGGAGTGACACTGCAGTGGCAGACAGGATGGCAGTTTGAAAAACTAGGCCCCAAACAGTACATATTGCAAAGAAAAAAATGAGGTGCAAGATGGAATTGTCCTTGGGCCCTCCCACCCACCCTTATGTTGTATAAACAGGACATGCACACTTTAACAAACCAATCATTTCAGCGCCAGGGTCTGCCACATGACTGTGGCTGAAATGATTGGTTCGTTTGGGCCTCCACAAAACAAGCTTGCAATTAATCTGTCCCTGCACAAACTGGCTCTACGGAGGCAAGATGTCGTCCTTATCCTCCTCATCCACCGATTCCACACCCTCTGCAGTGTTCTCTACATCCTCATCCTCACAGAGTATTAATTTGTCCCCGCTGGAATCCACCACCACAGGTCCCTCTGTATGTTCTGGAGGCTGGTCTCCCTGGAAGAGTTGATAATTCATTTTATGAACATCATCTTCTCCACTTTTGTGGAAGAAACCTCCTACGCCTTTCGCTGACAAGGTTCCCGGCTGCACTAAACACTCTTTCGGAGTACACACTGGAGGGGGGCAACTTAGGTAAAATAGAGCCAGTTTGTACAGGGGCCTCCAAATTGCCTCTTTTTCCTGCCAGTACAGGTATGGACTGTCTGACATGCCTACTTGGATGCTGTCACCGATGTAATCCTCCACCATTCTATCAATGGTGACAGCATCATATGCAGTGACAGTAGACATGTCAGAAATTGTTTCCAGGTCCTTCAGTCTGGAACAGATGTCCAAACTTGGTCCTGCCTGCCTGCATCACCGCCAGCGGGTTGCGTAGCATGCCTAAGTTGTTTCCTGGCAGCCCCAGTTACGGGAAAAAATGAAGAAGTAGCTGTTGACGTGTCACGTTCCGCTTCAGCTGACAGTGTTTTCACCAGCAGGTCTTTGCACCTCTGCAGGCTTGTGTCGGAAAGAGAGACACCATATAGGCTTTAAACCTACGATCGAGCATGGTGGCCAAAATGTAGTGGTCTGATTTCAACAGATTGACCAGACTGGAATCCTGGCAAAGTGAATGAAGGGCTTCATCCACAAGTCCCACATGCCGAGCAGAATTGCTCCATCTTAGCTCCTCCTTCACTTTCTCCAGCTGCTTCTGCAAAAGCCTGATGAGGGGAATAACCTGACTCAAGCTGGCAGTGTCTGAACTGACGTCACATGTGGCAAGTTTGCAGGGCTGGAGAACCTTGCTCAACACGGAAATCATTCTCCACTGCGCTTGAGTCAGGTGCATACCCCCTCCTTTGCCTATGTCATAGGTGGATGTATAGGCTTGAATGGCCTTTTGCTGCTCCTCCATCCTCTGAAGCATATAGAAGGTTGAGTTCCACTGTGTCACAACCTCTTGCTTCAGGTGATGGCAGGGCAGGTTCAAGAGTGTTTGCTGGTGCTCCAGTCTTCGGCACGCAGCCGCTGAATGGCAAAAGTGGCCAGAAATTTTTTGGGCCACCCAAAGTGTCTCCTGCACGCCCCTGTCGTTTTTCAGAAAATTCTGCTACACCAAATTTATTGTGTGAGCAAAACATGGGACGTGCTGGAATTTGCCCAGATGTAATGCCCGCATAATATTGGTGGCGTTGTCAGATATCACAAATCCCCATGAGAGTCTAAGTGGGGTAAGCCACTGGGCAATGATTTCCCTAAAACGTTGTCGGCGGTGTGCCTCTTACTTAAACCAGTGATATACAGCATAGCATGCCTTGGAACGAGCTGGCGTTTCTGAGATGCTGCTACTGGTACTGGTGATGCTGCTGTTGTTGCTGCGTAAGGTGATACATCTACCCAGTGGGCTGTCACAGTCATATAGTCCTTAGTCTGCCCTGTTCCACTTGTCCACATCTCCGTGGTTAAGTGGACATTGGGTACAACCACATTTTTTAGGACACTGAGGACACTTTTACTGATGATTCTGTACAGTCTCGGTATCGCCTGCCTAGTGAAGTGGAATCTAGATGGGATTTGGTACTGGGGACACACTACCTCCATCAATTGTCTAAATCCCACTGCACCAATGGCGGATACCGGACGCACATCTAACACCAACATAGCAGTCAAGGCCTCAGTTATCCGTTTTGCCTCAGGATGACTGCTGCCCTCCTCGCTAAGGACTGTTGGAGGGTCAATTGTTTAGTAAAAGTAGTGGTGTTCCTACTTCCTCTCTGGGATGATGAATGACTCCCAGCAGCAACAGCAGCAACAGCAGCAGCGGCAGCAGGAGGCGTAGCAATGCAGGATCCTCCGGAGGAATCCGGGATAGGAGAGTCAGTCATGCCAGTGACATGGCCTGCAGGACTACATCCGATCCTGACTAAGGAGGAAATTGACAAGGAGGGAGTTGACGGTGTGGTTTGCAGGAACTTGGATACAACAGGACAAAGGGATATAGGTGTCCCTGGACTGCTTACGGTCTTAGCCAAAGTTTCTGAACTTGACAGTAACTTTTTATGAATGTGCTGCAGGTGATGTTTAAGGGAGGATGTTCCTAGGTGGTTAACATCCCTACCCCTACTTATTTCACCTTTACATATGGTACATATGGCAAGACAGTTGTTGTCAGGATTTGGATAGAAATATTGCCAGACCAAAGAAATGGAATGTTTGGTCTTCTGCCCAGGCATGACCGCGATGGGATTTTTCATCCCACGGACAACAAACCGCATCACCATCAGAATCCTCCTCGCCAACTTCCTCCTCAGTGCCAGCTACACCAGTATGCTCATCCTGTTGTACTTCAACAGTGACGTCTTCAATTTGCATATCAGCAAGTGGACTGTGGGTGCTCCTTCCAGCACTTGCAGAGGGCGTGCAAATGGTGGAAAGAGCCACCTCTTCCCGTCCAGTGCTGGGAAGGTCAGGCATCGCAACCGCCACCACACTTGGACTCTCCTTGGGGATTTGCGATATCTTCTTAGAACGCACAGTTCTTTGCTGTGCTTTTGCCAGCTTAACTCATTTGAATTTGTTGCGGGAGGAAGGCTTCCATCATCATGTAAAGCTGAACCACTAGTCATGAACATAGGGAAAGACCTTAGCCATTCTTTGCCACTCCGTGTCGTTAAATTGCATATTGTCAAGTTTATGTTTCTCCTCAGATGATTTAAATGTATTTTTTAAGGTCATTTTCCTGAACTTTGTCATTTGGGATTTTATATGTCCTCTACTATGACATTGGGCATCGACCTTGGCAGACAACGTTGATGGCATTTTATCATCTATGTCATGTCTAGTGGCAGCAGCTTCAGCACTAGGATTAAGTGTTTCTTGATCTTTCCCTATTTTATTTTTAGGGGACAAAGTTTGGTCCTCCATTTATGTTATATTGATATATATGTACAGCTAAGGCGCACACAAACACAGAAGAGAAGAATTTTTTATTTTTTTTGGAGTGCACTTTTGGGGTTACACCACCCTTTAAGAGATGAGCCAGCTGGCCCTTTACTTATGGGACACAGGCGCACGCTTGGCGCTGCTCCTTTGTTGATGCACGTGCAGCCACAAGTACACACAATTCACAAACACAGAAAATAATTTTTTATTTTTGTTGGAGTGCACTTTGGGGGTTATACCACCCTTTAAGAGATAAGCCAGCCGGCCCTTTACTTATGGGACACAGGCGCACCCTTGGCACTGCTCCTTTGTTGATGCACGTGCAACCACAGTGCACACAATTCACAAACACAGAAAATATTTTTTCTTTTTGTTGGAGTACACTTTGGGGGTTACACTACCCTTTAAGAGATGATCCAGCCAGCCCTTTACTTATGGGACACAGGCGCATGCTTGGCACTGCTCCTTTGTTGATGCACGTGCAACCACAGTGCACACAATTCACAAACACAGAAAATATTTTTTCTTTTTGTTGGAGTACACTTTGGGGGTTACACTACCCTTTAAGAGATGAGCCAGCCAGCCCTTTACTTATGGGACACAGGCGCATGCTTGGCGCTGCTCCTTTGTTGATGCACGTGCAACCACAGAGCACACAATTCACAAACACAGAAAATAATTTTTTATTTTGTTTGGAGTGCACTTTGGGGGTCACAGCACCCTTTAATGGTCAAGCCAGCCGGCCCTTTACTTATGACACAGGCGCATCACTTGACGCTACTTTGTTGATGCACGTGCGGCTACTGCACACACAATTCACAAACACAGAATTTTTTTTTTTTTGTGCACTTTGGGGGTTACAGTGGTCAAGCCAGCCGGCCCTTGATTTATGATGCAGGCGCATGCTTGGTGCTACTTTGTTGATGCATGTGCTGCTACAGCGCACTCAATTCACAAACACAGAAAAAAATATTTTTTTATTTGTTTGGAGTGCACTTTGGGGGTTACACCACCCTTTAACAGATGAGCCAGCCGGCCCTTTTCCTATGACACAGGCGCACGCTTGGCACTACAGTACTTTGTTGATGCACGTACGGCTACTGCACACACAATTCACAAACACAAAAAAATAAAATATAAATTTTTTTTGGAGTGCACTTTGGGGGTTTCAGCACCCTTTAACAGAAAAGCCAATGGGCCCTTGATTTATGACACAGGCACACGCTTGGCACTACTTTGTTGATGCACGTTCGGCTACAGCGCACACAATTCACAACCACAGAAAATATAATTTTTTTATTTGTTTCGAGTGCACTTTGGGGGTTACACCACCCTTTAATGGACAAACCAGCTGGCCCTTGATTTATGACACAGGCGCACACTTGGCGTTACTTTGTTGATGCACGTGCTGTTACAGCCCACACAATTCACAAACACAGGAAAAATAATTTTTTTATTTGTTTGGAGTGCACTTTGGGGGTTGCACCACCCTTTAACAGATGAGCCAGCCGGCCCTTTGCTTATGAGACAGGCGCACACTTGGCGCTACAGTACTTTGTTGATGCACGTGTGGCTACTGTGCACACAATTCACAAACAGAAAAAATATGTATTATTTTTTTGGAGTGCACTTTGGGGGTTACAGCACTCTTTAACAGACAATCCAACTGGCCCTTGATTTATGACACAGGTGCACTCTTGGCGCTCCTTTGTGGTTGCACGTGCGGCTACTGCGCACACAATTCACAAACACAGAAAACTTTTTTTTTATTTGTTTGGAGTGCACTTTGGGGGTTACACCAACCTTTAACAGATGAGCCAACCGGCCCTTTACTTAAGACACAGGTGCACGCTTGGTGCTACTTTGTTGATGCACGTGCGGCTACTGCGCACACAATTCACAAACACAGAAAAAAAAAATATATTTTTTTTGGAGTGCACTTTGGGGGTTACAGCACCCTTTAATGGACAAGCCAGCCAGCCCTTTATTTATGACACAGGTGCACGCTTGGCGCTACTTTGTTGATGCACGTGCGGCTACTGCACACAATTCACAAACACAGAAGTGCACTTTGAAGGAGCACCCCTGATGGACAGATCACCCCCTGGACAAAACTTCAGCACCCCTTTAGGACTACAGCCTTTATGGGACACTGCACAGCCCAGCCAGCCCCTATGACAGCAGCACAACACAGCCCAGCCAGCCCCTATGGACAACAGCAGCACAACACAGCCCAGTCAGCACCTATGGACTGAGTGGACAAAGCCCCTATGGACAACAGCAGCACAACACAGACCAGCCAGGCCTAGCTCCCACCCTTCCTCTTCACTGTCCACAGCCGAAGTGAGAAATGGCACAGACGCGGGGACTTTTTATAGAATCCTAAACCCGCGAGATCCGGAATGCAGGATTATGATGTCTTGCCTTGATTTCAGTACTGAGTCGGGCGGGAAAACCCGAGCCGGACCCGGTTCCCGGCTCAGATCGGGGGGGGGGGTTCAGATTCCAGAAATCTGAACCCACTCATCCCTAATATATATATATATATATATATATATATATATACATGAGTGTTTGTGTACATGGGGAGCAATCACTGGGGTATAAGAGTGGAAGGGGAGCAATTGTGGGGGGGAGGCATTACCTCCAAGTGTACAAGTACAAAAACAGTGACAGTATAAATAAAAAACAGTACTGAAAGTGACATATAATACAATGGAACATTGTAGAGCATGAACATTGTTTATAAACATTGCTGCATCAGCACTTATAAAACTCAAATAGGCAGCAGTGTGGCAGAACCCAAATTTGGGTGCCATTGTAGGCAGTGAGGAAGATATGGTGGTAGAAGCAAGGGAAGGAATGCATACTGTATGAGGGAAGAGGGCCCTGCTCATGAGAGCTTATAGTCTAAAGAAGGTGGCAGACAGACAGGGGTGAAACAGAGTGGAGAGACAGTTAGCAAGGAGCATGGTGCAGTAGGTTAGGATGAGAGTTGGAAGTTGGTCTTTGAAATTTTGTAGAGAAGGAAGGAGCAGCATGACAAAATCTTGGAGGCAGTAATCAGCTGGGAAGAGAGGTGACATTCAAGGGTGGAGCCAAGTGGACGGCCTGGAGTGTGAAGGAAGGTGATGTAAATAGGAGAGCATTGGGTGTGGGCTTTGTAAGTTAGTGTGATAAATTTTAAATAAGTTCTGAAGGGGATAGGAAGTCCGTTAAGGGCTTGTAAGAGAGTGAAGGTAGATGTAGTGTGTTTAGAGAGAAAGATGAGCCGGGCAGCAGTATTAAGGACAGATTTTTAGCAGAGACAGGTGGGAGTCATGGAGGCCTGATGTGAGGAGGTTGTGGTAGTCCAGTCTGGAGATGAATTGTTGTCTTAAGCTGACTATATACTAATCAAAACTAAATTGTTAAAAAAAATTGCCACTCCACTGTGATCACTTGGGAGTGGTGATGAGAGAGGAAGGAGGTAAGGGGGGAATGCTTGTTGTTAGCAAGCTAATCAAACTTTGATGCATGTTAGTTCATCTGGCCAGCATGATAAACATCACCCCTGTGCTATTTCATCTCTCTAGAACAATGAGAAGTGATGGTGGTGATCATAGAAGGAACAGAATGTTGCACAATTAGCATATTCAATATGATTCAGTGCAGTCCAGGGTACTAAGGGTTTAAATAACCTGTAGTTAAAATTAGAGGAACTCCCCCATAAGTGTTATTTTAGAACAGTTGTAGGAAACAAGGTGCCAATTGAGGATGTATAGAGTGGCACCCGTAGGGTCGAGTCTTCTTCTAAGAGACTGCTCCCCTCCTACTCCACCTCCTTTTTGGACTGCTAGACCCTTCCCAAACCAAAAAACCTAAGCTTGGTATGCATACTTAGTGAAACCCGGGCCTCTGATGAATGGACCCTGCCATATTTGGTCCTGCTCACAGACAAATAAAAGTACAAAAGTATAAAGCTTGTCTCCATATCTAGACTAAAAATGATGAACCTAACCTAAAGTGTTGCCTACACCTGTTTTAGAGTATTTTTATACATTCTTTTCTATCTTATTTTTACCAACTTTAACAACATACTGTACATCACACTGGGCAGATATCATCATAGAGTAAAGAAACAATAAATAACAAAAACAAACAGCAACAGATATTTTTTGGATTTTAGACAGGATATTTGAGAATGCAGATGGGTTCGTAGTTCTAAGAAATCAAAATGCCCTTGATTATCAGATTGAAAGCACTTAAAACAAAGTCTATAAAGTAGAGATCAAGTGGATCCATACTACCACAATCTTCATGTTAGCAGCTACAGTAAAACAAAAAGATAAATGTAGGATTAAATAGTTTTGCATGGACAATGACAACCCCAGTTCATCTTAAACTAAGCAGGTTAGTACTGTAGGTTACAGTTGCCATTGTACTACTTGCACTTAAAGTATCAAAAAATCAGTCCCAAACTATTTAACACAAATTGAACATTCAAACTCTGAATGGAGATTTTATTTGCAATTTTTATTTTGCTTTTTAATTTAGGATGATAAATGTCCAGATGTAGAAAAGATTCACAGACAGCATAAGGCAAAACCAAAGGAAAGTTCAAAGCAATGGAGACAAAACAGACAATGCTAGATGAAGTGCCACAAGCTTCAACACAACCTGAACTGTGATTGTTATGTGCAGCTGCCTTCTAGATTTTATACTCATCTTAAAGGGCAAATGCATGATTTCTAGAAAGGGGTTCCAAATACTTGATTTAAGATCGAAACAATAAAAATTTGCTGCAATAGTAATAGATTTAAAAATGTATAATGTATATAAATGTAAAAGGAAAAAAATGATAAGGCATGAAGTAAAATGTGAATGTAAAACCTTTTTTACATAAATCTCCATTGACCATCTTACCAAATTATTATTAATAAATTAATACAATTCTGCAAAATGAATACTAATCTCCCCTAGAATCCAATTAAAATGGAAAATATTACAATTAGTTTTGCATTTGAGTAATATAACACTCACCCATAAATTGCATCACAGTCAGTAGCCATGAAACTACAGAGGAGCACAGGTAACTTAATTTCTGCATATTCTTATTTTTTATACTCGAAAAGAAACAATACAGCAAAAAAAAACAAGTCAGAACAATATATTGTAGCCACATTTAAGTAAAAACAATAATGGTGGCCATTTTGAAGTAAAATGTAATTAAAACATGAGATTTTCATATAAAATAGTCTGCGGGGCAAATTTATTAAGAGATACTTTGGTGAAATAATCTGCCACAATAAACTCGTTTGTTGCAATGTTTGTGTGGATTTTCTGCCACACAAAACCCGCTGTAATAATAGCCATAGAAAAGACAGTAGTAATATATATATGGCTGTAGTTTTTTCTTTACAAATAATCTTGGGCTGATGCCTCGTGATGTATCAGGGCTGAAAATGAAGGTTTTGAAGCAATTTTCTGGTAGTTTTGCTTTTATAAATTCTGCAGATGGTAACATGACTAAAATCACACCAAAAAGTGGTGAATTTGCTGCTTGATAGATTAAGTTAACTAACTGGGAGGTTCCTAGAAGTGCATTCCTCCTTCTAACTGTAGTTATTTGTGTGTGTAGGGTTATTACTTTTACATTCAAAAAATTGAAATCCTTTTTCCTTAAACTGGCTGCATGGAAGGCAATTGTCAGTATCAACCTTGATATTCTACCCTGCTAATGCTTAAAAGCATTAAATGCTATTATAGCTGGGTGTCATTATTGGCCGATGTTTTATATTGTTACAGGCAGCTGTTCTGTACCATTGTGCTTGTTCCCTCTCTGGAAAGACAACGGTGTCTGTGATGACACAAGGATTGTAGTGAAGTAACGGAACAGTGAAAAGGTCAGAGCAGCGCTATGACTGCAATACTTCACATCATTAAGCATCAGGCATTTTTTTCTTCCTCATGGCAGCTAATTTATAATGAATACGTAATGACAGAACATTACTGCTCAGTATTCCTGTGACCTGAGCTGTAGAGAAAAAGCACAATGATTATATTCACTTAACAGTTTTGCTACTGGTATTGTCAGCAGTAAAATATATCATTAAAGGTGGTGATATTTATGATCATTTCCTTGATGTAACATACTTAAAAGTAATTGAACTTTGCTATTCAGTTTGTTAGAATATGTTATATAGAGTAGTTAGCATTATAAAATAAATAAATATATATATATATTATATATATATATATATATATATATATTCATACTTAATATTGGCTATACATAGGTAGTTGTCAAGTACTAAGGGCATTTATCAAAAGCCCAGTAATGACTCAATTGATTTAAATCAAACTGATCAGACATTGATATCATCTTTAATCTACACAAGCTGTGTAATTTGGCAATTGGCTGACATCAGAGTATAATATTACCTTGTGTTTCGACAGTTGAAAGGGTTGACTACTCCAAATCCTAGACCAAGTCAATGATTTAAAACAATGACCAAGTAAAAATGAAATAGCAGACATACCAAGCCAAAGAGGCAGTCTTTTAATGGAATGTAAGGCGATAACATGATGCTTGGAGTCAATAATAGATTTCATATTTAGACTAGGAATGGCATCTGATTCAATCTCTCCTGCCAGTTGCAGGATTGTCTTATTTCAGACAGTGGATTTTCAGCCTCTTCAAAGACTTACAATTCCCAGTCTGAGCTCTCTAATTATTGGAAACCAGGTTGAGGGTGATCTTACTCCAACCCCCGTCCCTGGAATCATAGCGATGGCTTCACTTCCTGTTAACCTTCCCACTGACAAAGCATGACTACCCAACATTAATATAAAATCAGGAACATTTTATGTTTGCAGCCCCTTTACTGTGGATGATAAATAGTACCTGTCCACAATCTTGAGGTATATGCGTACGTAGAATCGCTTATATCATCTGCAGTGAAGAGGTTAAAGAGACCTAACCGGTCATTCTGTGGTAGGCACATTTGAGTTTGTCACATTCCATCATCAATATCACTAATTTGCTTATGCAATACCCACACAAATTTATATTTTGTGTCTTTCAGTAGACATTTCATTTTCCAAAATTACTATTAGTCCTTTTATTTTTTTAAAATGAGATTTCAAGAAAGTAATCCATGTGATTTAAAGAAGAAAAAAAAAAAGACCACAAAATATTTCACGGTTCTTGTTTTGTCATTATGGCTCTCTGTAGACTTCAGTACATTGCAAAGTGAACTCTGAAGCAACTACAGTGGTGTTCCTTTCCTCTCCACTGTGCTCCCTGCCATGCTAGGGGTCACCGTAACTGTGTGGCAAAGTCCATGCATGAGGCCCAGGGTGTAGAGATGAGATGTGATATGTGCTGTGACATTCTATGTAGTTTGCACTAACCTTATAGTACTTGGTGAAGTGAGATTTTGAAAACCAGCATTTGTAGCAGATGCCATTTTCTTTCCAGGGAATTCACTCTGAAAGCACTGCATTTCATGAGAGGATACGGTTTCTGATGAAGATGACAATTCTTAGTAGGATGTTTATCTCTAGTCTCTAGGTGGGTATAGCTGGCAGATCTGTGGAAAGGAATCTGGAGAATATACATTAGATTTTTGAACTGCGACTGACATCTTTCATGGGTTAGATAGTATAGGGATAGGAGTTGCACCTGACAGGGTAAAGGCAAAACTAGGATCATTCCTGGTCTTAGCTTGCTGGTGTAAAAAGTCCACAAAAACAGAAAATGGAGGAAATGGCACCTTAAACTGCTGTGTGTAGTTAGAGCCATGGGTAACTCATTGTTCCTGCAGATTGTAGCATAGCTTTGCCCTATAGGGTTAATGCCTCTGACCGTGTCAATGAACACAAATCCTGGTAAGTCTCCTTCAGACTACTCGAAGTTCCATTAATAACCTAGTTCTCTAAGTCCTTGATACTGTAGCTTTTTAAGTAATCTATGGAAATCATCAATTCTTTTGAATAGTGCACTTTCTATTATCTCTGTAGAACCATAGCACTCATCGGGGGTTTATTAACTAAAGTGAGAGTTTTTAGAAGTGGAGATGTTGCCCAAAGCAGCCAGTCAGATTCTACTAAGATTTAACTGGCACTTTCTAGAGGATAAAAGCTAGAATCTGATTTGTTGCTATGGGCAACATCTCCAATTGTAAAAAACTCACAATTTAGTAAATTTACCTCATCAAGTCTATACCAGATCATTTTAAGGTCAGACTTACTTTGGGTAGTTTATATCGCTTACTCTATTCCTTTCTGCATGCTCAGTAGACTCATTTACAAGCCATTTAATTAAGAGGTCTATCTCCTCACTATATGAAATAAGCTGCAAAATATATGCAAATTATTTTGTCAAATAACCATTATGATTCTAAATGATCTAATGCTTGCACTCTATGCCTGTTTAGTTGACATACAAGGTTTAAATGAATGGTGATTAGCATATAGCAAGTATTAAAAATCAAACAAATATTATTTTTTATAAATTATTAGTCTTCTATTCTTAATGTGTATGGTATAACATGGCTATAATCCAATTCTGCCCCTAATGTTTAAATTATGTAATTGCTATGAGGAGAGTTGGCTGGGCTTGTGACAGCAGTACATCATGCTTGTGGAGGAAGGGCCTGTGGAAAAATGTAGCTATGGGGCGCCCATAGGTCTTGTTATGCCCCTGTTGAAGACTGTTTAGAAATATCTGTGTTGTCAAATGCAGATAGCTGAGCTGCCAGTGTAGCAGCTGTGTGTCACAATATATGTTTTCCACTTGTTGACAGCCGATGTTTTACTGTTCAGTTCTCACTACTGTGCTTCCTTTTGGCCTATATATATAATTAGACAATAAAAGTTATGGTATAACATACCTCAGTTAACTCTTTTTGCTTCTAGGTCCATTGGGTACACAGGATCTACTTTGGGGTATGTAGTGGAAACGATCGATTGCACCAAACAGCTTCCAGCTTTGAAGCTCCCAGCATGCATCAGTCCTACTTCCTATATACTCCACCCCCAGCCACATGCATTCAGTTTGTAAACAAGCCCAATGGCAAGTGACAAAAAGTGCAGAAGGAAGCACATCGCATACAAGAAACACTCAACATACGAAGAGGGAATCAGTGATATGAAAAAAACAAAAGAACAGATCCCAACTGAGGCCAGATGCATCAGGGAGGGTGACCTGTGGACCCTATGGACCTTGAAGAAAAAGAGTTAATTGAGATATGTTATACCATAACTCTAATTTTCTTCATCAGGGTCCATAGGGTCCACAGGATCTACCTTGGGGACATCCTAAAGCAGTTCCCGTAAGGGTGTGGACACTCCAGCTCAGAGAGGAGTATCCATTGCCCAAAGGAAGCATCCTGGGAGGCAAAAGTATCAAATGCATAGAATTTGATAAAAGTATTCATGGAAGACCAAGTGGCCGCCTTGTACAGCCGTTCAGCCGAGGCACCATGTCCAACTGCCCACAATGGCCCCACAGACCGAGTAGAATGTGCTGTCACCTTGTTTGGGACAGGGAGATCAGCCTGTAAATAGATCTGAGAAATAGTTGTACGCAGCCAGCGAGCTAAAGTCTGCTTGTTTAATGGCCAGCCTAGTTTGTGAAACCCATATAACACAAAGAGCAAATATGATTTCCTGATGGAGCTGGTACAATCCACATAAATACGAAGGGCTTGAAACACATCCAGGGAAGCTTCACCTGTAGACAGGTCTGAAGACTGAAAGACCGGAACTACAATCCATTTAAATGGAAACGGGCAAACAATTTTGGAAGGTAACCCGCCTTATTACGGAGGACAGCTCTATTTTGATGGAAAATCAAATATGGAGAGCAACATGACAGAGCTGCCAAGTCAGAAACTCTATGAGCTGAAGCGATAGCGAGGAGATAAAGTGTCTTCGCTGTCAACCATCTTACTTCCACTGTATCCAAAGGTTCAAAGGGAGCTATCTGCAATGCCCTGATAACCAAAGTCGAATCCCATTTGCCACCAGAGGGACAAATGGTAAATGTAGCCGGAGAACCCCCTGCAGGAATGTTCTAACATCCGGCAGAGGGTCAATTCTGTATTGGAACAACACTGACAATGCAGAAACCTGAACTCTCAAGGTAGCCAGGAGAAGACATAAATCTAATCTGAAGAAAAGCAAGTATTCTTGCGACCTTGAAAATCTTATGGTCATATTTTCTGTGAGAACACCAAATTCTGTATTAGATGCGGGTGGAAGCAGGCTTCCTTGCCCTCAGCATCGTCTGAATCACAGAGGCCAAAAAACCCTTGGCCTTGAGGATGGCAGACTCATCAGCCATGCCATCAAAGCCAGCCGAGGTAAATCCCAATATAGGCAGGGACCCTGCACTAGCAGACCTGGCCAGAGTGGCAGTGGAAGTGGACCGTCTATGGATAGACATGTCAGGTTGGAGAACCAATGCCTCCTGGGCCAAGCAGAGGCTATTAGTATTATCCTCCCTCTTTCCTGCTTGAACTTTCTGATGACCCCTGGGAGAAGGGAGAATGGAGGAAACAGATATGCTAACCTGAAATCCCGTCTCACTGCCAGAGCATCCATGAAGGTGGCTGATGGGTCCCTTGTTCTGGACCCGTACCTGGGGACTTTGTATTTATGACATGACGCCATGAGGTCTACATCCGGTACTCCCCACTTGTCCACCAGGAGTTGAAAGACATCCGGATTAAGATCCCATTCTCCAGCATGTATGTCCTGGCAACTTAGGAAGTCTGCTTCCCAGATGAGAATACCTGGGATGAATTTTGCCAAGATTGCCGGAAGATGGCATTCTGCCCACAGAAGAATTTCCACCACTTCCTTCATGGCTGCCAGACTCCACGTACCTCCCTGATGGTTGATATATGACACTGCTGTTGTTGGACTCAACCTGGAAAGGGCTGCCCTGTAAGAGGTCCTGCACCAGTATGAGTGCTCTGTGCACTGCACAAAGATCCAAGATATTTATTGGTAGGAGACTTTCCTGAACCGTCCATCTTCCCTGAAAGGTGTGATGGCCTGTCACTGCTCCCCATCCTTGCATGCTTGCATTTGTGGTGAGGAGTACCAAATCCAGGACCCATGATACTGACCATCCATATGAGCCAGAATCCAATTCTGCAGGGACCTGGAGTGGAACTGGGCATAAGCCACCATGTCGAATGTGGATACCATGGTACTTACATTGCCAAGTGTACTGATACTCTTTGCTTGCAGAGAAGACTGCACACATGAGACTTTAGTGCCACAATTTTGTCTTCTGGTCGAAGAACCCTTTGTCCCAAATAAACCAGCAGCGCCCCCAAGTGCACCATCTGCTTAGTTGGAGAAACAGGACTTTTTCCAATTTATTATCCAGTCTTGCTCTTGTAGGCAGACAATGGTCATCTGGAGATGACATTGTAACATCTCCTGAGATTGTGCTAATATCAGGAGGTCATCCAGATATGACAATATCCTGACTCCTTGTCATCTGAGATGAGCCATCATGATTGCCATTATCTTGGTAAATTCCCAAGGGGCTGTAGTCAGACCAGTGTAGATCCTGAAAATGGTAATGTTGCTGATATGCAGCCAATCTCAGTTATCTTTGGCTATCGCCAGCATAATTGACCGTAGGGTTACCATACAAAATTTTGGCACATGGATGAATCTGTTGAGAGACTTCAGATTCAGAATAGGGTAATGTGTTCCATTTGGTTTTTGAATCAAAAATAAATTTGAATAATAAACCATTCCCTGTTGCATCACAGGAACAGGGACTATGACTCCTGACTTTAGGAGGGCCGCAACAGACTCCCTGTAGGCCGATGCCCTGACTGGGTCTTAAGGAAGTTTAGTATCCACAAACCTATGAGGGGCATGCCTCAGGAAAGTGATGGAATAACCCAGAGAGGCCAGCTCTCGAACCCAGGCATCCGCAGTCGGCCTCTAACCCTGAGATTCCCCAGAGGGAGGCCCGCCCCATCAGACAGTGGACTTACTCTCTGGTTTGGAGGCAGGATGTTTGCTTGACTAAGATTTCTTGGACTGACATGTCCTGTTGGCATGACTCTGTCTAAAGGAAAACTGACCTTAAGCCCTACTCTGTGGACAAAAGGACCAAGCTGCCACCTGCCAAAATCTAGGGGTAGTCGTCGATGGCAATTCAGCCAACTTCGGTGTTGCCAGAGAAGTCATTATGTTATCCAGCTCTGGTACAAACAGTACCTTCCCCGCAAAGGGCAGAGATTCAAGAGCCTTCTATGATCCTGTATCTGCCTTCCAGGTTTTTAGCCAAAAGAATCTTTGAGCTGCAACCGTAGTTTCCAAAACCCTAGAAGCCAAAATACCTGCATCAATGACCGCTTCCCCCATATACACAGCTGTTTCTCACATCTGATAGAAAAAATATTGCTGTTCTCTGGTAGCATTAGGCATAGTACCTTCCAGAGATGTTGTCCATTCTTCTACAGCTTTTGCTACCCAGGCTAAATGCATAGCTGGTCTGGTAATGACTCCAGATAATGAAAATATTGATTTGAAATGATTGTCAAGTTTTTTATCTGTAATCTCTTTTAAAGAGGATGCTGCAAGAATGGGTAATGTAGCACTCCTAATCAGCCCTGTGACATGAGCATCTATCGTAGGGGGAACTTCCCATTTATTACACTCACCAAGTGCAAATGGGTAATGAGAGGTTATATTCCTTGTAGCATGGAAATGCTTCCCAGTAGTACGCCATGCCTCAGACAATAGATTCGTTAGTTTCTCCAACTGAGGAAAATAATCCTTAGCCATCTTCTGACACCTAAAGACCAGAGCCTTGTCTGTCAGCGGGGCTTCCTCTTCCTCTATACTATGGACAGATCTAACCACTCAGAGAGGGGACATCCACAAGAGACTGATAGTCTTCTTCTACTAAGTAAGACCCAGAACTCTAATCATCAGAGTCTGAAGAGCAGTACCGAGTCATCATGGGGCAACCTCTTATGCCCCTGCTTTGCTGCCACTTGTCTATCTGGCTGCTGGGGAGCTATAGACGGTGGCATACTCTGACTACAGTGAGCAGTAAAATTAACCCAACAGGAATTCATGGGTGGCATATATATATAGGATGCAACTGCTGTGAATACCCCATAGCATGGGGAAATACTGCAGCTGGAGCCCATGCTTCTGTGATTTTGTCCACAAAGTGCAACAAAACCTGATACCACCCAGGTGGTTCTTGCGCTGGAGCTCTAGATGTACCGCCTTGAACAGGTATCTGTTTACAATAGTGGCTACACAATCCATCCTGGTTAACATCCTGCTCAGACAGGCCTGCTAAACAAGACACATGATCTTAGTGCTGGCATATCATCTTTCTCACCTACACTTTTAGACATGACAAATGTAAAAATGGTATAAGGTGTACAGTATAAATGCAATGTGACCCCTTATCAATGAAACCCCCCCCCCCCCCGCACCGCTCAGAGGAATGAGGAGAAACACAGTGAAACACAGTGCTTGGTATAACAGACAGTTTGGAAAGAAAAAGGCAGTACAAATACAGCAGCTAGCAATAAAGTCACATACAATGCATACATATGCACAATTGCTATTGCAAATGGACTCTGAATCAACTAACCAGCCCCGCAGGGGTAATGGTAGGATATAGAGTACTATATACCAGACCCAAAGGAGAGGTATATAGTGAAACCAAGACCCACCTCTGAAACCAACAGCTACAGCAGTACACACACAAATGCGATCTGCAAGCATCTCACCACAAGGTGGTCAAATATAGCAAACCAGACACTGAAATCTGTACCAAAAGATGCGTCTGGGTTGGTGGAGGTGCGGGGGAGCACCTTATCTTCCCTAAGCTGCAGTTTTGACGACACGGGTATACTGACCTCATAGTAGTAGACGCTTACTAGTGCACTTTAGTGTGTATACTACCTGTCCTGGTGTGAGGACACATCACACGATGCATGCTTGGAGCTTCAAAGCTGGAAGCTGTTTTGTGCAATGGATCATTTCCACTACATACCGCAAGGTAGATCCAGTGGACCCTATGGACACTGAAGAAGAAAGACAGCATAACCACTCTTACTTTTGAATAATGCAATGTAGATGTGAAGATCTGAAGAATTGTGTTTATTGTGTATGGTAGAACTTAAATAAAAGCACACATGAAATGTGATTACAACATGCACTGATATGATGCCATGCAAACATAAAACAGGATTCAGAACTGACAGCAGATCTTACCATCAATGCTGTACTGAGGGGAGAAATATATATATATAGCATCTGTTTGCAGTGGCTCATGTGGAAACTAAGATGGAGTCTTCACTACATACTTGTCAACATTCCTGGAGGGGGCAGCTGGGGGCGTCGCTACGATGATGCTATTCAACACGAAACACGTCATTGGCCATCCAGCCACTTTACTTGGGGAAGTGGATGGGGCTAGGCAGATGAGGGGTGCTTTGGGATGCTTGTATTCCTTTCTGGGCAGCTAGGAGCAGCACCTGATTTTTGGGAGACTCACAGACAGTTTGGGAGGTTAGGTAAGTATACAACACCATGGCCTACCAAGGGTGTATCTGGGATGCTTAAAATGTCAGCCTAAGAATATCACATTAAACTGTTATCAGGCTGTCTACTAGATGGAGCTCACACAGAATAAACATATAGCAATGTGAAAGGCATGACACATCTCTTTTAAATGTGGGTGCCCCTTAATTATTGAAAGCCAGGTTCATGGAGATCTTCCCCCATCCCTGAACTCATTGTGATGACTTAATTTCCTTGCAGCCTTCTTACTGAATCAGCAATACTGCCCATGGTACATAAAAGCAGGTTTTCCTTTTGCAGTCCTGTCACTGTATTCCAGTGACAAACTCAAACTCTGGGCCTGATTCAGACCCACTCGCGAGCGGCTGTCCGCTCGCAAGTGGGTCGATGGTGTGCACTGTGCATGCGCACGACGGAGGGAGCTCCGTAGTGCGCATGCGCGAGACGCGACGAGCGAAGGACTTTCCTTCGCTCATTGTGTCTGATCAAAGGGGGCGTGCTGTCGATGTTGATTGACAGCACACCCCCTTTGGTGGGCGTGCCTCCCAGATGGGGGCATTCCCAAGGGAACGCCTACCGTCAGAAGCCGGCCCCACTGACATCACTAGTGATGTCAGTGGGAGTGATTTTGGCTCTGATAGAGCCAAAATCACTCCGGGCCTTGCGGTTGAGAAACTCAACCGCAGGCTTCGGCTCGCAGTGGCGATGGTCGCGATGGTCAAGACCATCGCGACCATCAACCTGCACGCTCGTATATGCTGTGGGTGGTGACCCACAGCTATACGAGCGTCCAGGAGGACGCTCCATAATTATGGAGGTGGGCCCTGATTCAGAGCGAGCGCTCTGGTCAGAGCGTCCCGCTCTGAATCAGGGCCTCTGTCCACAGAGCCCCAAGCAATTCTTGTTTTACAGGTCTCCTCACAGATCACAAGTGAAATAATTAGCTTTGCCTGTGGATCTTTTAAAATGTGTCAGTGAGTAATTAATACATTTGTGCACCTGCTGGGAAACTATCTGGGGTCCTAAGGACTGGATTTGAGAACCATACTGTAGATTATGAATGGTAAAGTCTTTCATTTTGTGACCATGACTAACAAAATGTCTGGCTACTGGAGGTGTGCGGTGTCAACAAAAGAGGACACTTTTTTAATGGAGGATCTGTGCAATGCGTTTCTGTAACCATATGTATGGTTTTGCCCACATCGATCTTTTTGCATGGACATACAATAAGATATATAACATACTTTGATTCACACGTTAAGCAATGTAAAAGCTGGTAATCCATGTCAGTTAATGGCTGGCAAAAAGTCTCCCCCACTTGCATGTGGCAACAATTAATACAACCACTGCATCTAAAGGCACCCACCTTGGGTTTGAGCCAACTATTGTTGGTGCTGACCCTTGGATGGATGTCAGAAAAGGTTATGCATTCCTTTAAGTTAGGACTGCATCTGTAACAAAACAACAGGTCTTTTTGACAGAGTGGACCCAACATAGGATCAGTTTGTATAAAATGTCTATGCTTCAAGCATGTAAAAGCTGCAAGTAAGGTAGACCTCTCTTCAATGGTTATGGGTGGAAACTACTAGCCAGTAATAATGTATTTTTGTCAGTAGATTTCCTGTAAATCTTAGTGGTAAAAGTACCAGCACTAAGGGAAACCAAAACTTCCAAAAAAGAAATGCTGTGTGGGTTGCTGGAAAAAGTAAATCTGATGGATCCAGGTAGGGCATTTAAGGAATCAACAAGCATCTCCAGCGCAAGGGTACTGCCTGTCCAGATCAAAAATAATTAATCAATGCAATAGTTTGGAATATAGTGAATTCGACATAATGTGTTCTTTTTCATAATCGTACATGAAAAGATTTGCATAAGTTGACTCCATGTCTGTTACTTTTGCATTGGAGGAAAAAAGCATGATCAAATAAAAAGTAATTCTTGTGAAGAAAGTTGTCCATGAGTAGGAACAAACACTTACTAGGTGGACCAATATAGTCTCATAGCATCCATTCCTTCAACATGGTCAATATTTGTATATAGACTGTTAACGTCTAATGTCACAAGTAAGTAATTTTCGGTTGACTGTCCAAACTTTTGTAATTTATTCAAAAAATCAGTAGTATATTTCACATAATAAGGTGTCTGTTGCACTATTGGCTTGGAAAAAATAATCAACAAACTGTGAGAGGGTTTCACTAATTGAACCTTTAGAGGAAATAATTGGCCTGCCAGGGAGTTGGTTCAATAATTTGTGCACTTTACGTAATACAGTATATTTAATAAAAGCATCCTAGGGAAATCCTGTGTTAGACATCTAGCAGTTTGTTTGTTAATTCACCCATTAGAGAGCCCCATAAAAATAATTGAATCTATCTCCCGTTTTTATAAGCCTGTTGGATCATAAGTACATTTTTGGTAACAAGAAGTGTCACTAAGATGATGTAAAAGCTTGTTGGTATAATCACAACAATTTAAGATTACCACTCCCCCGCCTTTGTCAGCAGGGCAAATTATGATGTTAGGGTTATCTCTCAATGTTTGTATGGCATTAATTTCTTGTTGGTTAAGATTCTGATGGTATTTATATTGTCATCTTATTGCCAGTAAAGTCTCAGATTTAACTAATCTATTAAAAGTCTCAATAGATGGATTATTTGAAGGGGATCAAACAAACTCGTACTTCTAAACGGCAAAGTAGTATCATTGTTTGTGGGTTGTCTAGCAAAAAACATCTTTTAAATGTAACTGTGAAAATTATATAATTCAGTTTCCCAAGTAAACGCCTTCTGCTTATGTGTCTGCATGAAAGATAAGCCCTTAGATAAAACTGACATTTCTGAAAGTGGTGTATAATTAGATAACTTAAAAATCACTACCTCCTCATTCCCCAGGGATTTCTCAGATTTTTTTCTCTATGCCTGATGCCCCCTCCTCTGCAAGATTTTTTATTTTTTATTTTTGCTTCAGGTATAAACATTTTCTTTTAAAAAAGTCCCCTTATAGGTCAAGGAATTGTCAGAATCACTGAAAAGAGGTGTGCGCTTCAATATATGTAAAGGTGTTCTCAAACCTACCTCTACCTATTTGACTACCTCTCCATGGTCATCTGATTGATTTGATAACCAGGGATTTACCCTGAGCTCTTTGCAATCATCTCTCACCTTTTTATAATTAGTCTTTTTGAATGTACGTAAGTTGGCTCTAAAATTAGGGATGTTATTGTCTAGTTTGGTCAGCCACTCTTTGCTTTTGTCAGTTTCAAAACATCTAAACCACTGGATTCACATGCAGCTATTTTTTGCCTTAAACATTCAATGTCGAAGTTAACCTGCTAGATTACCAAAATCATGAGATCAAAACTGCCCTGACTTAAAAGTAAACACCATTGTCTGCAGAATTATTTGTTGTGTCTGACAAGTTTAGCCTTGTTCCTAGTTTAAAATCCCCTTGGGATCAATTTGTCCTTGTGGTATTGTGATAGAATTAAACTATGCAATTCTAGATCTACAAATCTCTTCTTTAGTTTAGTCAAGTCAGCGTAAATATCGGTAGGTCAGTCTCTGCAAACAAAATCTTTGAAATATCTTACTCCACAAATATCTTGGTCTCAGTCAGGTCTCCAACATTTATATCCTTCCTCATGGACAGGTTTAACAGGTTTAGCCAAAATTAAAAAAAAAAAAAGTCTCAAAATAAAGATGTTAAAAAATGGTAAAATTTTAAACAAAAACTTGCTTTGGTAAATTAAATGGAAACATGCAAATATATCCAAAAATTGTACTCATAATATACATTATTTATGGACATATCTTCATTGTTTTAACGAAGGAGCAGTGTGACTCCTAATAAATAGTAGAATACAGACACAGTGTTAGCCTCATTTGTGCGCATACCGAATATTCATTTCATTTAAGCGCAGTACCCCCCTCCATTTATCACATGCAAATTTGCACTCAATTCATAAGAAAATTGGGGGGCACAGTCACAACATAAGTGAATACACAAAAGCTTGTAAATAGTCCCCATAGGAAAACACAGAAGAAACCCAGCACACCATATAAATAGCAAAAATAAATTGGCAATTGATTTATTCAAATAGTGACCACCACATCACCATCTACTAGTGATAAAAGCCATTAACATTTGTATATATATATATATATATATATATATATATATATACTTTATATACTGTACTGTGCGAAACTTTTAGGCGGGTGTGGAAAAAATGCTGCAAAGTAAGAATGCTTTAAAAAATAGAAGTGTTAATAGTTTATTTCTAGCAATTAACAAAATTCAAGGTGAATGAACAGAAGAGAAATCTAAATCAAATCAATATTTGATGTGACCAACTTTTGTCTTCAAAACATCATCTAGGAACATCATTCTAGGTACACTTGCACAATGTCAGGGATTTTGTAGTCAGGTGTATTATTAACCAATCATACCAAACAGGTAATAATGATTATCATTTTCATATGTAGGTTGAAACACAGTCATTAACTGAAACAGAAACAGCTGTGTAGGAGGCTTGAAACTGTATGGGGAACAGCCAAACTCTGCAACAAAGGTGAGGTTGTGGAAGACAGTTTCATGTCACACCATGGCAAAACTGAGCACAGCAATAGAAACCAGTGGTACCCAGGTACACCCATTTACTGTTCGGAGAAGTCTGGCCAGAAGTGGTCTTTATGGAAGAATTGTGGCCAAAAAGCCATTGCTGTGGAAACAAGGCCAAGTGACTCAACTATGCATGAAAACATAGGTCCAATAATGAGTGTCTGCAGTATACAGTGAAACATGGTGGTGGTTCCTTGCAAGTTTGGGGCTGCATTTCATCAACCAGAGTTGGGGATTTGGTCAGGATTAATGGTGTCCTCAATGCTGCGAACTATTGGAAGGCATTTATCCATCATGCAATACCATTAGGGAGGCATCTGATTTGCTCCAAATATATTCTGCAGCAGGGCAACAACCCCAAACATACAGCCAATGTCTTTAAAAACTTTCTTCAGCTTAAAGAAAAACAAGACATCATGGAGGTGATTATATGGCCCCCACAGAGCCCTGATCTCAACAACATCGAGTCTGTCTGGGTTTACATGATGACACAGGAGGAATTGAGCAAGCCTATATCCACAGAAGATCTGTGGTTAGTTCTCCAAGATGTTTGGAACAACCTCCCTGCCGAGTTCCTTCAAAAACGGTGTGCAAGTGTACTTAGAAGATGCTGTTTTGAAGGCAAAGGGTGGTCACACCAAATATTGATTTGATTTTAGATTTTTCTTCTGTTCATTCACTTTGCACTTTGTTACTTTATAAACAGAAACTATTAGTACTTCTACGGTATATAAATTTCTATACATGCATACAATATACTTTAGCATATTCGCTATATTATGAAGTCACGGACATGTCTTTGCACTAAGTAATTGACGTTTCTATTTGGTCTGCTGCAGAAAATATAATTCCTATCAGTTTTTACGGGGGGGGGGGGGAACAAATGATTGTAATTACTTTAACAATTCAATTTCATTTCATTTGATTTGTATTTTATATCGAAGTGTGACTTTTTAATAATGTTAAAGGCACTATTCTCTTGTGTATATGTCACTTGTGTACAAACTAGGTAATGCAGTAATCATATTTACTACTATAAAACCACTTTTACTGTATATGCTATCCCTGTGCTATCATGAGATGTAAATATAGACAATTGTTACTGCTGACGTTCGCCTGAAATGTCAAGTTTTGAACTGGATGCAACTGAATATATAATCAAGTCAATTTGCTTTTTTTTAATATGCCTCTATTCCTATGTATGTTGTATGTGCAAATGCATCCACCCAACCCTAGACACAAATTGCATAGAGATAATCAAGTATTAGTAACCCTATATTGCAGACAAATGATCCCCATTGCAGGCCACATGCTGCAGAGACATTCCCCATCACAAGCCACATGTTGCATAGAAGTAACCACATTACAAGCTACATATTGCAAATAATTGCCAATTGCTAGCTATACCTTACTGTACATACAGTAAGTGGCTTTCATTAGTCACCCAATATGCTATGTACAAATTTGTATTAACTTAGTTAAGCTACGTTAATTAGTTTAATCAGAAAATTGAAAAAAACAATGTGTTTAGTAGTAAAATACCTCATATTATGCAATTAAAACTTTTAAAATGTGGGTATAAAAACAACAGGAACCGGCAGTTTTTACAGGCCACCGCTTATTAAATAAACCCCTAGGGGCTGAGTTGAGATGTTTTTCAAAATGTCTCCTAGAAGGTCTAATGCTGAGACCACTTATTGGTGGGTCATTGTGAAAATGCTCCTTTTGTCCCTTTATTAAAACAACCTTGCTCTGACCTCTAGCCCCATGGTTTACCAGTGAATTTGTTTTCTTATGATCTCATTTGAGATGTAGAATAAATTCCCAAGCAACATAAGCATTTTTTCTCATAAATGGCTAACATGCTTTGTGGATAATTCATGGTGAAGGGGTCAATTTAAATCATATTCATCGGAAGGTCTAGTAATGTCCTGAGAGACAAAGACTGTACATTATAACACAATATGAGTGAGCTGTCATGGTATCAGTAGATCATTCCTCATAATATTACAGTATCTTTTTTGTCTCATTATCCTTACAGCTATGCACTTGGGTGTCACTCACTAATGAGAACACTTGTAATATCATCTCATATATATTTTAATTTGCCTTAAGTAAACATAGATTAGCATTGTACATGTCACTGGTGACTAATGCTATATTTATCCAAATGTACAAGCATCATTTCCTTCTTCAGTCTTTTACTGTACTCATATAAAGGTCAGCTAAATAGAAAATATAATTATGGAAGACATATAACAAAACAGAAAGTGTAGTTTTGTAAAATGTATTATTTAATGGTCAGGGATTTTGTAAGAAGAGTGTGTTTTTCCTGAATACACATAACATGCAGTTACAATTAAGGTGCATTCACATGGTCAGATTTGTCAGATGTGTCAAATGAATGATTGAACGATCTGAACGATTTGATGAACGATTTGACCAACAATTTGAACGATTTGAACTACGAATGATTTTTGACTGCATTAAAATGAATGGAATTGTCCAAATCTCACTGCAAACACATCGGATGTCAGATATCGTTATATGACAAGCGGGAACGCGCATCGTTCATCGTTCATCTGACAAACATGTCAGATATGTCAGATTTTCCTTCAGATATGAACGATTGAACGATTTTTAAAATCGTTATAGTTCAGATCTGAAGAAAAATCTGACCTTGTGTATGCACCATTAAAGATGAGCGGTTCATTTTAACAGAAAAAAGAACACACCCGAACTTGGGGTTTCCGAAGAGAACCAAGTCCCAGGTCAGGTTTTCCCAACAAGTTTGAATGTCAAAAGAATCTAAATGTAATTTTCCTGGATATTTTGGTTCTGGTAAGTTTTGGAATGTGTATATCCAGGGGTCGGGGAAGGGAGACCTTAAGCACTGGCACTGGGAGTAATGGAAATGGTAGGTATTTCCAATCATCTCAAAAATAAATGACAACCAGATCAATACAATACAATCATGAGATGGAGGTGCACCCATGAGAGTAAAAATAAGGTACGTAAAAAGAAAAGGCAAAGAACTCTCTATTTTGGGTCTCTCAACCTACCTAAATGAATTAAAACTTAACATTTATATATATTCTCTAAAAAGTCTGTGGCTGACACCAACATATAAACAAGAAAAACAATATTTCCTACTTAAATACAGTATGTGAAGCCCAGATTCTGGACTATTAATCTAGTGACACAAGGACAAAAATTATAATTAAGGTACAATACTTCAAAAACGTATGATGTGAATATGGGATACCACAGACCAATATATAAAAAAGCCACAAATTATGACCGTATCTAATTCTGACATTCACAGAATTTCTTATGGCTTTATTTGCTATATTGGTCTTTGCTATCCCATATTCACATCATTTGTTTTTGATGTATTGTACCTTAATTATATTTTTTGTCCTAGTGTCACTGAATTATTAGTCCAGAATTTGGATTTTACATATTTTCAGTAGGAATAAGTAGGGCATATGCTTTTGTGTGTTTATATGTTGGTGTCAGTCCACTGACTTTTTAGAGCATATCAATAAATGTTAAGTTTTAATTCATTTAGGTAGTGTCACAAGACACCGCACTGCGAATGTTGTGCGAGGTGAACGCCTGGCAAGTATTTGCTGAGTCTCCGCCTACCTCCTGTCCATCATTCTGGCATCAGTCTTCATTGGCTTTTGCATCTATATTCTGCCGGTGCTAACACTGCTCCGATGCCGGTGATAGAGTTTTCGTGTTTCCGGTTCTGGCATTGTCTCCTGTTATCCAGTCGAGCTCCAGTTCTCCTGTCTACTTGCATATTGTTATTCTGTTGTTTGTACCATCCAGGCAGCATGGTTCACATATCATCTACCTGCCGCTTGTGTCATCTAGGCATCACGGTCCACAATATAGCTTCTGCTGCTAGAGTCAACGTGGTAGCACAGGTTGCACTACTGCATCAGCTGCTTGTGTCAACCTGGCAGCACAGGCCACACTACTGCATCCAAAGTACATACCCGCATACCAATGCCAGTGTCTTCCCAGTAGCACTAATCTTGTCTGCCACATCTAGCCAAGTTATTCCAGCCCTCAAGGCTCCTACATAGCCCAAAGGCCGCATCTCATCTCACGGCCCACCGGCCTCAGCGAGCCAAGGCCTTCCAGCCCACAAGGCTGCTACATGGCCCAAAGGCTGCTTCTCATCTCACGGACTACCGGCCTCTGTTAGCCAAGGCTTTCCAGCCCTCAAGGCTGCTGCATAGCCAAAGGCCGCTTCTCATCTTACTGCCCATAGGACCATCCAGCCAAGGCATTACAGCTCTCAAAGCTGCTTCTCGGCCGCATCTAGCCAAGGAATACCAGCCCTCAAGACTGTTGCTGGATGTTACCCTGAAAAGTCACACACATGGCATAACAGGTATGTTGAGTGCCCCCCCAAAAAGACTGTTATTTGCCATTTATTTTTATGCTTTGGAATGTATCTAATCAAGCACCATTGCACAGATAAGTGTATAGAGAGGGTGTGGTCTATATCATGAACAGGTACCATTTCACACAGATAAGTGTATAGAGAAGGTGTTGTCTCTAGTGCAATCTGTCACTGTGTGTTTGTTTGTCAGATACTAGTAGCACATGCAATCCAGTGCAAACATGCTCTTATGTGTGTTTGTTAGAAGTGAATTTTAAGTGAGCTGCACTTACAATTGTTTTTTACAAGGATATCTATTTACACTGCAGTATATATTGTCACTTTTGTATGAGGGCAGAGACAGTGTGATTTTAAGCTTAGATGTCTAATAAATAAACTGCACAAAAAAACAAACATATTTTCCTGTATTTTTTTTAAGAAAAAACTCAAGTTGATTATAATTCAATTGAGAGTCAGTGTATATTACTTTACTTACTGGGTATGGTCGTGTCCCCATCAGCTGCACCCCAAAATAATTAAAGATCAAAAAATATATATTTTATAATTATATTTATATCATATTTCAAGCTTGGATGTTTTGGAGAGGCAGCATATACTACTGTTTTTACTGGGTCTGGTAATGTTCCAGTCAGCTCCAGCCCAAAATAATTAATGTGGGAAGAAACATTTCAAATCACAGATTTTAATGCATTGCAATGAGCCAATATGATTAGATTTTAATGGCAACACCCTCTACCCTTCTACTGAATATTCATTGAATTATTTGCAATTGTTATGCCCATTTTAACCTTAAAACTGGTTTGATACTAATGTATCAATGTTACAGAAATTACTCAGGATAGTTGATATGCCCCTTTTACCTAAAACCTTTTGGAACCTTACCTGGATGGTGGGCAGAAATCTCTGTGGAATGCAGCTTATCAGTTTATTGATCTTCATTGAACTGCCTGCTTGTGAGTGTCTCCTCTAAAACATGTCAGCACCAGTCTGCTAACTGTGATTTGCCCAGCAGCCACAGCTACAGTTGAGCGGGGGCCTATACCTCAACCACACCAGAGGGTAAAAATCTTTCAGCCCACTGAGGCCAGTGCAGCAAATATTGTTTTATTTTAAAAGGAGGTCTGGACATGCCTCCTTACATTAGGCCATGCCCCCCATTTTACTGGGGCCTGGCAAACATTGCTACAACCCTGCTCAGTTATGGTATGTACATCTTTAAGGAGCTGGAGTCCATATCTCCTTGTAATGGAGGGGAGCACCAGATTGCTATCAGCACACCATTCCCCCTCCCAGGGACCCAGACACCACTATTTAACTTTGCAGGTTTCATACATTTGTGCATCATTTTAATATAATTTGGACCTGATTCATAGATATACACTAATGCAAATGCAACTGCGATCTCTCATGGACCATAACTGCTAAAATATGGTAATGACTTCCAAAGCTTTGCTGAGCACTGCTGCCTTCTCAAATCCATCCGACGACATGCATTAGCATACACATTGGGAACATTAATGCAGATCGGGGAGCCATGCAGCTTCTGAGTGAAGTATGACCTGTCTCAAACACTGTGTCTCTCCTGACACACTGAGGGGGTCATTCAGACCCGCTCGCGAGCGCAGGATGCCCGCAAGCGGGTCGATGGTGCCCTACTGTGCATGCGCACGATGGAGGGAGCTCCGTCGTGCGCATGTGCGAGACCCGGCTAGCGAAGGGATAGCCGTCGCTCTGGATCTCGCACCAAAGTGGGCGTGCAGTCGATGTTGATTGACAGCATGCCCCCTTTGGTGGGCGTGCTGGGGGCGTGGCTGCCAGATGGAGGCGTTCCCATGGGAACGCCTACCGTCTGAAGCCGGCCCCACTGACATCAGTAGTGATGTCAGTGGGAGTGATTTTGGCTCTGATAGAGCCAAAATCACTCCAGGGCTTGCGGCAGCGAGACCCTACCACAGGGCTCCATCACAAGCCCGATTGTCACGATGGTCTTGACCATTGCAACCATCATCATGGACGCTCGCTATAGCTGTGGGTGGTCACCCACAGCTATGCGAGCGTCCAAGAGGCCACTCCATTTTCATGTAGGAGGGCCCTGATTCAGAGCGAGCGTTCTGGTCAGAGCGTCCGGCTCTGAATCAGGCCCTGAGAGCTCTCATGCTGTGAAGGAGATCGCAATAGCTAATATATGAAGGTCCATGAATGGGAGTTTACATGATCCTGACATGCCTGCATTTGCCTAGCCACCTCCTGTTACCTCCCCCAAAAACTGACTACCTGTCACCCACTTTGCAAATGAATCCCATGTGCACGCGTAAACGCAAAGCAATTACTGCACGTGTGTGTAATGGCTAAAGATCACTCAATCTGCATAAATATCAGCATTGCATAAATCTCTCAATCAGGCCCTTTATCCACACTTGCTATCATTAATATCTCTTTTATACCAACGTTCCCTGTATGACACAAGGGTTGGAACAGGGTTCCAATCCAGATTAGACCTGGAACTAACCCCTTTCAGACTGCGATGCGGACTCAGGATATTTTCGAGTCAGCACCGTTTACACCAGAGCCGGATCTGCATTGAACTGGCTCGTCTGGCATTGCACTGACGCTGGCCAATCAGGTGGCATGCAGCTTGATCTGGGTCATCATTACCATTTACACTGCAGCATGGTATGGGAATGATCTGTGGCCAACCCTGCAAATTACCTGAGTTGGATCCCTGGGTCCCTGGACCCAGGTGGATCCATTTACACTGACAAAAATCCCGTGTTGATGTGCATCAACCTGGGATTTTTAGGTCGGTGGGAAAGGGATATAAGTGGTATTTACTACAGTATTTATTGACACATTGAGGTAATTGGAATTAACATCAATAGCACCTGTGTGAGTGATATCAATTATATTCAGGGTCAATTTCTCAGACACTATTGTGGGCACATTTATATTATATGTATATTATGGAACTTAATCTAATGGGGATGGTGGTGGTGACAAAATATAAGAAAGCTCAAATTTTATTACAATATTTTCTTTATAAAATGCCAGAAGGGTTCATATCATCGTACATGGAGATAACATTTACAACAGTATAAATAAGTACAGAAAATATATAAATTCAAATAGATACATAATTATAGTGTGCAGTTAGTGTGCTTATGTAGAGGAGGCAAAGATAAGAGGGCTTTGATCATGTGAGCTTACAATCTATTGGGGAAATGGGTGGAAACAGTGGGAAATGAGGGTAGTGACTGCAAAGTTAGATGAAGGAGTGGTAAGTTACAATGGAAAAAATAAGTTTAATGACACACTTGGAGGCCGGATGAAAGTCTAATATGAGGGAGGGCATTTCAGAGGTTAGGTGTAGCCTCGTAGAAATACTAAATGGGAGAATAGGAAGTGGTGATCAGGAAGGAAGTGTGGCAACAATCATTACCAATGCAAAGAGGGTAGGATCAGAGGGCCTGATGCAGAGATAGATACTCTTCTGTTGTCAACACATTTGAGCAATGTTTTGGCAGTGCCCTATGCCATTCACAATTGTGTACAGAATAGCTAACACTTGAGAAGGGGTTTGTGATCTCTGGGTGTATCAGGATGTAGACTGGGAGGTGACCTAAAGTGTTCACAAAAAGGGACCATTTCATGAGCATGTTATGGGAGTGTTACAAGCATGTCTGGGGATAGCTGATTCAATGATCATGTTTAGTTGGAGGAGAGTAGCTAGAGTAGACTTTAAACTACATCAAATGTCGATAATGCATCCAATATTGCATTGATGTTGGTGTGTTGACAAACTCCATCACAAATGCACAGACCATACAGCCAGTAGCTGGACATCTCACTGCTTATACACGCCATTTTACAGTGGAACACAAAAAGAAGGCAGAGATTAGTATTTGCACATTTTCTCAATCACTATTGCGAGAGCAGATTTAAATGTAGCTGCATTACCAACCATTTCTGAACCAGGCCTAGTGTGTGTATAGGGTTTGGTATGGGATTCCAGTGGTCGGGATGCCACCTGTCAGAATACCGACAGCGGCATCCCAACAGTCAGAATCCCAACAGTAAAAGGTAAGCTCTCTAACACTAACCCTTACCCCTAGATGTATCCCTAACCCTTCCTCTCTGGTGCCTAAACCTAACCTCCCCCTAGTGCCTAAACCTAACTTTCTCATCTCCACACCCTAAATCTATCCCCCCTCCTTAGTGCCTACCCCTTACCCTCCTCTAGTTCCTATCCCTAAACCTAACCCTACCCGATACTTTTCTTCAAGATGCCGGGATACTGGAGCCAGGATGCCGTTGCTATTGGGTTTCTGGCGCCAGTATTTACACCATTGGCATCCCACACACCGTGATGCTGACTACATCCTGTGTAGATATTAGGCTGGAAATGTAGAAAGGAGCACTGAGGCTTAGAGCGATGTACAGTAGGTGAGATCAACAGAATATAATAATCAATGCTGGGAATTATGAGGGTATAAATGAGAGTTATTCCAGGGGAGGTGCCTGGTTCTGGAAATGTTGCAGAGATGGAAATGGCAGAATTGTGAAAGGGATTTTAACTGTGGGGAGAAGAAAAGGGTGACAGCTAGATATCGGATTTGGGGAATGTAGGAGACTGAGACACTATTTACAGAAAGGGAGAGGATGGGAGTAGAGTGGTCCTTGGATGGGGGAAAGACAATGAGTTCAGTATTTGAAATATTGAGTTTCAGGAAGAGTTGTGCCATCCAGAATGATACTGCTGACAGACACAAGGTGATATCGAAGAGTACAGAGGGAGAGAAGTCCAGGGAAGAGAGGTAAATTGGGTATACAGCAGAATAGAGATGGTAGCAAGGTTCACGAGAACTGATAAGCTTGCAGAGGGAGAATGTGTAGAGGGAAAAGAGAAGTGGGCCAAAGACAGAATTTTGGAAGACCCCGATGGAAAAATAAAATGGTGGGGAAGTGTACAGTAGGTGCTAGTAGATATGAAAGAGTGGTAATACAAGTAGGATGCATACCTGGAGAGAGTCAAGTTATGAAACTCAATAGAGTGGATGGTGAGGAGGAGACACAGGTGGTCAACATTGTCGAATGCTGCTGTGAAGTCAAGAAGTATAATAATAGAAGACTGTCTTTCAATTTTGTGGTGAAGAGGTTATTAGTGAACTTGATAAGGACAGTTTCAGTGGAATGAAGAAGCTAATAGCCAAGTTGAAGGTTATCTAGGAGGGAGTCGAAAGAAAGAAAATAGGTGAGAAGGTTGATATCTTCCCATTCGAAGAACTTGGAGTCAAAAAGGGAGAAGAGAAATGAGATGGTAGCTTGCAAGGGGAAGAGTCAATAAAGTGTTTCCTGAGAATACGGGAGACAAGAGAATACTTGAAAGATGAAGGGAATTTGCCTGAGGGGATAAAACAGTTAACCAGTTTGGCAATTCAGGATCATGCTTCAGGGGGAAGGGATCAGAGAAGGTTGGAGGGAATGGGGTCAAGGAAGCAGATGGAGGGTGGAGAGGAGAGGATGAAATTCTGCCCCAGAGACTGGGGTAAAGGACTGCAAGGTTAGAAGTCCCAGAAGGGGGGATGGGAAAGGGAGGTGCAGCCTGAAGTGATAAGATGTCATTGACTGAATGTTTTTTTGAGGTGAAGTGGGTGGCAAACATTGGAAAGCTCCCCACTGTGCATATATGCCTGACACTAGGACCCATAATCTGAAAGAAAAAGAAAAACTGTTCCCCAAACACACTGCAAAAGACCAGAAATAAGATTTGATTACTACATGATAATAGAAATGCAGAGATCTTTGTTGCATATATTTGCAAAGATATGTTTAAGCCTTTCAGGCATAATCAATGCTGCTCCATTTACTGCAACAAATCCTGCCTCACATGTAACAACCAGGAAAAACAGAGGTTTGAAAAAGTAATTAATGCCTATTAATGCAGTGAAGACATGGGGGTAAATTTGCTTAATTTTGATTTGGCATTTTGAGTGATTTGAGGTGCGATTTTCATTCGATTTGTATTCGATTTTGCATTTGGGTATTTACTAAAGGCCAAATCGAATGCAAAATCGAATTTCAAATCGAATTTTAGTCAAATTGGTCTCAAATCGAACATCGGGAAAACACTAAGCAATGATCATCCTAACCAGGATGATTATTCCTTCCTGAATGAAACGCTCAGACGCGGCTTCCTCCTTTGATGGTCCGTGTCTGAGGGTTCATTGGCTGCAAGAGGTCAGGCCCCGCCTCTCAGCCAATGAACAGCTCCCTCCATTGAACTCAATGATGAGAACCGCAGGATAAACTTTAGTTACATTGCGGCTTTCCTAAGGTACATGGGAACAGTCTTGATGGATTGCATCAGCTAATTTCTAACATCCAGTCACTGCCTATCTGCCTATCTGCTGCGCTCACATGAATTCTTCCACCTATTCCTATTCCACCTAGTCCAGTGAAAGTACTCTTCCGATTCTAGTCCGGCTCAAGTCACCTCCTGTTACTGCTGGTTTAAGGTTCTCCAGTGTCATCTGGTCCCGGTCTGGTCCAGCCTCCTCCGGTTCTAGTCCAGTTGAAATCACACCTGTAACTTTACAGACCAGTTTCATTTACTGAAATGTGTCTATCTTTCCTATAAAATACAGCTCAAATAGGCCTCCTTGAATTAACCATGAGAATAAGGGGATATTGGGATTGCTTTGTTACAGGCATTTATTTTATATTAAGCTAAAGGTTCGATCCTATTAGCCACAGTTTGTCTCATGGTGCAAGTAATTGTGGCTATGTGGCACACATGGTATTTCTGGACTCATTGAATTTTGTTTGCAGACCCGCAGGGCTGCGTATAAATATCCTTGAGTCAGGGAGAGATAGGGCTGTGATGGCCACTTTTGGATCAAATAGGATCAACCCCTGAGTGGGCCAACATATCCGCTTCTCCGACAAAGTGCAATGGGAAGGTGCAAAATGCTTCCCATTAAAACAACAGTATGAGACCCCCTCTTGGCTCACAGCTGGAGCAGTGTAAAAAAGAAAAGTCCTAAGAATGAGATGTCCCAACCATCAACCATGTATTTTTACTAATCTAACTTTGCAAAAGGTAATCTTGTTTCATTGTCCCTTCTGCCCAGTATTTCTGGCACTTTTAATGAAACTCTTCGTGAAACACCAACAAAATGATAGCTTTTATTATTATTATTATACATTTATACAATCCCAAAATTATACTTTGGGACTTTAAAAATTGGGGGTTCCTTACCTAAGTACAGTAAAAATTATAACTATATGTGAATCAGTGCTTTAGGCACATTCATATGACACTGAAACTTGCATTGGTTCTTTACAGCTAAACTTCATTTACATTTAGACAGGAGCAAATATTGCAGTGTTAGCTAAAAAAACACATTTTGGTTTAATGAGTAATTAAAACTCTTTAAATAATACAGCTTTTTATAATTACATTCACTTCTAAAGACAGTGATTGTACTTAGATTTGAAAACAATTAAAGAGTAATTAATTTATAAACACAAAAATTGTCCCTAAACAAATAAAGAGTAAATATAGAAAGACAGACAGTTACATAAAGTATGCAATGAAGTATGAAGTCAATAACTAACAACAGGTCTAGAAGATCAATGTATAATCCATAGCAAGACAGCGTGAGGGAGGAAAACATAAGGAAAATTGCTTGTCAGCATGAGAAAGAATTAATACCCAACCACAGTGTATACTTGAAAGGCAGAAGAGGATGAAATGAACCCTGAAGAATTATCAGGTGTTTCTGTGTCCAGGATCTTAATCCATTTAGTAATCCCCATTTCACAAAGTGACAAGATATCATCAAGAACACAGCACGTATGTGTTCATGAAGCCACCCTGGAAAGACAGCTTACCACCATCCATCATAGGTTAACGCATGGTGATTGGACATTATTGGACATTAAAGGCATACTGTCAGTGCTGATAAAAAAGCAGTATTTAGGTAACATTTTGTAGCAATAAGTCTTCAAAAGAACAAGCATTTTAGATTTTTAAAGTGTGATTTCAAAACAATATCTCTGCTTTATTTTTAAACCATTCCTTAAGAGAACAATTACAGTACAAAAGTTTTAGAACTACTGAAAAGACTTTTTATCATGCCAGTTATGCAGGAATTACAGTGTAAGAGGTGAAACTAACTGCTGCTCAGATTAATAGTATCATAGATATGTTTACAATTCAACCACATCCATCAAATATTTGAATGCATATTAATGACAGCCATAAGAAAGAACTTCTTTTAACACTAGTTGAGTTGTATTCATATCATAAAATATTGCCCTTGAACATACTGCTACTATTTCTTTACATGAGGCTTTCTTCAGCCAAACTCACTAAAATACTGTACATGATATTCTACAATTTGTAATTGCCTTTCTTGCTTTTTTCATGCTCTAGGGCAGGGATGGGGAGCCTCCTGCCCAGGGGATGTATAAAGCCCTCAGAATCATTTGGTCTGGCCCACTGAGATCTTTTCTGCTTGCCTCATCTGGCTAACGGTGCCTAGAATGCTCCTTATGCAGCAGTGCCGTCTGGAGCATCCTTAGGATGCTTCAGCCAGTCACACAGCTACCCTTACAGCTCCCCCAAGCATACTCAGGATGCTCTGGGCATTTCTGTAATCACTAGCAATTGTTGCCCTGCCCCCATGTGATGTCATGTGGAGGGGGCGTGGCCTGCACTGTGCCCGCAAATAATGTTGTATATATCAAAATGGCCCTCGGCAGAAAAAAGGTTCCCCACCCCTACTGTAGGGACATGGGCAAACGCTGATCTGTATCTGCCTTTATGCACTCTAATATTAAGAGAAAAATATAGAGTGTAGCCTGAAGGTAGAAAAGTTTAGTAACCTAGAGGAAGATAGAGAGTAGCCTGGAGGTAGAAAGAGAGAGTAATCGGGAGGAAGATAGAGAGTGTAGCCTGGAGGAAGAAAGAGAGAGTGGCTTGGTGGCAAAATGAGAGATAGCCTGGAAACAGGAAGATAGAGAGTATAGCCTGGAGGCAGAAAGAGGATGTAGCCTGGAAGCAGAAAGAGAGAGTACCCTGGAGTCAGAAAGAGAGAATAGCCTGGAAATTGAAATATATAATAGCCTGAAGGAAGATATAGAGTATAGTCTGGAATCAGAAAGTGTAGCCTGGAGGAAGATAGAGCATAGTTTGGAGGCAGAAAATATAGAGAAAGAGAGTGTAGCCTGGATGAATATAGAGATTGCAGCCTGTGGCAGAAAGAGAGTGTAGTCTGGAGGAAGATAGAGAGTAGTCTGGAGGCAAATAGAGAGAGCAGCCTGGAGGCAGAAAGAGAGAGTAACTTGGACGCAGAAAGTGAGAGTAACCTGGAAGTTGAAAGAGAGAATTGCCTGAAGGAAGATAGAGTGTAGCCTAGAGGCAGAAAGAGAGATTAGTATAGAGAGAGAAAGAAAGCATAGTCTGGAAGCAGAAAGATAGAGTAGTCTGGATACAGATAGAGAGAGTAGCCTGGAGGAAGATAGAGATTGTAATCTGAAGTAGAATGAGAGTGTAGTCTGGAGGAAGATACTGTAAAGAGTTGTCTGGAGGCAGTAAGAGAAAATAATCTGGAGGTAGAAAGAGAGAGTAGCCTGGAAGCAGAAAGAAAGAGGTATTGTGAGGTACTGTAGAAAGAGACAGTAGCCTGAAAGCAGAAAGAGAGAGTAGTCTGAAGAGAGAAACAGAGAGTAGCCTGGAGAAAGAAAGACACAGGAAACTGGAGATAGAAAGAAAGAGTAACCCAGAAGTAGAAAGAAAGAGAGTGGCCTGAAGGAAGAAAGAGTGTACCCTAAAAAAGATAGAGAGTATAGCCTGGAGGCAGAAAGAGACTTTAGAGTGGAAGCAGAAAGAGAGAGTAGCCTGGAAACAGAAAGAGAGTACAGATATGTCCTCTGGCATCTTTGCTGCATATGCAGGAAATCACGCCACCCATGGAGCTAGCCAGCAAGTGGATACATGCACTGTGTTTGCACCTGTGACTCTGTAGAGATGCATGGTGCAATTGCAGTGTGATCCATAGTGCACATTTGTAGTGTTATTGGCAAGAATGTAAGAGGACACATCTGTAACCTTGAGGCAAAAAGATAGAGTAGCCTAGAGGCAGAAAGAGAGAGTAGCCTGGAAGTTGAAATAGATAATAGCCTGAAGGAAGATAGAGAGTATAGCCTAAGGCAGAAAGAAAGTGTAGCCTGGAGGAAAATACTGTAGAGCATAGTTTGGAGGCAGAGAAGAAAGAGTAATTTGGAGAGAGAAAGAAAGTGTGGCCTAAGGAATATAGAGATTGCAGCTTGAGGGAGAAACAGAGTGTAGTCTGGAGGAAGATAGAGAGTAGTCTGGAGGCAAAAAGAGAGAGTAGTCTGGAGGCAGAAAGTGAAAGTAGCCTGGAGGCAGAAAAAGAGAGCAATCTGGAAATAGAAAGGGAGAATAGCCTGGAGGCAGAAAAAGAGAGTAGCCTGGAAGTTGAAAGAGAGAATAGCCTGAAGGAAGATAGAGAGTATAACCTGGAGGCAGTAAGAGAGTGTAGCCTGGAGAAAGACAGAGCGGAGCCTGGAGGCACAAAGATAGAGTATTCTGGAGACAGAAAGAGAGAGTAGCCTGGAGGAAGATAGATATTGTAACCTGAGGCAAAAAGAGAGTCTGGAGAAAAATAAAGAGTAGCCTGGAGGTAGAAAGAGAGACTAGTCTGGAGACAGAAAGAGAGAGTAGCCTGGAGAAAGAAAGAGAGAGGTACAGTAACTGGAGATAGAAAGAGTATCCTGGAAGTAGAAAGAAAAAGAGTAGCCTGGATGAAGAAAGAAAGTGTAGGCTGGAGGAAGACAGATAGTGTAACCTGGAGGAAGAAAGAGAGTGTAGCCTGGAGGCAGAAAGATAGTTTAGCTTGGAAGCAGAAATAGAGAGTAGTCTGGAGACAGAAGAAGAATTTTATTCATCAATTGGGTTGTTGAAGTCACCCAATTTACTGATGGTGAGATAGTCTAAGAAATGTACAAGAATTGCTGGGGTAACCTAGGGAAATTATAGATCACAGCAACATTAAAAACAAATCTGATGAAAATCCTGATAGTTTGTACTTCAATAGGTGGGAATGTGAAAGAACTATCAATGTTCAGAGTGGGTAAAGTAGAATCCTAGACTCACCTTATGTGCTTCCAGGCACGGAGGTGTGGGGGAAGTGGAGCCTACCTCCACTACTCTATACCCAATACAAATGACCATTAGTTGTTTCTATATGTTATTTTGTTTTGTTGTACAGTATAAAGAGAACCAGAACTTTTCTCCTTTAGATTGTAGTTATTTTCTTCAACAGTTGCAGGAAAGTGTATGAATTGATTATTGCTCGTCTTTAACTTGCAATATAGTTTGCTATTATTTCTAAACTTCTAAACACTCTTTTAAATAATAACCAGATTCTGAAATTGAACCAGTTTGGCTCATCATCACTTCATACCCATGTAAAAGGATGTTATTAAAACATGGAAAGCAAGCAATGCAAATAAACTAATGCTTGGAACAACAAGATCACAACTCCTCCCATAGCTAGAACTGAGGGCCTGATTCAGACTTGGGAATGGAGTGAGATATCTCTCTCAACTATGAACCTGAACAAACCACATTGCAATGCAAGGGGTGTAAATACATAAAATTGTTTTACATGTGGGGTAAATACTGGCTGCTTTTGCATGTAGCCCACAAATACTGCACAGCTTTATTATTACTCTACAATTTAGATGTCAGTTTGGACACACTATGCCCAAATCTAAATGTCTCTTCACATTTTAAATCTGCCCCACCTGCAGTGCAGCATGGTTTCACCAAGATGATCAGTTGAGAGAGATATCTCACTCTGGCCCTGATTCAGAGCCGGACGCTCTGACAGAGCGCTCCCTCTGAATCAGGGCAATCCTTCTTGATTTTTAGAGCGGCCTGCTGGGTGACCACCCACAGCTATAGCAAGTGGCCAGGAAGATGGTCGTGATGGTCAAGACCATCACGACCATCAGGCTTGCGATGAGACCCTTGTGGTAGGGTCTCATTGCCACAATCCCTGGAGTGCTTTCGGCTCAAACAGAGCCGAAAGCACTCCCACTGACATCACTTGTGATGTCAGTGGGGCCGGCCCCAGATGGTAGGCATTCCCATGGGAATGCCTCCATCTGGGCAGCCACGCCCCCAGCTCGCCCACCAAAGGGGACATGCTGTCACTCAACATCGACAGCACGCCCCCTTTGGTACGAGACCCGGAGCAACTGTTTGCCCGTCGCTATCCGGGTCTCGCGCATGCGCACTGGGCCACCATCGACCCGCTTGCGAGCGCTCGTGAGTGGGTCTGAATCAGGCCCCCTATTCCCAAGTCTGAATCAGGCCCTGAGTTTTTAAATTATAGGAAGGTCCTGAGACCCTCACATTTTGCTAATGAAAATACTTTCTTAGCTGTGTTGTCTGGATTTGAAAGTTCTGCTACATGTCCTTTTCAAAAGCAGTAAATAAAATTTATATGTAAAATGATGTACAACCTTTTTAAATACAGAAAATATGAAGTTAATGCTTAAATGTAGGAATTCCAAATAACTTATAAGAAATAACAGGCATACCATTTTGAAAATAAAATATTTGATTATTATCAACTTCACATATCACATAAAGGCCTTAAGTAAAAGATACACGGGGGTGGGGTTGGGGGCTGGGGTAAAGTGATAATTATGCCTGTTTGCATGCTGTAGCATAAAATGCACCAATTTGCATTACTTATGCCCACAAAGGTTATGGGGTCTATGTACTAAGCAGTGATAAGAGACAGAGTGAAAAGTGATAAGTCAGTGATAAGGTGCTAGCCAATCAGCTCCCAACTGCCATATAAAGGATCATAATAATAATCTAATTGCCCCTCTCTAGTGATAGAAAGGCAGAATGAGGGGGGAGGGCAGGCTACCACACAGCAGACCAAGTATAGTAAGAGAGTACCATGTAGTATAAACGATATGTCTAAAGTACAATAGTTGCAGATATGCCTCTCAGGAGTTGTATTCATTGTCCCTGCTTTCACACCTGGTGTAAGATATCCTCAGATGCAGTCGCTCAAAGTAGAAATAAATAAAAGGAAACACCACTCTCGCACTCAAAATAAGTAATACCATCACATGATCACAAGTGTGGAGTTCCCCAATAAAACGTAGATATCAGTCAGGAAGCACAGGATTGATTACAAAGGGGAATGGGCCAACATAAAAATGGGATTCTCTTGGACAGCCAGCCACATACCCTGGATCCCTGCTTGGAGGGTGTGGGACAATTACTAAAATTAACAGCATTTTGGGGGTAATTCCACAGATTTCATTCCCCCCCCTTTTTTTTGCAGATAGCAGTCTTGGCCTGCACCACCTTGTGGCATTACTATCGGGGAGTGAGCCATAACAGTCATGTTTCACATGACAGTCATAAGTCTCCAGTGATAAGAAGGCAGAAGTATTATATGAGACAGTTACAGATGACACCTCCCCCTTAATCCTATCCCATCCCACCTCCTACGCTTCCTCTCTCTTTCTGCCTGCTCCCATCTTGCCCATCTCATTAACCTTGATCCTAACCTTCTTTCTAACTACTGACCAATCTCTCTCCTCCCCTTTGCCTCCAAACTCCTTGAGCAGATTGTCTACAACCGCCTTACCACTTTCTGTCCTCACACTCCCTCCTTGACCCTTTTAAGTCCGGCTTCCATTCTCTCCACTCCACTGAAAATGCCCTCACAAAAGTCAGCAACGACCTCCTTGCTGCCAACTCCAAAGGCCACTACTCTCTTCTCATTCTCCTTGATCTCTCTGCTGCTTTTGACATTGTTGACCACACTCTCCTGCTGCATATCCTTCACTCCCATTAGTCTACATGACACTGCCCTCTACTGGCTGTCCTCCTACCTCTCTGACTGATCTTTCTCAGTTTCCTCTCATGACTACTCTTCCCCCCCACAACCTCTTACAGTAGGTGTTCACCAAGGTTCTGTTCTTGGACCTCTCCTATTCTCCCTCTATACTTCCTCTCTAGGTGAACTCATCAGCTCTTTTGACCTCCATTATCATCTCTATGCTGATGATACTCAAATCTACGTTTCCTCCCCTGATCTTTCCCCCTCTCTTCTCACTCATATCTCAAACTGTCTCTCTGCTATCTCTTCCTGGATATCCCAGCAATTTCTTAAACTTAATATGTCTAAGACAGAGCTGATTGTCTTCCCACCCTCCCACATAACCTCACTTGCCACTATTTCTTTATCAATTGATGGAATAACAATCTCATCTAGTCCCAAGGTGTGCTGTCTTGGTGTTATCCTGGACTCATCCCTCTCCTTCAAACCACATATCCAGAATCTTTCACAGTCCTGTCATTTCCATCTCAAAAATATTTCTAAGATCAGACCCTATCTCACACAGGATTCTACTAAAACCCTCATATACTCACTGGTCATCTCCAGATTGGACTACTGTAACCTCCTCCTATCTGGCCTCCCCAAATCCCAACTCTCTCCTCTCCAGTCTATCCTTAATCCTGCTGCACGGATTATCTTCCTCTCCAAACACTCTACATCTGCCTTCTCTCTCCTACAAGCCCTCAACTGGCTCCACTTCCCTTTCAGAACCCAATTTAAGGTTCTCATGCTTTCTTACAAAGCCCTCACCCAATCTTCTCCCATATACATCTCTGATCTCATCTCCCTTCACTCTCCTCTCCGCTCAGCTGTCTTCATTCAACGAATGCACGCTGCCTTTCATGCCAGCTGATTACTTCCTCCCACTCCCACCTACAACATTTTTCCCACACTGCTCCCCACCTCTGGAACTCTCTCCCACTCCCCATCAGACTCTCCACCTCTTTGCAATCCTTCAAACGGGCTCTCAAGACCCACTACCTCATCAAAGCCTTCCAGCTATCATTATAACTCCCTGCTACATGCTCCTTCCACCCCATCTACCCCATCTGTGTTGAACCTGTTTGTCTTCCCCTCCCTTTTAGAATGTAAGCTCTTACGAGCAGGGCCCTCTACCCTCTTGTGCTTCCCTCTACTTTAGTTTCATCTACTTCTTACTCACCATTAGGGCACCTAACACTTGGTTGCTTATGCTCTGTTGCTTATCTGGGTGTTATGGTCGCTAATGTACTGTAGCAATATATATTATCCATGTCCTGGTCCTGTATTGTATTGTTCTGTAAGTCGCCTGTCTACAATTTGTTTATGTACTTTGTAAGGCGCTACGGAATACTTGTGGCACCATATAAATAAATGATAATAATAATAATGACAGTTATCATCATCATATTGATGATGATGACTGTTGTCTATAGAACAGGATACACTGAAAGTGTTTAAACTGCTTTGAGCATATTTCCTGTGTTAAAAGCAATTTGCATATGATGCTGAATAACGCGTATTATGCAAATTGCGTAATGAGCCAATTTATACTTACAGTACATTCAACTGGTCCTAAGTGCCCGAAGGCTGATTTAAAAACAAAAAAAACTGTATCAAGTTAATTAGCTTCCCTAATCCCATGGTAAGTCACAATGCTTATTAATTGTGCCCAAGAAAAACCAGCATTTTCTTATGAGTGCAAATACTAATTGCCCTCATAGCGCATTCATGGATGCACACTCACATCCTGATTTTTTAAGCTGCTTTGGAAAATTATCTTTTTTTAAGCATAGTAGGCCTGACCTTCAAAATGCATAATTCCATAAAACCGTAAATTACATATATATATTTGATATGATGCACTCACCATACACAACCATGTAGTAATATTACAATGTTTCAATTCTTCAACACCTGATGAAAATTCTATTAAAGAATTGAAATGTTGGAATATTACTACAGCATTGTGTATTTATTGAGACAAGAGCTGTGAGTGCCGCCAGTGATGAGGAGGGTATTTATACAATAGAGTGAAGTGCCAAGAAGCAGGATCAGCTCATGTACAGCTGGTCATATACCTGCTTTATCATAGATACTGTATATGTGCAAAAATATCTGTGTTCCCAGTAGAATATTCTTGTCCCTGAAAACTGTTTGAAGAGTTATTCCTTACACAAGTCTAGCACATCACCTTTATAGAAGACTGTTTTAATGCTTAAAAGTGCATTTTGATATAGAAACACATAATAAAATGCTTCTGGTAGATCTTTTTAGACCCATATGGATTCTCCATCTTCACTACTCAGGAACATCACAGCATTTGCCTTTTATGTAACATCCACAATCTCTACTTGCCATCTAGGCAACACTATCATATTCCCACAGATAATATTTTTACAAGCATGAAATGTGAGCCAAAGAGTTGGCACTTGGAAATTAAATGACACTTTGTCACCGATAAAGCAGATATCTCTTCAGCTGGTGAATGGTGATTAGTTTAATACCAAACAAGATTTGTAAGTTGAAATTGCTAAACTGTACTTGGTATTTGTCCAGGATATGCTGTCGTTATCAGGTTTTATTGCAGAATGAAAAGCACTTACAGCAAAAATGCAATTTTTAAAAAAATATATTTTTAAATTTAGGTCAAATATATTCTTTTTGACCTATCTTCAGATGGTGTTAGTTCCCGAAAACCCTGCTCCTTCCTACTGGAAAGAGTTCCAGAGTGCATAGAGGGATATCAACCTTCTGGTTCCAGCAACCCTCCCTGTGTGCATGTTTGAGCTTAGTTCATGCATGCACATTTACACTGCCTGGCAATGTAACCTTTCACTGCTAGTAATTAGCCGTGAAAGTGCCAGTGATAGGGGTCGTGGGACAGCAATTTTTTTGGAGCAGCTGTCCCTCAACAAGAGCAATATTTACTTAATCTGGTACTTTAGTATTCAGCGACGCAACTTGAAGCAAGTTGGATGCTTAACTGTATGGCGCCAAACTGCCCTTGATAATGAATAGTTCCTATGGGAACACTAGAAACTTTAATTTAAAAAAATTGTGGATGTGACAAAAATTTAAATATTCTTACCCGTACACTATTAAAAAAATGTAAATGAAAGTCTTCAAATAAACTGGGTTCTCATATTCTTTCCTGCAATAAAGCTCCTTCCCCTCCCTTAATACTAAAATTAGCATCCGAAACATGGAGCTTTTATTCAGTTTTTATTACTATTCCAAACCTATGCACAAAATTAGTTACATTACTTTGTAACTGTTTTTCATCAGCAATAGGGCTTTTTGCCCTTTCATAAATATACAACTAAAAATACCACTATAACATTATGCGGGTTATTTACTTACTCTGTGTACCATAGCAGTGCTTGGAGGCAGCGATATGAATGACACCCATTTGGCCACACTTGCTGGTAAAACCCTGCACTAGCATGAGCCCAGAAGAGCCTTGTGGGGTGAGTGAGAAAGTAGGATAAGTCGAGGTAACACAAAATAAATAGAAGCGCAAAATTGAGTGGACAGTTAGTAAGCAGTGAGTAATCAAGCAGTTAGATGGTGCATGGCGAGTCAGTGAGTGGACAGCCGGTCATTGAACAGACAATCAGTAGATCAGTAGTGACTTAACTGTATCCAACTTATACACAAGGCATTACATGATAAAAAAAGAGATACTTTTCAGTGAGGCACCAGAAACTCTCCTCTGTAGTTGTAGAAGTATCTATAGCATAAGTGTGAAGTGCTATTCCCAAATATTTAGAGACAATTCAGTAAACCTTACATTTACCACAAAACAGATCTACTGGTACATCAACAAATCCTTAGCTGAGGTATATTAATCGACTTTTCTATATATTGTTGCTTAATATATTGTTACTTTGAAGTAGTTATATGCTAGAGTGTGTTCTGTGTAGGTCGCCATTGGGACTAAAGCTTGGGTGGTTGGAGTTTAACATTGCATCTAGGGTTTAGGTAAAAGCAAGCGTTGATATGGGACATTTTGGGTTGAGGGGTAATTTAAGGTAAAGTACCCCATAGAGTAGAAAAATATTGGAGTGATGGCTTTATACATTACCAGATATTAATCTGAGTGGGAATAGCAGAGGCGTCACTGGGTCTGGTGACACCCGGTGTGCACCCTGTAACCCCCTGCCCGTAAGGGGGCATGGCTAATCAAGAAATCCTGATGACATCAATCCGGAGATGCTAGGCTGTCCCCGGAGACTTGTGTCCCGCCCGCATATTGGCTCCTCCTCTGTTACAGGAGCCGAGTGCTGCAGGAGAAAGTCACACTACAGCACCCAGCTTCTGTCACTGAGGAGGAGCCAACATTTTGTTGTCACCCCCTCCAAGGGTGACACCTGGGTTCGGCCCGCACCCCTTATAGTGATACCACTTAGTATTATTAACATTATTATTAACATTTACTTATATAGTGACAGCAAATTCCATTGTTCCTTAGTTACAAGTTGGGCACACACTATTTGGGAAGTTAAATTATTAAACTTCAGTAGTATTCTGTTAAGATTAAGGTGAAAATATAAATATATATTATATCAAGAACAATTTTTATTACATTAAGTGACACTTAGTCTCGATATACTTGAATTTGCTTTCTTATCCTTACTTTTTTATTCTATCTTTTTAATAAAGTTCCATCATCATTTTGGATAATTTATGTTCTCCATTACATGTACTAGTGTCTCGCTTATTAGGAATGTAGAGAATATTTCCTATATATCTGCATTTGTGAGAGTTATTGGAAGCTTTTTTATATAAGACAACTTACATATTAGTCCTTTTGGAACTAGGGGGAGATGTATCAAACCTTGAAAAGAGATAAAATGGAGAGAGAAAAAGTGCCAACCAACCAGCATCTGTCACTTTGCAGGCTGTGTTTGAAAATGACTGAAGCTGATTGGTGGGTACTTTATCTATCTCCAAGGTTTGATCTACACTTAGATCTATGGCCCTCATTCAGAGCCGCACGTTAACAACAGTACACTCGTTGCGTTCCGATGTTGACTAACCGCGCATGCGTCGGTGTTACACTGCGCATGTGCGTACGGCAGATTGCGAGCTTTTTTTCTCTCGTTCCTAAAATAGCGTACAGGAAGTGACATGTCAAATGTGATTGACAGAACAGGGCGTTTTTGGGTGTTGACGGGGGTGGAGATGAAAAAACGCAGGCGTGGCGAGGCGTTTTTGGGGCGTACATACATTAGCAGATGCGAACGTCAAATGTGTTCGGACCGTCTCATACGTCACTGAAACATCCGCTTTCCCTTCAAAATGCTCGCACAGCTTAGGGTCAGGATTACTCGACCACATTGGCGATGGCCTTCTCCTCCGTCCCGGGACTCCACGATGGTGCAGCGATTAATCGCGGCTGGTGAGTAAAGTAATTAGTGTTGGATTGAAATCCGGCTTGGTATGTGTTTGGAAAGCAGTTTATTGGGATAGCACAAAAGCGTACGCAGGTGGAAATCAGAGCTGCTAATGTCATGATTACACAATCAATTAGCGTACATTTTTGGGGTTTTATTTTGGCCACAATTTGGTGGTTATGGCCTATTGTAACAATAATGTCATCATCTTTTAATTAGCTCCCCTTTTTTTTGGTTTACTGTGGAATTTGCATCGCTATGTGATTTTTTAAACGTTCCTTAAAGAGGCCTTTTTTTTTTTTAAAGAGGGTCAGTTTTTGCGTTTAAGGCCAGGATTAAATGTAACCCATTTGTACAATAATGTCACAATACAATGTCAGTGTTTTGTTTTTAATTTATTGTTTACACACAAACAAATTGGCCTAATATTGTATTGCCTTTTTTTGTGGCCAAGATATTTGATCCAAAAAAAAATATAACATAACTACTAACATAAGCGTAAATACAAAATTTAAAAACATTTCACAAGAAAGGAGAGGGAAGTTTTGACCAGAAAGGAATATGAGCCAAGCACAGAAGGAGTGTGGGAAAAGTCGCCATTGCTGTCACCGTTTTCTCGCCCGTTTGGCTGGGTGAGGGTGGGCGCCAGACCGGGTCCGGGATGCCATCGGGCTGGCCTGTCCAGAGGCAGATGTTGTGGCCTCTGGACTAGGCACAGGGCTAGGCACATTTGGAGGATTGGCTGATGTTGTGCCAGAGGTGGAGGATCGGGATGTTCCGGCAGGAAGGGAGGTCGGCTCCACCATGTGCTGGCGAACGAGCTGCTCCAGGGCATCGGCGATGCGGATGTTGGCCCTGGTATTTTCCGCCAGGGCCTGACCAATGGTCACGTTGGCCGCAGCATTTTGCTCCAGGGCCTCAGCCACCCGTATCAGACTGGCGTCCATCCTCTGCAGAATCTCCGTATGGCAATCCGATTTAAAATTGAGTTCTGTGAGGAGGCCCACTGCCTGCGAGGGGGCACGCCCTGGACTGGCTTCTGCAGGGTCCTCAGCCGGATGTACTGGTTCCTCCCCTGCAGAGCCAGCAGAAATTCTGCGCCCAAGGCTCCCCTCTGGAGCAGACTCATCCGCCTCTGTCTCTGTTAGGAAATTGGAGAAAAGACTCACATTAGAATCTACATATTGGCACAATAGCATTTCTGAGTTGGTGACATCACAAGACTTACCTTGGCCAACATGAGGAGCCGCAAAGTCTGGCATGTCCGTATCCATGTTGGACACGCCAAACACATCCACAGCCTGCACACACCCCTGTGCCATCTCTTCTAAGTCTGTCAACTCCAATGACACAGGGGTGGGACCCCCACCTGTCCCCCTTGCATGCCTAGCCCTGTCGGCAAGTTTTTGCTTTAGACGATATTTGAAGTCTGCCCATCTGTGGAATGAATTTGGAACCATTATCCTTTTTTTTACAATGGGGTTTGTTTATAGGATGGGAAAGTGTTTACTTACCGCCGTTTGACATCCCGGGCTAGACGGACATAATCACCCACCCTATTGACAGCAACGGCGACCTCCTCCCACATTCTCCACTTCTGGCTTTGGCTCATATTCCTGGCTGCCTGGGGCAGGATGTCAACGCACTTCTGGATCAAAACCTCCATCTCCTTGCTTGTGAAATGTGGCTGCCTTTTTTTTTTGGCAGCTTTGGCGGGTTGACTGGGGCCAGCAGTCTCTTCCATGTCATCCTCCTCACCTATTTGGGTAAATATGCAGATTTAGCCACTTCACAACTTGCACAATATTATGTTTTAAAAGAATCATTGACACAAAATGCATGAAGGCCTTACCGCCGCAATTTTGACCATTGTTTCCCTGGTTTGAAGCCATGTCTCTGCTTCCAGCATGAAATCATCCAGAAATTCTATGTGATTTCGTGACGTATTTATACATGCGTCCTTAGTTTGCGGCCGCATCATTGATTGTGCGTCCCTATGATTCATCCTTAATTTGTGCGGGAAAATAAACACTATTTATGGCTTGGTGTGTGTGGAGTCGAGGTGGGGTTGTTGGAGTGTTGTCGGTTAAGTGGTTTGGATTTGGTTGTTTGCGTTTGGAGGATTTGGCAGAGTTGGTTTTTTGTTTGTTTTTGCTACATTTCTTTGGTTTTTCCGTTCGCATTTTTTTCATTTTTTCCACATCCTTTCCTGATTTGGTAAGTTTTGTGCATTCAAATTTGTGGCCAATTGGTGTATTCTTCTGTTTTGTGGTTCGTTAATTTGTTTAACACTCATTTCATCTTTTTTAGTTTTTTTTGGTTTTCGGACCCAAAGAAGTTTTTTGTGGAAATCTTATATATTCGAGTTGGGTAAGTCCATTTTTTGTCTTGCATTTGCGAATTAATTACCGCATTTTTGACTGTTGGTGTAGTGACTTGCATTTGCGAATTAATTACCGCATTTTTGACTGTTGGTGTAGTGACTTGCATTTGCGAATTAATTACCGCATTTTTGACTGTTGGTGTAGTGACTTGCATTTGCGAATTAATTACCGCATTTTTGACTGTTGGTGTAGTGACTTGCATTTGCGAATTAATTACCGCATTTTTGACTGTTGGTGTAGTGACTTGCATTTGCGAATTAATTACCGCATTTTTGACTGTTGGTGTAGTGACTTGCATTTGCGAATTAATTACTGCATTTTTGACTGTTGGTGTAGTGACTTGCATTTGCGAATTAATTACCGCATTTTTGACTGTTGGTGTAGTGACTTGCATTTGCGAATTAATTACCGCATTTTTGACTGTTGGTGTAGCGACTTGCATTTGCGATTTAATTACCGCATTTTTGACGGCTTATTCATCATATAATCCAGTTTTGCTTTTCCCTTTTCCATTTTTTGGGTCCATTTGAACCCTATTTGACGTACGGTGTGCAATGTCGTTTTCATCGATGGCCAAATGTGTTTTTCCGCTATTTTCTGTGTTGGCTTGCAACAATTTTTAAACAAAAAAAACACCCTCTAAATTTTTGAAGTCTCATTGTTGGCTTTTTTACAGTTTATACGTATCATGACAATACCCCGGCATGTAAGCAGCTATGGATGGTATCAGAAAGCTAAGTTGTTTTTTATTACTTTTGGGGTGGGTCAAAAGCCTTACATTGTAAACTTTGAATTTCAGGTAGATCTGGGGCGAATTGTTCTGGCCCTGCTCCCGGAAGACGACCAACCTCAAACTCGTCCCAGGCGTAGGCATCGTAGGCATGCAAGGCCCCAGATATTTCGAACACGTGTCACCCTTTTTGGAATGCCCGATGATGAGGTTTTAAGACGCTACCGTCTACCTCCCAAAATCATCATAGACACTCTCTCATTAATAGAAAGTGATCTTGAGCGGCAAATTGACAGTCCAACAGCAATACCACCACTGACGCAATTTATGGCGGTGTTACATTTCTGTGCCTCAGGATCATTTCAAACAACGGTGGGAATAGTGGCGGGCATCTCCCAATCCTCCTTTTCCAGGATCCTGAGGGCAGTGATGGAGGCACTTTTCAAGCACCTCCATCATTTTATTCAAATGCCTTTGGATATGGGTGCCCTTAGTGTGGCCAAGGCCAATTTTTACCAAATAGCTGGCTTCCCACACATCATAGGGGTTGTGGATGGTACTCACATACCACTTCAGCCTCCAGCACGGCTGGAGGCAATATTTAGAAACAGGAAACACTATCACTCCCTGAATGTAATGGTGGTATGTGATGCCTCCCTCCAGATCCTGTTCCTGAATGCTAAATTACCCGGAAGTGCTCATGACTCCTTCGTCATCCGGCAATCAGGGATATGGCAGAAATTAACCAACCTACAAGCTGGTGATGCGTGGCTTCTGGGTAAGTGGAGACCTTTAGTACATAACAATGTTAAGCTTGATACACAGTGTTCCTGATGTGGTCTATTTTTGTTCACAGGAGACAGTGGATACCCTTGCATGTCCTGGCTGCTCACTCCTTATTTGGCTCCCACACCAGGGCCACAAAGTGCGTATAATTCCGCACTTACAGCCACCAGGCAAGTGGTGGAGCGCTGTATCGGCCTTTTAAAAGGCCGATTCAGATGCCTCCACCGCTCTGGTGGCGAGCTCATGTATGTGCCGGATATGGTGTCGAAAATTGTGGTCCTGTGTGGGATATTTCACAACATTGCCATAAGGAGTGGTGTCCCAATGCAGCCAGAGGATGCCTTACCTGAGGATGGCCCCCCCGAGGTTGGTCGAAGGTCAGTATGTGGGGGGGCCATACGCGATGATGTGGTGGCCAGATTTTTTAGGTAAGTTTGAACAAAACTCCAGTGTTTATACCTAATGTGTTTGTGTTTTTTGGCGAACATCTAATTTATTTTTATTTTTCTCACCATCTTCTGTTTGTTCACATAATCTTTGGCACTCCAACGCTCACTACTTCCTGCTACCCTTACCAAACCTGGATCTGGTCCTTTTGGCCATATATTCTGGAACCCATATCGCAACGCCATGTTTGTGGAATCATGTTGGCATGGTCCTTCGTCAACCAGTTCTTGATTTTGTGTTTTTATTTAATTATTTCTTGGTATGTGTTGTATTTGAATTTATCACTGTGTATTTTTTTTGGGAGTGACCACTTTGTTTTCTCTGTTATGTTGTGAATAAATGTTTGAAGAGTGAAATGGTCTTCCTTTTTTGGGACGTTAACAGCAAGTGTAACCAGGTTAACACAAGTTACATTTGACTAAGGGGTAAACCAGTACTGACGCCAGTTGAGCAAAACTGAAATATGTTTTCAGCTTCCCAATCCACACCAAAAGGAAGCCTGGCCCAACCTTGGGATTTGTAAGATTGGCCTAAGCAGCTTGCGCACCAAGTAGGAACCTGGAAAATGTAGAAATCTGTAATTGACACTACACCCAAAAAGGGAAATGACATTGTTACTGTTATGTGTTTCTGGTGTCTGTTTGACATACAAAGACAAAACACAATCTAACTTTTAAAAAAGGGAAATCCTTGCAGGAACTTATGTCAGGCTAAACTATCTTGGTTTTGGTTTTTAAAAATGAGCCACAACGTATATTTGTCTTAATAAATTTATTTGGAAAATAGAAACAAAAAAAAAAATCTAATGCCGAAGGAGGCCAGACAGCCGGTCGAGGGCCACCAGAAGGCCGATTACATGTTGGCGCATCTGCCCCACAACATCCGCCACCTCTTGCCGACGCCTCTGTTCCTCTGTGGGTGAGAAAAGTGTGTGGGTTAATACAACAATAGGGAATCCACAGAAAAACTTAAAAAAAAAACCAAATCACTACTAAACCCAAAAACAGAAATAAAAAGGGTGGGCTGGCAAAAATACAAGGCCTAGGTACAAATTCCCACAGGTATGATATGTGTATGCTTAAATCACCAGGAAGAGGTAAAGGCAAACCTTCACAATCAACAAAAGTCAAGCCACAAAAACACGAAGAAAGGCACGACACATGATTACATACAAACAGTTTGTGCTTTAAAAAAAAAATTAAAAAAACATACCGGGAGACAAATCGGGAGCTCCGGCCAAACCTCCATGATCCTCCTCGGAGGATCCGTCATTCCCCAAAGAATGGGGCGGAGTTATGCTGGACTCCGGGGAGGGGGTAATTGGAAGAGGGGTGGGTGGAGGAGAGGGGGAAGTGGGACGGAGGGGAAGGAGGCCCGACATTTCCGGGAGAGGGTCTGGGAAGGATGGGGAGGAGTGGGGAATAGGGGAAAGATTTGGGGTGGAGTGTTGGCTGGGGGTTGGGGAGAGTGGGCGGGAACGCCGTCTGGATGGACGTTGATGGCGGAGTCTTGGCTGTCCCCCTAAAATATGTCAAAGAAATTGCGTTTAGTTTATGGACAAATCCGGGCAACCAAACCAAAAAAAAAAAAATAATAAAAAATAAAACCAAAAAAAATAGCAGTAGAATTAAAAAATCAGAAATAGAGGGGAAACATGCAGACGCAGATATGAGTACCAATAATAAATAGAACAGACAGGAAAACATGCAGACGCAGATATGAGTACCAATAATAAATAGAACAGACAGGAAAACATGCAGACGCAGATATGAGTACAAATAATAAATAGAACAGACAGGAAAACATGCAGATGCAGATATGAGTACAAATAATAAATAGAACAGACAGGAAAACATGCAGACGCAGATATGAGTACAAATAATAAATAGAACAGACAGGAAAACATGCAGACGCAGATATGAGTACAAATAATAAATAGAACAGACAGGAAAACATGCAGACGCAGATATGAGTACAAATAATAAATAGAACAGACAGGAAAACATGCACACGCAGTTTGCCCCACAAACACAAACATTAAAACCACAATACATAACACTTACTTGCCAGGATCTGCATGCGAAAGCATGCCAGCAAGCGGGGCGTTCGCCGTTGCAGGTCGGACCACCTGCGCTCCAGCTGCCCGATGTTGCGGCGTGAGCCGAAGGACCGCAGGCGGGACCGTACCTCCGCATACGCGGAGCGCTTCTGCCGGTTGGTCATGGGTTGAGGCTGGCTGGTGATCCGGCGATCCATGACCTCCGTAAGCACCAGCAGCTCACGCCTGGTGAATGCGGAGGCTCTCATGATGGCAATGGTGTTTTTCTTAAAAATCATTTTTGATAAAGTGTGTAAAAATTTTCTGATTGGCTAATGTATTTTGGAAATTAACAGGAGCAATTTTATTGGTTAGTGTATGAGTCATGTGTTCGACAGGGCCAGAAATCTCTGGAGAGTTATGATAGGCTTGATGCAGTGACATGCGTAAGCAAATTTAAATAAAGAAATGAACCCAGGGAAATATGCGGGGATCCACAGCAATAGTACAATTGTTTAATTGTGGTTCACATGTTTTTTGAACAATAAAAGCGAATGTTTCATCCGTACGTATTCTGCGGGTAAACACAAACACGGACAAGAGTAAAGTTTCTTGCATTGTGTTGAAAAAAAACAAACAATTAAGCTAATTGATACATTGATTGGCATGATACGATTGATGGAGGTAGGCAGAATAAAGGAGCAGGTAATCGACATCTGACAAGGCCACTTCCTGTTTATACGTGTGCGTGCGTTCCTTTCAAGCCATTTCGGGGATGTACGCTCGCTATTTCGTACGCTCGTTAGTTAGAGGAGGGGTCGTCAGAGTTCTTGGAGGAATTTTAGATGCGAACGAAAATACGAGCGAGCCATTGAATTTAAATATTTTTGTACGTACGCCTAACGTACGTGCGCCCGCTTGCGAGTGGGTCTGAATGAGGGCCTATGTTCTATAGTCCTCTAAAGAGACCAATGGTGATGTCACACAGGTGCTAGCAATCCCCCAGCTAGAATAACATTGAGATTCAATCACTCCTATGGTGACATTTTGAGGTAAATCAAGGCAGGTATTGCCAGGCCTTCCCCAAAATTTGTTATGGGGCCAGTCATGCTTGGTTCCATTCCTTTGCATGGCTATTATTACAGCTGCTTACAGAGTAGGACTCCATAGTAACAGCAAGCTTGTGTGAAAAGTAACAGAAATAAGAGAGTGGACAGCTCCATGCCTCATATTCCTCTTCACTCAATCTTAGATATTTGTGATGTTTTAACAGTCTCAAAACAACACTACATTAAGGGTTATCAAATCATAAATTTGGAAAGAAAATAAAAATGAAAAGGAAAATATTCTCAGCAAGTTCTCTAAAAAACAAACACAAGCTATGCCTCTGGTAAGGAGGCATTGTAGCCTTGGACTACAGTAAATGTCGCTGATACAATTATCATTTCTTTGTTATGTCCAATTGTAGCTATGATCATGTTACCGTGAATTCACTTCACTCATTCTTATAAAACAAAATATATATCCTTGGCATGAAGTGCAATATGAACCAAGAATGACACAGAGGGCAACTAAGAACCAATGGTCACTCCTGAGGACTGAGCACAATAAGGGTAACCACCAACCTCCATTGCTAAGTGTAAAGAAAGGTCCTAAACTCAATGACTTATTATACAAAATTAATAAACAATCCAAGACTATTCAGGAAGGCAATTAGTTGACCACATAAACAGGGTGTTATAAATACCTGGGCTACACAACATACAGAGTCCTTATTCCTGTGAAGTTTTTTCTGACATCCACATAGTGGATAGAAAATCTTCATCCAACACTGGTTAACATGTCAACTGGACCATGTTATAAACTTCCCAAAATTCCCTTGCGGCCTTGTGGCCTAATCTATGTGGGAAAAACAACCAGAGCATTCTGTGAATGGATGGCACAACACTGGCCATCTATACAACTGGCCTATGCAAATGGCACTTCAGATAAACCGGGGGCCACCCTTCATAAGCTCTGGACACCAGATATCCACATTCAGATGTATGATCATTGACTGGGTCCCCCCCCACCCAGAAGGGGTGATGATCGAGGTCTAATCCTTTTGAAGTTGGAAGCAAGATGGATCAATTGAATGAAACTGTTACCCCCAAAGGAATAAATGAGTATAACCATCTAACTATTTTTATACAATGAATCCCCTTGTTCAGCAACCAGATTAAACTTTTGTTTGAAACTTATTTTTAAGAATTCCATGCTATACTACAGTATCTACAAAGAGAGATTTATGTGGACACAGCTTTTGATATGTAAAATTACTTTTTACCCACAACCCCTTATAGATGTTACATGAGGCCTGTAGCTGTGGTTGCCGTTATTATTTTCTTTTCATTGGATCTATGTTACATCCATTATACATTTTGTATAAATATAGTTTTTTTTGTCACTTTTGGTATTTTTCTTATACTAACCATAACAATACCAGTGCCTATTTGCTGTAGTATTCTGTCCTCAGTGCCATGATAAGAGTTAATTATACACTGTCTCTTGTCATCTACGTAGTGACTCATAACATTATTTATATGATTAGTGTCATCTCCTAAAATGGTACATAAATAGGTAACGCCCCATTGAGACCGTATGGATATTACTAACTGGTCACTGATCTGCATAGACTACACATTTTCATTTAGATTCATCCACTCAATGGCTTCCCCGTAACATATTTTTTACACCCACCTTTAGTAACAGAATATAACTAACATGTTGGATGCTATGTGCTCCCTGATGGCGCACACTTCTATTATTATACAATTGAAAATATTTGTGACAAATGGACTATAGATTGTATCACATTTCCAGATGTGCAGTCCACTGTGAAATGCTCACCAGAAAGCCCCACTGGCCAATACCCATTATACCCCAGTTCCAAGGGCACATTTACATAAGTCCATTGCCAATTACTTACAACAGTGATGCCACCAAGCCACCCTGGACCCTGTTAGAGTGACACTCCCAGTTTTGATATGGGGTGTGTATAATTCTTTAATACAGAGGGCCAAGGCATTACCAATATAGCAGGTGGCCAAGCTACTTCTTGTTGTGCTATATAACTGGAAATTACATGAGGCCACATAAACCCAAATACAACCATTTGTGGGTCGCTTCTGGTTTTTGAAAATCAGAAGTGGTTGCTGCTGACATCACTTCCAGTTGCTGCTGACATCACTTCCAGTGGTGGGCAATGTGGTTTTTCACCAATTGCTTGATGGGCACTGGTATAAGAGGAGGGTAATTGCCCTAGGGGGACGTTAACTGATCCCTGTTTGGTGTGGACTGTGTCCTGAGGAAGGCCAGCCTTTGGCTGAAATGTCAACTGCACTGTGATGTAACACTTTTTGAGTAATACATTCTGCTTGGAAAAGACCCTGGTGAATGCACTCTTACTTATCTGTGGATTATAACTGTGAGAACCCTATGGGCTCTTTATGGGTTTCACACCAGCCCGCTGAACCTAATTTGTGTGTGTGCCAACATACTGTATATAACATCATTTGTTATCACAATAAAAAAATAAGTAAATAAATAGCATATGAGTTACTGTACCAGAATTCACAATATATTTTTTTTTCGGGAAAGGGGAGGGATTGTGTAAAATAAAATTGTGTACATGAAGTTAATTACTAAGTTGTGTTTATTAAGTCATTTAATGTTAATAAACCCTTCAAGCAAAGCATTTGCCTGTGCCTAAGAAAATTCAGAAGACCCAACTATAAATGTAAAGTTCCAAAGACGCCAGTCTATAGCTGTCATATACTCTCTTAGAAACCCTCTCAGAATTCAAAGCTCTCTAAATGAATGTTTTATGGCTTCAAAAGCAGTCATGGACAAGTGGACATGGTTTTCTAGCCCTGTCTAAACAGTCAGTGCATGTGGGTGGCTGATGGGGTAATATATAATACCATCAATTTCCTTCCTAAACTAAAAGCTGTCAACCAACCCTTGGGGACACCAAGCTTGCAAACGATTTGGTGTTCAGCTCACCCAATTATACTGAGTGCTTATATTTACCCAATTTTTTGCAGATCCTTTATGCACACTTCATAGCAGATATTGTTTTCAAAGTGGAACATCGTAAACCTGAATAAATATATCATGATCTGAACAGAAGAAAAAATGAAATTAAAATAGTGAAGAAGAAAAAACAGCAACACATGCACATGCTTTCACTGAAATCTGCCTTAAATCATTTATGTGCCTTAGTACTAGCTGCGTTTGGAGAACTGTGCACGATATATCTCAAGGACAAAACTGTGAATTATAAACTAAAGGGACAGATGTATTTGTAAGGTCATCGCTGGAAGCTTTTAATAGAAGTGGACAATGTGGGAGGAATGTGAAATAGCAAGGGGATAAGGCAATATCCACCAAATGAATTTACATGTCTGAAGAAAGGAAAACTCTTTTGTTTTTATTGAAAACGATGTATTCAGTTAATTTATGTATTCCTGAGCAGCATTGGGAAGACGTAAAACTATAATTGCAGTGATTTATTACAATGTAGTTCATTCAGATTGAAGTCGTTTTTGTTTTAGGGAAAAACAAGCTAAGAGATCTTTATGTGTTTCATAAAGCTTTCCTACAACAAAAGTGACATTTACCAGAACAGTCAGTTATATATGATACAACGAGCCAGTAAAAATGTCTTTCAGGCAAAGTACTTCAACACTTGATATTATGCATAAATATATTTCTCTTAGCATTTGACTGAACAGTATTGTTTATTTAAAATAAAATACCCTGCAGTGCTTTGCAAGATGAATTTTACAGGTTATTCAAGTATATTGATCCACTTGCCAGAAAATTACAGGTGTAGGGGGCTTCTAAAACATGTGTTCTTGTCATGTAATTTAATAGCTTGCGTACAATCATTTGTATTCATGACCGGTTATTACTTTTGTTAGCACTGTAAAGCACCTCTCACCTACACAGAGTGCCGGTAGCCATTTTGTGACCTGTGAGCAGAAAGCTTGTATAGGTAACTGGCATACTATATGTAAGAGAAATGTATTGAAAGAGAGCTAATCATAATTAAATTGTCTTTGTTTATTATTAGATAGATAGATAGATAGATAGATAGATAGATAGATAATGTAGATCAGGCCTGGCCAACCTGTGGCTCTCCAGCTGTTATGAAACTACAAGTCCCAGCATGACTTGCCACAGTTTTGCTATTAGGGAATGCTAAAACTCTGGCAAGGCATGCTGGGACTTGTAGTTTCACAACAGCTGGAGAGCCACAGGTTGAGCAAGCCTGCTGTAGATAGATAGATACAAAAAATCCACCTGGTTGGGTGTTCCTGTAACTACCAGAAGAGGACCACATTAATTCAGCAGGACACTCACCAGATTTGAAAATTATTTAAATGTGATCCATTTATTCAAACATAAAGGCCCTCATTCAGAGCCGTACGCTCTGAGCAGAGCGCACGCTCTGAATGAGGGCCGGGCTCCATTTTCATGGAGCGTCCTCCTGGACGCTCGTATAGCTGTGGGTCACCACCAACAGGCTATACGAGCGTGCATTGTGATGGTCGCGATGGTCGAGACCATCGCGACAATCGAATTTGCGACCCGGAGCCTGCGGTTGAGGTTTTCAACCGCAAGCTCCGGAGTGATTTTGGCTCTATCAGAGCCAAAATCACTCCCACTGACATCACTAGTGATGTCAGTGGGCCGGCTTTTGACGGGAGGCGTTCCCGTGGGAACGCCCCCGTCTGGGAGGCACGCCCCTGGCACGCCCACCAAAGGGGGCGTGCTGTCAATCAACATTGACAGCACGCCCCCTTTGATCGGACACAACGAGTGAAGGACTTTCCTTCGCTCGTCGCGTCTGGCGCATGCGCACGACGGAGCTCCCTCCGTCGTGCGCATGCTCAGTCCATAACATCGACCCACTTGCGAGCGGACAGCCGCTCGCGAGTGGGTCTGAATCAGGCCCAAAGATCCTTAAAGCAGCCAAGATGCCAAAGTAAGGGACCTTTTCCAGGCAAAATTACATCCCAAATCAGCAGTATTTAATATATATACAGGAAACCATAGTGTGAAAAAGTTTTAGGCAGATGTAGAACAAATGCTGCAAAGTAAGAATGCTTTCAAAAGTAAAAGTGCTAAAAATAAACTATTATCAATTAACAAAATGCAAAGTGAATGAACAAAAGAGAAATTTTCAAAATCAATATTTTGTATCCTTCTACAAAACAGCATCAATACTTCTAAGTACACTTACACAAAGTCAGGGATTTTGCAGGATATTAGTAAGGTGTATGATTATCCAATCATACCAAACAGGTTATGATGATCATAATTTTCATATGTAGGTTTTAACAGTCATTAACTTAAACAGAAACAGATGTGTAGGAGGCTTAAAACTGGGTGAGCAACAGTCAAACTCTGCTACAAAGGTGAGGTTGTGGAAAATAGTTTCATGTCACAGGTCATACACTATGGCAAGACTGAGCACAGTAACAAGACACAAGGTAGTTATACTGCATCAGCAAGGTCTCTCCCAGGCATAGATTTCAAAGCAGACTTGAATTTCAAGATGTGCTGTTCAAACTCTTTTGAAGAAGCATAATGAAGTGGGAAACATTGAGGACCATAGACGCAGTGGTCGGCCAAGCAAACTTAGTGCATCAGATGAAAAACACTCCGTGCTTACTTCCCTTCAAAATCCAGCAGTACCATCAGCTCAGAACTGGCAGAAACCTGTGGGACCCAGGTACACCCATCTACTGTTCATAGAAGTCTGGTCAGAAGTGATCTTCATGGAAGAATTGTGACCAAAAAGCCATAAATTCAAAGCAGCATCAATTCTTCTAGGTACACTCGCACACAGTTTTTGAAGGAACTCGGCGAGAAGGTTGTTCCAAACATCTTGAAGAACTAACCACAGATTTTCTGTGGATGAAGACTTGCTCAAATCTGCTGTCTCTTCATGTCATCCCAGACAGACTTGATTATGTTGAGATCAGGGCTCTGTGGGGGCCATATCATCAATTCCAGGTCTCCATGTTCCTTTTCCTTATGCTGAAGATAGTTATATATATATATATATATATATATATAAAATATATACACAGAGCATCGTAACTGGGTGGGATGGCACTCCCTGTGCCAACCACGCCCTATGAGCGCATGATGTTCGGAAGTACAGCAGAGCTCTGCGGTGCTGTATAGACTGCAGTTTCCTTGTCTGGAAAAGAACCTTCTGGATGTTTGAAACCACTATTCTGCACTCTCCTTTTGTTTTATGTATATTTACTAGCTTCTGATCCTTTGGAGGGTGTGGATCCTATACAGTAGCAAAACAAATGGATTGTTGATGGTTTTTAACAGAAATTTTATCTTATGGTGCTCATTGTTGTTTCAAATACATATAATTCTAAGTGATAGTAAACAAATTGTTTTAGTTACATTATGTATTATTATTTGCTATTTATGTTATAGCCAAAGTTGTTCCTTGTCCTATTGCTGCCTAAGTTATTTACTTTTTATGTTAACACCAAAAAAAATCTTATTCTTACTTCTTGACCCTTATGAGTCATGCAGAACTAGCATTTTCTTTTTCCTACTATCCCTTCCAGGTGGAGAGGCTCAAAAATTTCAAACTGGTTAAAAAATTTAGCATATCACTGGCTCGATGACCATGATAATTTTGATGGTACAATCTTTAATAGACACTGATTCGATTTTACAGTACAAAGTTACCTTTGCCAATTATGTCTGAGGTGAGCCTTTCATGTTCTAGGATCGAAGCTCACATGTGCCATTTACTTGTGAGATTAATTGTTTGCTGTTTACATGTACCATTCGAGGCTCTTTTTTGAGGCACATTATTTACCAGGATTAGTTTTTTGTATCAAAACAATTATAAATATATAGCAATTTCCAGTGTGAACATGTTCGAACAGGCTCAAACATAGTCACACTGGGTCGAACAAGTTTGAACATTTTCAACTTGCTGAAATTGACCTAAATTTTTTAATGCTATTTAATTTGTCAAATTAGAAATTTTTGTACTATTCTGACAATTGTTTAAAAATAAAAACAGTTCGCAACTGGGTCAACCACCTCTACTTGCAGGTAATATAAATACGGCTATTGTGACACACTAAAAGTTTCACACCTAATCTGGGTACACACTTGTCAATATATCGTTTGTTCAAACAAAAAACTATATATCGCGAGTGTGTCGGCAGGTGTGTACGTCTGATAAGTCTGTGAATAACATAGTTCATAGACATATCATATTGGCCCTGCAGCACAGCTTATGTTGATGTATCATGCAGATATATCGATGAATCTGGATGTGTGTATGGGCGACCCACCGACCGACCAATATGCCGGCCTCGGGAACCGCCGACAATTGCGTCACTTCCGGTTTCTGTAGCCAGGCATGTTAGGCATCAGAATTATAAGTGTATATGCACAAATTGTTTGTACAAAACCCTTACCAAATCGGTGCATCTGTCGGCCCATCAGCCGGCCGATCTACCACTTAGGTGTGTACCAAGCATTACAAAGTTCTCCAACTTATCTTTGTTAAATGACAAGTTCTCTCTGAGCAAACTCTTACTAAGTTACCTGTCTGCCACATGTAGTAATTGGGAAGACCACTTTTTCCAGGATTCACCCATTAGCCAATTCTTGTATTGTTGCAGTGACATCACTATAAGGGTCCGGGACCATGGAGGGGGTGATACCAAAGTGCCGGCTCCTCCTCATTGACAGGAGCAAGGTGCTGTAGCACTTGGCTCCTGTCAGAGAGGAGGAGACGACAGTGCAGGCACTAGTCTTGGGGGCAGCCTAACATCTCTGGGGATGCTGGGCACACCCCTGGATTGATGCAATTCGGGTATCTGAATGCCCCCTTATGTTAGACCATGTCCCCTTTTTGGATGCAAGGGTGTTATGCATACTTGCGACATTCAGCTCCCTCCTTCCGGGAGGGAGCTGAATGCCTGCATACAGTGGGGGGCATGGCTGGACTATGACACCATTTTGGGGGTAGGGCCATGGGCGTGACCACACAACTGCATCATCGTGGTCCCGCCCCCTCTTCACAATGCTGAAAAAAGGCATTGTGAAGCAGGGGGCGGAGCCACGATGACGCGATTCAGCGCGAATCGCTTCATCGGGCCCCCCCGCTGCGGGGGTTTCTAGTAGTATTCAGAGGGGGGGCAGCCAGCAGGCGGGAGGTTTGCCTGCCTATCTGGGGGGGTCAGGAGTGGTAATTGATATTCGGGAGGCTCCCGACCAAGTCGGGAGGGTAGGCAAGCCTGGTGTTATGGAGTGAGCACCAGGTGTCACCAGACCCGGTGACTCCTCTGTGTTGTTGTATCATCATTATGAGCTGTCACAGTAAGTGAGTAAGGGAATATTTCCAAACATTTATTGTTATTTTATTGCATTTTTTTATAGGGCACCATAAGTGGTCCACAATGCCCTACATACGTCAATAGTAGGACAGTACAGGCAGTGGCGGGCTGGGTCAGGGGGCAGGGTACCAAGCATCGTGGGTCACCTCCTCCTAGCAAAGGGCCATGGAGGTGGACCAGTGTGCAGCTCAGCTACTTCCGTCATGGCTGCATTCCGACTTTGATTGTCGGAGGCAGCCGCGGTCACATGCTGTTCCTGTTTGTCCTACAGGGCTACGGAAGCCCTCTATTTACGTAATCAAGAAGGCAATACCAACCCCGGCTGTCCTGTCATGCATAGGCTGCCATACACAGCAAGAGAGCGGCGGCGGGGGGGGGAGCAGGAGGGGTATGGGGTCGCAGGGCAGCAGAGCTGCTTAATTATTCAGTATATGAGTGACACACCCACCCTGCTGCTATTGGCCATGTCACCCAGGACCCCTCCCCCCACCCCACAGATTTATTTGGTGCCCATTAATACCTACCCCACCCCCAAATAAAAATAAAAGTGTTGCATAAATGGGAGCTTTATACTTAATAAGAGGCTCCCAAGATTGGTGATTTTGAAATAAATAAATAAGCAGCCCTTCAGCTTTGGGACTACACATCCCAACATGCCCTGCCACAGTTTTACTACAAGAGCATCCTGCGCATGCTGGGATGTGTAGTTTACCAGCAGCTAAAGGGCAGCTTATTATAACCCACTCCTGGATTCGACATGGGACTGCTAAATAGGCAGGGCCATTGAAAGTCCACCCTTGGTTGCACAATTAGTATGAAAGGAAGTGGAGATAAAAATAAGCAGGGCAAGAGCTGAAGGAAAGAAGGAGAAGAACCCAGTTAAAAGAAAAGAAAGTGAAGAGATAGAAAAGCTGAGAAAAACAGTCAAAGAAGAAATCAAGGTAAGTGTATGTTTAGTATTGTTTTTATACTGTTATTTTTCTTTTGAAAAAAAAAAAAATATGGTGGGAGGGAGTTCCTGTATGTAATATTTCTCTCTCTACACTGACCTTAGGGGAATATGTACAAAGTGCTAAGTGACAAATGTGCTTTAACCTGCACTATTTTACACGTACACTTATGTATGTTAGCAGCACAATTTTACACGTACACTTATGTATGTTAGCAGCACAATTTTACACGTACACTTATGTATGTTAGCAGCGCTATTTTACATGTACACACATGTATGTTAGCAGCACAATTTTACACTTACACATATGTATGTTAGCAGCTCTATTTTACACATACAGATATGTATGTTAGCAGCGCAATTTTACACTTACACTTATGTATGTTAGCAGTGCTATTTTACACTTACACATATGTATGTTAGCAGTACTATTTTACACGTACACATATGTATGTTATGTATATTACTTGTTGCTGATCCATCTTGGTTGGTGCAGTCTGCTGTGCTTTCTGCTGCATCCATCTGGGCCCAAGTTCTGGACCCCCCCAAAAAATATTTTTTTTTTTGTGTAATATATATTTGTCTGTGTGCGTGTTAGGCTTAACCGCACAAGATCTAGCAAGTCGGCAACGCAACCTAGTGCTGCCCGACTCCAGTCAGCATCAGTCTATGCTCTGGGCCCAAGTTCTGGAGCTGGAAAAAAAATAAAAACATATTGTCTTTTTTTTCAAATAATTGTCTATGTCTGTGCATGTTAGGTTTAGCCGCACAAGATCTAGCAAGTCGGCAACGCAACCTAGTGCTGCCCGACTCCAGTCATCATCAATCTGTGCTCTGGGCCCAAGTTCTGGAGCTGGAAAAATAATATAAACATATTGTCTTTTTTTTAAATAATTGTCTGTGTGACTGTGCGTGTTAGGCTTAGCCGCAGCAGATCTAAAAAGTCGGCAACGCAACCTAGTGCTGCCCAACTAAAGTTGTCATCAATCTGTGTTCTGGGCCCAAGTTGTGGACTGGCAAAAAAAAAAAACATAGTGTATTTTTTGTCAAATTTTTTTCTGTGTGCGCACGACTGCACGTGTGTGAATTTTGTAACCGCACCTTGGCTACACTATTAGTGCTTGTGAGACTGCTTCAAGACCACAGAAAATATGGAGGGCTGTCACATGACAGGAGAGCAAGGCCAAGAACCACATGTTGTAGCTGCCGCCAGCGGTGCAAGGCCATCAACTTCCTCATCCTCCATGAAGGCCCATGCCCCAGGGCTTAAGTCACGCCAATGATATGGTAAAGCTAATTTTACTGAAGTTAAGAAAATAAAATTGAAAAGAAATTTGCCTTTAGATAAACAAAAAATTGTCAATATGCCATTCACTACACGAAGTGACAAGGAAAGTATAAGGCCTTGGCCTTTCTTTATGAAGACTGCTCGTCCTGATTCTGATAGCCCTTCAGAAAAAACAACTGTGTGCCCTGAGAAATCAAAATCACAAATCCCAGAGGAGAGTGCAAGTGTGTCCGCGGTTGCCATGTGTGAGCCAGACCTAAATACTAGTGTACTGGAGGATCCTCCAAGTTCCAACATTTGTGTGCCCTCTGTAAATATGGGGAAGGGCAGTCAACATCTTGCAGACGTAGTCATCGAGGATGCTTCTGTGGAATTGCACATGGAGGAGGATGATATTTTGGTAGTTGAAGGTGCTAAGGATGATGAGGATGTTGATGATGAAGATGTTGGTGATGAGGATTTTGATGCCGACGATGTCCTTTGTGTAAGTAAGGCAACAGCTGTTGCCCATGGATTGAAAAAGCCAAAGCCCATTGTTGTAATGCCAGGGCAAAAGACAAAAAAATCCACTTCTCACGTGTGGAATTATTTCCACCCCAATCCAGACAACAGTTGTAAAGCCATATGTAACCATTACAAAGCAAAAGTGAGTAGAGCGAGGGACCTAAACCACCATGAACCTCCTCCTTGTTACGTCACTTGGAGCGCATTCATCAAATATCAAAGTGTATATCGCCAAGTTCCAAAACTCAAAACATAACAAGTCCAGTGTCACCTACCTGCTCCCTCTCTGTGGGATCCAAGCGCCTTCGATCTTCAACACCAACACCTGCATCATCATCAACATCCTCATTCGTGATCGGAAGTAATTTAAAAAAAATTACTATTAAACAGTCCTTTTATAGAGGAAGTAAGTATAACAGCTGTCACCCAGTTTCACAGCGGATCACTGATGCCATGACGGCTGTGCTAGTATTAGATGGTGAAATAATAAAAAATTAGGATGATATTGTGGAGGAAGTGCAAAAGGAGGATGAGGGGGAAATTTGTGTCCTATCTGAAGCTAATGTGGATGTTGATGATAAGGATGTGGTTTGCGTAAATCAGCCACCAGTGGCAGCAGTTCTTGCTAATGATAAAAAGAAAGCCAGAAAAGCAACGTCTTGGGTGTGGAATAATTTTAATCTAAATTCTGACAACAGTTGTGAAGGCATCTGTTCCATTTGTAAAGCCAAAGTTAGCAGAGGAAGGGACGATAACCATCTAGGCACCTCCTCCCTGTTATGTCATTTGCAGTGAGTTCATGCAATTTGTTTAACAAAATTATAATTTGTAAATTAATAACAAGCAGTCCAGTATCAGCTACCAGCAGTTTGGACCAGCACATACAATCTCCACCACCAATACCCTCATCATCAAGCTCCTCCTTAATAATTGAAGGTAGTCCTTCCAAAAAAAGTTTTGTGGGGGCCCAAACAAACCAAGGAGTTCAGCCACGAAAGTGTCAGTCCTAGTGGCTAAAGCGCTTGGTTTGTTAAACTGTGCCTGTCCTTTTTAATATCCCACATAAGAGTGGGTGGGAGGGACAATTCCATCTTGCACCTCTTTCCTTTACATTTGGCACAATTTGGGGCATTGCCAACTGACATTATTATAGTTTATTAAACTGCCATCCTGTCTGCCACTGCTGTGTGGCAATGTTTCATAGATGTCCTATATTTTTTTAAACTGCCGTGCGTTTGTGCTGCTGCTCTGTTGCTTAATAAAGCCAGCCAGCTCGCTGCAGCCTTTGGCATGTATTAGTGAAAAATAGTGAAATCAATATTGTGAGCTGTGAGATGGTTAAAAATGCCTAGAAATGCCTGAAAATTATTGTTATTAAGGTTAATAATACTGTGGGAACAAAAACAGGCCCAAATTATGTGGTTTTAGCTGTTTATATAATTTTTTGGAAAAAATACAGATCCAAAACCAAAACCAAAACCTAAAAACAAAACAGAAAGGATAAAAATCCAAAACCAGGGGAGATCCAAAACCCAAACCAAAACACGGGGGACATCTCTAATTATTATCAGGCTTACCTGCTGGCATGTGTACTGTGCAGTGGCAATGTCCGTGCCAGTACATCTGCGTAATGTTTGTGAGATCTCACGTATGGGCATTGGTGCAAGCCAGGAGGCAATATGCAGTGCATCAGCCTAATAGTGATGTGCTATGGGACTTGCAGGCATTACCAAAGGAGGGAGTTTTCACTCCCTTACTCTGGCAGCCGGGTACTTAATACATCTCGGAAATATTGGCAAGCAGAAAGAGCTATAGCAAACTATAAGTGCAGCAATAATACCTCTCCCCCACTGAGCTTGACTACATTTTATCTGGCACACTGCTAGCTAAAGGTCACCTACCTCTGTACTAAAATCTGTAATATACTAATATAGAGCCTAATTCAGAGAACTATGCAATGCCAATGTTACATGGAACTGAGCGATTTTCAGCAGACTGCCCGCCTTGTGTTCGCATTGTGCATGCGTCAAGGCAGGACTGTAACTAGGGTGGTGCGATCTGTGCCATGGCACAAGGCATCGCAGGGCAGGGGGGGCTGCCTGGGCCTGTCAATTTTCCTGTTTATTATATCTTTTTTTCCTCAGCAATACCTGGCCTCCCCTATCTCTTCCCTGGCCCTTCCCCAGGAGGCCATGTCCCTTTTATGGGTGCATTATCTTATGTTCCTACTTGAAAAATGGGGAAGGGGTGCACCAATTCTCTTTCTGGCACAGGACACCAAAAAGGATAGTTATGGCTCTGCGTCAAGGTGCCGCTGTGAATTCACGTGTTGAGGGTTTTTTTTGTAAAGTGATTGACAGACGGTGACTGGGGGTGTTAACATGGTGTTAGTGAGGAGTGGTTTTAAAAATGCAGGCATCTCATGACTGTTTTTAGGGCATGTATCTAATGTCATCTGCAAGCCCTAATGTACAAAAAATATGGTGCCTGCATGACTACCGAAGGGTCTGTGTAGACATAGGTCTACCCTTCTGCCCGATGTTCCTTGTTCTTGTGTATACGCTATGTATAATGTTTATTTAAACTAGGGATGAGCGGGTTCGTATTTATGGAATCCGAACCCCCCCGATCCGAGTCGACTCCGAGTTAGGGTCGAGTTTTGCATCTGAAATCGATGCAAAACGTCATCATCCTGCTGTCGGATCTCGTGGGTTTTGGATTCTATAAAAGTTCCCCGCGTCGGTGCCATTTTTCACTACAGCTGTGGACAATGAAGAGGGAGGGAGGGTGGGAGTTGGGGCTGGCTGGGCTGTGTTGTGCTGTGCTGCTGTTGTCCATAGGGGCTGTGTCCACTCCAAATTCCATAGGGGCTGGCTGGGCTGTGTTGTGCTGCTTTTATCCATAGGGGCTGGCTGGGCTGTGTTGTGCAGTCAGTTGTCCATAGGGGCTGTGTCCACTCCAAAGTCTATAGGGGCTGGCTGGGCTGTGATGTGCAGTTTCCCATAAAGGCTGTAGTCCTAAAGGGGTGCTGTAGTGTTGTCCAGGGGGTGATCTGTCCATCAGGGTTGCTCCCCCCAAGTGCAAAAAAACAATTATTTTTTTCTGTGTTTGTGAATTGTGTGCACTGTAGCCGCATGTGCATCAACAAAGTAGCGCCAAGCGTGCGCCTGTGTCATAACTCAAGGGCTGGTTGGCTCATCTGATAAAAAGTGCTGTAACCCCCAAAGTGCACTCCAAAAATATAAAAAAATAATTTTTTCTGTGATTGTGAATTGTGTGTGCTGTAGCCACACGTTCAGCCACAAAGTAGCGCCAAGTGTGCGCCTGTATCATAAATCAAGGGCTGGCTGGCTCGTCTGTTAAAGGGTGCTGTAACCCCCAAAGTGCACTTGAAAAAAAAAATATTTTTTTTCTTTGTTTGTGAATTGTGTGCGCTGTAACCGCACGTGCATCAAGAAAGTATCACCAAGCGTGCGTCTGTAACATAAATCAAAGGTCAGCTGGCTCGTCTGTTAAAGGGTGATGTAACCCCCAAAGTACATTACAAAAAAAAAAATATATATTTTTCTGTTTGTGAATTGTGTGCGCTGTAGCTACACGTGCATCAACAAAGTAGCGCCAAGCATGCGCCTGTGTCATAAATCAGAGGCCGGCTGGCTCCTTTGTTAAGGGCGCTGTAACCCCCAAAGTGCACTCCAAAAAAAAACAAATCTTTTATTCTGCTTTTGTGAGTTGTGTGCGCTTTAGCTGCAAGTGTATCAACAAAGTAGCGCCAAGCGTGCACCTGTGTCATAAATCAAGGGCCGGCTGGCTCATCTGTTAAAGGGTGCTGTAACCCCCAAAGTGCACTCCAAAAAATATTTTTTTTTTCTGTGTTTGTGAATTGTGTGCGCTGTAGCCACACATGCATCAACAAAGTATCGCCAAGCGTGCGCCTGTGTCATAAGTAAAGTGCCGGCTGGCTCGTCTGTTAGAGGGTGGTGTAACACCTAAAGTGCACTCCAAAAAAATAAAAAATTCTTCTTTTCTGTGTTTGTGTGCGCCTTAGCCGCACGTATATATCAATATAACATAAATGGAGGACAAACTTTGTCCGATAAAAATCAAATAGGGAAAGAATAAGAACCACTTCCTCCTAGTGCTGAAGTTGCTGCCACTAGTCATGACATAGACGATAAAATGCCATCAATGTCGTCTGCCATGGCCGATGCCCAATGTCATAGTAGAGAGCATATAAAATCCCAAATGACAAAGTGGGTCATTCAGACCCACTCGCGAGCGTCAGTATGCTCGCAAGTGGGTCGATGTTCCCCACTGCGCATGCGCACGACGGAGGGAGCTCCGTCATGCGCATGCGCGAGACCCAGGGAGCGACGGGCTTTCCATCGCTCCGGGTCTCGCACCAAAGGGGGCATGCTGTCGATGTTGATTGACAGCACGCCCCCTTTGGTGGGCGTGCCGGGGGCGTGGTGGCCAGATGGAGGCATTCCCATGGGAACGCCTACCATCTGAAGCCGGCCCCAATGACATCACTAGTGATGTCAATGGGAGTGATTTTGGCTCTGATAGGGAGACCCTACTGCAGTGTCTCCGTCGCAAGTCCGATAGTCACGATGGTCAAGACCATCGCGACCATCTCTTTGGCCGCTCGCATATGCTGTGGGTGGTAACCCACAGCTATGCGAGCGGCCAGGAGGCCACTCCATTTTCATGGAGGAGGGCCCTGATTCAGAGCGAGTGCTCTGGTCAGAGCGTCCGGCTCTGAATCAGGCCCAAAGTTCAGGAATATGGCCTTAAAAAACATTTAAAACATCTGAGGAGAAACGTAAACTTGCCAATATGCCAATTACGACACGGAGTGGCAAGGAAGGCCTAAGGTCTTTCCCTATGTTCATGACTCGTGGTTCAGCTTCACATGACGATGGAAGCCCTCCTCCCGCTACAAAAATCAAACGAGTTAAGCTGGCAGAAGCAAAGCCAAGAACTGTGCATTCTAAGAAGATATCACAAATCCCCAAGGAGAGTCCAAGTGTGTCGGCGGTTGCGATGTCTGACCTTCCCAACACTGGACGGGAAGAGGCTCTTTCCACCATTTGCATACCCTCTGCAAGTGCTGGAAGGAGCACCCACAGTCCACTTGCTGATATTCAAATTGAAGATGTCACTGTTGAAGTGCAACAGGATCAGGATATTGGTGTAGCTGGCACTGAGGAGGAAGTTGATGAGGAGGATTCTGATGTTGATGTGGTTTGTTTAAATCAGACTCCGGGGGAGACAGATGTTGTCTGAGGGATGAAAAAGCCCATCACGGTCATGCCTGGGCAGAAGACCAAACATTCCACCTCTTTGGTCTGGCAATATTTCTATCCAAATCCGGACAACAACTGTCTTGCCATATGTACCATATGTAAAGGTGAAATAAGTAGGGGCCGGGACATTAACCACCTAGAAACATAGTCACTTATACGTCACCTGCAGTGCGTTCATAAAAAGTTACTGTCAAGTTTAGAAACTTTGGCTAAGACCGTAAGCAGTCCAAGGACACAAAAATCCCTTTGTCCTGTTGTATCCAAGCGCCTGCAAACCACACCGTCAACTCCCTCCTCGTCAATTTCCTCCTTAGTCAGGATCAGAAGTAGTCCTGCAGGCCATGTCACTGGCATGATTGACTCTCCCATCCTGCATTCCTCCAGAGGATCCTGCATTGTTACGCCTACTGCTGCTGTTGCTGCTGGGAGTCATTCATCATCCCAGAGAGGAAGTAGGAACACTTTTACTAAGCAATTGACCCTCCAACAGTCCTTAGCGAGGAGGATGAAGTACGACAGCAGTCATCCTGAAGCAAAGCGGATAACTGAGGCCTTGTCTGCTATGTTGGTGTTAGATGTGCATCCGGTATCTGCCATTAGTGCAGTGGGATTTAGACAATTGATGGAGGTAGTGTGTCCCCGCTACCAAATCCCATCTAGATTCCACTTCACTAGGCAGGTGATACAAAGAATGTACAGAGACGTCAGAAAAAGTGTACCCAGTGTCCTAAAAAATGCGGTTGTACCCAATGTCCACTTAACCACGGACATGTGGACATGTGGACAAGTGGAACAGGGCAGACTAAGGACTATATGACTGTGACAGCCCACTGGGTAGATGTATCACCTTATGCAGCAACAACAGCAGCGTCACCAGTAGCAGCAGCTCAGAAATGCCAGCTCGTTCCAAGACAGGCTACACTGTGTATCACCGGTTTCAGTAAGAGGCACACTGGCAACAGCCTCTTAGAGAAACTTAGGGAAATCATCGCCCAATGGCTTACTCCACTTAGACTCTCCTGGGGATTTGTGATATCTAACAATGCCACCAATATTGTGCGGGCATTACTTCTGGGCAAATTCCAGCATGTCCCATGTTTTGCTCACACAATAAATTTGGTGGTGCAGAATTTTCTGAAACACAACAAGGATGTGCAGGAGATGCTTTGGGTGGCCCAAAAAATTTCTGGCCACTTTCGCCATTCAGCGACTGCGTGCCGAAGACTGGAGCACCAGCAAACAGTCTTGAACCTGCCCTGCCATCACCTGAAGCAAGAGGTTGTGACATGGTGCAACTCAACCCTCTATATGCTTCAGAGGATGGAGGAGCAGCAAAAGGCCATTCAAGCCTATACAACCATCTATGACATAGGCAAAGGAGGGGGTATGCACCTGACTCAAGCACAGTGGAGAATGATTTCCGTGTTGTGCAAGGTTCTCCAGCCCTTCGAACTTGCCACACTTGAAGTCAGTTCAGACACTGCCAGCTTGATTCAGGCCATTCCCCTCATCAGGCTTTTGTGGAAGCTGCTGGAGAAAGTGAGGGAGGAGCTAAGATGGAGCGAGTCCGCTCGGCATGTGGGACTTGTGGATGAAGCCCTTCATTCGCTTTGCTAGGATTCGAGGGTGGTCAATCTATTGAAATCAGACCACTACATTTTGGCCACCATGCTCGATCCTAGGTTTAAAGCCTATGTGCTGTCTCTCTTTCTGGCCGACACAAGCCTGCAGAGGTGCAAAGAACTGCTATTGAAAACACTGTCAGCTGAAGCAGAACATGACATGTCAACAGCTCCTTCTTCATTTTCTCCTGCAACTGGGGCTGCCAGGAAACAACTTAGGTATCCCAAACAACCCACTGGCGGTGATGCAGGGCAGGCAGGACCAAGTTTGGACATCTGGTACAGACTGAAGGACCTGGCAACATTTACTGAAATGTCTACTGTCACTGCATATGATAATGTCACCATTGACAGAATGGTGGAGGATTACATCTTTGGCAGCATCCAAGTAGGCATGTCAGACAGTCCGTGCCTGTACTGGCAGGAAAAAGAGGCAATTTGGAGGCCCCTGTACAAACTGGCTCTATTTTACCAAAGTTGCCTGCCCTCCATTGTGTACTCTGAAAGAGTGCTTAGTGCAGCCAGGAACCTTGTCAGCAAAAGGCGTAGGAGGTTGCTTCCACAAAATGTGGAGAAGATGATGTTCATTAAAATTAATTATCAATTCTTCCAGGGAGATCAGCCTCCAGAACATACAGAGGGACCTGTGGTGGTGGATTCCCGTGGGGACAAATTAATACTCTGTGAGGATGAGGATGTACACAACACTGAAGAGGGTGAGGAATCAGTGGATGAGGAGGATGAGGACAACATCTTGTCTCCGTAGAGCCAGTTTTTGCAGGGACGGATTAATTGCCAACTTGTTTTGTGGGGGCCCAAACGAACCAATCATTTCAGCCACAGTCGTGAGGCAGACCCTGGCGCTGAAATGATTGGTTTGTTAAAGTGTGCAGGTCCTGTTTATACAACATAAGGGTGGGTGAGAGGGCCCAAGGACAACTCCATCTTGCACCTCTTTTTTTACTTTGCATTATGTACTGTTTGGGGCCTAATTTTTCAAACTGCCATCCTGTCTACCGCTGCAGTGTCACTCCTAGATGGGCCACATGTTTGTGTCGCCCACTTGTGTCGCTTAGCATAGTCATCCAGCTAATGTAGCTCGGTGCAACCTTTTGGACTAAAAATGATATTGTGAGGTGTGAGGTGTTCAGAATAGACTGTAAATTAGTGGAAATGAATGCTATTGAGGTTAATAATAGCATAGGAGCAGAAAAACCCACAAATTCTGTGATTTTAGCTGTTTTTATGCTTTTTAAAAAAAAAATACAGATCCAAAACACAAAACCCAGAACCCAAAACACGGAAGGGTGGTTTTGGCAAAACCAATCCAGATACAAAACACGAAGAAAGATCCAGATCCAAAACCAAAACACGAAAAGTGGCCGGTGCACACCCCTAATTAAACCTGTAAAATGCTGTATAGACCCTTACACAAGTCTAACAATATAGTTAAAACATTTCTAAAATCTGAAACCTTGTCACAATAATCATATAGAAATATTTAAACCACAGGATCCTTATGGAAAAAATACAAAGTGCAAGTGCCAAAAAATTGAAGGTGCTAATTATCAATTGATTAATAAAAAATGTCCCAAAAGGAATGAGTATATACTGCAATATTCCTTTATATTCCTTTATATTTGCATAATAATAGTCTTGGATGTAGATTCAGGAGTCAGGAGTGACAAGAGTGGATCATTCGGAGGATATCCCCCCAACCACGCCACCTCAGAACACCTCACATCGCAAGCCCAACAGCAGCACCTCAGGACAGCCCGGACCAGCGCGTAGCTGGGAAACGAAGCCGGCGGAGGAAGAAGGTGAGCCGCACAAGAAGCTGTATTAGCATACTTCTCTAAATCAGGCCTATTGTGCTGTTAATGTATTTTTGCCTATATAATTAAACTATATACAGGCATGTGCATTCCTGTTTTCCTGATAAAATTATTTACAATTGAAATCGAAATTTCTTATGGTAGATGTTTACTCCATTGTTATATATTTTACAGTGGTTGTCATTATTAATATGAATAGTATACTTTTATTAATCCAAATCAATATGTTGATTAATATTTATGTTTTATTCATACCATCTTCTTGTGATATTTTGTGTGGAAGGCAGAGATTTAATTTTTTGTTATTAGTGTCAGAACTGTGGATTTTTTCTTTGTGTGTCTTATGCTGGGTACACTCTATTCCATTCCATCCTTACTCTTAGTTATGTGGTGGAGGCCATAGTTGTGCTTGTGTATATATTTTATGACTAGCAGACACCAGCACTGGTTTTGCCTATCACATTGACCATAAAAAATTTATTTGGTCCTGGACCACCAACTGCAATGAGCGTCGATCCAAAAAAATTGTGTGTTGTATTTTTTTAAGGAAACCAAGTGTTTTTATCATCATAGTGTTGTTTTCTATTGTTTTTATAACATTACTGTCAAACTCTGTAATCGGGATCCATATTTGTATGCTGGTCTGCAATACACAGTTCTTTTTGGTGTTTACAAAATGATAGTTGATTCCAGGTTAATAAATTTGTAGGGCACCAAATCAAAATCGAAAGGGGAAGGTGGTGCTCAAAAAGCTAGAGAGAAAATAACCAAAGAGCACGGTTTGGCTGGAATGGATCAAAAACAAATGAAATTGTTAAAAGTTAAATATTTGAAAATACAGTTTCAAGTTCAACTGGTTATGGACAAGTACCCACTTTTTTTTTTGCAAGTGAAAATGGTTTAGTTTCAGTGGTTCCAAAATTTTCATGAATCACGGCGCCCAGGTGTATCAGCATTTTTTTTACTGGACACCTAGGAAAAAATTTGTAAATTGGTCCTACCTGTCGTCCTTAGGGCCACATATGCAGTGGTGTACAGTTGTGCTTCTGATTGTCCTCATGTTTTATGATTGGCAGCCATTAGCACTGGTGTTACCTATCACTTTGACCGTAAATAATTTGATTTTGTCCTGGACCATTAACCCAAGACACGCCTGTAAAAGATTTGCATTTCACCAGGGTCCCTAGAACCACTGCTTTAGCTGTTACTAATATTTTCTGTAGTATTTGGAGGATATTTTGGATTTCATTATGCATTTTCCTTCAGTAAATGCATTCAATAGAAAACAATGTCTTCCTGAAAAATGTAACAGTGCTAGTGGAAATAGTCACTAGCAGGGTTAGATTGGCCCACAGAGGTACAGCCAAAATTCTACCTGAGGGCCCCACGCCCTCCTCTAATGTCAAGTTCCAGACTGTGCACTCGAAGCATACATTTTTACACTATTAGGTAGTCATTTACTAGGTAGGGCAGTAACATGGATACCATGGGTGCTTGGTTTGTTTCTATAGAAACTACACCAATATACACTTTTAAAATATATATATTTCTAAATATATTTATAAAGGAGTCAAGACCTTGCACTGTAGCATCCTTGTTGTCTGCAGGCTATGACATTTCTAATGGTTAGCCAAGTCTCAGTGGTGCCTGGCGACACATTTTAAACATTGGCCCCTACCATTGCATTATTATGGTGGGCCCTTCATGCCCCAGTCCGACACTGGTAACTAGGAATAATGGGTTCTATTACCAGACCTATTTACATGCCCTTTGCTAATATTAAAAATGCTAGTACAATGCATGTCAAAATATGCCACTTGGTCTGAGGTCTAAAGGAGCATACACACGCAGCAATTTTTTGGACGACTGAACGATAACAATATCGTTATCGTTCAGTCATCAAAAAAATTGTCCAGTTTGAGCCCCAAAACGATGAACGATAAGTACCAATGCGCGCTCCCATTTGTAGTTGATATTTAACGTTCATTGCCCGAACCTCCTGTCCAACCTGATGATATTGTCAGGTTGAATATGTTCAGGGATGAGGGAGGGAGCCCGGCACTAAACGAAATCATTCTTGATTTTGTTCAGTGTTTGTGCTTAGTGTCGTTAACAACGCAGAGCACACTCCTGCCTGGGACACACAGGATGATGTCGCTCATGGAGCGAATCATCCCGTGTGTATGTACCAGTGTGCATTCACTTTTATTATTATCAGTTATTTTACATATAAGAGTGAATATACAGCACATAATGTTTGTATGATAATGTTTGACTTTGTTACAATGCATGGAGGGAGCATGTGTTTATTTTTCCACTTTCAAATATATTTGTGCACTTTATTTATACTTATTTTGTGTCTGCATGATGAGTTGCTAAAGCAGCACTAACACCTAAACAAGTGATCATTTTTGTTTATTACCTTAAAATGGGGATTGTGAGTGGGAGGACTAATCAGAAGCCACAATGTCTTATTGTAGCTTATATAAGAATAATCATGGGAACACTCACTAGAGAACGAATGTATGCTATATACACCCCCCAGGGTTCCAAGGTGGTGGACTACAATGCTTTGGGTGGTAGTGCAGCTTTAAAGTTATGTAATTTAAAATATTTGGTTTCCATAACACAAAGTTTATTTCAGGCTGCTGATGTACCAAAAAAAAAACATACTAAGGAGGATTTGGCTGGCCAAAGTGCTTGTTCAAACCCTCCAGAAGTGTTATATGAGAAGGAAGCTGATATAGAAGACAATGTCACAGTTATGGAAGTTTTCCCTGAAAGCAGCTCTGACCTGAGCTTTCATCTACAGTCAAAGTCCTTCCCAGGAGGGATCTAAGAGCCTTCCTGAGCCAAATGTCATCACAGTAGAGGAAAGACCTGAGTTGGACCTGTTTGAATAATCTACTAGCCTGGCATATGTGCTTTCTCCGTCAAGCTCTATTGCAGAAAAAAATTGCATTTGTTGACCAGCACCCTTATCAACCAACTAGCATGGAATGTGACAACATTCCATTTAAAGAGGCAGATTTTTATTACTGGTAAAAACAAAATGGAGACCATGTTAGGTGCTTTTGGCTAACATTTCAGGTTAAAAATAAAAAAATAGAAGCATTTTTCTGCAGCATATGCATCGCTTTATCAGATGCTGCTTCACCATTTGTTAGCAGTTGTACAAATTTCAGGCACTGCCATCAAGCAGTAAATAAACATGCATCCTCAAAAAGTCATTGTGATGCTGCTAATGTATACCTCATTGTGAAGAAGAGCAAAGGCATTGACACATTAATAAATAAGGATCATGCTGAAAAGCAAAAGAAAGAAGTGCATCAAAATATCAAAGTCATGAAGCGCATATTCGATGTGTTAAAACTTCTTGGGAAACAAGGCTTGCCATTTCGTGCTCATGGAACTACTGAATCACTGTTCAATCTTAATAACAGTGAGATTAGCCATGGGAATATTGCAGATATTATCTTACTTTTATCCCATTATGATGTCCAGTTAAAAAGTTGTCTTGACAAATGCATTAAAGAGAGTGAAAATTGAAAAAAACATTTGCAAGAAAGAGGAAAAACTGGAAAACAGGCTGTTGGCCGAGGAAGTCTCATGACTTTTTTATCATACAAGACAGTAAATAAAGTGGTTATGGCAGTTGTCCATCATATTAAGAAATGTATAGTTTCTGAAATTGGAGCAAGAAGATTTAGCATCCAGATTTATTCCACACAAGATGCAGGAATTGTAGACCAAGCAACAATTGTCCTGAGGTATGTGAAAAAAGAAGAGATCCAAGAATGACTCATCTCTGTTCTCCCAGTTACAGATACAACAAATCAATGATTCAGTGAGCTACTGATGGGTAATTGGAAAGATGTCATGTTGTCATGACATCTCTCCCATAATGCAAAGCGGCCGAAGGAGCAGGTAGCAGCATCGGGACCAGGAGCGGGGTTTCAGGTAAGTGTTTTTTTTTAATTACCAGTACATCCCTCTCTATTGGGGGGGCTACTACTGGGGTCACTACCATGGGGGGATATTACTACTGTGGGCACTACCAGGGGGGTTACTACTGGCAGCACTACCAGGGGGGATTACTACTGGGGGCACTACCAGGGGGGGATTACTACTGGGGGCACTACCAGGGGAGGATATTACTACTGGGGGCACTACCAGGGGGGATTACTACTGGGGGCTGTACCAGGGGGGGATTACTACCAGTAGCTGCTGCATATCCCACCCTAGGCTTATACTCAAGTCAATAAGTTTTCACAGTTTTTTGTGGTAAAAGTAGGTACCTCGGCTTATATTCGGGTCGACTTATACTCGAGTATATATGGTATATTTGGTGCTATAGTCACATCCTTAATCTATGCATCTCTGATTGTTGTGACATACTGGAAGCAAAAAACTTCTTCGACCTTTTAAATCGCTTGGCATCTTTCATCAGAGATTCCCACAAACGAATGAACATATGAGCAGAACAACTTCATAAAAGACAGGGACAAGAGAAGTTTTTATGGTTGCAAAAAATTGGTGCGACACGATGGTGGGCAAAGGAGAAGGCCCTTTATTGGTTATTTGGAGAGAAGCAAATTTTGTATTTGGTTACCATTGAGGTTTTATTTTCAATCTCACAATTGGGTAATTGTGATTTAAGGGCCACTTCTGAGGCTACAACACTGTATGAAAAGCTGTGTGAGTTCAAGACCATTTTAACAGCAAATGTATTTATTCCTATTTTTGATGTGATTGGTCCATTTTCAGAATATTTGCAAACTAGCGGCCTTGACTTCATGATTGCATGGAACATGGTTGAAAATGCCATTGACCAGCTTAAAAAAATTGAGTTTCATCAAATCAAAGACAAGGCTACACATTTTGCATTAAAAATGAATGATCTGATCAGCAGTAACGAACACATTTCTTTCCTTGAGATTGAAACTGAGCTTCCAGTAAGAAGGGTTGCCCAAAAGAAATGAATGGCAGGTGAGGGCTCAGTTGATGAACGTCCAACAGATGAAATGCAATGTTTTCGTGTAGAAGTCTACAGACTAATTTTTGATAAACAGAAATATTTTCAGAAAATAAACAGTTAGTGATTGACACACAGTTCTTGGAGCCTTGATTTTTTTTAACATATTCAAAATGATTCACAACTACTTGAAGAGGGATCTCTTAAAAGAATTTTCAAATTGGCAAAAGTTAATGAAGAGTCTCTTATTAGTGAACTTACTAGTTTTGCAAACCTCTTTCCAAAGCTGACAGGGCACTTGGATTAACCAAAAAGACAAGACATACTTCCAGAAGTAGATGGTGGGGATGAAGATGAATGGGGTGTACCTGTTGAAACAGAGGTTGATAGAACAAAATGCAACTCTTGTAAAAACAGCTTCCTCTGCTGTCACAAATTACTTCTGAAGTACAATCTTTATTCAGCTGCCTATGAAAACTGTCTATGGCATACGAGTATCTACTGACTCTATCATTCACGCAAGTGGCATGTGAAAGAGCTTTTAGTAAACTGAAACTCATAAAGACAAGACTGCATGTTGTGATGGATCAAGACCTGCTTAAAGCACTTATGATAATGTCCGTTGAACAAGAACTTTTATAACTAGTTCAATTTGATGATGTGCTGGAAATTGTCCATGAAAGTTCACCACTGATGAGATCATGGTTAACTGTGTGAATGATCTTCATTGCTTTAATACATTTAATTAGCAATTTTGCTTAATTCTTTTATTTTATGCAAAATACACAACAATTTGTATAGTTTGCACCTGTACATAATGCTTTATGTGAATTATTGTAAAAAAAAAATCCTTAAACATATTTTTGGTATTATTTATTTTTATTATTTGCAATGTAAAATTTCTAATAATAAAGGTTTCGGTGATGGCGAGAAAATTTAGAGAGTGGGAAATAAAAAGGTCATGGATAGTGGGTAGTTTATTGCAGATGAATCTGTTATTCCAGAGGGCACAGGAGAATGAGACTGAGAAGATGGGGGATATGTGGAAGAGATTGGCTGGGTTGTGGATGAGGGGGGTGGGCTAGATCTAAGGGGAGTTGAGAGCCAGTGGAGAGGATTGGTATGGGAAAGGGATGAGAAGGTAAGGTGGCTGACAGGGTGGAGGGAGTGCAGGGGCAAATGCAGGATTTTTATAGGGGGTTTCTACACACACAATTTTACTGTATATATACTGTATATAATACATACAAACACATTCATATATACACACACACATACATACTTATGTCACACATACCTTACACACACATACACACCTACTGTATGTCACACATACATTACACATACACTTCCCATGTGGGTTGTAGACCCAATAAGGATGGGACCTGGCAGGCTGGCACCATGTCATTAAGCCCCTCCCCCTGCAACAAAATGCCATGATTCGCAGGTCAATCAGGAGGGGGTGGAGCCAAATGATGCGATTCTAATGGAATCACATCATATTGTCTCAACCTCCTCATAACTGACCCGTGAATTGCTGCATTTTGCTGTGAGGGGGCAGGGCTTAATAAGATAGTGCCTTCTCTACAGTCTGTCAGGGGCGTTTCTGGGTACTCAGAAACCACCCCTGCATGCGCTAGTGGAGTGGGGGTAGGAAGGTGAGTGAGAGGGATGACAAGTGTGCATATAGAAGGTGGGCAGTGGAGCACAGAAGGTATTTAGAGGGTGAGGCAGACAATGAGACAGTGTAATAAGGCAGTGAGGAAATGGAAGAGAGTAGGTAAATAATGAAGGAGGAATAAAAGTAAAATGAAGAGTAGTAAATAAAAAAATGGTAAGAAGTAAATTCAGACAGGGCAATCAAGTGTATGAAAAGCAAAATTATATTGGTTGAGATGTGCATTTAGATGTTTTTCAGAATCTGAAAGTTCAAATGAAAGTAACTGTAGCTGATGAGAAAAGTGTTTGCAGTGACCAAAACAAGGAGATAAGTGTAGAGTGGGCATGTTATGCAGAGTGCAGGTGTTATTTTTGTAGATTTTGTAGACTCACTTTGTAGTTTGAGTGTAGTCCATCTGTCTTGTTGGCTTGCAGTATGTTTGTTCTGTTTTCCTTTAGTTTAATGCCAGTATAATGGCAATATTGAATTTAAAAGCTCAATACACTTTAGAACTAAACACTTCAGAAACTAAGCAGCCTGACAGCCTTCTCTAAACTGACAAAATAATGCTACAAACATGTGTTCATCCTGATTCACTCCCATCCCCTTACAAGCATCCCTCATCCCATAGCAAAAGGTGCTAATCAAATCTATACATACATTAGTGAGGTCTGTATACCACTCTAATGCACTGAAATTTCTAAACATAGTAAAAGTTTAAACAACTTACAACTAATATCAATTTACCTATGCAATGTAATTGCTGCTATGCTATAAAAACATAGATTAGCTGCATCTGATGGGAGTAGTCAGTGAATAATTTACCTGGGGATGATAAGAAGGCAGTGTCATTTTACAACTAACAAGAACGCTGGTATAATGCCAATATTGATTTTAAAAGCTCAATACACTTTAGAACTAAACACTTTAGAAACTAAAATCCCAACAGCCTAAACGGCCTGACAACCTACTCTAAACTAGCTAAATAATGCTTCAAACATGAGTACAAGTACAAAACAACTTACAACTAATATCAATTTACCTATGCAATGCATTTTCTGTTATGCTATAAAAACATAGATCAGCTGCATCTGATGGGAGTAGTAAGTGAACAATTTACCTATGCAATGTAATTGCTGCTATGCTATAAAAACATAGATTAGCTGCATCTGATGGGAGTAGTCAGTGAACAATTTACCTGGGGATGATAAGAAGGCAGTGTCACTTCATAGCTAACAAGAATGCTGGTATAACACCAATATTGAATTTAAAAGCTCAATACACTTTAGAACTAAACACTTCAGAAACTAAGCAGCCTGACAGCCTTCTCTAAACTGACAAAATAATGCTACAGACATGTGTTCATCCTGATTCACTCCCATCCCCTTACAAGCATCCCTCATCCCATAGCAAAAGGTGCTAATCAAATCTATACATACATTAGTGAGGTCTGTATACCACTCTAATTCACTGAAATTTCTAAACATAGTAAAAGTTTAAAACAACTTACAACTAATATCAATTTACCTATGCAATGTAATTGCTGCTATGCTATAAAAACATAGATTAGCTGCATCTGATGGGAGTAGTCAGTGAATAATTTACCTGGGGATGATAAGAAGGCAGTCATTTTACAACTAACAAGAACGCTGGTATAATGCCAATATTGATTTTAAAAGCTCAATACACTTTAGAACTAAACACTTTAGAAACTAAAATCCCAACAGCCTAAACGGCCTGACAACCTACTCTAAACTAGCTAAATAATGCTTCAAACATGAGTACAAGTACAAAACAACTTACAACTAATATCAATTTACCTATGCAATGCATTTTCTGTTATGCTATAAAAACATAGATCAGCTGCATCTGATGGGAGTAGTAAGTGAACAATTTACCTATGCAATGTAATTGCTGCTATGCTATAAAAACATAGATCAGCTGCATCTGATGGGAGTAGTAAGTGAACAATTTACCTATGCAATGTAATTGCTGCTATGCTATAAAAACATAGATTAGCTGCATCTGATGGGAGTAGTCAGTGAACAATTTACCTGGGGATGATAAGAAGGCAGTGTCACTTCATAGCTAACAAGAATGCTGGTATAACACCAATATTGATTTTAAAACCTCAATACACTTTAGAACTAAACACTTCAGAAATTAAACATCCCAACAGCCTAAATGGTCCAAATTAATCTAAAAAAAAGCTTATCTATTCATCTCTAAGGACAGGAAATAATTGACAATTTACAAAATTCATCAGCTATCACATAACTGGAATTCAGAAAATGAGGGGTTTTCAAAGTGAAACATCCCTATATGTTACATGGGAGGTATTGTAAGAATGGCAGGACAAGGTCAAAAGTGTACATCTCCCTTATTTGTATATATTTATGTATAAAATTTACTAGAAATGAACAGGTCCGGTTCTCAAAGAACCGAACCTCCCCGAACATTGCTATTCCTAGTCTGATCCGAGTCTGGCTCGGATGTTCCCGTCTGACTTGAATCCAAAAATGAGGCAAAACATCATCAATAACACGTTGAATACTTGCAGGTATTGGATTGTATATAACTATCCCTCACAGTGATCAGCGCCATTTCCTTGCTGAGTACTGGGCTGTGATGTCTGTGGGGTGAGCAGTGGTGTGCTTTGCCCCATCTAGGGGGCTGTTTTATCCATCCAGGGGTATGCAGAGGTGTGCTGTGCTCCATCCAGGAGGCTGTCCATCCAGGGCTGTGCTGTCCATCTAGTGTGCTATCCACCCAGGGGCTGTAAAAAAAGTCAAGGAAAGTAAAAAATAATAATAATAATAATAATTTAGAAAAAAAGTTTAAAAGTAGATTTTTTTTGTGCTGTACCCCAGTGTATCCATGTAGACACTGTGATGCTGCAGGCATTACCACCCCCACCCCCCCAGTGCATCCATATAAGCACTGTGATGCTGCTGGCTGTACACCAGTGCATGCTTCCGTCCCCAAGTGTATCCATATATACACTGTGATGCTGCAGGCTGTATCCCAGTGTTACTATAAAAGTACTGTGATGCTGCTGGCCATACCCCAGTGTATCCAGTTCCATATAAGTACTGTGACACTGCTGGCCATACTCCAGTGTATCCAGATCCATATAAGTACTGTGATGCTGCTGGCCGTAACCCAGTGTACCCAGTTTCTATATAAGTACTGTGATGCTGCTGTCTGTACTCCAGTGTATCCAGATTCCATTCAAGTAGTGTAATGCTGCTGACCATACCTGAGTGGGGATAACTTTTATATATATTTAAATGGAGGTTAATCAGTATACACTAATACGTACCCTAGTGTATCCATACAAATACTGTGATGCTGCAGGCTGTACCCAAGTGTATTCATACAAACACAGTGATTCCACAGGCTGTATCCCAGTGAATCCATATAAGTACTGTGACATTGCTGGCTGTACCCCAGAGTATCCAGATTCCATATAAATACTGTGATGCTGCAGGCCGTAAACCAGTGTGGAAAAACTATTATGTACATTTAAACTGAGATTAATCAGTATACACTAATACGTACTGCACTCAAAGTGGAGCCTCCTTCCACAAATGTGGAGATGAGCAGCACAAGTCAACATGCTGACATAGAAATTGAGGATGCTACTGTGGAAGTGCACCAAGATGAGGAGAATTTTTGTGTAGCTGATGCTAATAAGGATGTTGATGATGTTGAATTGATGTTGAGGATGTTGTTGATTAGGATGTTGTCTGTGTAAATCAGGCACCAGTGGAAACAGTTGTTGCCCATGATAAGAAAAAGCCCATTGTCATGCCTGGACATAAAAAAAAATCCACTTCTTATGTGTGGAATTATTTCTACCCATATTCGGACAACAATTGTCAAGTCATCTGTAGTGTTTGTAAAGCCAGAGTTAGTAGAGGAAGGGACCTTAACCATCTAGGAACCTCCTCCTTGTTACGTCATCTGCAGTGCATTCATCAAAAGTTTTTGCCAAATTCAGAAACTTTGGCTAAAAAGTAAAAACAAGCAGTCCAGTGTCAATTAGCTCCTTTCTCTCTGCTAGATCCAAGCACATGCCATCTCCACCACCAACACCTAAAACAACAGTATCCTCAATCATGATAAGAATTAGTTCTGCATCCAATGTGATAAAGCTAACTGAGTCCTCCCCTATCCAGGATTCCTCAGAAGAATCCTTTAGCACTATGCCTGCTGCTGCTGAGAGTGGATCTTTATCCCAGAAGGGGACCAGGAAGACTATTGATAGTAGTTTAAAAAAACAATTGACTGTTTAACAATCCTTTGCAAGGGGGAGCAAGTATGACAACAGTCACCCAGTTGCACAGCGGATTACTGACACCATAACATCTATGCTGGTATTAGATGTGCATCCAATGTCACAGCTACCAAATCCCACCTAGATTCCACTGCACTAAAAAAGCAATTTCCTGCCTGTACAAGGACGTTAAAAAAAACCTTATTTAGTGTCTTCTAAAATGCCATTGTACCCACTGTCCACTTAACCACAGATATGTAGACAAGTATAACAGGGCAAACTCAAGATGACATGACTCTAACAGCCCACTGGGTGGGTGTATTACCTTCAGTGGCACCAGCAGCAGCAACATTTAAGAAAACGCAGCTCATTCAGAAACATGCTACTCTGTGTATCACCAGTTTCACTAAGAGGCATACCACTGACATCCTCTTAGAAAATCTCAGGAAAATCTTTGCAAAATGGCTTACCCCATTTGGATTATCCTCAGGATTTGTCATTTCTGACAATGCCACCAATATTGTGAGAGTATTACAGCTGGGTGAATTCCAACATGTCCCATGTTTTGCTCACACAATCAACTTGGTGGTGCAATGTTTTTGTAAAAAATGACAGAGTTGTGCAGGAGATGCTCTCTGTGGCCCAAAATATTTCTGGACATTTTCACCATTCAGCAGACACTTTTAGAAGATTGCAGCACTTGCAAGAAATGTTACATTTTCCCTGCCACCAGCTGCAGCAAAGGGTAGTAACAAGGTGGAACACCACCCTTACTATTCTTCAGCAGATGGAGGAACAGCAAAAAGCCATCCAAAGCTACACAACAACCTATGACATAGGAAGAGGATGAGAAATGTACCTTACTAAAGCTCAGTGGAGAATACTTTCTGTGTTGTGCAAGGTGCTGAAACCCTTCGAAGTAGTCACCTGTGAAGTGAGTTCAGACACTTCCAGCTTGAGTCAGGTAATTCCCCTTATTAGTCTGTTGAAAACAGCTTGAAAAACTGAAGGAGGAGCTGAAATGAAGCGATATCACTAAGTATGTCAGACTTGTAGATCAAGTCCTTTACCTGCAAGATCCAAGGGTTGTCAGGATCTTCCAATCAGATCAATACATTTTGTCGATCGTGCTTGATTCTAGGTTTAAATCACACATTTTGTCTTTCTTCCCAACAGACATGGGGCCTGATTCACTACAGATTGCAAATATTGCATACGCACGCAGTTAAACTGCGATAGCAAATCAAACCACTGCAATCACAATGCAAACTCAGAACTACATAAGGTCGCCCACTTTACCATAAGCACATCTGTAACACTTAGCAGAATAGTGAAACTATCAGTACAATCGAGTACCATCGGACCTATGCGCACACTTGCAAAAGCCTTGACCTTACTCAGAAATTTGCTACAGCTACGCACGCTAGCTATATATTACACTGTGTTTGGCTTTGCAGTTGATAATTTATGCACACCCCTAAAACGGCGTGCAAATGCACTGGCATGCCTGCATTCGGCCAACCAACCCCATCACCACCCACAAATGGCACTTCCTGTAAATCACTCTGTGATGGGTCTGCGTAGCTTCTGCATTTGCAGTCCTGATCGCAGTGGCTGGTTCGTGCACGCACACTGCGATGCTTACGCATGCGCAAAACACAACAAATGTCCGATTGCATGCATATTAGCTACTGCAATCCTTGCTGAATCAGGCCCACAGATTTGAAGAGATTCAAAGAGCTGTTGGTAAGCAAATTGACAGCTCAAACAGCATGTGATGCAGCGATAGCTCCTCTTACAGTTTCTCCAGCAAGTGTAGTTGCTAGAAATAAACTAAACTTTCCCAAAAGACCCACTGGTGATGTAGATGAGTCAACACAACCTAGTTTTAACATCTGGTTGGGTCTTAAAGATTTGCTTACAATTAATTAGACCTCTACCATGACTCCATCTGATACGGTCACCATTCAAAGAATTGATATGGACTATTTTCATGATAGCGTCCAAATAGGCATGTCAGACAGTCCATTTGACTACTGGCAGGAAATAAAAAGGCAATTTGGAGGCCCTTGCACAAACTGACTTTGCTTTACTTGAGCTGCCCACCCTCCAGTGTGTACTCAGAAAGAGCACAGCCGGGAACCTTGTCAGCGATCGACATAGGACGCTACTCCCTCAAAACGTGGAAAATATGATGTTCATTAAAATGAAAGCAATTTCCATGAGTAAGACCTTTACCGACAATTACATATAAAAAATACAAAGGCACCTGTAATGGTGGATTCCAGCGGGGACTAATTAATATTGTGTGAAGATGATGTACACACTGATGAGGGTGAGGAATTGGATGATAATAGCAACAACATCTTGCCTCTGTAGAGCAAGTTTGTGCACTTAGAGATCACTGCCAGCAATGTCAGATACCCATTGGTAACTTGTTTTGTGGAAGTCCCAAAAAATCCAAATGCTTAAGCCACAATTGGCAGCCCTTGTCGCTGAAGTGATTGGTTTGTTAAACTGTGCATATCCTGTTTACTATATACAACATAAGGGTGGTTGGAAGGCCCCAAGGACAATTCTATCTTGCAGCTCTTTTCTTTGCATTATGCGCTGTTTGGGGCATTGCTGACTGTCTTTTTGTATAGACAACAAACATTTTTTATAGTTTATTAAACTTCCATCCTGTATGCCACTGCAGTGCCACTCTTGTTTCCTATATATGCCATGTTGGAAGTTGCACTGCCACAGCCGCTGAAATCTTCTATATGCGGTTGATGAATCCAAAAAATGTCCAGAAATTGTTATGACCACAGACAGCATCTCCTGTATGCCCCTTTCATTTTTTTTTACATTCCGAACCACAAAGTTGCTTTGGTGGGCAAAACATGGTAGATTTTCAAATAAACACTGTTTTTTTCATTCCTGTCAACCAAAACTGGTTGTCACATGACCCTGGTAAATTAATAGGTTGCTATAAATAATGGTTCAGCTCAATGAATGCATGACACAGTTGTATGTAGGTGACTCTAAGCGGAATAACTGGATAATGTAGATGGTGGATGTCATGCAAGAGACCAGAAATATAAGCAGCAGCACAGAACATCTTACTGTCAGGATGTGTGCAATAAAGTGCAAATTAGTTTAATACAAAAATTAGATGTGTATATTGGTCACATACATACATAATTACATGGTACATACTGTGCATAAACCAGGCTGAGGTAACCTGAAGCAAACCACTCTTTGTTGACAAAGAACTTCCAGCAGGCCCAGCAAATAGTATGGATGTAAGGAGTTGTAGGTCAGCCTAAGAGCTACAGGCTGCTTTCCTCTGATGTAAACAGCAAGTCTTGGTCTCATTATCCCTAACAACCTCCCTGAGCACAAAGTAAACATCTGTTTACAGTGTGTGCTATTTAGTAGCACCTCCAAAAGCAAGGCCACTGCATTTCTATTAGATGTATAAAAAACCTCCTCCAGATCAAAGATGTCTTTCAGGAACTGAAGAACTTGATCCTACATTGATCCTCCCTCATACATTTTCTTCAGAATCAAAACATTAAAATAAATAAATTTACAAACTAATCAATCCTTCTGTTCTTTCCCTGTCTTCAGTCCATAAACATATTCCAACTCCCTCGGTCCTCTGACCTAGTTCTTAATGAAAACATTCTTGGTTTTTAAACTTCCTATGGGGTCGTATAGTTTATTATACAGCCATCCTGTCTACCACTGCAGTGCCACTCTGTGCCATGTTGGAAGTTGAACTGCCACATGTTAGTGCCGCCCACTGCTGTCACTTAGCTTAGTCAGCCAGCTAGCTCGATGCAACCTTTTGGCCTAAACTGGATGGAATCAATATTGTGAGCTGTAAGGTGGTCAAATTGACTGGAAAAGACTGAAAATAAATGTTATTGAGGTTAATAATGCTGTAGGAACAAAAACAGGCCCCAATGATGTGATTTCAGCTGTTTTTATGATTGTTTAGAAAAAAATACAGATCCAAAACCAAAACATGCAAGGGCAGTTTTGGCAAAACCAAATCCAGATCCAAAACATGAAGGAAATACAGATCCAAAACCGGAACCAAAACATGGGGTCGGCGCACATCTCCAAAGTTTAGTCATGTAATTCTAAATGTTAGTGATTCATTTGTATCCCATCTGCACATTTTGAGTTAAACCATGCTGATTTTATTTTTAAATGCATTATTGTATATTTTTTATAACATATTTTGCATGTATGAGTAATTATCTTCTGTACATACTGTTTATGCTTTTGTTCTATTTCTGTAATCTTGGTTTCTATGTATTTCCAGAAACATGGTAATTTACACTCTGCATAACTCTGCATATTAATGAACAGTGAAACACAGATGAACATGAATCACAAAGAAATTGAGATTATATAGAAAAGTGCATAATGTCATACCCAGAAGGGCTCATCAGTGACAAGGGTGATTGTGTCATTAGCATTATACAGTCTAATTTTTAATATTTAATTTGCTGATAGTATTTTCACAGTTTGTAGTCTAAAGGAAATCTGATAAAGTTTATTAGTTCTCTGGGGAAACATTTGTTCTCTATTTGAAAGTTTGAGAATTAGGTGAAATTCCCTAAATAACCAGATGCACAAAATACGAGGATATCAAACAATAATGTGACTTAAAGAGATTCTCTACATACCTTTAAAAAATAACCATGTACATGCCTGTGCAGTACATAGTGAAGTGATAAAGCGCGATTCAATTATTGACGATGCCCTGCTATATACATTACCACTAATTAGTGTAAATAGTCTGCTCATTTTTCTGTGCACCTCTATGGGATGGAAGGAAAACCATGTGATCTGCATGAACATGTCAAACTCTTTACCATCATACTGATCACTTTGCAGCTTCCATCTTGGCATATATTAGAACACCCCTGAGAATTTTCTAACCCCTCTGCTGAGCCTATTTTGACACTGGTTGATCACATTGCAAAATGGATTTTAGTAATAATGTAGTACCGCACAAATTCTAGCAATTTCATAAAAAATAAGAATGATTGTCTATTTATTCCTTTCGACACAGCAAATAAAACCTACCCAAAATAAGCACAAAATATCCAAATTTATTGAAAAACCTAACCTGGGTTTACCATAAAACATGTTTTTGCTTTAAATTAATCACCAAATTGCTGTAAAATCATTACCTTTTGCAATCAGAGGCTATTACATTTGGCCCTTGTGTTAATTGTTTTGGTATCAATAGATCTATTCAAAATAGCAAAAAGCTAATTTCTACACATAGGTTTGCATAATATAATCTGCATATAAAAATTATATTACTATTTAATTTTGCTTGTTTTTGCCATCCTGAATTAAAAACATACAAAGTGTGAGAATAATATAATAGTGAGAATAATATAATAGCCCAACAAGACATATCATTCGAAAACTAGAAAACTTGCTGCCTCAAATTAGGGGACTCCTATTGAGCAGATCTAGGTTTTAGAACACTCCATAACATGCTAAAATGCAATGCAATGTAATAGGTGAAAAAGATTCGCATCTGAATAGCAGGCGGAAAAAAGTGCAGAATTACGGTTTTGGGGTGTACCACTGCAGGTCTGGAGACCTGTGTGTGGATGATCAGATCCATACATTCTGCTTATGTTGCATCTGGGTGAGATTCTAAATGTGGACAGTCTATGATTTTTCATACCGAGGGTTTGGATATGGAGTTTAGACGTCACTGAACCACAGCTGTTTTTTGTACTTCCATCAAAGCATTTTGCAATATTTTGATCGAACAAAGTGCTATTATATTATTATAAATGTATTGTCTTTTTAATAAAATATGTTACTATAAGTTTGGCGGGGATGTAGTTTATAGACCAGCGGTCTAAATGCTGCTGGTCTATATACCGATAGCAGAAGGCCGACAGGGGACTTAAGATAAGCATTGAAATACCGACGCCTATCTTAACTCCGATGCCAGAATGCAGTAGGACGCCGGACCAATCGAGGTAAGTCTGGCCATCCTTAGCACTTAGCCACGGGGGGGTTGTCCCTGGGGGGACTTAGGGTTAGGCACCACCCGGGAAGGGTTAGGCTAGGGGAAGGGGGGTTAGGGTTAGGCACCACTGGGGGGTAGTTAGGGTTAGGCACCACCCGGAGGGTTAGGTTTAGGGTGCGGGGGGGAGGGTTAGGCTTAGGCACCCCCCGGGGGTTAAGCACCACCCCGGGAGTTTTAGGGTTAGGTACCCCTAAGGGAACGATAGAGTTAGGGGGGTGAAAGGTAGGGTTAAGGGACTTACCTGCTCTGTCAGGATTCTCCTCTGTTGGTCTTCTGGTGTCGGCATTTCATACCGGCGGTTATTGAGCCTCTGGGATTTCATACCCAACCCATTTGGCGACTTGATGCTTTTTATTTCTGCCATATCCAATTTATCTAGTAAGACATATATCTATAAATTAGCAAAAAAAGTTCTCTTTTCTCTGTACTTCTAGTGACTAATTTTAGTCTTATTTGGCTAACACAGGCTCATCTTTTTTGAAGCTGTACATTTACAAATAATTATATATCTTTCATATATTAGCACCTGCTAAGTTTTCTTCTTTGTGTAGTCATATAGTTTTCAAGTATTGTTGCAGGTACAATTTAGTGTGCTGGGGGACATCTCCATTTTTGTTTTTTTGTTTAGGTAAAGGAGATGCAAAGACTTTCAATCCGTAGAAACTCTCCATGTATAAAGTTGAAACATGAGAGATGTACCTAATTCTCTATATAGATGATCTGAATATAGTTCTTAAAGAATATAAAGAGAAGGTGAATTCTCAACAAACATTTGGGAAAAACAGCAAGGACCTGGGAACAATAACAAAATACCTAGGTATCATGATGATCTCCTTCAACTTCCACACACTTGGACAATGTCATGATTACCTCCTGTTGGCAAACAATATAAATAAGAACAAGGTTGACTGTGACATAGTTCTCCTGACAAAACAATGGTAACTGAGAAAACCTGTACAGTTTTGAATCATTACCTCATAAAATGTGTTAAACTTTCCACCATATATTAGAGACACTGATTTCATAATTATTATACATTATTAAATGATACATTGGAATACACTTGTACTGCTCAAGATACAGTCAGCAATTTATTTGTGGTGCAAGCCACTCAATCCCAATGTTGTCTATGGGCTAAAGACATAGTTGATGTGATGACTGCATTGTTTACTGTCACAGCCCACAACAGAGACCTCAGACTCAGACTCTGGCACTTACCTTTGTGGGTCCTATCCCGTTTCGCTTTCTGGCTCCCACAATGTGCAGCGCTGCCCGTTGTCCTCTCTGATGGGTCCCGCTATCTTCTCTCCTCCACGCCAGCTTCGGATGACCGCTTCGGCTCCAATACTTACACGCTGATAGATGCTGTCCTCTGGGCCATGGGTGCGGCCAACTTGGATTTACCCATGTGACTCACTACCGCCAATGAGGACGCTTCTGCTTCTGCTCAGCCAATTAGCGTCCTGTACTTCCTATAAAGGGATGGCTCCTGCTCCCACAAGCTGCCAGTGCAACAAGTCTCTTAGTGTAACTAAGTGACCCTCCTCACTGCGCTCCCATTAGGTATTTACTACCTTCTAGTGACTTTGCACCAGATGGCTTCCTAGCCGCTCCAAGTAGCTTCCAAGCTACCATCGTCACCTCACGGCTTCCTAGCCGCTCCAAGTAGCTTCCAAGCTACCATCGTAACCTCACAGCTTCCTAGCCACTCCAAGTAGCTTCCAAGCTACCATCGTCACCTCACGGCTACCTAGCCGCTCCAAGTAGCTTCCGAGCTACCATCGCCACCTCAGGCTCTCTAGCCGCTCCAAGTAGCTTCCAAGCTACCACCGTCACCTCACAGCTCTCTAGCCGCTCCAAGTAGCTTCCGAGCTACCACCGTCACCTCACAGCTCTCTAGCCACTCCAAGTAGCTCTCGTGCAACCAACAATCACCTTATGGTTCCTTAGCCGCATCAACTAGCCCCTGTGCTACCTTTATCCACTGTATGGTTCCCAGCCACATCAAGTAGTCCTGTACTGTCAAGGTTCTCTACCTACCATCCTCACTCACTCGTAAGTCCTTTCTGGCCTGGTATACCTTTTCATGCATAGGAACTTTATCAAACCTAGTCTCCTCCAGAGGGCATCTGAGTCGAATAGAACTAATTTAAGACCCAACCTGGGAACACAGTCTCAAGAATCCACAGCCATGACAGTTTGCACTGGCCTGATGAACTCGGCAAGTGGTCAAGGATCTGGTCCGGATTCCTCTCAAGATGTCCTTTCTCGTCTGCAAAGACAAGAGACTTCTCAAGCCCAACTCATCCAGTTCATTCAAGATATCTCGCTTGGATAGTATTCAGGCCCTATTATCCAATCCTGCGCCAACTAATGCTCAAGCTACAATTTCCTCCTCTGTGGCAACTTCACCTCTACCACCATCCACGTCTCGGTTTCCACCTTGCACTTCCCATCAAGTTTGATGGCAATCCCAAACTATGCAGGGGTTTCCTGAACCAGTGCTAGATTCATTTCGAACTTCAACCAGCTAATTTCCCAACTGCCAGATCCCAAGTAGCTTACATAATCTCGTTACTCTCCGGACAAGCGCTCGATTGGGTTTCACAACTTAGGGAAAATTCTGATCTGCTACTCTCTAACTATTCTGATTTCATTGCCATGTTTCATAGAATCTTTGACGAACCCAGAAGAGTCACGTCTGCCTCAACAGATATCCTTCGTCTTCAGCAAGGCAGTAAAATAGTCGGACAGTACGCTATCCAATTCTGAACCTTGTCCTCAGAGCTCAACTGGAATGAGGATGTTCTCATTGCAGTCTTTTGGAGTGGGCTTTCCGAAAGGCTCAAAGATGGCTTCTCGTGACCTTCCTCCTAAATTGGATGAGTTAATCTCTCTTTGTAATAAAGTGGATCTACGACATAGAGAACGTACTAAAGAGAGAGGTAGATCTGACTGGGGTAAACCACATCTTGCTCCTCAATTCCATGCCCCTCCTATGGGCGAAGAACCCATGCAGGTTAACCATTCCCATTTGTCTGCGGAGGAGCGACAGAAGAGGCAGAGACAGAATCTCTGCATGTATTGTGGATCATCTCAACATTTAATTAAGGGTTGCCTCATTCATCCGGGAAACACCTCCACCTAACGTATTGCAAAAAGGTTAAGTTAGGAGTTGCCATTGATTCATCTAGGAAGTCAGATTCCACCATCCAGGCTCAATTGAGACTTCCACAGGGTCTTAAAATTGTTCCAGCTCTTCTAGATTCTGGAGCCACAGAAAATTTTATGACCACGGACTTCGTTCATAAATATCGGATTCCTGTCGAAGCACTATCATGAGTCATCACTTTGACTGCCATCGATGGTAGTCAAATTAATAGTGGAACCATCACCCATCTCACGAAGCCACTTGAACTTACCATCGGGGTTCTCCACTCTGAGAATTTGTCCTTCCTAGTGATTCCCAAAGCCTCTCATCCTCTAGTCCTCAGGTTACCCTGGCTACAGAGACATTCTCCACATAATGTATTAAATTAAGGGGTTTATAGCGCTCTCAATCCTGTCTTGGAATTGTCCCTAGCTGCTCCACTGGTAAAGGTATCCCAACCTCTAAAAAATTGGTTAAATAAATGATTAATAGTGGTGCGCTCTGGGGCAATTGTGATATGTGGATAATGGGCCCAAAAAAAAAAAAAAAAAAAATGAAGGAAAAAAAATGAAGGAAAAAAATGAAGGAAAAAATTATTTAAAAAGAAAGGAAAATGTCCAGCTAATGTCTCAACATAAAGTCCCGACTTGAATCTGTAGGCAGTTTGTTCTTAGAATTATTTAGACAACTGAATAAATGACATGCGTTCCTAGTCCCTGACCGGGAATGTGTACAACAAAAAATCCTAGTGTCTCTTATGGAGTAGGATCTTTGGATAGTCTCAGAAAATATGTAGCTCTTAACGAGTTAATTTCGTGATGTCTGTAGGATGGATGTTCTTATATTGTGCTTGATGGTAACATACACCTCTTAATCCGCATTCCACCTCAAATATAATACATGGGCACAGTATCAGGGATCATGGTGAACACGATTGATGCAGGTAGGTAAGAAATGGATTGTACTTACCCAATATGTAGTATCGCTCCTGCTGGTTCTCCTTGTCCCGGTGCTCCTGCAAATGCTTCTGAGGGTGCTTGATACGTGGGGTATGCTGCTGCACACTAAGTGTTGTGGTACAAATTGTACTGCAGACTACAGTCTAATAAAACTTGATTTATTGATATTATTCTATGACTCAAACGAGTCTCTAAATACACATCCTGTACACAGGAATCATGAACTCAAAGTCATTAAAGTATATGAAAAGTTCTCTCATTAAAAAATCATGTGGGTAAGGGGCGTGGCCCAACGCGTTTCATCCGATTTGCGGACTTTATCAAGGTGCCCACTTTTCCCTTTATTGTCTTTATATAGAGTAGGGAATTAGTCTGTCTATGGCTCCGATGTGCGCCCGTACTTCCGGGTTGCGCACATTGGCGCGTCATAGCCAGTGATGGTATGCGGAGCTTCTAATGCTAGAGTGTGCATAGGAGTCCCTATTATCATTCTGCGCATGCGCCGTCTCCGGCGGCCATTTTGTCATAGCTTTAAGTAATGTATTAGAGTACCGGCCTCCTCTTGATGTTATGCTGCTATCACTAGAGTCTGTGTTGGATATCAGCCACCTCCTGCGGCCATTTTGTCTGTGATCGATTTGTATTGCTGTAATGTATCACAAGATGGCCATTTTGTTTTTATTAACAGACTAGCTCTTTTGGTATAGCCTTACTTCAGCCCTCTTTATGGTTGTTAGAAATTGGATTGATTAAGTGTTGCTGTGCATATGGCAGCCATCTTGTTGGTTGGTAACATAGCAATAAACTATAATGATACTCTTTAGAGATCAGTTACCATATTCCTAATCTGATCATCTTCGCTAATATTTGCATAAATAAATGAATAAAAAATAAAATATAAAAATTAACAAGGTTCCCCCTATCTTTTCTTATTAAGCGTATTGCAAACTCCTTTTAAATTATTATTACCAGTTATTTATATAGCGTACACATATTCCGCAACGCTGTACAGAGAATAGTTGGCCATTCACATCAGTCCCTGTCCCAGTGGAGCTTACAATCTATGTTCCCTATCACATGCTCACAAACATACACACTAGGGTTAATTTTTATGTTTGGAGCCAATTAACCTACCAGTATATTTTTGGAGTGTGGGAGGAAACCGGAGCACCCGGAGGAAACCCACGCAAGCACAGGGAGAATATACAAACTCCACACAGTTAGGGCCATGGTGGCAATCGAACCCACGACCTAAGTGCTGTGAGGCAGTAACGCTAACCATTACACCGTCTGTGCTGCCCAAATGTATGTTTATCATCTCACTACCTCTTATATAATTTGATTAAAGACTGCAATGTCACTTAATTTTTTGGCAATTGGTTGTTGAAACACCAACTATTATATTATTCAAGTATATGAGTAGTTAATTGAACATGGACGAATTAAGGGCGGAGTCTAGAGCAGCACCATGTATATCTCTACATGGGGCTCGATACGTCCTATACATATTAGTTGCTGATAATAGTGAGATTGTTAGACATGTTCTATAGGGTTGTAATTTTTGGGATTCACACTATATAATGATGCAGAGGGCCTACATCTCCAAGTGATTCCCTCTATAATTTGAACAACTGTACTTATGGGTCAATATTTAATCCTTCTGGGATACGTGTCCGTAAATTGAAGATCCATCTGCTTTCTATTTTATCAATTCTGGAATTGTGGTCACCACCTCTCCAATTTGGTTTGACTTGATCAATGGCTACAAATTTTAGTCCCCTAGGGTTCATGTGATGTTCTTTCTTAAAGTGTTCTGACACACTGTGTTGTTCAAACCCTTTCCTGATGTTGCGAATATGTTCTCCAATCCTAATCTTCAAACTTCTAGTGGTGCGTCCCACATACTGTAAGTGACATGGACATTCAAGGATGTAAATAACATCTTTGCTGTTACAGCTTAGAGTATGTCTTATTTTATGCTCTTGTTTGGTTGTATTGCTTATTATATAATTAATTGGAATAGTACTTTGATGTCCTTGATTTTTGCATGGTTGACAATATCCACAATAGTAGAAACCGCTCTTGGCGGTAACACCATCCAATGTGGATTGTCTAGCGCATTTGTTAGTCTTTAAATGGTTCCTAACTAGTTTCTGTTTTAAATCAGGAGCCTTTCTATACACTATGTAAGGTATGTCAGGGAGAATAGCTGTCAGTTTGTCGTCCAGATGTAAGATGGACCATTTATTCTCCACATAATGACTGGTCTGCTATGCAAATAACTTCTTGGAGCACTAACTGTTTCAAGAATTGTCTTCACCGAGCAGTCCCAGTTTGAGCTTCTGAAGTTCAGTTACCTACAGCCTTGCCCGTACCCTACTCGGACTTTTCGGATGTTTTCAGTAAGCAAAAGGTGGACTTATTACCTCCCCATCGCAATTGGGACTGTCCCATAGATTTAATTCCTGGGAAGAAACCTCCGCGAGGACACATCTATCCGCTTTCACTCCCTGAAACTCAAGCCATGTCTGAGTACATTGCGGAAAACTTAAACAAAGGATTTATTCGGCCCTCTTCGTCCCCAGCAGGGGCCGAATTTTTCTTCATCAAAATAAAGGACAGGGGATTATGTCCGTGCACTGACTATCGTGGGCTCAACGATATAACCATCAAAAATCGTTACCCTCTTCCCCTCATAACTGAATTATTTGACAGAGTCATAGGGGCCACAATATTCACGAAGCTTGATTTAAGAGGGGCCTTCAATTTGATCCATATCCGTCCCGGAGATGAGTGGAAAACAGCTTTCAACACCAGAGATGGGCACTACAAGTATCTCGTCATGCCCTTCGGCCTTTGTAATGACCCAGCTGTTTGTCAATTCTTCGTCAACGAAATCTTCCGGGATCTCCTATATAAGAGTGTGGTCATCTACTTGTACGACATTCTGATCTTCTCTCAGGATTTGATGACCCATCAGATCCAAGTGAAAGAAGTCCTCCTGAGGTTATGCTCCAATCAACTCTTCTGAAAATTGGAAAAATGTGTATTCTAAGTAACCAGTGTGCCATTTCAAGGTTACATCATCTCCGGAACTATTCTTCAGATGGACCCCGTGAAACTTCAAGCCGTCCTCGATTGGACTGCTCCAATATCTCTGAAATCAATACAGTGGTTTTTAGGGTTTGCCAACTACTACTGCAAGTTTGTAAAAGGGTTTTCCAGGTTGGTGGCTCCCATCACCGCTCTCACCTGCAAAGGAGCGGATCTAACCACTTGGTCTGTGGAAGCTACCTCGGCCTTTCAACTTCTGAAACAGATGTTCATCTCTGCCCCCATATTGAAACAGCCGGATTTAACATGACCCTTCATTATGGAAGTTGATGCCTCTTCTGATGGAATATGCAGTGGTCCTCTCTCAACGTTTTGACGATGAGAAACTCCATCCTTGTGGATTTTATTCCTGGAAATTTCTACCAGCGGAGAGGAATTATTCCATCGGTGACCAAGAGATGCTCACCATGAAATTGGCTCTCGCGGAATGGCGATATCTTCTGGAAGGGGCTCATTTCCCGATCACTATTTACACCGACCACAAGACATTACTTTATTTAAAATCTGGTAACTGTTTGAATCCTCGGCAGGTCAGATGGGCGATGTTCTTTTCTAGGTTCAACTACAAACTCTCCTATCATCCCGGATCACAAAATTGTAAAGCTGACACTCTTTCTCATTCCATGGAAAGTGATTCCAAGCAGCTTCCTGAGCAGTGTCATCCCATCATGGATCCAATGTCGTTTGCTACTGCCAGCATCTCCTTGACGCATCCTATTGGAAAAACGTTTGTTGCATCTCATCTCCGCAAAAAGTTGTTACACTGGGCACATGCATCTCATTTCTCTCGACACTATGGTATTGAGAAAACTCTTGAATTCATTTGGCGATCTTATTGGTGGCCTTCAATGAAAGCGGACGTTGTCTCCTATATTTCTTCATGTGTGAAGTGTGCCCCACACAAAGTACTTCAGCAGGCTCCTTCCGGACAACTCCAACCATTGGCCGTCCCTTCCCAGCCATGGACACACTTGTCGATGGATTTCATCACTGACCTTCCACCATCTCAGCTTCACAACACAATCTGGGTTATCGTGGACTGGTTTTCTAAAATGGCCCACTTTGTACCCCTTACTGGGCTTCCGTATGCATCACTACTGGCCCAGAATTTCATAAAGGAGATCTTTCGACTTCATGGTCTACCACAAGAAATCATTTCTGACAGAAGTGTACAGTTTGTGGCGAAGTTTTGGAGGTCACTTTGTTCAGCCCTTCGGGTGAAACTCAAGTTCTCCACCGCTTATCATCCTCAAACTAATGGACAGACCAAAAGGGTTCCTACACACCTTCATCTCCTCCTCCCAAGATGATTGGATTGAGCTTCTCCCTTGGGCTGAATTTGCTCACAACAATCAGTATCATACATCCATGGATTCAACTCCATTTCTTACAGTCTTTGGCCTTCATCCTCAGATTCCAGACTTCCCTTTACTCCAGGCTCTGGATGTGCCTGCTACCAAAGTATCCCTTCAACAATTCTCTGACATTTGGAGAAAGGTTCACTCCGCTCTCACTAAAGCTTCAGCCTGGTACAAGAAATTTGCTGACCGCAGAAGACGAGCTATTCCAAATCTTCAAACTGGAGATATGGTCTGGCTTTCCACTCAAAACCTCAGACTCTGAGTACCCTCAATGAAATTTGCACCACATTATATTGGTCCTTTTCCGATTATCAAGGTCCTGAATCCAGTAGCTTACAAACTGAAACTACCGCCTTTTCTTCGGATACCCAAATCCTTTCTTATTTCTCTCCTGAAGCCACTGGTCCTAAACAGATTCCAGAAGGATCCTCCCAAAGCTTCTAGTGTCCGAACTCAACAAGAAGAGGAATTTGAGGTTGACAGAATCCTAGACTCCTGTTGTCGAAACAATCATCTTCAATACCTCATCAATTGGAAGGGATATGTTCCAGAAGAAAGGATTTGGATAAATGCTTCCGATGTTCATGCTCCTCGCCTATTCAAGGCCTTCCATACGGAGTTCCCTCATAAACAAAAAAAGTGTCCAGTGGCCACACATGAAGAGGGGGGTACTGTCACAGCCCATAACAGAGACCTCAGACTCAGACCCCATCACTTTGCAGTTCCTATCCCGCTGCGCTATCCAGCTCCCACGATGTGCAGCGCTGCCCACTGTCCTCTCTTCTCCATGCCGGCTTTGGATGGCCACTCCAGCTCCAATAGTTACACACTGAAAGGTGCTGTCCTCTGGTCAATGGGCACGGCCATCTTGGATTTACCCACGTGACTCCACTACTACCGCCAATGAGGATGCTTCTGCTTCTGCTCAACCAATTAGCGTCCTGTACTTCCTATAAAGGGATGGCTCCTGCTCCCACAAGCTGCCAGTGCAACAAGTCTCTTAGTGTAGCTAAGTGAGACTCCTCACTGCGCTCCCTATAGGTATTTACTGCCTTCTAGTGACTTTGCTCCAGATGGCTTCCTAGCTGCCCCAAGTAGCTTCCAAGCTACCATCGTCACCTCACGGCTACCTAGCCACTCCAAGTAGCGTCTGAGCTACCATCATCACCTCACGGCTTCCTAGCCGCTCCAAGTAGCTTCCAAGCTACCATTGTCACCTCACAGCTACCTAGCCGCTCCAAGTAGCTTCCAAGCTACCATCGTCACCTCACAGCTACCTAGCCGCTCCAAGTAGCTTCTGAGCTAACACCGTCAAGTCACAACTCTCTAGCCGCTCCAAGTAGCTTCCAAGCTACTACCATCACTTAACGGCTCTCTAGCCGCTCCAAGTAGCTCTCGTGCTACCATCGGTCATCTCATGGCTTCCTAGCTGCTCCAAGTAGCTCCCGAGCTACCAACAATCACCTTAAAGTTCCATAGCCGAATCAACTAGCCCTTGTGCTACCTTCATCCATCATACGGCTCAGAGCCAGTCAAGTAGTCCTGTGCTGTCGAGGTTCTCTACCTACCATCCTCACTCACTCATAAGTCCTTTCCAGCCTGGTATACCTTTTCATGCATAGGAACTTTATCAAACCAAGTCTCCTGCAGAGGGCATCTGAGTCGAATAGAACTAGCTTAAGACCCAACTCGGGAACACATCTCAAGAATCCACAGCCGTGACATTTACATTGTAATCAGGCTGAACTGTGATTGTCTGGAGGTGAGATTGTGGTTATACAATTATCCCTTTTGGTCTCTTTATGTGTGTGTTCAGCAGTGCCATACATGGGTCTTTACAAGTCATCAACCACTGAAGTCATGCTGTTATAGTTTGTGATCAAGCTGTTTAATGTGTCATATGTTAGGTCATAGCTTTGCTCTGTCTTCTGCATTATTTTTTTTTCCACTTGGGTCATACTAATTATAACATTGTATACTGGAACAAGAATATTTTTGAACATTTAGGGATGACTGACAATTGAATGATTAATTTATACAATGGAAATTGTGAGGCTTGTCCTCTTCATAAACCTTAAGACTGCGGAGGACATGTCCTCCACAGCATTCGGTGCACTAAGAAAAAAAAAATATCTTTCTCCCAGTCCTGATGACCAGTGGGAACTCTTGGCAGTAGCTATGAATGAATGTCAGCAGCAATATTGTTAGAAGAGCTGGAATTTCCTTGTTTAAACTCCTAGACCACTTTTGCCATGTCCTGCTTGCAATCACTGCAGATATCCATAGCCACAAACATTTACTGATGGACAGATATGCAGCACAGTCAATGTAATATATCTGTGAATTACATCATTCACAGACATATCACTGGTACACACTGGCCGATGGGCACCAGATATATTGGCCGATCAATTGATTGGCCCATATATATCGGCCAGTATGTACCCAGCTATAGACTCCAGCTTTTAAAACCTGGTTGTGGTAATGAGAGAGGCAGTGCTAGAGCTTGACAAGCTCATATTAATTGCAACTTACTATTATTATATCACTGTTTAAAACATTTTCTTTTATACACTATTTAAAGAAAAAAAATCTTTCAAGTCTTAGCAAGAATTTCAAAAGATCAAGTTATCATAAATTATAATTTAATCTTAACTGTTGCCAATTATTATGTCTCTGCTGACAACTTGATGATCATATCAAGATTATTAGTTGTATATTCATTCATGGAGATTTAGAATCAATGTCACACAATACTGTACGTATATTCTAATGTATGGGTAAATCCATTTTCTGTACCACCACAGCTATGAAACATAGACATCAGTAGCATACAGCAGAGTTACAGAATTCAGTTGATGTGCAGAGGATGCACATTGCACATTAAGCAGCCTATGATGTGTTCCGCCAGGAATGCTCATGATGCTTTCATCTGTATTTGAAATGCTGAGAATGGAATCCCTTAGAGACAAGTATCACTGAGTTCTCTAAGACAGTGATACAGTAACACCTGCCTTCCAGAAGCAAGAACAGACAGACAATTGTCTTCCAATTAAAACCAGTGCCTCTAAGTGAATACAACCAAAGGGTGCATTGTAAAGGAACTCAGCTGGATTCTTTTTCCTGGGAGAATAAGTTCGATTTTACAATTGTCTAAATTCATCTTTGAGCTTCAGTTTTCAATGAAGCACAGAATAGGCAGTATAATTTACTTGGAGTAAAGAACCTTGTGGTAGTGAGCCAATCATATCATGCAGTGATACAGAAGTTACAGTAGCCTGTAATATAATGTTCTCAGGCTATGTACTCCTTAGACAGTTGATGAATAATACAGAGAGCTACAGAAAACTAATCAGCAGTAATGACCCAAAGAGATAGGAGGAACAATTCATTATTTTTGTATCACCTTCTGCTTTTACTCAGACACAATAAACAGCTGAAATCTTAATGACCATCTTTTACTTAATTATTTTGCTTTCTCCTAGAAATAAATTGTGTTGGCACAAAATGACTTTCATTGACACGTCATACTAAACTTCCCAAAGTGCTTTCTTTGCAACAACACCACGTTGATGAAAATGATTATACAGAATCCATAGGAGGATGATGTAGACAACTTCCAATTGGGCATTCCAGTAGCACGACTGAAAAAAATTAAAAGACAGAACAGTCTGGCTACAGGGTTGGCATAAAGCATATTAAAAACAAGTTGTGAAAAACAAAACAAATTCTGGCTCCTAATGTTGAAGATTAATTAAGACTCTTGTGGTTGGATTTGTGTGACGATTGGTAATATCAGATCACCCTTAATTTAATTCTATACAAAACAGGAAGGCTATATTTACTGTCTGTTGTCACCACCACTGTAAATCTGTGTGTATCTCATAAATGAAAGCATGAGGAATTTATTCATATTATTGGTGAATGTGCTTTGACTATACCAAACAATAGAGATGGAGTACATTTTAATGGCACATTTGGTTATCTAGAGTCTCCTGAGGAATGTCATATTGCACCTCTTTAACCCCACTCTCTCTATTGCTTAACGGTGGTGCCTGCTGCAGTCAAAGCTTAACAGGCGCAAATGACGAGCCCAGTGACAGGCCTTCAAGTGCTCCAATTAAGAGAATCTGGCCACATATGTTTTTTTGTTAAGGAAAAAAATGATTGTCAATAATGAATAGGGATAAAACAAAGTTAAATTAGCATCATAGTGTTCAATCTATGTTAGCTTTAAACACTATTTTATTGCGGACTACTTCAAGGACATGTGGCAACTGGCAATAGGAATTTCCCTAAGGTTTAACAATACTTGATGCAACATGATTTGTACAACCACAGGGAGAGATAATATGACATATACGGGTCCTAATAGATATCTCATCCTAAAAACCAGGGCAGATGCTTGCAGCTGATGAAGAGGGAAAGCTAAACATATCAAACTCCTCCGGGCTTTCAAATCTCCACTGAGGCCACATGCAGTTGGGACAAATTACAGAGAACTGAATGTTTGTTTGTTTTTTTTAGCTCTCACAGCAAGTACAGTAATTTTGCATTAGCAGATAAGGAAATAAGTTTCCATCTGAGTCAAGCCTTTCACTCCAGAGACATTTTAGACATATTGGCAAATTAATGTCTAACGTGTATGTTAGCAGAGCTGAATAATCAAATTGTCCCTGGGACTATTTTGGACTATTTTTGGATTCCCATATAAATTTTTACCCAAAACATAGCGCTATCTTGATTCATAAAATGACATTTTGAAACATTAGGGGAGATTTAGCAAAGTTTAAAGTGAAACAATGCAGAGAGAGATACGGTACCAACCAATCAGAGTTTAACTGTAATTGTACAGTCTATGTTTGAAAAATGATAGTTAGGAACTGATTGGTTGGTACTTTATATCACTCTACTTTATCTCTTTCCAAGCCCTGATAAATCTCCTTCATATTTCTTGTTGCACATTTGTTTACACATAAAGAGCTTTGCATGCTGTAAGAAAGACAGGAAAAGTGAAATATGATGCAGCACCAACTCTTTGCGTGATACATGTAAAACACTAACTTTCTTGGTAGGCTAGAGCCACCCCCCCCCCTCCCGCTGACACTGGTCCTCTAGCAGCCAAAATCCTCAGACAGAAGAATAAAAAATCTCTCTAGTGGCCTGTACCAGTGCCCTTCAATAGGTAATTTTCCTAAACCTCCATTGTGGGCTTAAATCTCAATTGCCCAGAGGAGAATCCTTATTGCATACCTCTCTCATCAGTATATTACCACAGGCTGCAAATCCACCCTTTCTCTCCTGGAGTCTCTTGGGACATTAAAAATAAAGCTGTCCAGTATTTGTGAGCTACATGCAAAATATACATTATATGTGTGTGTATATATATATATATATATATATATATACAGCAGGGCCCAGCACTCCTATTACTGAAATACTTCGCTGTGTGCCCTCACGAAAATGATGAGTAGATGGTCATAGGTGCAGCACTACAGACATAAATCTAGCTTGGGTCACATGGGTACAGTCAACGTTTCAATGTTTATTCACATTTTCATCAGGACTAAGAACAAACAGAACACAACATATCTTTATCCCCAATGAAGGCGCGTACAACCATGGGGCGGGACTGCTCACCCGGCCGTCGGCACACACCACTGACGTCAGACCCCCGTCATCCAAGTCCAACAGGCTGAACGTCAGTCCCATCACCATAGTAACTATACAACACCAATGTGTCAACCTTAGGGTAAATGAATATAAGTCACAATGATAACCAACAGTACTCAATACAGTATATGGGCATCTATAAAAAACGGACATATATAAAAACCTAGAATGATCACATAAGTAAAAAAGGACAATATAACATTTAAACCATTGCATATTTAACTCAGTGCCTTAGTAGAATAATGTTACGCACAGAATGACAATTGGAACTTATAAACATATTTATAAAAGACATTGCAGGCCATGGTACTCATTAAGCCCCTTGGGAGCAAGGGTCCCTAACCGGTGTATCCACCTGGCCTCACATTGGATACGTTTTAGAGCATGATTGCCCCCTCTTAAAGATATTTGAACATGATCAATCATGCGATAACGCAGTGATGCTAAGGAGTGGGACATACTGGCAAAATGTCTGGCAACAGGTTGTTCACTATTACCCATCATTAAGGAAGAGCGGATAGAGGAATGGTGAGCAGTCATCCTTTCTTTGAAAGATCTTTCAATTTTCCCAATATAGGATAGGCCACAAGGGCATACAATCTGATATATCACAAAGGTGGTATTACACGTCAGTGTGTATTTAATACTGTACTTTTGCCTGAAAGAGGATGATTAAACGTATCCCCGGGTATAAGTTAACGGCACGTTACACACATGCATCTAACACAGCCCTTCTTGCCATCGCCTCCACCAGTTCTACCTTTATTCATGGGGTGATATCGGTCTTCACTAAGATATCTCTCAAGTTACGTCCATGTGTATAGCACGACATTAGTCTAGTGTCGGACAGATCCAATTCATTGTTAGACTGTACCAAAGGCCACAATTTTTTAGATATAGAATTAATTTTAGCACTAGCATAATTGTAGCGATTAACCCAAGGTAAAATGTTAGAAATGTCCTTAGTTTTCCTACTCTTAAGTAAATCGTCTCTACTAAGTACCATAACTTTCTGCTTAGACTGGATAAGGACAACCGGGGAATAACCCCTCTCAATAAATTTAGATATCAACATATCCATTTAGCTCTCAGCTGCTTCGTTATCAGACGTAATACGTCTTATGCATAATAGTTGTGAATACGGGAGACCCCTTATTAGATTACAAGGATGACAGCTCTTAAAGTGCAGCAGATTGTTCCTGTCAGATTTCTTTGAATAAAGGATGGTGCTAATAATCCCTTCACTAATAGAAATGGTAACATCTAGATAATTAGTTGACATATTGCTCAGACTATAGGTCATTTTTACAGGACTACAACTGGCATTATGTTTATCGATAACCTCAATCAGGTCCTCCTTGGGCCCTCTCCAGAAGATTAGAAGGTCATCGATATAGCGTGTATAAAATGCCACTCATCTCGCTATCTCAATATTAGAAAAAAAAGATTGCCTCCTCAGTAAAGAACATAAAGATATTAGTGTACGATGGGGCCACATTGGACCCCATTACACATCCCACCAACTGAAGGAAGAAACAGCCATCATACAGGAAAAAACCTGTAGCCAGACATTTTGCCACTATGTCCCACTCCTTAGCATTGCTGCGTTATCGCATGATTGATCATGTTCCAATATCTTTAAGTGGGGGTAATCATGCTCTAAAACTTATCCAATGTGAGGCCAGGTGGATACACTGGTTAGGGACCCTTGCTCCCAAGGGGCTTAAAGAGCACCATGGCCTGCAATGTCTTTTATAAATATGTTTATAAGTTCCAATTGTCATTCTTTATGTAACATTATTCTACTAAGGCACTGAGTTAAATGAGCAATGGTTTAAATGTTATATTGTCCTTTTTTACTTATGTGATCACTCTAGGTTTTTATATATGTCCATTTTTTATAGATGCCCATATACTGTATAGAGTACTGTTGGTTATCATTGTGAATTATGCTTATTTACCCTAAGGTTGACACGTTGGTGTAGTATAGTAATGTTAGTGGTGTGTGCCAATGGCCGGGTGAGCAGTCTCTCCCCGTGGTTGTAGGCGCCTCCACTGGGGATAAAGGTATGTTGTGTTCTGTTTGTTCTTAGTCCTGATGAAAATGTGAATAAAACATTGACTGTACCCACGCGACCCAAGCTGGATTTATGGCTGTAGTGCCACACCTATGACCATCTAAAAAAAAAAATATATATATATATAGTATCTGTAACTATGAGTTGCTCCCTTTATTATTTACTTTGCTGCCAACTCTGAGTTAGTCCTAGTATGCACAATGAAAATGTGCTGCTTTAGGAAGGAAGGAACTGGACTGTGCAACTGTAAATTGACATGCAGAACTGATCCAGGGTGTTTAGCTTTACTCTCCGAAAGCAGTTTGAATATTAAGCCCCCACCTGACCCTTAAACCCCCCTCTGAGTCCATGGGTGGTGCCAGAATCTTTGGACAGCCCTCCTCATGAAGTCTTGACTGGGGTGATAGATGCAGGTGACATGTTGTCAGTCCAAGTTGTTTAGGTAGCAGTGTTTCAGCTCCTCATGGGGTAAAGTAGAGCAGGGTGTGCCCTCTGCTGAAAAATTATCCAGGAGTAGTTCCAGGAGATTAAGTTCCCAAAAGTCACAGCCTCAATGTTCACTACAGGCAAGTATAGGGAGAAGATGCTGGTGCCTGTATTTGATACAGAGGGGAATTAATAGTAGTAACCCCCTGGCTGGCTGAGTGTTCCATAAGGGCTGAGTAACAAGCCTATGCATCCAGTGGTGTTAAGCCCATGGAGGTACCTGCAGTTGAGCAACACTGGCTGCAGGAGGAAGGGGTAGAGATTTGTTGGGGGTGGCATTTAAAACCCAAGATCTTGGTCACATGGAACCCAAGGGGCCTGAACCAATCTTGAGTCACTCCTCCAATTGTCTTGACTTCAGAGTGATTTCTGAGGGACCACCTTGTTTCAGAGACATCCTTGTGGAGCAACCTTCACTTAACTGGCGCACCCCCCTGTTTGGTACCTTCCTGGACCCACAAAATCATGCAGATTGCATTGGAAATGGGGGAATCTCTGCTGTTTCCACCCCAAATTTAGTGAATTTGAGACCCCCCCCTTCCAAATGACCAGTGAAAGGTCTGGACAGCAAGCGGCTATGTGTCCCACTGTGATGCTCATACAAAGTGACATGATGGCACCACGCATGCACAGAAAACCAAATGGCACTCATCTTGGTAATGGAGAATTCTTCATCTAATGAGCATTCTTGGATACAGCTCTGCAGCGCACTACATATTTTAACAACATCAGGGTCTGTGGCCTCCATGAATTTTATGGTTAGATAATAGGTAAAAATAGTGCTGGCACTCAGCTTCCAAAATGCTAACATACCTCAATTGATAGTCCCAATTTGTGGATGTAGATCATTACAGTATTTGAGTCCCAATTTTGCTTTTCTAAATATTGGGAGGTATGTTTAGGATTGTTTAGGATTGAATACCATGGATATTCATTCCCTTTTACTTTGTCGTTGTACTTTGGTTTGGGGTTAAAGTACTGTAACACTGTTGTATCACATACTGTAGCGCGGCATCTATTGGTCTGCTTTTCAAACAAATTTAGGTTGCAAACACATAGTCTACTGCTTATAGTATACTGCAATGAGGTATGAGGTGCCAAAGATAATTTATGCACTTTTATAAAAGTTAGAAGCTATAAATGAAAAAGTAATTATAATATACAGTAACCAATAAGTGACATCCCCTACTTATTACCATCATACTTCTTTAGCCACTGCTAGTGCTACATAATAATCTTCTTAACAAAGTTATTTTGCAACTTTCACAATGATGACGGTGCCAATTATTTGAGGAAATTATGTTTTTTTTCCATTATTTAAAATTGTTTATTATTTTTAAAGAAAATAATTTTTTATGTGCTTTTCTAACCCTCACAAAAGATTAAATGTCCTCTCTGACATGTTTGGCTTATAAATAAAATGACATCAGTAAGTTAGTAGACTCCAATAGAGGTTACACAATACTTTTCTAAGAAATGGTAACATAGAAAACCATGGCAAATATGTAATCAAATACACTAGCGAGGAAAAAGTGATATGAACTGGATTATAATAACATGTCAGGACGGAGTGCTCTATGTTGTCATTGACTCCTATTTGAAGACATCATGAAATGTAAAATTAGTATGTACTGGAAAGTAGCTCCACATCAGATGAATCTCTTAGCACCGACGAATATGAATACAGCACACGTGCAGAAGTGAATTTCCACATTATTTTCCTTTGTCCTTCCTAGTTGGATGGAAATTGTCCAGATCTGATTTTCTGTGAAATAGGACATTTTGGTGTGGTAACTGGGCAGTGACAATGTGACCACATGTAGCCGCCCTGATTTGTGGGAACATTATGGGTGTCGTGGATGTGTATCAAAAGCTACAGTACGTAAAATTCTAAGTTGTGCATATAAGGAAGGGAATCCTGTTTGTGATGTATCTATTACACCTAGCATAGGGCTGGTGCAAGTGCAGATACTAATCAGGATGATTGTGGTGGCTGGAACTAAATCAATGGGCGATACAGGTTTACGCTTGCACCAAAGATGCATATTCATTTATACGTAAGTTGAATGTTGCACATCATTTGATTTAGTCTCTGGTTACCTAACAGAGCGGCAGAGGGTAAGCTGAGTACAGTAAAGATATGTACATGTGAGTGCAACTTAATTACTGTACCTGTGGATGCATTAGCAGATGTGCTTGTCAAAAGGCGACAATATGTAATGATGGTGATAATGATCAGCAGCAATATTTAATTGCCTCTTATTACCTAAATGGGAATTGAAAATTGAAGCTTATTTGGCCTCCCGTACCAACTATATGTTGATTTACTTCTCCTTCTGTGACCACTCTCCCTCCTCTCATGTCTAACTGTCTTTGTTCTATTTCTTATAGATCATCATTCCTCCTGGATGTCTGTAGCGGGTAAGTTCAGGCGACTAATGGGAGACTGAGGTGTTGCAAACACATAGGCTTTTTATTCCAGAGTCGAAAAGGCATAACCAGTGCAAAGGCTTCTTACATAAGACAAACACAGTTCAGGAACAATAAATCAGCTTACATGGACAGCATTTCAAACGAGCAGAGTATTCACAGTACAGTCATGGTTCAGATTGTCCAGCATAGAGAGAGCTGCTGAAGGCGCATCCTCTCCTTCATATTTCCACTGATTAACTCAACTTAACAGGTTTTTATACCTCAGCTGGTCTTAATTGAGGTAAGGGTGTGGTTCCTCCCTGGCTACAGGAGGTTAACCCTTTCCTCAGAATGTGGGAGAGACCCACTTTGTCACATAAAGGGCAAACCTTAATTGCCCGCAGCGGAAGCCCGACTCTCCAGCCCAGTTCAGGACAAAAAAATCTGCATTCATATGCAGACGCCCCGAATGTTCCGGACTTCAAAAGAAAAAGGCTGGAGAGCCTGGTACCACCTTGTCAGTCTTGTGTTAGAATTGTTCAAGGACTGTAACCATTTTAACGGTGCATGATCAGTAACCACAGTAAGCCTGGCCCTCAAAGTTAATATCTCAATGACTCAAGAGCCCATATTGTAGCAAGGCATTCTTTTCCTATTACAGAATACCTAGGAACAACTATCTACTAAGATATAGAATAGGGTGTTCAATGCCATCAAACTCCTGACACAATACTGCCACCAAGCCCACAACTGAGCTGTCTATTTGTACGACAAAAAGCTTGGTGAAATCTGAAAATCTGGGGACTTTGAAACCGGGCCTTTACACAAAAGATGTGTAACAATGTCATGGGGTTACAATGTCATGTAAGATTAAATTGGTCCTCCCTGGTTTAGCAGAAAAAACATCTGAGAATTCATTAACAAGGTTCCCCAAGGGAGGCTTCAGCTTGTCTAAATTCAAAGGTGTAAGGGGTGGAGAGACCCCAGCGGACTAAGGAATCTGTGGACCAAGGTCACTATGGCCATTATCAGGGTCTACCATAAACACCTCCTTCAATGCTTTCAGCAGGTTAACATGGTAAATCTGCCTACCTCTATGGGAGTCAGGTTGACAGACTTCATAATTTACTTTGCCAACCTTTCTAATTACTTCAAATGGCCCTTTCCACTTTGTCAGTAATTTACTTCCCTGAGTAGGTACAGTAACAACAAAAGGACTTTATCCCCAGGTGAAAAACCTTGAGTTTGGGCATTACAGTTATAAAGAAGTTTTTGAGTCTCCTGTGCATTTACCAATATTTCCCTTGTCAATTGACCTATAGGTCTATGCAATTACACATTTAGACCACATATTGAAGGATGCTTTCACCCTCTATTCGTTGTTCTTCTCATGCTTTCCGCAGAAGGTTGAGAACACCCTGTGGCTTCCTCCAATAAAGAAGGTCAAAAGGGACAAAGCCAGTAGAAGCCTGAAGCACTTCTCTGATTGCCATTAACAAATAGGGTAGAAGCTCATCCCATCTTTTTTCTTCTCTATAAACTTCTTTAACATAGACTATAGTATACAGTTGAATCTTTATTCGTTTTTGGATGATATACTGAGGTTTTAACAGATTTAATATTTAACAACTTTAACACCTCCTGCATTAACTTAGACATAAAGTTTGTCCCTTGGTCGGTAAGAATTTCTTTAGGAAATCCAACCCTGGAAAACAGCTCTAATAACTTAGTTGCTACCTGTTTGGCTGCAGCAATCCTTAAGGAAAATGCCTCCGGATAACAGGTGGCATAGTCAACCACAACTAAAATGAATTTAGACGGTGGTTCAATCAGACCCACTAAATCAACCCCTACAATTGGGAGAGGGAGCAAAACAGAAAAAAGCACCAACTGATGCTACACAGGTGCTGATATGAGTATGTTGTCCAAGCAGCTACTAAAAGCATGACAGTCACTCCCTACCAATACATATACAATAAACAAAAAGTAGTGCTAGAAATGTTAGAACATAAAAATTATGAAAACAAGGTATAGCAATTGTCTAGATATCAAAAATATACAATTTATTCATATACATAAATGATTGTGCTGAATAATTAAAAATACAGAAAATTAATTTCTGTTCAGTAGAAAGGACACTGATCTCATCCACAACTTTTAGTCCATACTTTGCTTGAGTATGCACAGCTCCTGAAGGAAAAACACTTAGAAGGCCAAAATAAACAGCATAGGACAGTCCGCTGTATATAGATGGTAATTTTCACGGATAGAGGAATGTCCCTAATTAGATGTTGATCATCCAGTAATAGTCTGGGTCTTCAAAAGATATGGTGTTCATATGTGGTAATGTCCCAAATTGTAGTATGCAGGCTTACTCCCAGTGTGCTGGTCCTTTTAGGCTCCATATGATTAGGATAGTGCAATAGTCCTTTAAGGTTCCTCCAATATGTAGTATAGAAAAGTTGGGGTGATGATCCTTGGTGGCCCTAATGCGTTTCCCTGCCCCAAAGTGCAGCTTTTTCAAAGGTATGCCCCATATGTCCCTTGGGAGAGGGATCAGCAGGGAAGGAGACGATTGGTTTACTGATGTTTTTGACACTCTGAACAAGTGGAACAGAACCGTGAGACCTCAGCATAAACATCTGGCCAATAGAACTGGGAGGTTATTCTCTCCACCATCTTATCCCATACCAAATGACCACCCCAAGGAACTGCATGGGCTAAAAGCAGAACCTGCTTTCTGAAAAGGCCCGGGACCACCAACTGTCGTATCACTTCCCCCGTTTGTTTGTGCTTGTCTATTTGATATAAAACCTCTCTAAGCAACACAACATGGGGATATTTTACTTCTGTTACTTGTGACAAGAGAACACCATCCACTAAACCTGTTCAAAGTCCCTTTTAAAAGCAGGATCTTCCCATTGGGCCTTTCTTAAATCAGGCTGAAGCACAAGGGGAAGTGTTAAGACCTCTTCATTAATACTACTTAATTCGATTGCAGCATTATTCCCCGAGTTAAGAGGATTAGGTGGGCTGTAAGACACAGTGTTCCTAGACTTCTCAGAATTATCACGGATATCAGCATGCATAGGCACATTAGTAATGACAGGTTCATCAGAATTATCAGATACATTGATATGAACAGGAACATCAGCATTTACAGGCACATTGTGAGCAGAAGCATTATGGGAAGAGACCTTTTTTCCCAACAAAACATCACAAGCAAGCCAGTCTCTGTGATCCCTTCTCCTTTGTTTCTTAGATTTAGGAGCCTTTACCCGAGACAGAAACAAATCAGGGGTAAGTACAGATGACCAATGGGAGACTGAGGTGTTGCAAACAAGTAAGCTTTTTATACCAGTGTTGAAAAGGCATAGCCAGTGTAATGGCTTCTCACATAAGGCAAACACAATTCAGGAACAATAAATCAGCTTACATGAGACAGCAGTTAAATCGAGTATTCACAGCACAGTCATGGTTCAGATTGTCCAACATAGAGAGAGCTGCTGAAGGTGCAAACTCCCCCTCTTATTTCCACTGTCTAACTCAACTTACCAGGTTTTCATACCTTAGCTGTTCTTAATTGAGGTAAGGGTGTGGTTACTCCCTGGCTACAAGGGGTTAACCTTTTCCTCATAATGTGGGAGAGACCCACTCTGTCACTATGTCCCAGAGCTTTCTAATATTCAAAATGTCTAGAACTGAATTAATTGTATTTTCCCCCATCCAGGACCCTTTCACCTTATATCTCTCTGTTGACAGCACAACACACTCTCTGATCCTCAATTCCAATGTGAGTGTCCTTCTTGACTTCTTCTTCACTCACCAGTAAATATTTCACAATCTTGTAATTTCTACCTTCGCATTATCTCTAGAATCAAACCTTTCCTCACCAAACTCTCATCCATGTACTTGTCATTTCCTTCCTAGAATCTACAATCTCTTACAATCATTTCTCGCCACTGCAATCTATCATTAATACTGCGTCCATCTCATTTACCTCCATCACAGCTCTGTGTTGGCAACTTGTATCACCCTCAATTGCTCCACACCCTTCTACATCTCCAACCTAATTTCTGTAAACACTCCCTCTCGCCCTCTCTGCTCCTCCACTGATCACTACCTCACATTTTCTCTGATCACCTTTTCACATTACCGCATCCAAGATTTCTCAAGTGCTGCCCCTCTACTCTTTGACAACCTTCCTGCCAGTCCCCACACCTTCAAACAAGCTCTCAAGACTCACTACTTCATACAAGCCTGTCAGCCCTCATAACTCTCTTCTCAGCACATTTTACCAATTATTTATGTAATTGTGTTCTTACCTCTGTACGGTACTGTGAACACCTTGTGGAACCCTACAAATAAAAGATATTAATAAAAATAATAAAATTATAAAACTTTGGAGCTCATTCAGACCCGCTCGCAAGATGCGATCGCTCGCTGGCAAAAAGGGTCCGGATATGTAAATTAAGCGCTCGCACTGCATTGCGTAAGGATGCCCACTGTGTGTTCGCTAGCTACGGCAAAGTGCATTCGCAAGTGTCTGAAGACGCCCCCTTACCTCTCGCAACACACGTCATCTCCAGGAAATGTATGATTAATCGAGACCATCGTGAGCCATTGGAGCAGCTCGCAGCCCTAGGGGTTTCCTTTACCCGCCGCAAGCACTGCGATCAGTGCGGGCTGAAAAACATGCAGGTGACGTGTACAATGACGCTACTTTGCTAATTATGCACGTTTTGGGGGACTGACACGCCTGCATTCACAACACCATTTCCCCGTTCACAAGCACCTTCCCCTGTTTCCACCCACAAACGGCACTATCTGTCACTCAAAGGAGCGACCTGATAGTGGCTTACGAGCTACGAAAATCAGATTGCAACAAATGGCTTGCGTAGGCACACTGAGAACTATACGCATGCGTGGATGGGCGAAAATCGCTCACAGCAAGGAATCGTGCCTTAGCGAGCGGGTCTAAATCAGGTCTTTTGTTTCTTTGCATAAACACATTATTACATAAAATTGCAGCTGTCAAAGGGCATAATTCACTTGTTATCTCAGTTTTGTCTACTGTCAAAATAAATTACATCAGTCAAAATATTCAGGTAAGTAGGCTTTTTTATGTGCAACTTTTTCCCTGCATACTTTTTGAGTTCATGAACATCATAAATGTGTCACTCTGCTATGAAATCATGTAGTATACATAGCTTTATATCTTAATCATGTATTGGTAAGATTCTGCAGCTCAGACAGTAGAAAAAGAGAAGTTAATAATGGCACATTTCTAGAGAATGTTGAAGACACAGATCAAAATACTAATCCAGACATCATCAGGTTGTGTGCTAACCAAATTAATCACAGTTAAGTGAAATATGTTTTTCTTATGTGTCAGTTGTCATTTTTGTTTGTAATAGTATTTCATTATTGTAAATTTGATAACTTGACAAAACATTCCTATTTCTATAGACATAGCAAGACCATATGTGCCACATTTGGGGGTCTATTCATGATTTCCGGACCCCAATAATTAAGATTCTAACTCAACGTGAGCACCAGAATAATTCATCATTGCTCCGACGCGGAGACAGCTGGTGCAAAAATCTGTTTTTTTGCGAGAGCCTTTCAGAGCATTGACACTAGTGCGCATGCGAACAAGAGCCCTGACATCCGGCGGAAGGTGTTGGACAGTGGTGAAGGGATCAAAAAGATCCCTTTTCACAACTCGGGACTGTTTCCCATAGGGTTGCGAGCCTGGAGCAGGAGCCATCTGAGGATGGCGAATACTCCTGCACTCAAGCTCTGAAAACATTGTATTTTCGGAGCTTGAAGAATTCTGTCCCCACACTAGTGTAATGGAATCTTGTTAAGGTGTAGGATCAGTGACACTCCTCTGGTTAGTGGTATTCAGTGTGTAGTCTTTATGAGATATGGGGGAATCCAGAAACCCCGCATGTACAGGAGGTGCTAAATCCTTATTAGGACAATAAATGTTTTTACTTAAGCTGTGTACACACTGAAGCTATGTCGGGATGATTTGCAGTCTTGAAATGACATATTGCCTACATCTCTCAGTGTGTCCGCATGATTTTGCACTCACGTAGTTGCTAGCAACGGTCACCAGGTTTGATGTGCTGTAATCAAACCTGGCAATATCGCTAGCAATTTTTTGTCTATTGTGCATTGTGTGTGGCAAACCGGACGACAAATGATATGTCATAATGATTTGACGTAATCCTCATGTCACTCCTTGCTCCTCACTCTACCTTCCACCGTTTGTATGCCAGACGCCGTGCAGAGCGCGTTTCAGTGTCAGCACAGAGCATGTTTCAGAGTCAACAGCAGGAGCAGCAACAACAGCAAACAACTTTATTGAAGTATACTTTACTGCTTTGGTATGTGAAGGTGCTGGTTTCTGCAGTCTTTGAGAGTCTGTTGCCGGGGGTGATGTAAACCTTGCTGAGTTTATTACTATATGTGGGCTGGCTTCTGCAGTCTTTGAGGGGCCGGTAGCAGGGGGTGACATTAACCTTACTCTGTATTACTATATGTGGGCTGGCTTCTGCAGTTTTTGGGGGGCTGTTGCTGGAGGTGACATAAACCTTGCTGTGTTTATTACTATATGGGTGCTGGCTTCTGCAGTCTTTGGGGGGTTGTTGCTGGGGGTGACGTAAACCTTGCTGTGTTTTTTGCTAAAGTATATTATTCAAAACCAAATAAGATTATATAACATTTATTTAAAATTTTAAAGGAATTTAATATTAAAAACTAAACATATGAACAATGAAAACATTAATTAAAAACATATAATACAGATTAAACATTATATACTGTAGACCAAACTTTAAAAAATTGGGTATGGTGTAGTATCACATCATTTGTACTACTTAATTCTATGTCCTTTTTTTTAGCAAAATACTTTTGGAAAAGAACACAGAATTTACAAAACAGTTTATTGAAGTTTATAGACAACATGATTGTCTTTGGAAGGTCCAAATCAAGGAGTACTCAAACAAGCAAAAATGTGAGGCAGCAATCCAGGCCCTCATTTGCGTAAGTAACCCGTACCACAGTGAAGCGGATGCATATTGGTTACTAAAAAAAAAATCCAAAGTTACAGAACGGTGTTCCTCAAGGAACACAAGAAAATGTAGGCCTCAAAGCGATCCGGGGCGGGAGCAGATGATGTGTACCACACTAAATTGTGGTATTATGACTTGCTGAAGTTTCTACGGTAGATGGTAGGTTCAGATTATTTGACATAATTTTTCATGAAAGACAGTGGGCCTGATTCAGCAAGGATCACTGTTGTTAATACACAGGCAATTGGGCGTTTATTTCGCACTGTGCATGTGTACGCATCGCAGTGCGCGGATGCGAACCAGACACTGTGTTTGGAACTGCGACCACAGTGGCGATGCAGACCCATCGCAGAGTGATTGAAAGGAAGTGGTGTTTATGGGGGGGGGGGGGTGGTTGGATGAAGTTAGGTATGCCAGTGAATTTCAATGCCGTTGCAATGGGCGTACATAAATTAGCCACTGCGATACCATACGCAGCCTGAGGCCTCATAGCGTGATCTGAAGTTAGCAATTCCTGAGTGAGGTCCGACTTGCCTTAGCTGTGCGTATGGGTCCGATGTTATCGATAGTTTCACTAATTTGCCAAAGTAGATGGATGTGAGTAAGGGGAAGTGGGTGTCCTTATGTTAGGCTGCGACTGCAATGCAAATATTTGCATATCACCACTGATATTAGAGAGTAATAGAGAGTAATTATAAAGTGGGGAGACATAAAGCATTCACAAATCAGCAAATGGGGTTTATGCATCAAGCAGTGAGGAGAAGTTCCCCAGTGGAGGAGTAGCCTATAACAATTAATCCATTTCTAATTATCATTTACAAGTTTATTGTGTAAATTATAGGTAGAAGGTGATTGGTTGCTACAGGCAACTTCTACACAGGCCCACTGCTTCTTGATACATAAACCAATTCTTTTTGAAAGGTTCTGATTGGTGACTGCTTTATCTCGTTCCACTTTAAATGTGTATCCACAATAGTACTAATTCAGTATTGTTTTCTAAAATGTTTGGGTAAAAAAAAAATTAAAATTTTATTTTACTAATTCAAAAATGTGGGTATTTTGGACCTTTTGTTTAAAATTGCTATGCAATTGCTACACACTTCTAGTGCAGTAAATTTAATTGACACTGTGTATTGTGGTGATATTGATAAAAAAACAAACATGTTTAATACATATAAATCTATGTTCTTACTTTTTCTTACCTTGAGGTATTGCTGTCTTAATGCACGTATGATGGCTTGGCACGTCTCAGGGATGATGATCCCCAAAGCTTGCGGAGAGATGAAGGAGACAAACTTGAGATCAGCCAAGGACCTTCCGGTAGCCAGAATGCGTAGGGTTACCACCAGTCTCTCCTCAGCAGGGATGGCCCTCCGTCACCTGGTGTCTCGCTTCTCAATGTAGGGAGTCATCAGATTTAGGAAATTCTGGAAAGTGACATCATTTATGCATAGGAAATTGCAATCATTGGGATTATTCTCACGAATCTCCATGAGCAAGAACATGTGAGACATGGAGTCTCTCTGCAGCAGCCACTCCTTGGTCTAGCAGACCCTCTCCACTCTTCTCCTCTTGCAAGCCTTCTGGGTATCAGGGAGTGAGGCCACAATGACAGCATAGGCAGCCACATCTTGAAAGTGATGAGGATCCATAACTATCAGCACAAGAAAGCACTTTGTAGAGCAAAGGAAAACAAAGCAGAGCAGTAAGCTACGTAGAGAACTCAGCAGGATAACCTATCCTCAGCAAACATAATGCAATACTGCACAGAGAAAGCAGCGTTTTCCCTATTTCTTCTTTTTACAGCATAGCCCACTGTACACTGTACAGCCCATTATTCAAATTTCCAGGGGATCCTTAATGACAGTTGTCCTAATATGTACAGTAGTAACGATTTATATCACTATCAACCAAACAATACGATATATAATTTGGTCAATTTCAAGATTGCAGTGTGTGTACGCTTGTTCTGGTATTAAGGGAAATCGTCATTAAAGTTGGAGCGACCGCTGATCGCTCCAGTGTGTACCCAGTTTTAGACTGGCTTGGAGGTCAGTAAGATATGCTCAAATAAAGGAATGGATGATGCAGTGGGTCACAGCCCACATCATCAGATAAGAAAATATTTGTGTGCTATGGGTTCTGGCCTGAAATAACCCACATGACATGAAATTCACCTATATATGCCAGATCACTTCAGACTATTTACTCCCCGCTGCCCTCAACTCTGTCAGCCCTCCTCCAATCGGCCAGTGTAATTCTTTTTCCCACTGCCCTTAGCTTGCTCAGCTCCCCCCTGTCCCTGTTCTGCTTCTGCCGCTGTGCTGCTGGCGCAAGCGCACAAGAGATCTTGGATTACACACTGCAGTCTCCAACACCGCAGCTGAAGAGTGGATCACCGGTGCCCTGGGTTTCGCATAATTTCACCGTAAAGGTAAGTATTTTTGAATTGCTACATACCTGAGTTATATATCGCATTGCATCGATGCGATATATATAGTGAAAAGTAACAATTCATACCACAAAATCCACATGACTAGACCCCTCAATAATTTGGCATCATGTATAATTTATCCTCTCTTGCCCTGATAATATATCTGAGATTTTTGTCACAATTTTATTTATTTGTTTTTTTCCTGGACTACTCATTTTGTACACTGAGGTCCCAGTGTCATGTTTAGAGTTTGATTATATACTCATTAGTGTGACCCAATGTGGTAAATGGCTGGTGCCTTCAGAGAGGTCAGTGAAGCCTAGAAGGCTCCCATTCTGCCCCTAAAACCAATTTAGTGGAAACAGGAATAAAGGTCTGGAACGGGTGTTTGAGAACTCAGGGGACATAGCTTGAAAAATACAAGTAATCAGTAGCCCACTGCAAAATGATTACCAGAGCTGGGTGACTGGAGCCTACACCCAGGGGCATAACTAGACCTAGGGGGGCCCCATAGCAAAATTTTCACTGGCCCCCCCTGTGTCAGCAAACCCCCATGGTCCATGGCCACCCCTTCACACCCTCCTCACTCCCCTCTCCTCTATTTACCTGCTTCGTGGTCACACTACGCAGGGTAGGCACACCTCCTTTCCCGTTTGGCTCAATCTCTCCTCACTGTCTGATGCTGGGAGGCGGCAGCCATGCCTCCTCCCAGTATGAGTCAATGAGGAGAGCCAGAGGCGGAGCCAACTGGAAGGACACAACCACGGAGGAGGGGGGCGCGACAGCGGAGCAGGTAAGTCGAGGAAAGGGGAGTGATGAGGGTGTAGGGGGGAGTGCGGATGGGGGCTGTGGGCAGAGGCCTGGTACCGTAGATTCAGGGGGAGGGCCAGGCCCTGGGTCTGTCCAGGTCCCATAGAAGCTGCACACCCTGCACCTACAGTAGTTACGCCACTGCCTACACCCTGAAAAAAGAATCTAGATCCAGTACCCAGTCCCTGGACTGAACACTGAAGCAGAGACTCAGCACAAATATTAAAACAGGACTGGGACAGTCAGTAACAGCAACAGAACCAGAACAGGACTAGTGGCTTGAACTGGGATGGGACCAGTGATAGCAACAATAGAACTGGAATTGGATGAAAGCAGAAGCTTAAACAAAGACTGGAAAAGGTGCAGAATATTAGAATAATAGTTTCAAACCTGTGTAAACATTGATCACATTTTCCACAACTGCAAAAGTTCAATCATTTCCAAAGATTTTTGGAACTTTTGAATAGATCTGGAAAACCAATTTGAGAACCTTTATTAAGCATTTCCAGAAATAACCATGCCGGTACATGTAATAATTTCAGTAGTTGAAACGGCAGCAGATTCTGCTGATTTTGAATCTTATGAATCTCTGTACATTATTAGTATTATTTATTTATATGGCGCCACAAATGTTCCGCGGCGCCTTACAAGGTACATAAACAAGTATGGATGTAAATAGCGAAGTTAAGCACACAGCACATGTGCAGATGCAAATGTACACATTTTTGTGTCTCTCTGTCCTATTCTGAGTTGGATGGTTATAAGCTGGATCTGTCTTTCCCTTAAATAGGCGTTTAGGGAGGGACTGGGCAGCGACAATGTGATCACACAGAACTGTTCTGTCTTGTGAGAGTGTCGTAAGTCTGTAGCTATAAGTACTGGGAAGGGAAGCCTTTTCCAGATAAATCTCTTGCAACTAGAATGGGGGCTGGAGCAAGTGCCTATACTAGGGATGACTGTTATAGCTGTGGACGGAAAAACAGTATGTGGCGTGGCTGCCTGCTGGAAGCAGCACAGATCATCTCATTAGCATAATGTAGTAAATCAGGCTTCCGCGTCATCACACAAAAATAGCCAATTTGCGTCTGACTGAGAATCAGCCTCAATATATATGTTGTTATTTGTTATGTAATAAAAAAAATTGAGGCTTATATACAATGATCTTTGCTCACCAAATGTCAGATATGGTCATTTTGCTTTTCTTCATCATATGAATCTGACACAGTATTTTGGAATTTTACAATTTTGGCATTAATACTCTCTACCGAGTCTATACGTAAGATATACTGTTAATTAATAGTCCGACAGTGCAAAACAAACTCGCTTGAAAACTCTTTTTCTGAGCATTTGTGAATTAATATGAGCTGCAGAACTCTTTGTTTGGCTGAGATAAAATAAAATATCTTCTAAGGACTCCAGTGGAAGTGGCCCCTTGGGATCACATTATGAAGGAAAATTGTAAAACACTTGCTTAGCATTACCAGCCAGAAACCTCTGAAGTAAGCATCTCTAGGACAGCAGGCATTGTGCTAAATATGTTTTAAAATCGGCAATGTCTGAATATAATGACCCATTAATTGAGAATTACTTTACTAAAATCATACAGAAATTAGTTTTCTGTTCAAACTCTTTTATATTTGTAAGTGCTTGTTTTGTTTAATTCCATTTATTTAATTTAAATAGATGTTACTGTTCTGCTTTTCTCTACTGTACCTATTTATTTATGTGTGTACAAGTAAATTAAGTGGATATGCAGTCCAGGTGATGCAGGAAGATTATCACTGCTAGGGTAACTGGGGTCTGGTTTAGAATTAGCAATTGCAGCAATTTTTGTAATAAATGAAGAATCCCAACCAAAAGCACACTGAGGCGGGAACTCGCAGGTACCAGAAGAAGATTATCAGAAAGGTTACAAATAAATAATAACAAATTCCTATATATTACAATCTCATTACTATATTTGTACAATAACATCAACAGCCAGGATCTTTTTAGAAGATTCAATGCCCAATTGTTACTTACTTTGCAGTATATGTCAATGATGGTTCATGTAGGTGTTCTCTGCTCTCTTCAGAAAGTGAATGACCGTGCTGCTCAATGATTGTGCTGTTTCATTATCTCCCTATTATCCCCCTGTTTAGTGATTTGTGTTTATTAAATAACTTTTAAAAGTCAAAAAGGATATGTAATATACTGTTAAGGATAGCGCTCCCTATATGACTTCTAAATGTGGGAATGCTGCAGCCAATAAAGAAGAATGTGCAAATACATTCAAAATTATGAATGTAATATGTATAAAATAATGTTTTTTATTCAATTCTAATAGTGTTGGTAAAAACGCAGCCAACTGTTATATTCATAACTAAAGAACTTTGTAAATATATGTGGCCTATTTATTTCTTAAACTTTCTGATAATCTTCTTATGGTACCTGCGAGTTCAAGCCCCAGTCTACTATTAGTCGGGCTTCTTAATTTAGCTTTAACTGATTATATTGTATATATATTATGTATTTGTTTTATTAAATAATATGTTGTTAGTATGTATATATTTTATGTATATGTACTACTAAATAATATTCTGTTATTATGTATATATTTTATGCATATATAATACTAGATATATTATTATGTATATATTTATGTATATTTACTATAAAATAATATGCTGTTATTATTAATCTATTTTCTGTATATTTACTACTAGATAATATGTTGTTCTCTATATGTTGTTTACTATTGTAGAAGCTCATGATTGTTTTGTTGGGTGTATCTGGTGCGAGGGTCTTGATTCAGGACCTAACAATTGGAAACCATTTCCCTTCAGTCCTCTGTCTGGAATTTACAGAAGTTTCTCAGAGATACAAAAGGTCTGAATCAATAAGGTCCAATGGTATATGGTACATATGAAATATTGACATTAAATTAAGTTTGATCTCATTTTAATAGTTACCATTTAAGGTTGGTTTGAAATATATATATATATATATATATAGTACCTCATATAGGGGGAAAGATTGCACTCACCAGATCTTCCAGTGTCATGTCCACGTTTCAGTCCCACAGGAACTTTGTTGGTGGTTTACATCTACACAGATGGAATCGGTATGATTCCCGGCAGCGCCTGGCCGACAGATGAGCAGAGCCCGGCAGCGGAAGCCTGACAGCGCTGGAAATCCCGATCATCCCTAAGGTAAGTATAAACTAACCTAACCCCCTAACCCTCCTTAGGGGTGTCTAACCCTTACCTCCCCCCCAAGTGCCTAACCCTAATCCCCCCTCTAAGTGCCTAAACCTAACCCCCCCTTCCCCGCTGCCTAAACCTAAGGCCCCTGGGGGGGTGCCTAACCCTAAGTCCCCCCCGGGGGTGCCTAACCCTAACGCTCCCTCCCCCTAGCCTAACCCTAACCCTCCCGAGGGGGTGCCTAACCATAAGTTCCCCCCAGGTGCCCTAAACCTAACCCTCCCCCCCGCGGCTGTCCGATCGCGGCGCCCAGCATCCCTTCAATCGGAATGCCGGGCGCCGGTCTCCCGGCATCAGGGAAATGTCAGGCGTCTACATCTAGATGCCCGGCATTTCACCCTCGCTGGGATATGACAATCGGGAAGCCGGCTGCCGGTATTAAGGCAGCCGGTTTCTTGATTGTATACCACACAGATCTGTGTAGAACAAAGGACAGTGCCTTTTGAGCCCAGAAAGGGTGGGGGTTGCTGGGGGGAGAGGGTAGTTGGGGAACCATAAGAGCCAGCCACCCCTGTTCCACTTGGTTCACTCTTCAAGTGGGTAGCTGAGAGCTAGAAGTGCTCCCCATATCGGTCTATGGTGGTCTCCCACCACACAAATCCCCTAAGATTCAGTGTAAGATAACTTAGGATTCTGACTCTTTATCATTTTATTTTACTTGAAATCATTCTGTGCATTTATAACTGTAGTTCTTGTTTGTTCACCTATTTTCCTAATTTAACACTGGAGATATTTTCTTAATAAATCTTAAAACGTTATCAGTGTTATCTCTGTACTCTACTGAATTCACGTGCCTGGAGAGGTCCATGCTACATTTGTGTAATAATTGTGAATTTAAGTATGATTTAAGTGTCTGCAAATGCAAGAGCACTATTCTAATACTCTTTGTGGTGGCAGCTTTAGTAAAACCCACGTCACAACCCTCCATCTGCATCAGGTCTGCGTATCTGAGCGCAGGCTGGGGCGCGGTGTCGTGACAATGGCAAATCAAAAATTAGCAATACCTATGTACAAGCTGATGGGTCATACAGAAATCAGTGGCTGATTTAACCTGGGGTGGGCAAGCACACAGCATTGACCCAAGCTTGGTGGCTTTTCTTTAAAAGTTTTTTTTAAAGAAGGGCCAATTTCTCAGTGGGAGAAAAACTCTTCTTTTTTTTGAGAGCAAATGGTTGTTTACTCCACTACAATAGCTTGTTTTTACATCATCTTATAATGTATATTAATGAGGTTACTGCCAACAATAGCCGCTGTCGGTACTGCATACTTAAGCCTTATTTAAGCACCAAGGTGATACTTTGAGCTCTAGTAACACAATATCCAGAACACAAGCATTCAACAATTCTTCATTCTTGAAATAAACCATTTGCTTAATGCAGCAATGTTTGCTGATATGTAAGTATAAAATATAAAATATAAATATACAGGCACACTGTAGCTCATCAGTGTATTCTACAAAATAAAGGCAGTGGAAGAACTGAAATCACTGTTTGAAATATATATTACTGGTGTTATAAAGTATAGGCATCCAATGTAGGGATTGCCTCAAGGGAGTTAGAGTAAATTATACCATTGAGTTAAATGCAGTTTAGCCTCCCTCCTACCTGGTGTTTCTGTCTGTATTTCTTTTCTTATATATATATAATAATAATACATTTCTTCCCTATTATGTATATATATGAGAATATATGAAATTGAATGGGGTAATATTGTACGATAGAGTCTGGTCCTTTTAGGTAATTATTATTAATTCTAATTTTTAATTATAAGAGATAAATTAGTACTGGTGACAGTCTAGAATATATAGATAAATGGTGTAAATTATTATATTATATAAGTGATGAGACTGATTACTTGGTAATTAGAAGAAATCATTCCATAGGAGAAGTATATACTCCCTCATTACTTATAAAAGTAGTGTCTAAAGTATTAAGGATATGTTTTATTGTTATGTATGAATTGGTAAACATGGGTAAAAAAGATGGCTACCTCTAGTAAAATATTCGGCATACAAGCATGGAGGTCTATAGAAATATAATGTGTTAGGGTAAGCTAAGATGGCTGCCGTAAACCATAGATATATAAAGAAGGATGAGATATCCGAACTTTTGGAGAAACAAAGATGGCTGTTGTAGCTCTAAAACGAGGCCTGGAATACATCCAAAGATGGCCGCTAGAGTTTACTTAAGGACAGCTCTCATTGCGATGCTTGGAAAGCATAGCGCAGGATAACACATGCGCGACTAATTAATATAAGGATGCATATTATATTTAAACTTCCGGAGAAACACAGATGGCCACCATAGTTTTAAAATGAGGCCTGGAATACATTCAAAGATGGCCGCCGGAGTCTACTTAAGGACAGCTCTCATTGTGAGGCTTGGAACGCATAGCGCAGGACAGCGCATGCGCCACCAATTAATGATGGCGGGCAGATCCCTGCTATAAATATCAACACAGAGGGGACTAGTTTTATATCTGAGGAAGCCGCTGATGCTACAAGTAGGCAGAGAAATGCGTTATATTATCCCCATTGTCCACAGGTTGCGCAGTTGGAGTAACAAACAGATGACCAAACCCAGGAAAGTACACACTGGTTACACTCTTCTACAAATTGGCTGTATAATCTGGTATGAGAACCAGGAGTAGGAGGTACAAGTAGCTAATGACTTTCTGGGAATCTGGACTGTGTTTTTGTGCAGCTACCATAAGGAACCTACCAGAGATTACATGGTATATGTATGATTGAGTGTAGAGTTACAAAGTAACAGTATATTCAGCTAAACAAGTTGGGAAAAGGATACAGTTAGCTCATATACAAATAAATAAAAAAGGCCTGTTTTAAACATTTTTTGGTGCCTAATAAGCATGCTTCTTCAAATATAAATTGTTTTTCTGCTTGCTAAACTTACCAATTAACAAGTTGGGAAAAGGAATTTATAATCTATAGACCATCCTAAAGAGTGTCAGAAAGTAACTGTTGATTTTTGTAAAGAAAAAACACTGTTCTATTAATCTGCAGAAAAGCTTTAGTATATACAATTGAAAATAGTCTTTGTATTCAGTTATTAATGCTGTGAATATATAATATGGTTTATTGTCTTTATGTATGAAGTATTTTTATTTATTTATAATTTTTAATAAATGTAATATTTTTATTCTTACTAATGAAATAGCAGTTAATTGAAAAGGGAGCAATGCCCTTTAGAAAGCTGCAATTTGATTGGTATTGGTTGTCACCTAGAGTAAAGGATAATTTTTGAGAGGATAATGAATTTAATTGCTGCATTCCAAATATGGGAGAAAGTCTTATTAGAGTAAGAAAGGTAAGACGGTAATTCCAATAACCAGTGTGGGAGTCTGAATGATGGAATTAAAGATTATGCAGTGTCTTGTGTAAGATATGTACCTATTGGGGAGGTGTTTCTTCATTGTACTGTTGAACATAACATAATTTGGATATTGATTGGATGTGGAGAACAAAGGTCAGTACTGAGCTTTGGATGACACCTAGGCATTAAGCTTGAGGAGTTGAGTTTATTGTATGGTACAGTCGGTAGCTACTATTGACTGAAAGAGTGTTAGCTTAGGTTTAAGATTCAGTTGAAAGTGAACAAAGTAGAAATAAAATAAAAAAAGATATTCAGTAATGCGGTGAGAGATGGTGAAATATATGGGGAGGATAGAAACATTTCCACGTACAGTGCCATATGAAATATTTAGACAATATGTATAGCATAGCTCTGCTCATAGAAGCTTTATAGCTATACCCAATTCCACCTCCAGCCAATGAGTGGCCAAGCAAAGCAGCAGTCTAAAGGCAATAATAGAGGAAAGAGTAGAAATGTGCTTAAACATGCATACCTTGATATGTTTTTCTTTGTCAGTGTCAATGTAGCTTGTAGCATGACTTTGTTATTTACAAACAGCAAATATGCTGCTACCCAATAGAAATTATTAGATACAGTATAGCAAAGGGAAAATTAATGACCAGGGAAGATAAAATCACATTCAACTAATTATGTCAATTACATTTTAAGTTTTTTTGGACCAAGTGTTTCTATATGTACAGTAGAGACATTACTATCTGTAGTTTGTGTTATACTGTGTATTCATATGTACTAATTTTGAGCAAGGACTAATGCAGACTAGAGGTTAGATATGTGATGCACACCATTCAGTTAATACTACAGAACAAGTAGAATTGTTTGCTCCATTCAAATGAATGTAAAGAAAAAACATCTGTGAATCAAATTGCTGAAAAGAACGTTATACATGGCTTTACAATAATGAATGTGGATGTGATTTGAGCAAGTGTCGCTTGACTATTACCACAGACAATTCTGGCCCAGACTCCAGTGGTCACATTCATTAAGCACCCGTAGTCTACCAATGCGCTGTCCACAGCGGGTAGTAATGCCTTCCATGAGGTATACCCGCTGCACAAGTGACACTGTAGATTGAGGAATATAATGAAAATATGAAGTGGATTATAGCGCTATTACTGTAGTCGCCAGAATTTAAATATTTTAATTAATATAAGAGATGATAATAAAGCTTAAACTTAGCTTCAAGTCATACAATGATTGTGTCTTATTTTTTAAGAATTAGTAGATGATGTCCTCAATGTTGGTTTAGATTGTCAAAAGACATGACAGTAAATAAAATATTATATTGTGTCAGTAAACGGGAAAAAAAGAATTAATGCTCCGACAATAAGTGGATTCAAGATCCAATAGTAGATGTAATGGAGCATGCCCCCACTCACTGGTCAAGAGATGGAGGTGCTCCTATAAAGGTATCTTTAGGCAAGGATTTTGCTACTATAGATGAGTAGTTTTTTCGTGCCTTTGCAAATATTCCTGTAGGTCATGTGTTTTAAATAGAGGTGGTATACCTCACTTACACTATTAACAGGGTCAGAGGTGGAACTAGCGGTGGTACAACCGATGCCTTGCACCAGAGCCCACTGTGGTGTAGGGGCCCATAGCCCCTGCATCCGACAGCGCCACCACTGCTGCCAGGTCCCCATTAAGTAAATGGATGGAGCCAGAGCGGGCCCACTCCAGGTGCTCAAGCTCCACGAACATGACAGACACCTCCTGTGGGCCGGCCCTTGTTTTGACACGGCGCGTGTGGTTTCACGACCTCACGAACACTGCTGGAGGGAGAAGTAATAGCCGTGGATCGAGAGGAGCAGTGCCGGGGAAGAAGCAGACTGACAAGAAGAAGACGAAGGAAACAAGGTAAGTGTAAAAAAAAAAGCTGTGCGGGCAGAAGGTGGGGAGGTTGCGGGTGGTGTAAAGTGTGAAAAAAAGGCTGGGCAGCGGGGGGGTTGTCATGCAGTGTACAGTGGTGAAAAAAGGTTAGGCAGCGGGGGGGTTGTCATGTAGTGTACAGTGGTGAAAAAAGGTTGGGCAGCGGGGGGGTTGTCATGTAGTGTACAGTGGTGAAAAAAGGTTAGGCAGCGGGGGGGTTGTCATATAGTGTACAGTGGTGAAAAAAGGTTGGGCAGTGGGGGGGTTGTGGTGTACCGTGGTAAAAAAAAAGACTGGGCAGCAGGTAGGTTGTTTGCGGTGTACAGTGGTAATAAAAAGTCTGGGCAGTGGGGGTGTTGTGGTGTGGTGAAAAAAGAAGGCTAGGCAGCATAACAGACACTGGATTAAATTAATGACTGAGGGGAGTGAGGTGGTGAAAAAAAAGGCTTAGCAGCATAACAGACACTGGATTTAATGACTGGGGGGGAGTGAGGTGGTGAAAAAAGGCTTGGTTTTCTTCTGTGGCAGATGTTGGGGTGCAGGATGCTAGGAATGGGGGGGATGGTAAAGCATATTCTTGCACCTGGGCCCACCACTCTCTAGTTCTAACACTGAACAGGGTAATGAAGCCTATAGCGGTATCTTTACATATGGTACGTAACAATACTCACAGAGTAGAATGTGGATTAAAAATGTATAAAGGTTTCTTTCAAGGAAATAATTTCAGCAAAAATCTTTTGTGTGTGTTGCTGCCAGAAAAAAATGGTCCCCCAGATAGTAAATCCTCACAGCCAATGTGTTTCGAGTATATCACTCTTTTTCAAGGCATAGAGGTATAGTGACCGTTCTATTCTTAAATGCTAAAATAAGTCCCGAAAAATGGAGGCACTTCCGGTTCCAGTTTATGGACCGAAAGTATAAAAGGAAAAAATATAAAATAATAGGAATTATATCCATTCTATGAGAGCTCCTTGCTTAGTTCCTTCATTGAATAAAGTTGTATGTTGAAGCTCTCTTGATCATCCGTTAATACCGGAAGTGTCCGCCGGGTATGAAGACCGGATGTTGTCATCAAAGTGCCAGGGATTTGTGGGAGATGTAGTTTTCATCTAAACTAACATCTACACATAGCGCAAACATCTACACAAACATAATATTGTCAAGCTATCAAAAAATATACCGTAAAAACTAACATATAAATAACAAAATAAAAAAATTGAAATGAGAAAAGACACATGTAGTATCACACCTTTGACTGCCTTTGATAAAGTCAGATGTTACTGTGACAAAACACGTTAGAACCCTGTTACATTATCTCTTTGACCTCACATAGTGGATACAACAAGAGCCGAATACTATATTGAAAGCGCATCTGCCGCACTAAGCTAGCCAGGCTATAGCTGGAGTGCTGACTGGTTGTCAGTCACCTACATTAGTGGTGATCGTGATTCAAAACCACCAATAAGGCTACATTTTACAACTGTTCCAGACTGCAGGAGGTTCTGTGAGTAACCTTTAATATAGGACTATAAGTCTATGCTGGATTTTTTCAATTATTAACTCGCAAGGAAGGCTTTTATGTGACAAGTTACATTCACCACCTTGTTGGTCTGACTTAAACTTATATAGCCGGAGAGTACTCTTTAAAATACTTTCACAGAAATGTAACCACCTTGACTGGACTTTTAATTCAGAGAGTGATTTCTATTGCTTGTTATCCATGAGGTCTGTAACAATTTTACTATTGAAATTTACCAGAGGTCTTTATGGGCATATGTTCAATAATATGTGATACTACATGTGTCTTTTCTCATTTCAATTTTTAATAATTTTTTTATTTATATGTTAGTTTTTATGGTATATTAAATTTACATTTTTTGATATCTTGACAATCCTATGTTTGTGTTGTGAGCACACTAGATAATTTAACCTACATATTCTAATAGATTCATACTGTGACACCATCAGACAGTTACGACGGTTAATGATACATTTTTTATGCCAATCGATTCCCACATATATCATATAATAAAAAAAAAGAATATCAACAGAAGTAGGACTATAAGACGTCAGGATAAAACAAAATGAGGAATTCTCACTTTCTCGGCAAAGGAAGTATATCTATACAACATCAAGAATGAACAAAGATATAGAACCCTAAATATCAGAACAAGCGATAAATTATAGGACAAGAACACCAGATTAAAAAACTAGAAATAGAAGACAAGAAAGACTACACAACCCTCCATTTAGGAGATACACCACCCCAGAACAATGTCCAAATACATCTAGAAATGGACTAGAGAGGGAGTGGACTCCGGAGACCCCACAGTCCCCACCGTCACCTTTTTTAGAAGAAAGGAAGTGAAAAAGGGGAAACCAATACACATCAAAAACACAAAAGAGAAGGAAACAATAACCAAAAATAAAAAAAGAATTAACAATTTAAGAAAAGGGGGTGTAGAGCAGGAAAAAGCAGAAGAAAAAATGGAAAAAACTAAAAACCTCAAATTGAACACCACTTCCCCCAAAAAAAAATCCTCCTAAAAAAACATATTTTTAATCTCAGTAAGAGCTCTTAGGAAGAACAAGTCCTACGAAAATGATTTAAGTATGATCCAACTTCATACATGGACAGTTTTGATAAGTTACTGGTTGTGCAGAAATTTGTAAGAAAAGTCACCTTGAAAAAGTTTTTGCAATTAAAGAAAATGAAAAGAAGCCAATACCCCCGACCTTCAACATAGAAGAAGAATCTGAAGAAAAGAATATGGAAAGAAGGAAGAAGAAAAATGATCAGCGTTCTATCAGACACATATAAAGGGCAAGTTTATTGAGACTTTCAGTGAAGTAGTTCTAGATGAAATCAAAGGTTTTAAAAAAACAAAAATGTATCCAAATCTTACCAAAAAAGAAAGAGACATTATTAAAGATCTCAGAAAAGAACTTTGAAGAAATGCAATTACTAAATCAGTGTTTCCCAAAAGAAGGGCCTGATTCAGACATATACGTAATTTGATGATTAATGTACATCTCCGATTGAAATGCTCTGGCATTTGGGGGCTGGACCAGGGGCGTACCTGCCATGGCGATCCCAGCCTGTGACGTCCGTTGCAGTGCCGGGATCGCAAATGCAGCAATGAGGTGTCTGACACCTCCTTCTGCATTTGCAGCCATTCGAGATGGAGGGATTTGCACAGACGCTTGTGTGCGACTTTGCAAATCCATCCATCAAACAGGCCCTCAGTCCTCAAAGCACCCTTGCAGTCCAGGTCTTAAAGATATCCATTTTTGGGAACAGATGTTTAAATAAAAACGACTGAGGCACTGATTAAGTCAACTGTGCTCAAGCATGGATATCCTTAAAACTATGTATGAGTGTTAAGGGGCTTTAAAGACCGACTATGGAATACACTACTCTGAATGATTAAAATAGTATTTTACCCCATAATCTTTTTGGATTACTGCTTTGCAATTTCAGGACAACTCTGAATCAACACCATCGCCAATGTGTATTTCACCATTTCTGATACATTTTGCTACTGTGTGTACTCATGCTCCGTATCTGTGGAAGAAAGGGTGAGACAGGCTGGTGATGTTCAACTGCTTTGGACAGGTCTCTCCTTGTAAGCTAAAGACATTGGTTTCAACTTTAATTTTTTTTAAAGTTAAATGTTTTAGACCCTTGAAACACTTTAAAAGCATCAGGGATGCACTGACATGCATGGGTTTGGAAAAGAAATAGTGTCCTCGTAGACAACTGCCAACTTGTTCCAAAGATCATCCTGTGACAGAGGTTCACAAACTTCGCCATTATAGTTCAGGTTTTAAAGATATCCATGCTTGAGTCCAGATGGTTACATCAAATTGACTGAGGTACTAATTAAGTCACCTTGTCTCAAGCCTGGATATCCTTAATACATGGACTGTAATGGTGGCGTTTTGAGTTTGGGAACATCTGATCTGTGAGATTTTTACCTGCAACAACTTTAATAAATGCTATTAAATCTGGATATTTATTCTTAAAAAAAAACTTGTACACTTTCTCCAACTGAACAAGAACCAAATAAATTAAAAGATCACACTTTAGCCCATAGAATAAACCAGACCCTCCAACATGACCGGGTACAAAATGCTCTGCTCCTGTAATTCCCACCTAATTTATGATTGCTGCCACCTGTGTTGCATCAACTTTCTCATCAATTACCTAGTTCAACACAGGTGACTGCAATCATACATTAGGTGGGAGGTCCAGGAGCAGAGCATTTTGTACCTGGTGGAAGGGGTCATGTAGGAGGGTAGGAATAAACATGGTTACACCTGTAAAGGATAACAAGTTAATTTACCTCTGTCTGTTTGCTAATACAGGGGGTAAATTTACTAAGCAGCATGTGTGCCTGGGGTTTGAAACCAATGGATATTGTCAGCAGTTTTATCTTAAATTTGAACACTGCTATTGATGTTCATCAGTTTACAAATGACCAAAACGCATGTTTTTTGGTCAAAACCACTGGAGATAAACCACCACAAAACTGCCATTAAACCATAATGTAACTCAAATCTATATCACAATATACTTATAATGATGGCAGTTATTATGTATTGAATAGCCAATAACATTGATAATAGTATTATTGTAAAAATATAATTTTTTTATGTACCTGGGGGAAATTACTGTTTAATATACCAGATCATGCCTGTATTGATAACCCGACACTCGAGCCCCTGCTCCCCATTACTATCTGGATGTGTCATTTGCTGGGTGCAGGGGAGTTGTGGAGCAATGTAGTGCCTTCAATACACTACTGCAACATTATTGAACAAGAAATCATGTGCTCTTATTGAAAACTGAGTTTGTGTTTGAGTCTTTATAAACAAAATATATAGAGCAATGAATCTAAAGTAATAATGATTACAAAATAATGTTGGTCTGCATTTGGGAAGTGAACCCGGGACCATGGCCTTCTAAAACGACCACTGTAACCACTAGTCCAAGAAGGCTTTCACATCCATCTACTGAATCCTTGTGCGCTTCACCGACCCACTACCATTAATCTTTTAAGGGGAGTATGGGACGGCGATGGGTGCCGAGATACCTACAGAGGATGGGGGAAGGTAAATACAGCGACATACACTGTAATCCTGAATTTTATTTGTGTGATGTGGTGGGGGAAGTGCATAGCCAGCCCTGAAGTTACAAGTTACGTAGCCTATTGTAAATGGATGTGAGTAGCACCTGGGTGGGGATGGGGGTGGGGGAAGGTAAAAAAATTTACCTATTTTAATTAAAAAGAAAAAAAGTATATGCATCCCTTTTAAAGAAAGTTACAGTGCTGCAGTATACTGTACGTACACGTCTGTAAATGAATTGGCATTTTGCAGTTGTGACGCACTAATGTGAACTCATTAGCTGCTAATGTATCAGTTATATCTTGATAACACCAAGGCAATTACACTACTGTACAGTACTGTATGTGTGCTGATTTGCGTCCCGTTCAACAAGCTTCTGCAATATTACTAAAGATTACTGTGCCAACATCTGAAATTAAAATACACTGCAAAGGTGTCCCGAACGTGATTGGGACGCTTGTCAGGGATATCCATCTACTTCTACAGTATGGATCGAAGGGTACAAATGGAAGACATGGTAAAAGGTCAATACAAACATGGTCGACATGATTTTTTTTTTCTTAGTATTATTATTATTTTTTATTTAGGGTTTGGGTTTGGTCGGTTGACACTAAAATGGCTGACACAAAAATGGTTGCCACTTTAATTTAAAAAACTATATATTTTTATTCGGTTAGGGGGTTGGTGAAAATGTTGACACAAAAATGGTCGATACAACAATGGTCGACATGTTTTTAAGATTGATATTAATTTTTTATGGTTAAGGTTTTGTCAAAAGGTCAACAAAAAAATTGTCTACACAGAATGATTATATGTCTTTAGGGTTTGAGTTAGGTTTAGGGATAATTAATCTAATTGAAAGCTGTGCATGCATCTGACTCCTGTCTGAGCCCCTGAATCCCAATACACTGTAGGTGTGTCTGAGATGTCTTTGAGCCCCTGAAACCCGACACTCGAGCCTCTACACCCCATAACTGTATCGATGTGTCATTACAGGGTGCGGGGAAGTTGTGGAGCAATGTCGTTCCTTCAATACACTACTGCAACATTATTGAACAGGAAATCATGTGGTCTTATTTAAAACTGAGGTTGCCTTTGAGTTCCTGAACCCCAACACCTGTGGGTGCATCTAACCCATCTGAGACCCTGACGCTGAAAGTGCATCTGAACCAGACACTCGAGCTCCTACACCCCATAACTGTATGGGTGTGTCATTGCAGGGTGCGGGGAAGTTGTGGAGCAATGTAGTGCCTTTAATACACTACTGCAACATTATTGAACAGGAAATCATGTGTTGTTATTTAAAAATTAGGTTGCGTTTGAGTCCCTGAACCCCAACACCTGTGGGTGCATCTGACCCTGACTCTGAAAGTGCATCTGAAACCCAACACTTGAGCCCCTGCACCCCATAACTGTATTGGTCTGTCATTGCAGGGTTCGGGGGAGTTGTGCAGCAATGTAGTGCCTGCAATACACTACTGCAACATTATTGAACAGGAAATCATGTGTTGTTATTTAAAACTGAGGTTTCGTTTGAGTCCCTGAACACCAACACCTGTGGGTGTGTCTAAAATGTATTAATGTGGATGGATCCACCACTGTACTTTATTTAAAAAAATATATATAAAGGAATGAATCTAAAGTAATCATGATTACGAAATAATATTGGGCTGTGGTGAGATTTGAACCCACCACTCTACCACTAGGCCAAGAAGGCTTTCACATCCATCTACTGAATCCTTGTGCACTCCACCCTCCGCTGCCATTAGGGAGGGCGCAGTGAGGGAAGCATAATAATAACGATAATAATATAAATGTGTCTTCCTTTAAAAATATTATACTAGTACATGTAAACACATAATCCCACCATTAGTGAATAATAATTCATCCTGTCTCATTGAGTGCTGTGCATGTGTCTCGTTAATGTATCGGTTATGCCATCATACACTGTACCGTACAGTACTTTATGTGTACTGATTTGTGTCCTGTTCAACAAGCTTCTGTGATACTATGTGCGAACATGCAACATGCAAATACTGTACACTGCGTGAACATGATTGGCCCGCTTGTCAGGGATATCCATCCACTTCTACAGTATGGTATTATTCAGTAGTATAAATTTAATCAGTGGAGCACTCGCTACCCAGCAGTTTAGCAGTGTATTACATGCCGTGGATTCTCTTACGTTGTAGATCGCTACAGTGCGCCACATTACAGCCATCACGCAATGTTCCAAGGCGCAACTCACAAGCCTGAATGTCACACTATGAGCAACAGACTAGCTTGGCCCATCTGTACACACTTATAATGGAAATGAAGACTCCTCATACTGAGGAAGGTCCCAATAATTTTGAGTACATTTGTTGAATTAGAGTGTACAGTATATGCCTCCTGCACTAAGTGGATGTTGCTATTTTGTGGTCGTAGCCAATACACATTAGAATGCAGCCTGTGAAACAAGTCACTAGGAACCAGCCACATCTCTTAGGCCCCATTTTATTATTGTGGAGACCATCTGTTTATTTAACTTATTTATTTAGGAAACCTTCAGTACTGTAATTGTACTACAGTGTATGCCAAAGTGTATTTGTTCTGAGACTCTGGAACATGCAGTTCACAGTAAAATGTATTGCTTATATGACAATCAGGGGACCCTAAAAACAAATCCTTGCACCCACCCTGGAGTCCCTACCCATAGGGGTACACCTTGGTTTAGTGATCTAATAAGCTAGGTTATCATGATTTTTGGGTTTGAGTTAACTTCAGTAGGGATACAGTCAGTATCCTGGCGGCCGCGATGATGCTGATATTACCAGTGCCGGAATCCTGACACCTCTCACAATACCGACACCAGCATCCCAACCACCGGGATACCAAAGGTAAGTGGCAAATGTAGGATTTTGAAGGAGGGGGTTTCCAAATCCTTGGTTATCGAAGCAATGAAAAAACATCTAGCCACAAATAAATAGATAGACAGATAGATAGATAGATAGATAGATAGATAGATAGATAGATAGATAGAAACAGCTTACACAGGATTTAGGACCACTACAGTAAAATATACCACTCAGGGGATACACATACACTGACTGACATAGACATACACAACTATATAACTAAAAAACACCAGTAGTGGTCCCCCCTTTGCAGTGCCCCCAGTAGTAGTTCCCATTATGCAGTGGCCCCAGTAATACCTCTTATATAGTGCCCCCAGTAGTATTCCCCCTTATGCAGTGGCCCCAGTAGTACCCCTTTATATAGACTCCCAAGTAGTAGTCCCCCCTTTGCAGTGTCCCCAATAGTAGTCCCCCCTATGCATTACCCCCAGTAGTTCCCCTTATATAGTGCCCCAAGTAGTGGTCCCCCCTATGCAGTGCCCATTATACAGTGCCCTCAATTGTAGTCCCCCCTATGCAGTGCCCTTTATATAGTGCCCCCAGTATTAGTCCTGGCTATGCAGTGCCCCTTACATAGTGCCCCCAGTAGTAGTCCCCACTATGCATTGCCCCTTATATAGTGTCCCAAGTAGTAGTCCCCCTACTCAGTGCAAAATATGCCAGCCCCATTCAGCGCCCCCAGTAGTGCCCTCCCATACAGTGCCTCCAGTAGCGGCCTCCCCCTCTATACAGTGCCCCCAGTAATGCCCCCCTATACAGTGCCCCCAGTAGCATCCCCCTTTATGAAGTGCCATGACATCTCTCCCATCACTTACTGCGGGGAAAGCCAGAAGGCGGAGCTCATGAGTGATCTCCAGCCGGCTCCCTCCATAAATGCAGCAGCCAATGAGACTCTCATTGGCTGCTAAAATAAACACACTGCTTTTGGGTAGTACTAGCGTACTACCCAGTGCCAGCGGCGGTGTGTTTGTTAGTGTGTAGTGCGGAGTGACCGTAGTCACTGCGGTCCGCACTGCACTTAGTGATTGGCAGGCAGGGGGGGTTTCTGGGTACTCAGAAACCCTCCCTCCATGAGCACCTGGGGAGTGTTATGGTTAGGCTCTAGGTGGAGGGTTAGTGTTAGGCACTAAGGGGGGAGGGTTAGGTTTAGGGTGCCAGGGGGAGGTTAGGTTCAGACACTAGGGGGGAGGTTAGGTTTAGGCACCAAAGAGGGAGGGTTAGACACTAAGGGGGAGGGTTAGGGTAGGGAGAGGGAGAGGTTTAGCATACGTGTACAACAAGTGTCGGTATGCTAGCCCTGTCGCGATGCTGATGTCGGGATTCTGACAGCCGGGATCCAGACTGCCGGCATCCCATACCCAACCCCTTCAGTATGTATGTTCACTTTATTTTATAGCATGCCACTTGTTTTGTCTTAGACTTTAGGGTTTAATGCATAGATCTATAAAAAGAACCTCAATGTGTAAAATAAATGTGGTCATTCATTACAATGAATCATATGTCTATAGTCATATTTCCTATGGGTATTGTGAAAGTTAAATGTGTGTCTGCTGTAAAGCCCACGATATATACTCAGTGCATAGTATTTTAGATTTTAATTCTGTCTTTTGCTTGCTCTTTACCATGAATGAGCTCCTGTGCTATAACTCATTCTATCTCCCTGATGCGCTGAAATATCCATGTATTAATTAATTGATTTTGTTCTGCTTGAGCTAGCAAGATAAGTAGTTATTTTGTGCAATACAGGTCACCAGACAGTAAGAATAAACCATACAGGCATATATCCATGTAAAGTTTATCAATACTGTATACTAGTTATAGTGCTATAAATCAGCTGTCTTCCCATATTATTCATGTAATGTATGGAATTGAATAGATTCTGTAGTTCAAACTGCTGTTATTGGTAAATACAAGTTTTATATGTCAATGGCCCTCATTCAGAGCCACTCGCTAGCGGCAGTACGCTCGTTCCGAGCGATGTTCGCACATCTGCGCATGCGTACGGTTTTTAGTACGCATGCGCGAACCAGTCAGTGCGGCCGAAAATCGTTGGTACGCAATATAGCGAGGGCCTGCTATTTTGAGTGACAGAATGAGGCGTATGTGGGTGGTAACAGGGGAAGGTGCTTGAAAACGGGGAGTGGAGATCCGAACGCAGGCGTGCTTAAAGGTCAAAACGGGCGTTTTAAGGGAGTGCATAATTAATACAGCAGCGTCATTGACCACGTCACTTGGTTTTTTTTAACTCAGAACTGCTCGCAAAATAGCGGTTGAAAACACCAACCACAAGAATAGCGAGCAGTTCATACGCTGTACGATGTACTCGATTAATCTAATAAATAGCGGACATGACGTATGGTGCGTGCGGCCAGGGGGCGTTTTTATCAAATAAACGAGCGTATGTTTTGCTCGCTCGTTCAGACTTAGAGGTGGGAACAGACTGCAATTTGCGAACGGATCATTTGAATAGCCACCCCTTGTTTTTGAACGAACGACCACAAATAGCGAATGGCTCTGAATCAGGCCCAATATCTTTAAAATTATTATTACAGCTTACGGTTTTACAAATTTGTAGGAAAATGCACCTCTATTGTATTTTGTAAAACTATTAAAAATTATAACAGAGCTCACTGACCAAATAGCATTAAAACATCACCTATACTGTAGTTTATATTCTAGGATTTCAAAGTAGGAAACACACTATTCCTTATTATGTGATTATGCAGAAGCTTTTGCCAAAAAAGTTATTGTTTTAGTATTTTTATTTGCAGTCATCAATTAGCAAAAACTAAAATAACCATGGATTTTCATTGTCATTTACTGCGGACATTCATCATGGTAATAGTACACTTTTTATAAGGGGAAATTTCTGTGGTAGCGTTGCATTTGAGGGAGGTTGTAGCTAGGGTTGAGACAGGAAACAGTGTGATGCTCACACTTATTGTGTCCATTCCTGTGTATATTGAGGATGGCGTGTTTACTAGTTACAGTTACTTATATAAGAGTCTATGTTCTAAGGGGATAAAAGAGGAAAAACTCTCAAGGCAGAGAAAATCCCTGTACATACCACTTCTTAGTATGTACTAAAGGGATTTTCTCTGTCTGCAGCCTGTCAGCACTAATTGCAGGCTACAATATCACGCTGTAAAAGAAAAAAAACTAAATGCCAGAGAAGCACTAATAATTTAACGAGTGTCCAAATGTGAAAGCTGCTGCTCACCACCTTCTGCCTTTTGAGAAAGCCGCTGATCACGGTGAAATGCGTTAAGGATAAACTGATCATTTTGGATGCAACCTTCAGACTGATATAGAGCAGGACTGCATTCCTGGATAACCCCTCCAGATCCTCAATAGACAGTCTGTGGCTACACCACCCAAATATCAGCATAGTGCACTATACGCCACATCACACCTCCCAGCCGCAGCTTATTGTGATTCTTTGGTGCAGCATTTTATAACAGAGCTGGTGGAGAGATAGACTGGGAGACGGACAGCTACAGCAACTGCCTGGTTGGCAGCAGCGGTCCTACTGTGCTGCCCGACACATACCTGCTGCAGCTACATATTTATTTACACACGGTTGGTGATTTGACTCATGTCCTTATAATGAACAGTATACATTATACATACACCCTTCGGATTTATCTTCATCCATCTACTTGGGAACTACAATGTATTCCGATAAGTGCAGTCACTATACCAATACATCAACACTCTTTAATTTCTCATAAGCACTGACTCTAACAAAATGACATTAATTTTTTAGATATTATGTGTCTTTATTATGGTCATTAGGAGATACATTGCTGTACTTTATTATAATTCATGGTCATCTTTTTCTGCCTGCCACATATTGCATGATCGCAGCTATTTTGTGGGTATTTCCTACATTTATTAGTGCTAGTATGTCAGATGATTATGTGCAGATTATATTGTTACTAATTACATACTGCTTTATTTCCAAGTTGGTGACTATTTTATTGAACTAATTAAATATTTATATATATTTTAGCTATTATGTGTGTCCTTTTGTGTATTCAGTGCTTTTTCCACCTATTCCTATAATTTACAATATCGCGATGTACCTGGGTCACTTAGCGCTGCTAAGAGGAGAGATCACTTACCGTCGGGTATCTTCTCCAGAGCCGGCTTTGTCTCCTCTTGTTGGCATTATCTGATTCTCCTCACTGGAGAAGCAGGAAGTGCTTTTTGTCTTTTGCCCATTTGTTAATAAAGTTTTAATTTAAAAATAAGCTCACTGCTGCAGTGGCCGCACACAGACTGCCAGGGGCAATGGGTCTCAGCTGTTACCACCAAGGGAGTGACCTAAATGTTCACTCTCCTCCATGGGTCTATTTTTAGTAACCCTTGCGATAGCTGGCTGCTGCTTTGCAGCAGTTGCAGGTGAAACAGAGTGGCTTTATCTCCATGCTGAGTGGAGTCTTACTACTTTATGGACTGCATGGACTGCTGAATGAAATAGAACCACACAACCACCAATGCATACTTCCCAACATGACCCATTCCAGGAGGGACAACATGCTCTGTAGCTGGACTTCCCTCTGAATTTAGGATTGCCATCACCTGTGTTGAACTAGTTAAATGAAAAGAAAAGTGTTTCAACACAGGTGATGGCAATCATAAATTAGGAGGGAAGTCCAGGAAACCAGGCTGGTTTAGAATGTATTTCTGTTGCCATTTTAAATCCAGCAGTCAAAGCCAAAAATTATTAGACATTTTGACAAACAGCAAGTTATTAAATCTACCCCAAGAGAACAAACTTCAAATATATATTTCAGTACTTTAGGTACCCTCAAATACTACCAACAACCCCTCTTTTGCGTGATACCAAACTTGACTACTCTCCTGAAATATTAGTGACACTTCCAAATTTCACTGAGCTCTCAGTTGATACCAGAGTGTAGACAACCCTCATGAATCTCATCTACTTCTGCAGTGGGGGTGATGCCATGATAACACACAATCCCAAAAGCCACGCCTTCTGCAGTTACTTCTGTACCTCCAAGAAATGTTTTTGGGGGAATTACCAGTCTGCAATATAACCTACAGACAACCACTTTTGATGTCTCAAATTATGTCTAAATATGATATCCCCTTTACTCATGCCTCTGAGTTAGTCCAGGCATGACACTATGGCCACATAATTACTGGATATTTCATAGGTTCAGATTTATCCAATATTATTATTATTACTACCAGTTATTTATATAGCACACACATATTCCGAAGCTCTTTAAAAAGAATATTTGGCCATTTACATTAGTTTCTGCCCAGTGGAGCTTACAATCTATTCCCTACCACATGTACACACATGCACACACATACACAATAGGGTTTATTTATTTTTTTAGCTGAGAGACAATTAACCTACCAGTATATTTTTTGGAGTGTGGGAGGAAACTGAAGCACCCGGAGGAAACCCACACAAGCAGACCAATGATGGGAAACAGGGCTATTTGACTAAAATATCCTCATGCCTCATTGAATTTCACTAGATTTGATATAGGTGTGTCTTATGGGTTGGAGATGTTTACCTCTCTAACACTTTAATGTCTATTTAACACACTATTGGGCTCCCAAACCCAAGGTTTGTCCAAAATGTGGTCATCCTGACACCTACTTTGTGCATTTTCTTTGGGCTTGTCCATTTTTAGAGAGTATCCAAATGTACAGTATATCCATTTTTAGATATTGTACCCCTCTCTTTCCAGAGTGAGCAATATTGGGTATCCCTAACCCTACCCTGAAATTATATCTGTGTTGTAAGAAACTGCTACAGTTTCGGCAGTAGCAAGAAATTATGTACCCCTTACTTAACAGCCGCTTTAAACTTGACTGCTAACTCACTGAAATCTCTGCAATTGACAATCTATTACATTTAGCCCGGTAAGTGTAGTTTCAGATGACAGGAATACCATATACATATAATCTTATGCAGCTCAAATATTGACTTTTCATACAGTAAATAACTATTTTTACTACAATAAAAACAGCAGTAGGTGTGACTTATATATATATATATATATATATATATATATATCAGAGAAATATAGTATCAATGTGCAAATTAAAAGGTCCAAACAGTCCCAGTTAAATCACAAATTGTCCACTGCCGGTCTGTAAGCACTGCCTCGTGTATAGGGCTGGCATCTTACACTTGTAATTCAAATCAACGTATCCAAAGACAGGTTAAGTGTTTATCTAAAAAGCAAATGAAGCGTGTGCGCCACATAGTGCATTATCCAAAGTAATTATTTAGAACATTTAAACCAGATCTCTGTAAGATGTAACGTACCAGAGCGGGCGGAAAGACTACCGCCAGTGATACAGCATAAAACAAACGAGTCTCCAGGCAATGCAGTATGTCTCACCGGAGGATGAAAGTCATGTGCAGGTAATGCTAGGCCACGCCCCTACGCGTTTTGTCACATGGACTTCATCAGAGGGCTGGCCTAGCGTATCCAGTCTTCCCCTTAAAAACAACTTAGTGACCAATCAATGGATACATATCAATCATTATCACACATATTGTATGTACAGTAGTGGATTGGAAAGCAATTAAAGCTACACAGATATACATTGTTACAGGATGAGTATAACAAAGTGAACCTCAATTTAACATGTAATAGATATATAGTATTACAAACAATTAAAAAACAATATAAGAATAAGCAAGCATACAATTATTAAAATCATAAACCAACGGTTTAAAATAAAAATGGAGTGATCTCGAATCCTTCATTTAGACCCGTAGGGGATACAGTATTTAATGTTAAAATCCAATATGTTTCATGTTTAGATAAAATATTCAATCTATCACCCCCTCTCTGGTCTAATTTAATATGTTCTAGACCGAGGAATTTAAAATTATGTAGTATACTTGCTTGACAAGATCTAAAATGGTGGGGAACACTATGATTATCTATCAATTTTTATGTATTCCTAGTGTGTTCCAATATACGGATTTTTAATGGTCGCTTGGTTTACCCAACATATTTCTTACCACAGTCACAAATCAACATGTAAATTACATACACAGTATTGCAATTGATTAGACCCTTTATTTTATATTTCTTTAGACTGTCATTACCACAAAAAATCTTGTGGCCTTTTAAGCCATATTGGCACACTTTGCAGGAATTGCACGTAAAAAATCCTTCAATTTTATTCAAAAACATTGTTGTATGAGGGGGATCTTTAATAGTTGGCAATAGGCTGGGAGAAATATAGTTCTTTAACGTTTGCCCCAACTATGGGAATTAATAAATTTCAAACATACATTGACTTGAAATTATATATTCGTAAAATGACATTAAAAAGACCCTTTTTACAGAGCTAAACTAAATAACTGGATCCTCTAAAAAACTGGGAAGCATGCAGTGAGGGATCATCTGGTTTGAAAAGACAAAGTACTTTTTATCCAATTGAATCAAGAGGTTCCTGCCTGGACTTTTTCTTGAATAAAACTGGATTTTTTTTACGTGCAATTCCTGTAAAGTGTGCCAATATGGCTTAAAAGGGTACAATACTTTCTTTGGTAATGACAGTCTAAAGGAATATAAAATAAAGAGTCTAATTAATTGCAATACTATGTATGTAATTTACATGTTGATTTGTGGCTGTGGTAAGAAATATGTTGGGAAAACCAAGCGACCATTAAAAATCTATACTGGAACACACTAGGAATATAAAAAATGTAATAGATAATCGTAGTGTTCCACACCATTTTAGATCTTGTCAAGCAAGTAAGCTACATAATTTTAAAGTCCTCGGTCTAGAACATATTGAATTAGACCAGAGAGGGGGTGATAGATTGAATATTTTATCTAAACTTGAAACGTATTGGATTTTAACATTAAGTAATGTATCCCCTATGGGTATAAATGAAGGATTCAAGATCGCTCCATTTTTTTTTAAACCGTTGGTTTATGATTGTAATAATTGTATGCTTGCCTATTCTTATATTGTTTAGTAATTGTTTGTAGTACTATATATATATTACATGTTAAATTGACAGTTCGCCTTGTTATAATCATCCTGTAACAATGTATATCTATGTAGCTTCAATTGCTTTCCAATCCACTACTGTACATATGTGTGATAATGATTGATATGTATCCATTGATTGCTAATATTCAATCTGTCCTCCCGCCAGCTTACGTCAACTGAGACATCAGTTTTAAACAAAGGCCTCTCTTTTGTACCTACCAACTAACACGATGATCTCTCTTGGAAAATTTCGTTACATCAATTCACTCGCAAGTTGAGACTTCAGGAATTCTTTGGCTCCAAATTCCCCACCCCTATACCACCTGAGTATCATGCCGATTTCATTAAATATAGACTACGTTCTTCCTTCGATCCTCCCTCATCGAATGCATCCATCAAATCATTCACTCGCCTTTTGGACGACGCAGTCACACGCTACACGGCAGCTGCACCTAAGAAACATTATAATCTTTCCAGCAGGGAACAACAAGCTCTGAGGGATCTTGGGCAATACAGGGACATAGTCATCCGCCCCGCCGACAAGGGGGGCAGTATTGTTATTCAAAATTTGACCGAATACAAGGAGGAGGTCTACCAACAACTGTCGATTTTGGATACGTATGAACCTCTCAGCAGTGACCCTACGCTAGGGTATAAAAGAGAGCTAGATGACATCCTAGCTCGGGCCAGAGATAGGAGGCTTCTATCAGACCAATTAGTGAAAGCTCTCACCACCGAACATCCGGTAATACCTATTTTATTCACTGTACCTAAAATACACAAGAGCATAACAAGACCACCTGGACGGACGATAATTTCGGCGAGAGGCTCATTATATCAACCTATTTCACAGTTTCTCAAAAGCATTTTACAACCTTCTTTATTGAAGTTGCCTACTTTCATCAAGGACACTTCAAGCTTCTTGAATCTCCTCAAGAGCATAGGCCCCGTGCCAGACAACACATTAATATGTGTTATGGATATTTGCAGTCTGTATACTTCAATTCCCCATACAGACGGAATGGAGGCCATGAAAGAATTCTTGATCTCAGAGAATGTTGACAACATTGACCACGACCTTTTCCTGCAATTATTACAACTAACTCTCACGAGAAATTACTTTTTGTTTGATGGACACTTCTTTCTCCAGCGCACTGGTTGCGCAATGGGGAGCAATGTGGCCCCTTCATATGCCAACATCTATATGCTGAAAGAGGAACAGTCCATGTTTTACAGTGATACCGGAGTGGCAAACAACATCATTGCGTTTGCCAGGTACATAGACAACCTATTCATGCTATGGTCCGGGGGCGAACAGCAATTCATCGCTTTGATGGTCGCATATCAACTCCAGAGCCTCACTGATTCGTGTCACTTGCCAACATAGTTTCCATTCTCTCAACTATCTGGATGTTCAGGTCTCTATTATCAATGGATACATCATCACAGGGGTATATTCCAAACCAACTGACAAGAATACCCTACTATTGGCGAGTAGCCATCATCCACCGGCTTTGAAGAAAGGCCTCCCTAAATCGCAGATGATGAGGGTGGCAAGGATCACAAGTGAGAGTCATAACTTGGAAGCAGGTCTGAACGAGATTGTGCGCAAGTTCCTGCATAGGGGATACGATCCATCTTTGTTACAAAAACAGAAGGAGGAAGTATTGAGCATTCCAAGAGACACTTTATTCCAGCCCAGAGCCAAGAACCCTGAGACATTGATTCCTTGGAAAAGCCAATATAGTTCATCTAGTGCGGTCAAACAAAGGGCTACCCGAGCACTTTGGCCTATAGTCACCAGCGACAAAGAGCTTGCTTCTTTAAAAGGCAAAAGACCCTTGGCTTGCTACACGCGTGGCAGGAACATTAGGGACATTGTAGTTCATGCCGATATTACCAACTTTGACGCGGACCCAGATGCCTCCTCAAAGAACTTTTTATCCAAACAACCAGGCTGCTACAAATGCCTTAAATGTACTACCTGTCAGCACATGGTGACTGGCCACACTTTCATGCACCCCCATTCAGATAGTTTGTTCCACATTAGACACGTTTTAACGTGCACTTCCTCCTTCATAGTTTATTTGATCAGTTGTCCTTGTCATCTATACTATGTCGGAAAGACTACTAGAACTATGAGGGAGCGCATGGCCTTGCACCGCTCAGCCATCAAAGGAGCTCTATCTGGCAAATCAAGCGACCAACCTGTAGCCAGGCATTACGCCGAGATGAAACATAACCTTTCGGACCTTAAGCACATGGCCATTGATCATGTACCCAAAACAATCAGGGGGGGCAATAGGGCCCTACGACTTCTCCAAGTTGAAGCAAGATGGATATTCAATCTGAATACTATTAGTCCGGCAGGACTCAACGAGAAAATCGCTTGGAACGTCTTTACTTGATTTAATTTTGTTATTTTATTTGCTCCTTTTCCCCCTGTCCCCTCTTCCTTGTCCTTTTTTTCTTGTATTCCTAGTGCACACGACATCTTTGTGTAGCACTCAATTTTGTATGAGCCAAGTGTCTTTGTCCGAACTCACCTTTGAGTATGGGTACATGAATTACATTTTGTTTGCACTTATATCTATGTACGATCGCAGTCTTGTGCCTGTTGGTTTTCATATACTTTTGCACACTATTCGGGCTTCTAATACTGGTTCTTGGTGTGGCAGAGGATTGCTGTATACTATCACTTTGCTCCATAACAACACTTAATGGACCCTCTATTTTGTTCAATTTTTTAACTTTCTGAGTCTGCATCGTAACTGATACAGCGGTGTCACGTTGGTGTCTTTTTTCACTTGTTTCTTGTTATCCAGACGACCAGCCGCGCTCTTGCGGTAACATCCCGGTTGCCTAGGTTACCAGGGTTACGCAACACGCCTACGTCATCAGAGCGGGACTCCGGTGTCACGTGGGGTCCCGGGCGGCGTCTGGTTTCGGGCACTTCGGCGGGCTTCTTTGGGGATATAAGGTAAGAACCTTTCAGGTTTCTGTTCTTTCTACACCTTGACAAAGAGGCGCATATAGCCCCGAAACGTTGGCTTTTATATTGTGAAGGATCACAATTAAATCTTCTTTGACAGACTCCTAGTGCCGCTTTCTTTTGGTACGTCTATATATATATATATATATATATATATATATAAAATTATAAATATATATACTGTATATATATAGTAGAAAAAAGACTGTGGCACTCCAGATATCATAGAATAATCATCATGTATTGGCTTAACATACCGACGTTTCAGAGCTACATAGTCATTTTTTTCAAGGTAGCTAAATACAAGTTACAAAATATACAATGGACAAACACTTAAATACAGCAAGTCTTACCTTAAATAGGTAGCGTGGGCCACTAAACTGTGGAAGCCCGAGGGTGGGCAGGAATCCACCAACGCTGGGGTCGGAGTCCCGTCGTGATGACATCATCATGAGGCTGCCAGGTTGCCAAGGCGACCCGACCGATGCCGGAAGCATCTCCCTGGTCTGCTCTGCAGACCAAAGTGACGAGAATTAGTGAAACATACTTAGCTCACATACTGAATGGGCTAATATTATATACGTATATTTTTGACAAAATATGATAACAAATTCTGATACAGTAATATAAACTGCCAGTACTAGAGAGACATGGATTCTCCTTCACAGCACCACATTGGTAAGATACACAATGCAGTTGCTTCCTATAGGATCATCTAACTGCATAACACCGTTAACATCACTGCATACTATAACATCTAACTGCATGACAACAGTAAACATACACAGACAAGTACCTAGTAATGATAATATTATCTGTCCTTTGCCTAGACAAATTAAATATAAGGTGTTATATAACATGCCAAGATATAACAGGCTGTATAATCTATAGCATAAGGGAACCAGCAGCCCTATTCTGTATGGACATTATACACTGATTACCAATACTGCGCCCTCAGGACATCTCATTTAGATGGTCAATTCATTAAAGTTGCATATTTTTCTCAAGTGCCGGTACAACTACCCATATACAGTATATATATATATGTATATACTCCACAAGGTGCAGCACTCCGGTTTAAAATAAGCTCTTATACAGCAAAGGATAAATGGCAACGTTTCAGTGCCTATGTATTTGTGGCACTTTCGTCAAGACAAAGATACAAGTGAATATCTTACCTTAAATATACAGCATGTAACTCCCAGTGCTCAAAGCGCTTCCGGAAGCGGGACACACAACCCGGTCCGGCGGCGCAGGATATGTGACATCATCACTGATGATTCACAACTGTGCTCCCATCACCATGGCTACATAACAAGCTAGAAGAAAAAATATAAATAACAAATCAACGCACATAAATAATGAATTATAGCACTACTGAACACACAATATATATGTCTGACTAAACTATGCTGAAAAATAAATACAGTTGCAAATAGTTATAACCTAGATATATAACAGAAATATGAACAAGACATTCATTAATTATAAACAAAACTAGACGTACTCAAATTACAAGCTATACTGTAAACCCAAGTGATAGTTAAGGGCCTGATTCAGACCCACTCGCGAGCGGCTGTCCGCTCGCAAGTGGGTCGATGTTATGCACTGAGCATGCGCACGACGGAGGGAGCTCCGTCGTGCGCATGCGCCAGACGCGACGAGCGAAGGAAAGTCCTTCGCTCGTTGTGTCTGATCAAAGGGGGCGTGCTGTCGATGTTGATTGACAGCACGCCCCCTTTGGTGGGCGTGCCGGGGGCGTGCCTCCCTGACAGGGGGCGTTCCCACGGGAACGCCTCCCGTCAGAAGCCGGCCCACTGACATCACTAGTGATGTCAGTGGGAGTGATTTTGGCTCTGATAGAGCCAAAATCACTCCGGAGCTTGCGGTTGAAAACCTCAAACGCAGGCTCCGGCTCGCAGTTTCGATGGTCGCGATGGTCACGACCATCGCGGCCATCAAAATGCACGCTCGTATAGGCTGTGGGTGGTGACCCACAGCTATACGAGCGTCCAGGAGGACGCTCCATTTTCATGGAGGGCGGCCCTCATTCAGAGCGTGCGCTCTGCTCAGAGCGTACGGCTCTGAATGAGGGCCTAAGTCCCTTGGGTACAAGGGTCCTTAATTGAACAATCCATTGAGTTTCACGGCGCAGTAATTTTACTGCACGGTTTCCCCCATGTATGGATGGTGGTATTTGATCAATCATATAGAATGTTTTACCCGTATGGGGATGTTGGAATTTATTTCCAACTATTATAAACTGACACGTAGTACATGTGCACTTGAAACATCCCAATTTGGTGTATAAAAAACTTACAGGTTTTCTCATATCAGTAATATCAGTTTTAACTAGCATGTCCCACAAATTTCTACCACGTTTATAGCATGGCACAAGTTTGGTATCTTTTAAAGGTAATTCCATATCTGATTGAATAAGGGGCCACAGTTTTTTAGAAACCCGATTAATGTTATCACTGGCTGTATTGTATTTCATAACTATTTACATCTGTATTTATTTTTCAGCATAGTTTAGTCAGACATATATATTGTGTATTCAGTAGTGCTATAATTCATTATTTATGTGCGTTGATTTTTTATTTATATTTTTTCTTCTAGCTTGTTATGTAGCCATGGTGATGGGAGCACAGTTGTGAATCATCAGTGATGATGTCACATAACCTGCGCCGCCGGACCGGGTTGTGTGTCCCACTTCCGGAAGAGCTTTGAGCACTGGGTGTTACATGCTGTACATTTAAGGTAAGATATTCACTTGTATCTTTGTCCTGACGAAAGTGCCACAAATACATAGGCACTGAAACGTTGCCATTTATCCTTTGCTGTGTGAGAGCTTATTTTAAACCGGAGTGCTGCACCTTGTGGAGTTTGTATGCTATTTTCTGTGCAGGCACCTGGGTTGCTTCTACCGCATTACAGGGAGAGCCGGACCATGTGGAATTTTATATATATATATATATATATATATATATTGAAAGAGCATATACATTACTAATTGTCCAGTCTTATCATAAGTGTACACATAATGGACAGCAATGATGATTACATACTATAAGTGCATACATGATGGACAGCAATGATGATGATGACATACCATAAGTGTACACATAATGGACAGCAATGATGATGATGACATACCATAAGTGTACACATGATGGACAGCAATGATGATTACATACTATAAGTGTACACATAATGGACAGCAATGATGATTACATACTATAAGTGTACACATGATGGACAGCAATAATGCTGATTCCATACTATAAGTATACACATAATGGACAGCAATGATGATGATGACATATCATAAGTGTACACATGATGGACAGCAATGATGATGACATACTATAAGTGTACACATGATGGACAGCAATGATGATGACATACTATAAGTGTACACATGATGGACAGCAATGATGATGACATACTATAAGTGTACACACGATGGACAGCAATGATGATGATGCGATACCATAAGTGTACACATGATGGACAGAAATGATGATGATAACATACCATAAGTGTACACATGATGGACAGAAATGATGATGATGATGATGATGATGATGACATACCATAAGTGTACGTATGATGAACAGCAATGATGATGCCATAAGTGTACATATGATGGACAGCAATGTCGACATACTGTAAGTGTATATATGATGGACCACGATGATGATGTATCATAAGTGTACATATGATGGACAGCAATGAAGATGATTACATACCATATGTGTACACATGATGAACAACAATGATGATGATGACATGCCATAAGTGTATGATAGACGGGATGGACTGAGGGCAAGTTTCAGCCACAGCAAAAGAAGGAACATGGCTATGCATCATGGGGGCCACATGTCACATGCACGTGGCCTTGCAGCACTTTTGCATCTCAGCATGCCATCAGAGCAGAGGTCGGGAGGTGGCACCGCTTGGCCAGGCCTTTAGGCGGCTGGACCGACCCATAAAGCCATCTGTCCTGGCATTTTCAGAAGTGCCAGGTGGCCATTCGAACTGGTGTGTGGGTATTGAAGACTCCATGGACATTTGTGATCAGTCCCTACCACATGGAGAGAGAACTGCACTACTTAGTTATTGACACTAATTGTAATTTCAGATGTGTGACTAATCATAGACAGATTTGTATCAGAATTTAAGACAAGGAAAGCTAAACTTTCTGATGTTCCATTATCATCTGAACTACCAACTTAGCTGCTTTTATGTTTGGGTATTTTGGACTCACAACTAAAATAGTATTTTATTAGTGTGGGTGGATAGATTGACAGACTAATGATTAGCACAGCAGAAACTGTGTTTGCACCTTTCAGTGTGTTGTAAAATATACACAAGTTGATATCTGTCCTTTGGAAGGAACACCCTCAGTCTGCCAAACTCCTCATCCTGTGTAAGTTGCTGCTCTACCTCATACACTGCCATTTAGAGGGTGTGCTCTGGCACATGGCAAGGTCAAAGCTGATTCTGCAGAATGCATTGAATGTTTACAATATGCTTTGTAAATGAACTCTAGTGTGTAACCAATATACTGGTTCATTCAATAATGTATAATTGTATTTTTATACCTAATGACAAGTACTGTACAACACAATTGCATTATGCACCAGTCAGTGTGCTTGATGTAGAGATGTGTGCTAACCCCCATGTCTTAGTTTTAGTTTTGGTTTTGGTTCTAATTCCTCATGTGTTTTGGTTCTGATAAATTCACCCTCAAGTAATTTGGTTTTGGGCTCTGTATTTTTTTTATACAAACAGGTAAAATCATGTAAATTGGACCTGTTTTAGTTCCTACAGTATTATTAACCTCAATTATATTAATTAACAGTAATTTCCAGTCAATGTTGATCACCTCACAGCTCACAATATTGTGTTTGATTATCATCCATATTGGCCAAAGGCTGCAGCGAGCTGACTGACTAAACTAAGCAACAGAGCAGCAGCACAAACACATGGCAGTTTAAAAAAGAATGGAGCATATCTAAGAAACAAAGTAGCACTGCTGTGGCAGACAGGATAGCAATTTAATATAAACTATATGATGCTAGAGAAATGTTTTCAATAATCAAGAAATACTGTAGATCAAAGACCTGAAGCCAGCACAAGTAAATTGAGGTTGTACTATTAGTGGAAGCCAGGTAAAGCATTGAGTGATTGATTGATTGATTGATTGATTGATTAATTAATTGAGTAATTGATTAATTAAATGATTGAAATGGAACAAACTATTAAAATACAGGAATCCAAATGAGATTGATTTGATTAATTAATAGATTAATTGATTATTGTTAATAATTTAATTTAAAAAAAGCAAATTAGAGACATTGTTAAGCAGCAAGCATCCAAAATGATGATGATTGATTAATTGATTGATTGTGCTAAACACTCTTTCCAAGTATTCACTGGAGGGTGGGCAGCTTAAGTAAAACAAAGCTACTTTGTACAAGTGGTTCCAAATTGCCCTAATTTTCTTTTTGGTAAGGGACTGTGTGATATGCTAATTTGTACACTGTCATTAAAATAATCTTCTACCATTCTATTGATAGTTACAGTATCAGATTGAGTCATGGTATAGGTGTCATTCATTTTGGGCAATTCTTTTAGGCTTGACCAGATGTCATAATGTTGTTTCATTCTGGTGAGCTGGGTTGACTCCTTACCACTGGGTCTCTTGGAAAAGGTCAATTTTATTCCTGGCAGCTGCATTAGACTCAACTCCTCTAGACTCAGCACGAGAAGGTGTTGCATGTTAGGTTACAGAAGATGCTTGACTGTGCTTGACCCTGGCTTTCGCAATAGGCATTCTAGAGCATTAAACAGTAGTAGCATGACCACCACTCGCAAAGGAGGCCATGACCTGAGTCTTTCCTTGCCACTGCATGTGGTGTATGGAATGTTGGCAATTATACATTTTTTGCAGCAAACTTTCCCTTTATCATTAGAGGTGATGTTTTCTTTAACATTGTGAAACATTGTTTAGATTTGAGGTGCCATTTTGTAAACTGTTATTTCCCTTCACCACTGACTTTAGTAGATGTTGAAGTGACTGGCAGCAACCATAGCACTAGTACTGGGTTGCAGCTCCTGCTCTGCTATACTGATTCATTATTGGTGTTATGTTTATCCCAGTTAAGAAATTAGTGTTTTTTATTTTTCAGAATTGTTTTGTGGTGTAGATGATGGTAACACCACTGCACAGAAATATATGTTGCATCACTCATCTGGACACACACTAAGTAAATACACAAAATAATTGTAAATTCAGTTAGAGAAGACTGCAGTTGTTCTTGCTTTAGACAACAACAGGGAAATAAATATTGTGTTTTGCAATTTTTTTATGTAACTAGAACTCATCAAAACAGAGAGGTCTTCTTGGTGTGCAGCAGCCTCAAAAACAGTAAAGTATACAATTTTTTTGGCAAATAAAAAACAATATAGTATACTGCAGTGATAGATTTCCTAGAGAAAGAAAAGTCCTGGTTCACTTTCATTGCACCCTAATGTGATTTTTTTTTAACACAGTGCCTGAACACACAACACAATATGTAGTAAATGGAATGGGATTGTAATCCCGACAAGGAGTGACCGAGAGGCTGAACTCCCGACAGGCTGAGGTAAGTACTCTAACCCTCCCCTCCCCCCTAACCCTATACCTGCCTTTAGGGGTGCCTAACCCTAACCTCCCCCCTTAGTGCCTAATTCTAACCTCCCCCCATTAGTGCCTAAACCTAACCCCCCTTCCCCACTCCCTAAATCTAACCCTAACAGGGGGGTGCCTAACCCTAACCCCCCCTTCCCCTAGCCTAATCCTAACCTTCCTCTGGGGGGTACCTAACCCTAAATCCCCCTGGGGTGCCCTAAACCTAATCCCCCCCCCCACGGCTAACAGAATGGGCGCCCTTAGCATTCTGTATTCAGACATCGGGATTATGACAGGCGTCGATATCTTGACACCTGTCATAACTCCCTAGCCGGTGTTCCGGCGTCGGGGATTGTGACCGGCTATCTTGCAGCAGCGGGTCATATAACTACATCCCGTGCAAAATAACATTGCTGTGAGCCACTCTATTGTGTGCCTGAACACACAACACAGTGCCTCATAGCAGTCCTAATAATGGCACCCTAATGATGTTATTTTATAACACAGTGCCTGAATGCAAAGCACAATGTTTTTAACACTTTGCCTAGCCCTGAACACACAACACAGTGCCTCACAGTGCTCCTATAGCATATTTTTAATAACACAGTGTTCCTCTAACACAGTGCTCATAATGTTGTTTTTTAGTGCCTGAAAGAGAACACACAACACAGTTTATTTAACAAATTGTCTGGCCCTGTATAAACAACACAATGCTCCTACTGTATGGCGTTTTTTTCTGACATTGCTGCAGCCCACAGTCCACAGTGCCTCTATGGCTTTTTTTTTCCATTACACAGTGCCACTTTAACAGTGCACCTAATGGTGTTTTTTTAGTGCTTGGACATGAACACAGACACAACAGTGCCTGACAGAGCCACAGCCTACAGGCCACAGTGCCTCACAGTGCCTCACAGTGCTCCTATGTGCCAGAAAGATGACATTTTGCCACGTTTTGGAATTCAAGCTTGGTAGGAAGACTCGAGCCGGGGCTTGGTTTGACTCGGAACCCCTAAGATCGAGTGTGTTTATCTCTAGTTACTACAAACACATTGATTGATATCAAAGTAAATTGATAGGTATTTTTACACCTAGATAGCTAATTGCACTAATGTAAGTTCAGGAAACGATTCTGTTCTGCAGCAGTTAGAGTGTTTTGAAAAATATATCAGCTGAGATCACAATGGCCTATGAATTTATACACCATGATACAGTTGCTAATGGCACTGGCACGTATAGATAACATGTATTTTGTGGGGGTAAGAATGTTGCAATGAAGGTGCAAAATGTGTAATAATAAGAAAAAGCATTAAAAAAATCAGGGAAGCAAAGCTGCAAGACTCTTTATGCAGCTATGTAGAGAGAGCAAGACCTTCCAAATGCTACTGTGCAGAGAGATATCTACGCAAGTGTGGGCAGCGTAAAATTATACGTATACTTTCTCTTTGCTTGCATATGTGTCTATGCAGATTTGCATGAAACTGAGACTTATACCCACTTGAATATACATAGGTGGAATATGGGAGAGAAGGGGCTGACAAATGTACATCAAGTACAGTAAGGTCATGTTCGCAGAACTGTGTATAGCTACAGAGTGACAGAGAGATGTACTGTATATATACCTGTAAGAGTTGTATTATTTGTGGGTGCTTAAGGAAAGGTACAATTGAAGAATGGAGAAATGATGTTCACTAGCTCTAGCAAACAACTAGGATGATTGTCAATGCACCGCTGATGCTGTTATTCGCTTTTTATTTTGTTTGTGCATATATTATATTTTTGTGCATGTGCTTTAGCAGGAGTCTTACTGTGCATGTCGTAGATACACAATTTTAGACAATATAATAGTAGATTAATTTCTATAACAGTATAGTCCTCTCTCTGTTGTTTATGCCTACAGGTAACAGGGAGTGATGTATACTTACCTACTCTCCCAGGACCTGTGGGGGTCTTTCAATTTTTTGGGTAGTCCCCCATACCAATAGCTTTTCATTTGTGTTTATTTAATATTTTAATGTGAACTAGGTTGCGCTTATCTAAATAAAGTCTGATATGTGAATAAAACTGCTTTATATATTCATATTTATATATATAAGCAAATATTTTTCAACAATATATAATTGAATAGGTCAACAACCACTTGTTTACATATATAATCAATATAATATAAAATATAAAAAATGTAACCACAATATGGAAAGATGAAATAGACCTCTAAAAAACCATACTTAAAAATGAATATATCTATACTTGTGCTTCATTGAATAACCACCTACTGTATAATTAAGGATCATATACGATATGGTAGTCCACAGTCCTTTAAAAGGCAAACACCTGAAATGATTTGAGCACCTGGCTTAAAATCATCAGGATCCTTGCTTTGGCCATGTACACTGTTGTCCAAAGTCAAGTTTGAGAAAGCAGGTGCGGCCGCACACTGCTCTTACCTGGATGGCTGCAGTCCGCTTGTTAATAAGCACACAGTGCCATTTGTTGCTATATAATGGGCCTCCGCTATCCGGCTGTTGGCTGCTCGGCTTTGGGACTCCCAGCGCGGCTGTGTGTATAGTGTCTCCCAGCTATTAAATGACCGTCCGACTCCAATAATGTAATCAAGGCTGTCTCACAATCCTGTATCACCTCAGTGGGCTCCCCTCTAATGCGTTTCGCTCCTGTATGCTGGGAGATTTTTCAAAGAGTTAAGATGAGCATCCACTATACAATTTTCTGCCAGATATCTGTCCAATCTGGCTGGTTGGAATGAAAACATGGTAATGTATGGGAGCAAATGACAGTTAATCATATGGTTTTAAACACTGAAAAAAGGACCAAAAAATTGTTCAAATTGGTTACATTTGTGTGTTTTAACCAATTTGTCTGAACAACCATTTTTGCCATTTTTCCAGTGTTTGTGAGCAAATTGACAATTGTCATTTGCTCCAATATATTACCAGGTTTTCATTCTAACCAGCCAGATTAGACAGATATCTGACAGAAAATTGTATAGTGAATTCCCAGATTAATTCCAAGCTGGTCAGATAGACCTCAAACACCCACTGACTTAATTATTAAGCAATGTTCATTGGTTGATTCAACTCCCAATTTAATTACTATAATCAGGACTGACTGTGAACAGTCTTCTCCCAAAACAAATCACTCCCCATCTCTCATTAAAATATACTCTATAATATAATATTGCTTATGATCTTATAATATATATGATTGTATTATTAACATAATAAATAATAATAATAATAATAATAATAAATACTTAATTACCAATAATAATACTAATAATAATGATGAAAAAATTATTTGGAAATTATAAAATGCAAATACATAAGAAAAAAACTGACCCTGTGTCATCCTAAGGGTGCCCATACACGGTGCAATTTGTATACGAGTCGATCTTTCCTATTTGTGCCAACAAATGGAATGACTGTACAAACAAGCAAACTATTAGATGTGTCATAAAATTATTGAAAATCGTTAGCGACATATCGTTGTAGCAAACAACCTCACAATGCATCTGCTCTTCTCCAACGTCGTCTGTCACAAAATGGAGGAGGGGAGTGGCCAGGGATCATACATCGGATCGTTCAGCAAGCAAAACAGCGAACGATGTGTGTCACATCGTACATAATAGGTCAAAATCTTACTGCCGGTTCAGGTGATACGATGCCAATACACAACGACGGGGACGCACATCGGCATCATTATCGTCCAGGAAAACGCCACTTTTTACATGATTGGTCATTACGATCAAAGCCGGCCCTAACCAATTTGGTGCCCTAGGCAAAATTTGGGCTGGTGCCCCCTGGCTGGTGATAATCCCACCACCAAATTTAGTGTTTATACACGGATGCCAAAAATAACACATTGGTTTAGGACCTATTTTTTATTGTTAAAGAAACACATATTAAACTCACAAAACATACAACTACAGTAAAAATATAAAGGAACCAAATGGCAATATATATACCATCGACCTATATAATATAGCACCCCTGGCCTCATCCAGCACCCCTAACCCAGCAAAGCACCCCTCATCCAGCACAGCATTCCCCTACCCTCCTACATGACCCCTTCCACCAGGTACAAAATTCTCTGCTCCTGGATTTCCCACCTAATTTATGATTGCATTCACCTGTGCTGAATTGATGAGAAAGGTGTTTCAACAAAGGTGGCAGCAATCATAAATTAGGTGGGAAGTCCAGGAGCAGAGGATTTTGTACCTGGTGGAATGGGACAAGTTGGAGGATCTGGTTTATTCTATTGACTAAAGTGTGAATATTAATTTATTTTGGTTCTTGTTCAGTTGCAGAAGTGTACAAGTTTTTTTTTTTTTTAGAATAAATATCCAAATTTAATAGCATTTATTAAAGTTGTTGCAGGTAAAAATCTCACAGATCAGAGGTTCCCAAACTCATCCAACTCCCATTTCCCAGCACAGCACCCCTAACCTCATACAGCACAGCACTTCTCATTTAGCACCCCTCTTCCAGCTGACTTACTTAAGACTCTTAGGTGTCAAACACACTAGACAATATTTTTCATGATTTGCCATATTTCGACGCATTGGAATAACAAATCATGCAAAGTATGTGCAAATCATGAGTGTCCACTCACGATAACGATGCCAATGTGTGTACCAGTGGGTCGTACGTCATATCTTCAGATGTTGTCTATAGCAGGCAAGATCTGGCAATATTGTAAACGACGCACTGGAAATCATTAAGGACGCCCCGTAGATCATTGGTCAGATTGGAGAATTTTTAGCACCATATCATGTCCTGGAGTGCCGGGGAGTTGCTGGGGGGGTTCAAGGGAAATCGTTCAGGACATTGCATCATTTGCACATCGTCTAGTGTGTAGGCACCTTTATGAGTCAGGCCAGACAGCTGCGGCTGCCCCTGCTGGTTTATCTTGTCCCTTGCAGGACTTTCTTGGCGGAGGCAGGGCCATGATGTGTGACTCACAAGCTTCTAAAAGGCCCATTGGAGGAGCGGCTGTGGCTGGGAATGCGTAGCAACCCTCCCTCGGCCATTTTACTTGTAGACAGAAGCAGGGACAGATCAAGACTTTTATTTTAAGGGGCAGTTTACGAATTTATCCTGACTCCTCACTCATTACTTCTCCCACTTTTCTTGAACATTTATTCTAAGAGTATACTCTATTAGCAGCACATCCACAGGGACTAAACAATATTTCTGTTATCAAATTTCCACATCAATAAATACTTATTTCTCATCAGTCCTAGCTGGTTCCTTATATTCACCTATCTTACATGACCACATGTCTTATGTGACCACATCTACCTACCTAGCATGTACATTACTGAAGTAAGCCCAAGCTGCTCATACAAAGACAAAATATACCCCATGCTTCCATTCCTATGTACCCCATGATATGGATAACTAAAGGATTATATATGGTTTTGTTGTATTTTTGTGTAAATATGCTGAGGGAGTTGTATGCTTATGGGGCTGATTCAATCCACAATCTACAAAGCACTTCCATTCCTACAACTAGTCTGATACAGCTTTAGAAGCAATGGGAAAACACTATGCCCCTAAAAACAATTATTTGTATGTGAGGGAGGGGGGGCACAATGGAAAATGTGGAGGCTGGCCTAGAGATGTGAAAGGGGTTTGCCAAGCTCAACTGCAGATGTGAGTATTAGAGAAAGCATACAAAACATAACATTTACATTTTGTCCATTGTGTAAATTGTATTAAAAGAACACTTTGATATGTTCAATTGTATATATATATATATATATATATATATATTATATATATATATATATATATATATATGTATATATATATATATATAAAAACAACTCCTGAGTCACGGACACTTTCATACAATCCAGTAATGCTTAATATTTTATTTACTGAGTACAATCATTTAGTGATATCTTACAATTTGAAAAGTTATCAGTGACCAGAGAGAGAGAGATAGATTGATTAAAAAATAGGAGATAGATCCATTATACATTTGGAAAAGTTGCAGTCAGAATCCATTTCATTGCCAGCTAACACAATCCATACTATGCTGACTCACTCCACTGATCTCCATCTTATGTATTGTTAGGACATACTTGACATGTCTATCAATGTCTTTCAGGATAAGTTCAGCTACACTAGACTCACTGGATGCTGTGAACAATAAAACTACATCTCCCATCACTAGCTGAGAGATCATGTGACTCTTTAATCCGATTGCTGGAAATATAAGTCCACCTTACTTCCTGTTCGTGGGGATACAAGCGACATTGTATGAATCATTCATTGTGACAGCTGATGTGGCTGGCTGGCCCGGCAGGGGATTGTAGTATAAGTAAATAGGAGTGGCTGTGACTGTGTTTCAGGAAATGCAATCACCCCACCCTTGAGATGAGCTCCAATCATGGTAGCTGCTGCTATCCCACTACAATGCTGGCCTTAGTCTTGGGAATCGGGATGCTTCTAGGCACTCCAGATGCCCCTAGGCATCTTCCTGCAATGCCTATGCCTAGGGCCGGCCCTGGTTATGAGTGATCAAAAACGTCTAAATTGTGTAAAAAGAATTGCACCATGTATGGGCACCTTAAGCCGTCTCTCTACCTCTAGCATGACTCAAACACATCTATAATCTGGTTCAATATACACACTGTAGTAAATATGGGGACTAACTCTCAACTACATGACAAATTCAGTATATAAAACTAGAAACTGGAAAGGCTGCTAATATTATAAGGGCACACCTCAAAAGCTATAAAAGGTACCGGGCTGAAATTTGGCATGGACAGGTAAAACTGTTGCCCAGTGCTGCATGTCAAATTTCAGGGCAAAAACATAAAAAGTAAGGATTTGGGAGTAATCTAAATCTCCAAGCATCACTTTTTTCTGACATTCTCAATTAGGACAACTTTTTTGCTGTTCTCTATTGTTTTTTTTTGGGAAGGCATAACTCAGGGTAGGGGGCGAATTTACACTTGGGGTTTGTTTTATTAGGTAGCTATTGTGCTAGGGTACGTGCATTTGGAGTTCAGGTAAATTAGAAAGTTGCAGTTTTTAAACTATTACCTCAAGAATGCGCCATTGAATAGATAGGAAATTTCAACTTGTTGCGCAGCTGCAGTAGGAGCCTACAGCAGGTGTATTTACTGTGACTTCACCTGGGTGCAGCAAGATGGCTGCCTTTTGTGGGCGGTAGTGGGGGCCGGGTCTGTGGGTAAGGAAGCCGGCATTTGCTGCGGCAGGGATGAGGGGGAGAGAGGGCAGGAGTTAGCAGGCATTAGCTGCGGCTGGAAAACAGGGACAGTAGCGGGCATTAGTGGTGGTGGTGCGGGTGGCAGTGTGGGTGGCGGTGTAGGTGTATTTACTGTGACTTCACCTGGGTGCAGCAAAATCTCTGAGTGCCGTCTATTCTTTTAGTGGATATATATATATATATATATATATATATGTAATATTCCATAGACAAAAAACCTTATGGTTTTACATGTCCCATTAAGGCTTCTTAGACATGATCTGAAATTTCACAAAACCTACTGAATTTGTGCCACTCTAACTAAAATAAGCAATCCCTGGGCAGTGGGTGCTGGGTTGATTGTTTTGTGTGGTGCATATGAAAATATAAATATTGTCTTTTGCAGTAGTACTACAGGTCCAAGCAGGCATCCCCGCATACTAGCAATTGGAGAACCACAACTACCAGCACAGATGCAGGTATTATGGATATTCCAGATCTGAGCTGGAATCTGTGTGCTGCTACCTCTGCTGCTACCTCTCCTGTGGCGGTGTAGCAGACATTAGGACATGGGAGAGGTAGCAGCAGAGGTAGCAGCACACAGATTCCATCTCAGATCAGGAATATCCATAATACCTGCATCTGTGCTGGTAGTTGTGGTTCTCCAATTGCTAGTATACGGGGATGCCTGCTTGGACCTGTAGTACTACTGCAAAAGACAATATTTATATTTTCATATGCACCACACAACACAATCAACCCAGCACCCACTGCCCAGGGATTGCTTATTTTAGTTAGAGTGGCACAAATTCAGTAGGTTTTGTGAAATTTCAGATCATGTCTAAAAAGCCTTAATGGGACATGTAAAACCATAAGGTTTTTTGTCTATGGAATATTATATATATATATATATATATATATATATCTATATATATATATATCCACCAAAAGAATAGACGGCACTCAGAGATTTTGCAAACGGTATAAAGTTATATTCCATAAAGGCCAACGGGCCAAGCGACGTTTGAAGGTTTGACCCTCTTTTTCAAGCCCACAGCATCATGATAAAGACAGACAAACATAGACATTACTTACCCCTTTAAATACCATACCACTGGATCTCTGACACCGCGCAGTGAGCCCGAGTGGCCCGGCACCCGGAAGTGACGTCCGACCTTCTTCCGGCTCCTGCATTCCACCATTACCTGGTGACCGGTGAGTGCTGACCAGGTTAACTTCCTGGTACAGTCAAACTCCGTCAAATCAGGAACGAGGATCGCTCTCAACGTCCGTCCCGTTGGCCTTTATGGAATATAACTTTATACCGTTTGCAAAATCTCTGAGTACCATCTATTCTTTTGGTGGATATTGAAGATACATACAAGACAGGCACCAGAGTCAAGTATATATATCACTAGTGAGTGCCAGCATAACGTGGAATATTGTAGCACTGGGAGAACCGTAGCAAGTTTCAAGGCACCTGCGCAGCTCCTGCGTATTTTTTGGAGCATCTATTGAGAATATCTTTTTGTACTTGGACAGGACATTATTTTAACTGACTTATTGTGGAAATTAACATCATGGAGAAAACACCATCCTCGATTACTAGGCCTGAGTCATTGGGTTGTCAAAGCGCAATAACACCCATTGGTGAGACTTTTAGTTTTTCAGAGGCTCAGATCCAGGGAATTTTGTTTAAAGATCTCAAACCTCCATCTGATACAGTGCATGATGTGGATTATATATATAACCAGCTATTTAAATTGCGAAGGTGTGAAACGGACTTCCTGCTACATGGTACTACATTATCTGATTACTACCGAGCACGTCATATTCCCAGAGGGTTTAGAGTGAAAAATATGCCCACCATAGGGTGTCATAATCCTGAATTTGTTAGGAAATGGGTGGCAATATTAAATCGTTGTGCTTTTGATCTCATGATCCTCGTGATAGAGGAAGCAGGTAAAGATTTGCAGAATACTAAGGGTAAAATTGATGATTTGATCAAACTCCATAAAACAATGCTAGATGAGGATGCTAACGCTCACCTCATTAACAAACTGGAGAAACAATGTGAACAATACCAAAGGGACCTTTGGCGATTTAAGAACAATAAAAAACAACAAGTAGAGGCTGACTATGAGGAAAATAGAGTATATGGTTGGCTGATGGGAGATACTAATAGAGGGATGGATCGGTCACAACCGATACGTCGCAGACCTTGGCAATCTAAGAAATTGCGTGGGAACCGATCAGTCAAAGTCACACAGTCAGAGTGATAGGGATTTTCTGGTCACGGATTCAGATGATAATACTCGAGTGGACAGTCCCTTTAGATCAAGGAGAACAGAAATCTGTGATTTTTACAAAAGACCAGCCACCCATCGAGGGCAGCAAAAACAAGAGGGGGAGGCAGAAAGTGCCCGAAAAAGATGATCACCTAGTATTTAACCTCTCAAGAAGGGAACTTTTGGTAGGGGAATTGCAAGTACTTAAGAAGGGGTTATCCTTTGTGCCGACGAATTATCATAATAACTTTAATTGGAAAAAAGACACATCAATTTTCCCATAAGTTATGGCTAAAAGAATTTTTTCAAAATAAACCCTCATTGAGTAGTGAATCACCTATGGATCAATTCCTTAAAGTAATACAAAGAAAATATTCGGAGAAAACACTGGCGCGTACTAATATTGAGCAGCCAACTTATGAGACCCACTGTCTCCACTAAAAACAGTATATAGAAAATCAAACAATACGGAAAAATTGGTCACATAAATCAGGCGTTAATTAGATGTTCCATACAAATTAATACAAAATTGATACAAGATCAATAGAAAAAACCAAAGTCTTTGCGGTATCTCTCTAAATGTCCATATTCATATGCTTCATTCAGACGAAAATTCAGTGTTTTCTCTTCCCAATATACATAACAAAAGGGGAGAAAAAAATGATATATATTGTAGTATTTTGATAATTTTAATGACATATACATATATAACATAGGAAATATAATTTCCACAGTAGTAACAAGATTGACACAAAAAAAGGTTGTTGTATTCTGAGATCACCCAGAAAAAAAGTATAAATTCGAACCGTACCGAGTGTGGCACCAAAGCCAGGTGCTTCTTAAAGAGCGTTATTGGGGGGTCTTCCGGATATACTGCCCAAAGTCCCTTCAAGTCTCTGGCTTCACTTGCTGTACACGGTAGAGGATTCAACCAGCAGATAGATCCCAGCTGCCAATGCGTTTCGAGTAAAAGGATACTCTTCTTCAAGGCTGTATGGGATCTATGGCTGAATCATCTGCTTTTTAAAGGTCCAATGACCTGGAAGTGAAACACACTTAAGTTCCTAAATACATCATATAATACTCGAAAAAACCCTCATTCTCATATATAGACCTATAAAATCATTCCATTAATGAGAAACATCTCATCTCAATGAAATAAAGAAATGTAAAAAATGTATTATTTTCATTATATATTTATTTGTATAGGACTGCGGATTCCCCAAACCATAGAGTCGCAGTCCTCCACTGAGAGAGTGAAAAAACAAAATCCATCAATTCTATCCAGCTGACCTATAAATACGTGACCTCCTTCTAGGTCCACTCTTAGATTAGTCCTATGATCTATATTGAGAAACCTTAATACCAGCGAGTCTACCGGAAGTCCCCTCTCAGCGTCCATATCTCTGTGTGACCACGTGTCTCGAAACCTAAGCACGCATACACTCGGTTTACGAGTACTTCCGGCAACACATCAGAAGTATCCACTCCACAGTCCTCCCATGTTAGGGAGGCACAAGCGGATGTGCACTCTGATCCTTCATTATCCGGCTCCCTATCCGCAACCTCCTTCCGGATACACAGCGCGGTCACCTTGATTACGCAAAATCACTATCCAGCTATCTGGAATACACCGGGTTCAATCACGTTACATACAGTCCGATCACGTGATATAAGTTAATACACGTGATTTTTGCAAAATTTACCAAATCCATCACGCCGCATAAATTAAAAAATATAAAAATATATGAGAATGAGAGGCTTTCATAACACTCTACAAACAATATATGTTCCATCATACAATATTCTAAAAAACAATTAGAGCAAGAAAAATGCAAATCATCCTCCATTAAAAATTATAAAAATCACTTCAGTTCAAACTCCTTATTAAGACCCATAGGTACAATCATATTTAATTTAAAAATCCATGACATTTCTGCCTTGGCTAAAACCCTCTCTACATCTCTCTCCTTCCATGAGGCCCTTACACTCTGAATCCCCAGGAACAACTCTATGTCATTTATTCTACATTGATGCTTCATTCTGAAATGGTTGGAGAGATTATGTGTCTCTATACCTTTTTTGATATTCCTGGAGTGTTCAGATAGTCTTGTTTTCAGTGCCCTGGAAGTACGTCCTACATAAAATAGACCACAGGAACATTTTATTAAGTATATAACATTACTCGTATGACAAGTAATAAAGTTGTGAATTTTATACTCTTTCCCATTAACTAGAAAATTGACAAATTTATAGACAGGACTTGGTACCGCTTTACAGAAGGTACATGTGCCGCATCTGTGGAAGCCTTGTGTTCTCACCAGATTGGTGGCTTCATAATCTAAGGCACTTCTGACCAAATGGGTTTTCAAATTCGGAGCCTTTCTGTAAATAAACTTTGGTTTTATGGGAATTAACTCTTTTAATATTGGATCCATTTTTAAAAGATGGAATAAGAAGAAAAAGAGTAGCCATAAAATAGAAGACCCGGGACATAGCAATATTGAATTTGAAGAATTTTTTGATGAAGATGGGACAAGTCAGAGAAAGAGTAGAGAAAATCACATGTCATATAGAGATTTTATGGAAACTCCTATGAAGCGTAATTCGATCCTGTCTCCAATTAAAAGGAGCTATGACAGGTCAACTTTTGTATCACCATATAAATGAAATTTTAATAATAGAGGACCAGACAACAGGAAACATATAATGGAAATCAATGGATTTACCCTAAGAAAACTTTTAAAAATCGGTTTTATCCAAACATAGGTCAGTTGGGACCCGCATATTCTTACCCCAACAGATATGATCCACTTAATGAGGAATATACTTCTAAACCTCGTGTTTTAGAGAGGAGGAACAGGACTTATCGTCCCCGATAAAAAAGATAAAAAAGAAAAAGGAAATTGAGGGGGAAAAGGGGAGGGAGAGTAAATAGAAACAGAAAGAAGACCAAAAATAAAAAGAGGAACAAGGGATCAACTGATAAATCCCTTGATGATGGTAGTAGATCAATACTTAAGGGAACAAAAATTTTTAATATGAGCATGAGAATTCTCACAGATTCAGAAACGAGTCTATTAAACAAAGGTCTTAAATTTGCACCTTCAAAGAATCAAGACCCTTTTGAGACGTATAGATACACATAAGTTTGTACGGAAATTGACCCTAAAAATGTTTTTCGCTTTACAAAAAAACGAGATAAGTGCAGAGCGTTCAGAGGCTAAGAAATTCACTAAGAAATCTTCCTTTTATCCTGCACATGTTAAAGGAAACTTTATTGACTGCTTTCAAAAGCTTGTAACAGAAGATCTTAATAAATTAAAGGAAGACAAAGTAAAAAATCATAATCTCACCAGAAAGGAGAAAGTGGCAATCAAATCGCTAAAACAAGATAAGAGTATAATTATTAAACCGTGCGATAAAGGGGGAGGAGTTGCAATTATGGATAGAGATGGATATACGAAAGAGATCTATAGGCAAATTAGAGATGGAATTACCTATCAGAAGTTAAATAATGATCCAATACATAGGATCAAAGGAGGTTTTCTTACATTTTTGAATAAACATCTGAATAAAGGAACAATTTCAAAATGGGAATATGATTTTCTGTTTATCGAATATCCAAAAATGCCAACAATATATATCCTGCCCAAAGTCCACAAGAGTATTACGGCCCCACCAGGGCGGCCTATTTTGGCAGGAGTAGGCGGTATCACAACGAACCTTTCAGAAATGATAGATCACTATCTACAACACCTAGTAGTTCAGAATAAATCTTATATTAAGGATACTACTAATATTATTAATAAACTAAATGAAATAAAATGGGATGACTCAATGTTTTTGATAACAGGGGATGTGACATCTTTATACACCATTATCTCCCATGAAAAAGGTTTGGAATCGGTACGTTGGTTTTTGGAGAAGTCCGATTATTCAGAAGACCTAAAGAATTTTATAGTTGAGGGAATAGAATTTATCCTCAATAATAATTATTTTTTCTTTGAAGGTGATTATTATTTGCAAAAAATTGGTACCGCAATGGGGACCAAGTTCGCACCCAGCTACGCCAACCTCTTTATGGCATATTGGGAACAGAGGATGATTTGGGACAGTAGCTGGGTGCGAGACTTGGTCATGTGGTACAGATACATAGATGACGTATTATCTGGAATGGTACCGAAGAAAATCTGAAGAGTTTTTGTGATTTTTTGAATGTCAATGATGATAATGTTGTTTTTACGTTTGATGTGAGTAGGGAGAACGTGAATTTTTGAGATTTGACAATATATATTGATGGAGGTAGAATAAATACCAAGTGTTATATTAAACCAACTGATTCACAGAATTATATTAATAAGAAGAGTCTACATCATATTAACTGGTTAAAAGGGATACCTAAGAGCCAATTTATACATCTAAAGAGAAATTGTAGCAACAAAAATGATTTTAGATCACAAAGTGAGAGTATGAGCCACAGATTTTTACAACAAAGTTATGATAAATCTCAGTTAGAAAATAACAGAGAAGAGGTGTCTCGAATGGATAGAAAAATATTATTGGCACCTAAGGATGACTCAAGGGACAGTGGGAATCAATATGATTTCTCCTTTATGACTACATTTTGTTCAAATCATAAGAAAATTGAAGATATTATTAATAAACATTGGCATCTTTTAAAAATGGATCCGATATTAAAAGAGTTAATTCCCATAAAACCAAAGTTTATTTACAGAAAGGCTCCGAATTTGAAAACCCATTTGGTCAGAAGAGCCTTAGATTATGAAGCCACCAATCTGTAAAGCGGTACCAAGTCCTGTCTATAAATTTGTCAATTTTCTAGTTAATGGGAAAGAGTATAAAATTCACAACTTTATTACGTGTCATACGAGTAATGTTATATACTTAATAAAATGTTCCTGTGGTCTATTTTATGTAGGACGTACTTCCAGGGTACTGAAAACAAGACTATCTGAACACTCCAGGAATATCAAAGAAGGTTTAGAGACACATAATATCTCCAACCATTTCAGAATGAAGCATCAATGTAGAATAAATGACATAGAGTTGTTCCTGGGGATTCAGAGTGTAAGGGCCTCAGGGAAGGAGAGAGATGTAGAGAGGGTTATAGCCAAGGCAGAAATGTCATGGATTTTTAAATTAAATACGATTGTACCTATGGGTCTTAATAAGGAGTTTGAACTGAAGTGGTTTTTATAATTTTTAATGGAGGATGATTTGCATCTTTCTTGCTCTAATTGTTTTTTAGAAAATGGAAAAAGATATTGTGCACTGGATTCAGAAATGATCGGTAGAGGTGAGCTGCACTTTTTTGGACGGGTGTCTGCCCTCCTATGTTAAATACAAGTAACCGATCTATGGTCATAGATCAACAAGCCAGATACAAATGGAGACAAAGACATTTATTTTATAACTGAGTATAGCAACCAAGCTAACCACATTAAAAAGCTAGTATGCAAACATTGGCCTATCTTACTAGGCGATGAGATTTTGAGCAAGGCTTTGCCATCAAAACCCAAGGTAATATTCCGCAAATCATCTGACATCAAGATGCAGATTACCAATAACCATATACCCCCAAAGAACACAGATTCCATAAAAAATACACTGACAAACACTTGGCATCAAATACAACCAGGGGGATCAAGAGGTTTTTTCTATTGTGGTAAATGCAAGGCATGCACCGTAACTAAGCAAAGAACCAAAATTGACTGTGAGATCAACAAGCGACAATACATTGTGGAAAATTAAAGACAATATGATATGCAACAGTAAGGGGGTTATATATTTATTACAATGTTCATGCAAAAACAATATATTGGCAGAACCATTCGCCCGCTAAAAACGAGATTACAGGAACACATTTATAATATAACAAAGGGCAACGACAACCACCCCCTCTCAGCACATTTTAAAATATTCCATCAGTCAGATCCAGCAAATTTGGAATTCTGCGCATTAAGGTTAGTAAGGCACAACTGGCGGGGAGGGGACATTATCAAGCGTATCAACAAAGAGGAACTTAAAACCATGATTCAGATGGGTACCCTATACCCAAAAGGACTTAATTTGGATAACAACATCAAGTCCATTGTATGTGACTAAATCAGTCAGTACCAATACACAAACATCTTCTATGTGACCAATTACAGTCAATGTCAGTATCTAAATGCATAGTGGCCACAACTGATTAATCTTTAATTGTGCCACTATCATTACATAATATTTCCAGGATTAGAAACTGAGAAGCCAGCTCTACCTATAGCCATCAGGTATACATTGCCCTAGGACAGTGATCTCTAATTTATATCCATCAAACATTTGACTCTATATCACCATTAGTAATGCTGTCCACTACTAGCCCAAATATTTTTGTCTTTGTTTTTGTTTTGCTTTTTCCTTTTCCGCTTAATAAACACAGCCCTTTAGGCCCACTGAAGAGAACCAACTTCAGTGAATTATACATAGACTGCGAGTGTTATACTAACAGTTAAACACGTTCTTTTACTAATATCAATAATGCAAGGATAACCAGATACTTGCTTATAACATACATGTGTAGTATTCAATACTTTAATTAATACCAACACTATTAGTTAAGGAGATCCAGGCCGGCAGAGAGACGCTGCTATCACATTAGGATAGGGACCTGACAAACTGGCAGACTACTTAATCCATGGACACTTGAGATTCATTTTTCCTAAGAAATACCTCACCTTCCGATAACCAATCAGAAAGAAGGCGTACCCGGAAGTTGTACATTTAAGCAAACCAAGGACTCAGATACATCATCAATCCTGCCCAGAGGAAGACCCTACATGGGTCGAAATGCGTTGCCACACTATCTCAAAGAAAAAAGGAAGCAAGGAACCGGACACCACACGGACACTACACGTGACCAGACAGCACCTGGCGAGCATCCCAACAAGCAGCTGATACCGCCGAGAGACACCGGAGAAGAGAAGGACGCGACCACAACACGCCAGCAAAGGGGAAGAGCGTACTCTGCCAAGTCCCTGGGAGGTAAGTCCACAGTGGAGGCAGGGGAAGCGGGGCCTGGTTTTCAGTACCACCGCCGTCTCTCCCCCTCCTGCTGCATACCTGGTTGCAGACCGGCGGGACGCTTCGCGGACTGCCTAGCATTGACGGGCAGGCTGTGGGCGTGCCCTGCGGCCATACATAGGTTTGGATACACACCTCCACACACTCGGACTAGGGTCTGTACTACTTACCCCGGGAAGACCCAATTAATAACAGCCAGCCGTGGATTATTTATCAGCAGCCCCATTTTTTTATTTATTTACAAGTGCGGGATGCCACACTAACACTCTATTTAATCACACAACCGAATGGGAACTTTATGTTGGGAGCCAGTTCCTGCATTACCACTGAAGCACCATTGCTTCACCACATCAATTATTGATTGATTCTGTTTTTTCTTGTTTTAATCAACCCCCCTCTTTTCTTCAGAGACTGAACATTGCCATCTATACGGCATATATCTCGCAAATCGACTGTCATTATTCAGTCATATGGACTATCATCCTTTTAGTTTATTAGCTTCTACCTATACCTCAATAAAGTCTTAACAACTTATCTAGTTCCGTAATTATCAATATTTCACATACCTACAACTAACACATACTATCCGGTTATAGGTTCTGAGCGCAATTTGTTGATCTATGACCATAGATCGGTTACTTCTAATTGTTTTTTAGAATATTGTATGGTGGAACATATATTGTTTGTAGAGTGTTATGAAAGCCTCTCATTCTCATATATTTTTATATATTATATATTTTTACATTTTTTAATTTATGCGGCATGATGGATTTGGTAAATTTTGCAAAAATCACGTGTATTAACTTATATCACGTGATCGGACTGTATGTCACGTGATTGAACCCGATGTATTCCAGATAGCTGGATAGTGATTTTGCGTAATCAAGGTGACCGCGCTGTGTATCCGGAAGGAGGTCGCGGATAGGGAGCCGGATAATGAAGGACCAGAGTGCACTTCCGCTTGTGCCTCCCTAACATGGGAGGACTGTGGAGTGGAGGCTTCTGATGTGTTGCCGGAAGTACTCGTAAACCGAGTGTATGCGTGCTTAGGTTTCGAGACACGTGGTCACACGGAGATATGGACGCTGAGAGGGGACTTTCGGTAGACTCGCTGGCATTAAGGTCTCTCAATATAGATCATAGGACTAATCTAAGAGTGGACCAAGAAGGAGGTCACGTATTTATAGGTCAGCTGGATAGAATTGATGGATTTCGTTTTCTCACTCTCTCAGTGGAGGACTGCGACTCTATGGTTTGGGGAATCCGCAGTCCTATACAAATAAATATATAATGAAAATAATAAATTTTTTACATTTCTTTATTTCATTGAGATGAGATGTTTCTCATTAATGGAATGATTTTATAGGTCTATATATGAGAATGAGGGTTTTTTCGAGTATTATATGATATATTTAGGAACTTAAGTGTGTTTCACTTCCGGGTCATTGGACCTTTAAAAAGCAGATGATCCAGCCATAGATCCCATACAGCCTTGAAGAAGAGTATCCTTTTACTCGAAACACATTGGCAGCTGGGATCTATCTGCTGGTTGAATCCTCTACCGTGTACAGCAAGTGAAGCCAGAGACTTGAAAGGACTTTGGGCAGTCTATCCGGAAGACCCCCCAATAACACTCTTTAAGAAGCACCTGGCTTTGGTGCCACACATGGTACGGTTCCAATTTATACTTTTTTCTGGGTGATCTCAGAATACAACAACCTTTTTTGTGTCAATCTTGTTACTACTGTGGAAATTTTATTTCCTATGTTATATGTGTATATGTCATTAAAATTATCAAAAATACTACACTATATATCATTTTTTTCTCCCCTTTTGTTATGTATATTGGGAAGAGAAAACACTATATATATATATATATATATATATATATATACACGACAGGCTCAATCCACGGCACTCGACCATCTGGGGTGCCCTTGGTATGTGACCACACCATCTACATAAAAAATATCATACAAACTTGGCACTCACGTGCTTTTCAAACTGCAACTTCTTTGAACATAGGGAATGTTGGTTCCAAAATATTGCAATAATATGAAGGGGTGAGCGGGTTCGGATTTCTGAAATTCGAACCCCCCCGAGCCCCCCTGATCCGAGGCCGATCTGAGTCAGGCTCGACTTTTCCCGCCTGACTCGGATCTGAAATCGAGGCAAAACGTCATCATCCCGCCTTCCGGGTCTCGCGGGTTTTGGATCCTATATAAGGTACATGCGTCGGCGCCATTTTCTCACTCGGCTGTGGACAGTGAAGAGGGAGGGTGGGAATTAGGGCTGGCTGGGCTGTGTAGTGTAGTGTAGTGTTGTAGTGAAGAGTAGTGTAGTGAAGTGTAGTGTTGTGCTGTGCTGTGCTGCTGTTGTCCATAGGGGCTGTGTCCACTACTTCAAAGTCCATAGGGGCTGGCTGGACTGTGTTGTGCAGTCAGTTGTCCATAGGGGCTGTGTCCACTCCAAAGTCCTGTGCAGTGTCCCAGTCCTAAAGGGGTGCTGTAGTGTTGTCCAGGGGGTGCTCTGTCCATCAGGGGTGCTCCCCCCAAGTGCTAAAAAAATATATATTTTTTCTGTGTTTGTGAATTGTGTGCACTGTGGCTGCACGTGCATCAACAAAGGAGCAGCGCCAATCGTGCGCCTGTGTCCCATAAGTAAAAGGCCGGCTGGCTTGTCCGTTAAAGGGTGCTGTAACCCCCAAAGGGCACTCCAAACAAAATAAAAATATATATTTTTTTGTGTTTGTGAATTGTGTGCACAGTAGCCGCACGTGCATCAACAAAGTAGTGCCAAGCGTGCGCCTGTGTCATAAGTAAAGGACCGGCTGGCTTGTCCATTAAAGGGTGCTGTAACCCCCAAAGTACACTCCAAACAAAATAAAAAAATATTTTCTGTGTTTGTGAATTGTGTGCGCAGTAGCCGCACGTGCATCAACAAAGTAGTGCCAAGCGTGCGCCTGTGTCCCATAAATAAAGGGCCGGCTGGATTGACTGCTAAAGGGTGCTGTAACCCCCAAAGGGCACTCCAAACAAAATAAAAAAATATTTTCTGTGTTTGTGAATTGTGTGCACTGTAGCCGCATGGGCATCAACAAAGGAGCAGCGCCAAGCGTGCGCCTGTGTCCCATAAGTAAAGAGCCGGCTGGCTCATTTCTTAAAGGGTGGTGTAACCCACAAAGTGCACTACTCTCCAGCAAAAATAAAAAAATATTTTCTGTGTTTGTGTGCACCTTAGCCGCACGTATATATCAATATAACATAAATGGAGGACCAAACTTTCTCCGATAAAAATAAAATAGGGAAAGATCAAGAACAACTTCCTCCTAGTGCTGTTGCTGCTGCTGGGAGTTGTTCATCATCCCAGAGAGGAAGTGGGAACACCACTACTTTTACTAAACAATTGACCCTCCAACAGTCCTTAGCGAGGAGGATGAAGTACGACAGCAGTCATCCTGAAGCAAAACGTATAACTGAGGCCTTGACTGCTATGTTGGTGTTAGACGTGCGTCCGGTATCCACCATTAGTGCAGTGGGATTTAGACAATTGATGGAGGTAGTGTGTCCCCGGTTCCAAATCCAGTCTAGTTTCCACCTGCATCTTCAAAGCAGCAGCGACAAGCGTGCGTCTGTCTGTTAAAGGGTGGTGTAACCCTCAAAGTGCGCTCCACAAACAATAAAAAAATTCTTCTTTTTTTTCCTGTCTTTGTGAAATGTGTGGGCTGTAGCCGCACTTGCATCCTCAAAGCAGCAGCGACAAGCGTGCGTCTGTATGTTAAAGGGTGGTGTAACCCTCAAAGTGCTCCAAAAAATAAAAATCTATTTTTTTATGTGTTTGTGACATGTGTGCGATGTAGCCGCACGTGCACCAACATAGTAGCAGCGCCAAGCGTGCACCTGTGTCATAAGTCAAGGGCCGGTTTGGACATCTGGTCCGGACTGAAGGACGTGCCAACAATTTCTGACAAGTCTACTGTCACTGCATATGATACTGTCCTCAAAGCAGCAGCGACAAGCGTGCGTCTGTCTGTTAAAGGGTGGTGTAACCCTCAAAGTGCGCTCCACAAACAATAAAAAAATTCTTCTTTTTTATTCTGTCTTTGTGAAATGTGTGAGCTGTAGCTGCACCTGCATCCTTAAAGCAGCAGCGACAAGCGTGCGTCTGTCTGTTAAAGGGTGGTGTAACCCTCAAAGTGTGCTCCACAAACAATAAAAAATTTCTTCTTTTTTTTCCTGTCTTTGTGAATTGTGTGGGCTGTAGCCGCACTTGCATCCTCAAAGCAGCAGCGACAAGCGTGCGTCTGTCTGTTAAAGGGTGGTGTAACCCTCAAAGTGCTCCAAAAAATAAAAAACTATTTTTTTTATGTGTTTGTGACTTGTGTGCGATGTAGTCGCACGTGCACCAACACAGTAGCAGCGCCAAGCGTGCACCTGTGTCATAAGTCAAGGGCCGGTTTGGACATCTGGTCCGGACTGAAGGACGTGCCAGCAATTTCTGACAAGTCTACTGTCACTGCATATGATACGGTCCTCAAAGCAGCAGCGACAAGCATCCATCTGTCTGTTAAAGGGTGGTGTAACCCTCAAAGTGCGCTCCACAAACAATAAAAATTCTTCTTTTTTCTGTCTTTGTGAAATGTGGGGGCTGTAGCCGCACCTGTATCCTCAAAGCAGCAGCGACAAGCGTGCGTCTGTCTGTTAAAGGGTGGTGTAACCCTCAATGTGTGCTCCACAAACAATAAAAAAATTCTTCTTTTTTTTCTGTCTTTGTGAAATATGGGGGCTGTAGCCGCACCTGTATCCTCAAAGCAGCAGCGACAAGCGTGCGTCTGTCTGTTAAAGGGTGGTGTAACCCTCAAAGTGTGCTCCACAAACAATAAAAAAATTCTTCTTTTTTTTCTGTCTTTGTGAAATATGGGGGCTGTAGCCGCACCTGTATCCTCAAAGCAGCAGTGACAAGCGTGCGTCTGTCTGTTAAAGGGTGGTGTAACCCTCAAAGTGTGCTCCACAAACAATAAAAAAATTCTTCTTTTTTTTCTGTCTTTGTGAAATATGGGGGCTGTAGCCGCACCTGTATCCTCAAAGCAGCAGCGACAAGCGTGCGTCTGTCTGTTAAAGGGTGGTGTAACCCTCAAAGTGCGCTCCACAAACAATAAAAAAATTCTTCTTTTTTTTCTGTCTTTGTGAATTATGTGGGCTGTAGCCGCACTTGCATCCTCAAAGCAGCAGCGACAAGCGTGCGTCTGACTGCTAAAGGATTACATCGGTGACAGCATCCAAGTAGGCATGTCAGGCAGTCCATACATGTACTGGCAGGAAAAAGAGGCAATTTGGAGGCCCCTGTACAAACTGGCTCTATTTTACCTGAGTTGCCCCCCCTCCAGTGTGCACTCCGAAAGAGTGTTTAGTGCTGCCGGGAACCTTGTCAGCAAAAGGCGTAAGAGGTTGCTTCCACAAAATGTGGAGAAGATGATGTTCATAAAAATTAATTATCAACTTTTCCAGGGAGACCAGCCTCCAGAACATACAGAGGGACCTGTGGTGGTGGATTCCAGCGGGGACGAATTAATACTCTGTGAGGAAGAGGATGTACACAACACTGAAGAGGGTGAGGAATCGGTGAATGAGGAGGATGAGGACGACATCTTGCCTCCGTAGAGCCAGTTTGTGCAGGGCCAGATTAATTGCCAGCTTGTTTTGTGGGGGCCCAAACGAACCAATCATTTCAGCCACAGTCGTGTGGCAGACTCTGGCGCTGAAATGATTGGTTTGTTAAAGTGTGCATGTCCTGTTTATACAACATAAGGGTGGGTGGGAGGGCCCAAGGACAATTCCATCTTGCACCTCTTTTTTTCTTTGCATTATGTACTGTTTGGGGCCTAGTTTTTCAAACTGCCATCCTGTCTGCCACTGCAGTGTCACTCCTAGATGGGCCACGTGTTTGTGCCGCCCACTCGTGTCGCTTAGCATAGTCATCCATCTACCTCGATGCAACCTTTTGGACATAAAAATACTATTGTGAGCTGTGAGGTGTTCAGAATAAACTGGAAATGAGTGGAAATTAAGGTTTTTGAGGTTAATAAGAGCATAGGAGCAGAAAAATCAACACATTCTGTGATTTTAGCTGTTTTTATGCTTTTTTAAAAAAAAATACAGATCCAAAACACAAAACCCAGAACCCAAAACACGGAAGGGTGGTTTTGGCAAAACCAATCCAGATCCAAAACACGAAGAAAGATCCAGATCCAAAACCAAAACACAAAACACGAAAAGTGGCCGGTGCACACCCCTAATAATTTGTTAAGCTGGCCACCGCTTCACGGTCATTCCCATCTAGCCAGTCCCTACACTGATTCTCAGATAAATGAACTTGATCTGCCATCTTGGGCTCAAGCTTGCATACATTTTAAACATGAAACTGGGTCCTGCCTTAAAGAGACAGGACCACACCCAGGGCTATCAGTTAATAAGCACCTGGAAAAAGAAAAATAGTTTGTTTTACATTTGAAAAACAGGGTGCCCTAGCAAGTGTGACCACAAAATTTAAATAAACGACAGGCTCAATCCACGGCACTCGACCATCTGGGGTGCCCTTGGTATGTGACCACACCATCTACATAAAAAATATCATACAAACTCGGCACTCACATGCTTTTGAAAACTGAACATAGGGAATGTTGGTTCCAAAATATTGCAATAATTTGTTAAGCTGGCCACCGCTTCACGGTCATTCCCATCTAGCCAGTCCCTACACTGATTCTCAGATAAATGAACTTGATCTGCCATCGAGTGCCGTGTATTGAGCCTGTTGTTTATTTAAATTTTGTGGTCACACTTGCTAGGGCACCCTGTTTTTCAAATGTAAGACAAACTTTTTTTCTTTTTCCAGGTGCTTATTAACTGATAGCCCTGTGTGTGGTCCTGTATCTTTAAGGCAGGACCCAGTTTTATGTTTAAAATGTATGCAAGCTTGAGTCCAAGATGGCAGATCAAGTTCTTTTATCTGAGAATCAGTGTAGGGACTGGCTAGATGGGAATGACCGTGAAGCGGTGGCCATTTTAACAAATTATTGCAATATATTGGAACCAACATTCCCTATGTTCAAAGGAGTTGCAGTGTGAAAAGCATGTGAGTGCCGAGTTTGTATGATATTTTATATATATATATATATATATATATATATATATATTACACAAACGGTCCGGCTCTCCCTATGGCAAATAGAACAACGCCGGGTGCCCGCACAAATGAATAAAATGTATACTTCTCAAATGGTGCGGCACTCCTGGATTAAAAAGAATTAATCCACCAGCAGCATGTATGGCAACTGATGAAAGTGCCACACTATTAAAGCTAGGCACTGAAACATTGCCATACATGCCGCTGGTGGACTAATTCTTTTTAATCCAGGAGTGCTGCACCATTTGAGAAGTGTATATATATATATATATATATATATATATATATATACTAATATCCTACATAGAAATTATCATGAGAAATATTCAAATTCTATGTTTTCATTTAACTCCTGTGGGTGTTCAATTAGAACATCCAAAATACCTCCATAAAGCACACTGTTTTATACCTATCACCTCCTCTCAAGGTTTTTTTAATTTTGCGTGTTGTACCCCCCGTGCATATCAATCCTTCCGGATTAGAATTATGAGATTGTTATAAATCCCAAAGCCTGCTGTGAGAACCCCCTAGAACCCAGGTTAGTGAGGTCTTCCACCAATAACAACACCCATTGTTCCCTTAGAACTAGGATACATTCACCGGTACTTAGGCGGTTTCCTGGGCTTATAACTTGTGGTAGTAGTGATTCACACAAAGTACAATGGGATTCAGTGGTGAGAGGATCAACAGGAACAGAAACAGGTTGAGGTAGACTTGGGAGTCGATAGTGCGACCTAGTGAACTGATGGTGCGGTTTTGAAGCCAATGGTGCAGCTTTGAGCCGATAGCAGACGAAAGTTCACAATTGATATGGCTTTGAGAGCTGATGGTGCAGCTTGGAGCCGGTTACAGAAGAAAGTACACAATTGATGCACCTTTGAGAGCCGATGGTGTGGCTTGGAGCCGGTAATAAAAGAAAGTACACAATTGATGTTCCTTTGAGAGACTATGGTGCAGCTTGGAGCTGGTAACAGAAGAAAGTACACAATTGATGTGGCTTAGTAAGCCAATGGTGCAGCTTGGAGCTAAGTGCAGAAGAGAGTTAACAATTGATGCGGCTTTGAGAGCCAATGGTGCGGCATGGAGCTGTTAGTGGAAGAGAGTACACAATTGATGTGGTTTTGAGAGCCAATGGTGCGGCTTGGAGTCGGTAGCAAAAGATAGTTAACAATTGATGCGGCTTTGAGAGCTGATGGTGTGACTTGGAGCTGGTAGCAGGAAGAAAGTAAACAATAGATGCTGCTTTGAGAGTCAGTACATAAGCTTGAGTACTAGTTTGTGTACTAATTAGTACCATCCATAAGAGTTGGTACCCAAGTCTGTGTACAAGTTTGTATACTGTGGCTTTGAGAGCTGGTACACATGTCTGTGTTCTCTGGTATGGCTTTGAGAGCCAGCGGCAGCCCAGAAACTGCAGGGGCAGCTAGGGAGCTGTAGGAGAGGCAGGAGAGCTGGTGGCAGCATGGAAGCTGCTGATGCGGCTAGGGAGCCGTTGGAGAGACAGGAGAGCCGGTGGCAGCACAGAAGCTGCTGGTTCAGCTAGTGAGCTGTTGGAGAAGCAGGAGAGCTGGGAGCAAGGGAATACCACTGGAGTACCCTTCCACGAGGTGATGAGGTCAGAATGCTGATGATGCTGCTGAGCCAAGAAGACCTACAGGAACGCTGTAGTTGCCGAGGTGGCAAAAGACCAGCATGTACAAATAGGAAGACAAACCAATCACGCTGTGCTATGGATAATCATGTGATCTACTGAGGCATGCAGATTGCCCAGCAACAGAGGGAACCAGAAAAACAGTATCCTGGGAAGGTAAACTGTTAGAGAAAGACAAGTCGTGACCATGACATGTAACAGTACCCCCTATTGATGCAGTGTTGAAGAGCCCCCAGAACCTGGTTTGTCCAGAAATTCTCAGAAGAACAGCCTCTTCAGCCTGGGAGCATGTAGAGCACTTTCAGTAACCCAGGAGCACTCCTCCAGACAATAGCCCTTTCAGTGGACCAAGAAATGCAGATGACCCCTGGAGATCTTTTCCAACATGAATTCATGTTGACTGTGGTCCACACCTGAAGCAGGCCTAGATGGAAATTAGGCTTAAACTTGACTGACTTGAGACTGGTTTGAACAACGAACAGTAAAAGGTGTTATTGAGAGACTTGGGTAATTGAAGCTTGAAAGCTACTGGATTCACCTGAGAAATGATGCGGAATGGGCCAATGAACCTTGGACCCAACTTCTGAGTAGGCTGGCGAAGCTTAATGTTCCTAGTAGAGAGCCAAACCAAATGACTCTTCTTAAAACTACACAACCTCCGATATTTATCAACAGACTTCTTGGAACAAAGAGAGACCTTCCAAAGGCTTTGATGGACCTTGGTCCAAATGCGACGGAGTCAAGAGACAGAAGGCGACACCGACAAACTGGAATCAAATGAATTGGCTCTGGGATGTTGGCCCGTGATGCAGAAAAATTGAGAAACCAATCGTGCTGTGCTATGGATAATCATGTGATCTCCTGAGGCATGCAGATCGCCTAGCAACAGAGGGAACCGGAACAACAGCATCCTGAGAGGGTAAACTGTTAGAGAGAGACAAGTAGTGACTGCAACTTGTAACAGAGAATCAGCAAAGTGGCATGATACACTATGCTGTGAAAACCTTTTTTAATATTCAAACTATGCTCTTGGAATCCATTCTTTAAGGGCCGTGTAGTTCTCCCTATGTACTGTCGGCCACACGGGCACTGCAGTACATATACACAATAAGTAGTGTCATAATTTATGAATTTATTTATCTTTAATTTTTCCCCAGAGCTATTAGAAGTATTAATCTTATTTTTTATGATCAATAAATCCAATGAACCTGCTCTTGCCACATCTATAACACCTTAATCAAATTAGTCAACCATCCTTCTGAAAACAAATTTCCTTTATTATTATTTCCTTTTATCTTTTTTCCACATACTTGGTGCTATTATACTTTTGACGTTTTTATTTTTCTCAAATACTATCTTCAAATTGTGATCAATTGTCTTTTGAAGTACCCGATCTTGTAGTACAATTGTAAAATAATTTTTGAGGATTTTCTTAATTGCACCATACTGGTTGCTATACTTATATATAAAACACATTTGTGTATTGCCCTTAAAACTCTGTTATTTTATCTTAATCTTCACCTTCAAAATTTCTGTTCTATCGGTTCTCAATATTCTCTCATATGCGCTCCGTAGTAGGGCTGTTGGATAACCTCTTGAGGCGAAATCCTTAAAAATTTTGCTACCCTGTAATTTATATGCTTCAATAGTTGTACAATTTCTTCTTAATCTACCAAACTGATTATAAGGTAGATTGGTTAACCAAGGTTTATAATGACCACTAGTAAAATGTCAAAAATTACTAGTGTCCACTTTCTTCTTATAATTTTCAGTGATAATCATGGATCCCTCCGAAGAAACGGCCAGATCCAGAAAATTAACAGAAACCGAATCCAAACAATGTGAAAATTTAAAATTAAATTATTATTAAAAAAATCAACAAATTCTAGTGCTATATGTATGCCCCTCCTAATAAAAAGGTTGTCTATATAAGCCACTGTATGAAACTGTTGATTGTTTCCTAATATGAATGGAACCTTTGCTCTCAGAAGCTCTTCACAGATTTTTCTGAAAGCACTCAAATTCCTAGCAATTTTTTTTATAGCTGCCACTATTCCTCAAGAATGTGCTACAGAAATCATTGACATTATAGATTTCTGTCAGTATTCCTGTGTTTGAGAGCTTAAACTTAAAATACATTGCCAAACTGAGCAACAACAATTATAGTATATTCAACTTCCCTTCCACAACCTTCCTGTTTTTCCTGTCCCTCTACCCTCTTGCATCATAGCATAACTTGTCTCTGAGACCCCTATGTACTAAGCTTTGGAGAGAGATAAAGTGGGCGAAGACACTGTACAAACCAATCAGCTCCTAACTGCCATCTTACAGGCTGTGTTTGAAAAATGACAGTTAGGAGCTGATTGGCTGGTGCTTTATCTCCGTCCACTTTATCTCTCTCCAAGGTTTAGTACATAGACCCCTGAGTCACTAAAGCCAGGTACACACTATACAAACATCAGGCCAATCAGCTGGTAATTGTATGATCGGCTCGATAATTGTAGAGTATGTATGCAGGAGCATTAGCCGATAAACGGCTTCTAATGCTCCTGCAACGGTCAGTTTGGGAAGTCAGGATTTGACGTGCCTCACACGCTTTCTTATTTGCAACCTTTCCATCACATTGAAGACATCTGCAGTCATAACACACTGACCTAAAATTGCTTAGTGTGTACGGGTACACACCGATCCGATAATCACTCAGTTGGGTCAAAGCGTTTATTGGTTCTGCAGATTTTATCTGAAGGTGTACACCCAGCTTTACTTACTAATTGCCTTAAATTTCATGCTGCCTCACTTACCTCTTATGTATTCCTTGTAAACTTACAGATTTTCATTTAATTCCCTCTTTTATCCCCATGTTATGCCTGGGTTCATTTAAAACTGACTATGATTATATTTGTAGTATCCGTTTTTAACTAATCTCCTTGGTGGACAATAATGCATTTACTACCGGAACACTTAATTTTGTCTACTGAACTAATTTTTAATGAGTTGCTACTGACTTTATCTGAAGCCAAATATATTTTTGTTTATCCTGTCTATTGCAGGGCTAACTTTATCATTGTACTCTTGCTTCTTTTTTATTTATATATTTTTTTTTTGTATATAAATGTATTGTTTCCTGTGATTTAACTTAATGTAGGTTCAACTTGTAATTGTACTCGTACTTTTTCAATTGAGTTCATCTGGATACATAATGCATTTGTTTTGAATTTTATTTAGAGGACCCAGAATTGCCACATGAGCCAAATTTAAAGTTCGAGAGGAAGATATGAAGTTAATGTGTTTTTATAATTTGAGTCACAGCTTGGTGCCACAAATCCTAAGACTGTGAAAAAATCAAGAGTTAAATAGGGGGAAATAAAAAAACACAGTTTGCTCTTAGGTGTATCAATACAAAATAGTGGTTGTTCATGATCAACCTCATAGTTTTTCGCAGGTGCTTGTAAAGGGAGGGTTTTACTCTAAGCTAGCAAAAAAGGAAAGCATTTTTCCCTGCAGCACATTGCAAATAAACCAGCAAAAACTTGAATGCTACATGATAATAGAATTTCAGAGATCTTCATTGCATTTATTTGCAAATACATGGTTAAGCGCCTGGACACATCAAGGCTTCTCTGTATTGGGGTCCCTAATACTACATGATAATAGCACCCACTCTGGGTCATATAATTGCATACTGTAGCGCCACATGATAACTGCACATACATACTGTAGATATATTTAAGTTGAGAACCAACTCATCTCAAGGTACCCCAGAGACCTCCAAATAGCACTACAGGATACAGCCAACCCTCCCAATGCTGGTCGCATCCATGCCTCTCAGAACAGCACAAAATATTGGCTACTCATGATCAACCTACTCTAAGATAGCAAAAAAAGAAGTCAAGCCATGCCACTGTTCTGTCTTCTTCACCACATGCCATCAAATATCCACTATGCCAACAAGCCTCACATTTCACCTATTTACATACAGGTTCCAGAGCTTTTTGTTGTTGTTTAAGACACATTGGGCCTGATTCTAAATCGTATGCAAAGGTGAAGGCAGCAGCATGTACTGTATTAGTGGTCGCTTGTCTGTGAGTTTATGCAAATGGCATACAAACTCCTTCCCTTGTGTACATCTATGCGGACGGATGTGCAAGGACTGAGATGCCCACTTTTAGCACCTTTGCATGTTGTAATACCGTTTGGTGCGTCCTCATACACCACCGTCAGTCTCACCTTATAAGAGACTATTAGTCACACCATCAAAGATTGCACCAGCACTAAGGCAGGTGCAGTGTCGCCATCTGACCATGGCCTCCTATGCTTGCAGTTGTGCATCTGTCATTACAATCACTTGCACTGACATCTCCGCGATAACACTAAAAGGGTTGGGTATGGGATCCCGACAGAATCCGATACCCAATGGTAAGTTACCTCGCCCTAACCCCTAACCCTCCCCATAGCCCTAATCCTACTGTCTTGCAGCCTAACCCCAACCCTCCCTCCCACAGCCTAACCCTATCTCTTCCTCGTAGTGCCTAACACTAACCCCTAAACCTAATAAGCCCTCCCCCTAACCCTAATACTGTTGAGATGCCGGCGGTCAGGATTCTGGCGCCGGTATTCTGAGAACTAGCATCCCGACTGCTTGGATGTCAACTACATTCCCCATAACACTGAATGGACCATTTTTGCATGTACTAGTAGCCACCTGCCAGTCACTGCCCAGGAACACTTATCACTTTTCTGACACTTTTCTGATACCGTCTGTTCCGATCGTAACAGCTCCTTTGTGCACACACTCAGTGTAACACATTTGTCATAGGATTAATTTATCAAGCAGTGAACAATGTGGAGAAGTGAACCAGTGGAGAAGTTGCCCATAGCAACCAATCAGCTTTGAAGTAGCATTTATCAAGTACAGTCTATAAAATAATAGATATGATCTGATTGGCTGCTATGGGCAACTTCTCCACTGGTCCACTACTCCATGCTGTTCACTACTTGATAAATAGACCCCATAGGGATTTCCACTCATTTTCACAAATGCACAGTTGAAAATAATCACTCACTTATTGATAGAAGACCCTGCATTAAGAGTGTATTAGAATAATTATGACACACTAAGCAGGAGCCAGTGCAAGTGCCCGCAAATGGTTTCCGGCAGCTTTGTAGGTCTCTGGATGTTGATTTCTGCTGATAGCCTATGGGGGGAGCGAGCAGAGATCAGCCTACCATGATTACATTTATAAGCAGCAGCAGCTCCCATCTAATTGAATTAGCCCGTAAAATTAACAATAGTGTGCAACCATATTTCTCTTTACAATATAAAAATACAAGCAGTATTACTTGTATTATGGGCCTGATTCAGAGGTGGATGCAGTGTCAATGTTTGTGCAGTTGAGTGATTATTTGCTACTGTGCATGCACGAAAAGTCCTGAAAATCTCTACGGCGCATGTATTCACATTAGGGTACTAGAGATTGCTGTTGTGTACAGAATTGCTCGCATTTGAGCTGGAAGCAGAATGACATGTGCATTCCTGGAAGGAGACTGGAAGACGGCCTGAGGTGAACACCTAAAAGGGCGTATCATAGGAGTGTTATGGGACTGTCACAGGCATGTCAGTGAATGCGGCTGCATTCTCAAGTGCAGAGCCACATCCACAGAGGCCTTATTTAGGGAAGGTTCAGCAGGAGACACTGCACCAGTCAAAGGGTGACTTAAGTGTCAATGGTGATTGCACTGGCGTGCTTATAGTGGAGAGTTCACCAGTGGATTTGCACTGTCTGTGGACATTGAAGGTGGGCATATTGGGGCTTGCACAATCCATAAAAACATAGAAACATAGAATTTGATGGAAGATAAGATGGAAGATAAGAACCACTTTGCCCATTTAGTATGCCCTTTTTTACCTTTTGGTAACCTCAACCCTATGTGATTCTCAGTTCTTTGTAAGGATATTCTTATGCCTATCCCAAACATGTTTAAATTGCTCTACTGTCTTAGCCTCTACCACCTCTGATGGGAGGCTATTCCACTTATCCACTACCATTTCCGTGAAGTAATTTTTCTTCTGATTTCCTTTGAACCTACCTACCTCATTGCTTTGTTACAATGGTTACCTGCCTTTAAGTCACCTGAAATAGTGACTCCTAGATCCCTTTCCTCCTCTGTAGTTTCCATTAGAGTACTCATCATATTATATTTAGCTTTGGGTTCTTGAGACCCAAGCATAATTTAGCATTTTTTAGCATTAAACTGTAGTTGCCATGTTCTTGACCATTCCTCTAGTTTACTTAGATCCTCCATCATTTGTCTTACCCCTCCAGGTGTGTCTACCCTGATGCATATTTTTCTGTCATCTGCAAAAAGGCATACTTTCCCTTTAATACCATTTGCAATGTCACCAACAAAGATATTAAAAAGCACTGTTCCAAGTTCAGAACCTTGGGGTATTCCACTTGTTACAATTCCCTCCTGAGACTGCACTCCATTTACTACAACTCTCTGTTTCATATTCTGCAGCCATGTTCTTATCCATTTAACCGTCTTAGAATCCATTCCCACATTTTTGAGTTTATTTATCAGTCTGTGATGTGGGACCATGTCAAAAGCCTTACTGAAGTCAACATATGCTACATCTACTGTAATCTATTACTTTAGTCACCCAGTCAAAAAACTCAATAAGATTTGTTTGGCATGATCTCCCTCTAGTAACCCATGCTGTTTGGGATCTTGTAAATTGTTGAATTTGAGATGTTCCACAACTCTTTCTTTTAATAGTGATTCCATTATTTTCCCTACTACTGATGGAAGAGTCACTGGTTGGTAGTTGCTTGCCTCTTCCTTGCTTCCACTTTTGTGCAGTGGGACTACATTCACTCTTTTCCAGTCCTTTGGAATTACTCCTATAGCTAGTGACTGGTTGAATAATTTGGTTATAGGTGTTATCTGCACCTCTTTAAGCTCCTTTAGTATTCTTGGAAGTATACCATCTGGCCCCATTGATTTATCCACTTTCAGTTTTGTCAGTTCTATTAGGACTTTTCCTCTGTAAATATACTTGTATCTACCTCATTATTATGTATATCCTTGCAACTTAACTGTGGCCTCTTCCCCTCTCCTTCTGTGGTGAAAACTGAGCAAAAATAATAATTTAAATAATCTGCTATTGTCTTGTATCCCTCCACCAGACTATCACTGACTGTCTTAACTCTTATTATCTTAAATCTTATTATTTGCCCATTTGATATTCTCCATCTTGTTTGCCTTTGCACATCTGATCACCTTCTTGGGCTCCTTCCTTCTTACAGGATACACCTTTTTATCTGCATTTTTCTGAGTCTGCTTATATATCCTAAATGCCCTCTTTTTTGCTTTCACACTAGTTGAATGCGGCACACACAAGTACATAAGTGGTAGGCTGAAACTAGTATTTGCATATTACCACCACTGCGACTTCACAAAAATTTGCAACCACAAATGCATTAGCGTTCACGGCCTATGTCTGAAGCCGAGTCAAGCCCTCTGTCTCTACCATATTTACTAAAGGGAGTGAGATACTGTACAGGCTGTATCATACAGCAGTTCAGACATTGCATGATATAACAACGTGAATTCCAGACTCCACTAAATGTTATATTTAAACATAAATATTTTGAACCTATTGTTAAAGTCCCTGACAGCACAGGTTAGGTTAATAGTTCATTGTATCAAATTTGAACTGCAATCTCAGCACGTTTATGCAAGTAAATTCTTCTTTAATCTGGCTGTCACTTAATTATATTGATCTTTGCCTCCCACCAGAATGGAACAGAATAGGTAAATAGATGAACAAATGCAAAAGCAGGAAATCTTTAATTAACAGCTAATGTTATATTACCACTGTACAATTAATTAGCAGAAAACATGATAGTGAATTATGAGAATACAAGGTAATCACAAACCAATTGCAAACCATGTAACAATGTTGTGTAAGCTCTCACTGGCTGCTTAAGACATAATTGTGTTGTATGTTAAGACATAACATGTGTAATGTATTCTATCTTGTATTTTGTTCTGATGAAATCAATAGGAGGCAGACATTTCCCAAGGTGAAAATATAGATTAAAGAGGAACACATAGGCCAGGCAATCTTTTAGTACCAATTTTAACGCCTTAGTGACTTTAGGTGTCAGTATTGTGTCCTGGATGTTTTCTGACCTTATGTTCCCACAAAATCTTTGCAACATCTTTTATGCTCGGGCATTGGTAGTGCGATTATAAATACTGATAAAACAACAGGAGATAATGTAGTATGGCTGCGGCTCTAGTATGACATGGCTTTGGAGCAGTTGGCTAACACAATACTCAATTCGTCCGTATTGATTTTTGTACATAAGTGCTTGTATAGAACATAACATGCTGCTTAGATTATTCTAGCCAGCCCTGAGTCACAATAAACCCTGTAAGAGAAAGGTTCCCAGCTGCATAAACATCTATGGCCATTTCACTGATAACATACAAGGATAAAGCAGCCATATTAACCTTGTCAGAAAATATTTTTAAATATAACATTAAGATACAACCCTTGTTATGGATTTTTTGGGAGGCTTCATCTATTTCACTAAAACTATGGTCTAATTTTGCTACTCTACCCCAATTGTATGCATTTTTTTATTATATTATTATTTCTTTTGGTACCTTAGAGAATAAACATTGTTTTAATTCATGGACAATATGAGACAGTAAAGTGTAAATAATACACTGGAGAAAGACCAGAAAAAGTATAAAAAAATGCACTTTCATAAGTTCTTCCATTAGCTAATTTAACAAAATGAACTCATCCTGTGAGATTTAGAACTGATTTTATTTGGCAACTTTTAATGTTTAAAGGGGATGTATTCGGCATTTCATCACACACAATGCTGGCGGTCATAATCCCGACAGCAGCCCTAATACCGACGGCTGCGATCCCGATGGTGAGTATTAGGGTTAGGGTTAGGTTTTGGGTTAGCTGTTAGGGTTGGGCACTAGAGGGAGAGTTAGGTTTAGGCTGTGGGAGGGGAAGGTAGAGTCAGCCTGCTGGGGGGGGCAGTAAAGGTTAGGCTGCAGGAGGGAAGGGTTAGGGTTTGGCTGTGGGAAAGGTGAGCTAGGATTAGGGGGAAGGTTAGGGTTAGGAAACTTACCTTATTTGGTTGGGATTCTGACTATCAGGATGCCGCTGTCAGTATTCTGATTGCCGGATCTCGTACCCAACCTCTCAAATAGTGTATTGTCTACAAGTCACTGACTGGAACAAAATGCTAATTTTTCATTCTCTTTACAACACACTAGAGGTCATTTACTAAGTGCAAACATTAAGTCCAAACAATAAGTAATCTGTTGCAGAGTTGGAAATAAATTGGACGTACAGTACATTGCACAAAATAAGCGTGTATGGAAATAATGCATATACTGTATATGCCCATATGGAGAACTATATGCATCTCGAGCTGTGGTTGCATTTGTGTCTATAGCATAGTCTATGCACACAGTCATCATCATCATCAGGGTGCACTTGCACATGCCCAATACTACAGTATGTGCACAAGATATGCCACCCAAAAGGCATATTTTTTAGCTTATGCCCAGTCTACATAGCCGCATTTGGGTGAACCCACCTTCACTGAACCAGACCTATGAGAGCACTCCCCCTCAAAACCCAGTTCTCATTCTCCAGTCATAAATAATAATGCAATTGAAATACATTCGACTCTGCATTACCCACACTTGCATGCACTCAATTTCTGAGCATGCACAGTGCAAATTCACACAGGTTACGCTCTGTAAAATCAGCTTTAGTCCTGTCAAACATGTTCATTTGCACAATTTTCCCTAGTTTTCCACCAAAGTGCATAATTGCGCAGAGAAAGGTGGATAAACATTATTGTTGAATTGAGATAAAGACTAATTTTAGATTCAGCCCTTTTGCTGTGCTGAGTAATACATAGCAATTTGCATTCCACAAACAGACTTGGGGCTTTATTTATGAAGCCCGCTGCTTCCCGGCAGGTTGGAGGGGAAAATGTAAAATGGCACTCGCAGACTGTGTAAAGTCCGGAGTGCTTTACATTGACTGCGAGTGTAATTTTACATTTTTACCACCAACTGCCGGGAAGCGACGGTTTACAAAAGCCGCCACTTCATAAATAAAGCTCCTGATGTTTGCACCAGCTCTAAGCAATATTTTAAATATGTTGCACTGGGTGCCTCCCAATAACAGTAATTGCACTCTATCCTCTGTAAAAGAGGCAAAGAAAGGGGCCATGTGTAATAAGGAATGTCTGTATGTGTTTCACTCCCAGGGCTATATTTACTAAAGTGCGGGTTTTTAGAAATTGTTGTTGTCCATAGCAACCAATCAAATTCTAGCTGTGGCAGACTGAAGCATGAAGGGCCCACATGATAACTCAATAATAGAGGCCCACAAAGGGGTGTGGTCAGTCACTAGAGGGGTTGTGGCAAACTATAATGGAAAAAAGTATTTGTAAAATTTATGACCATTTTATATACTAAAAAATAGAATACTATAAAACTCACACACACACACACGCAAACATTATATATATATATATATATATATATATATATATATATATATATATATATATATAAAGTCCACCCAAGGCCCGGATCTCCCCAAGCTTCAGAAGCTGGAACAGGTGCCCACATGGAAAAAATGTACAAATAAATCCAATGATGCAGCGCTCTGTACATGAAATAATAGAATTTATTGGCAAAGGCAAACAGCAACGTTTCAGTGCTACATCGGTACTGTCATCAGGCTGAAAGATGTAACAAAATGCATCTTACCTTATACAGTTCAACAACACCACCACATGAACGCCAGCTCCGGGACCGGGAATGCTCAACCCACCGGCGGCACATAAATGATGACCTCATCAATCACGATGTGTCATCAGTGCAGGACCCATCACCATAGATACAGTAAACAGCTAACAAGATAATGTGTAAAATGCCATTAAATGCTCTGTACTTATGATAAACAAACATATACAGTACACATTACAAAAGGCTCAGGAAAATGTAACAATCAAGGTAAGAGGAAATATTAAATAATGTATAAAGACATCTATAAGGAAATCTCGTGCAATGAACACTAATATCATAACATATTGGTGGCTGCCATTAACAGGTAAAGTGATCACTTATAATATGCTATAACCTCTAGATATTATGTTATAGGCAAATATATATATATATATATATATAAATGTTGACAAGAATATTAGACACAATTAACAAACAAAGAGGGTAGCTGTTGAGGACAGTAATCTGTACATACTCTATAAAAAATTATTTAAACCTAAATGGTCATTAAGTCCCTTTGGCACAAGGGTTCCTGATTGAAAAATCTACTTAGATTCAAGCTGGAGTAGTTTCAGACTTCTATTGCCACCTCTAATTGAACAAGGGATGTGGTCAATCATTCTATATCGGAAGGTAGTCAGTGGGTGGGGGATGCTACAGAAGTGGTCTGCGACGGGCTGTTCGCAACTGCCACTGGCCAAGGCGGTTTTAATAGCTGACCTATGTGCCGCCATTCTTTCTTTAAAGGCACATTCTGTTTTGCCGATGTAAGAAAGCCCACACAGACAGATGATTTAATAGATAGTGAATTTAGAATTACACGTCAGTCTATATTTGATATGATACTCTCTACCAGTATGAGGGTGATAGAAGATATCGCCCGGCAACATGTATCCACAGGTGGTACATGGGCATTTAATGCAACCTTTCTTCCCTGTTAGAAAATGACTAGTGGTTTCAGTTTAAAAATGGGAGATATCTGTTCTGAACAAATAATCTTTTCAATTACGACCACGTCTATAGCTGGATAGCAATTTAGTGTCTTGTGTCATGCCGGCCGGGTCAGTCACATTTTAGTGACTGCCCGGCAAGCAGCTGCACTGCCTGTTCTATGAACAGCACCGTTGACCATGCCGTCCCGCGATAGAGGGCATGGCTACAAGTCAGTGTGGCCCACTAGGGATTTCACCAATCCCCAGCGGTCCAGTCCAAGCCTGGATTCTAGCTATTATCTTCTAGAAGGTACTAGATAAATAATAGGTAGAATCTGATTGGTTGCTATGGAAAACAACTTCCAAAAACCCACACTTTAGTAAATATACCCCTTATAGTTTAATTAAGATCATAGTGTAAATTAGGCTCACTCAAACAGTATTTTTATAGAAAACCTGAATTTGAATGAAAGAAATCAGGGTACTGATATAATACTAGTGACGTCTGCACTTTAGCCCACTGCGCATCTTGAGTTTTTTCCGCATCTCATAGACTTTTGTGAATTTTTGGTTTGAAGAAGCATCTCCAATAGCACTGACTAGGTGAGCAGAGCAGACCATCCTGGTGCAATAGCCAAAACCAAGCAGGGACATGTAGCCAGGGTAGGCAGCCTCCCCTGTCATATTCCCTTCAGACTTCAGAATTGTGATTATAAAAATGATTAGAATAATAAAAAGAAGATTTTTATAACTTATAAATATCTTCTTTGTTATATCCTGATCGTTTCTATAGGTAAAACTCACCAAAATTGCAGCACTCCCTGGAAATACAGGGAGAGACGAGAGATGAGGCAGTAAAATCTCAGCCTCATCTCTGATAGCTCAGACACTACAGCCAATAGAATACAGAGAAAAAGAACTAATGGAGGTGTCACAGCACCGCGCCCCAGCCTGCGGCTTCAAATGCGCCAACCTGACGCAGGTGGGCAGTTGTGATGTGGGTTTTACTCGAGCTGCCACCATAAAGAGTAATAGAATAGTGCTCTTGTATTCACCAGACATTTAAATCACACTTAACAATTCACAATTATTATGCAAATGTAGCATGGGCCTCTTCAGGCATGTGAATTCATTAGAGCACAGAGAAAGGCTGATAATTTGTGTAGGATTTTTCGAGAAAATATCTCCAGGGTTAAATACTTGGAAAAACAGGTAAATAAACAAGTCATACAGATATAAAAGCACAGGTTGATTTCAAATAAAAGAAAAGGATAAAAAGTCAGAACCCCAAGTTATCTTACTCTGAGGTCTTAGGAGATTTGTGTGGAGGGAGGTCACAGGAGACAGAAGATGGGGAGCACTCCTAGAATGAAGCTACTCCCTTGTAGAGTGAACACAGAGTTTTGTGGGCTGGGCCTTATAGTTCCACAGCTACCCTCTCCCCCAGCAGACCCCACCCTTCATGGCTCAAAAGGATTGTCCTTTGTTCTCCCAGGGTCTGTGTAGATGAAAATTAGAATGGCTACAAGAATGCACGCATCATATATCTCCATGGCTTCAAAAGGCATTTTATTGTAGGACAGACTGATAAGCTAAGGTGGAAAAATCACACTCTAGCAGCCAGTGGGTCTGTGTGTCGGGCTTGCATAATGGCCCCCTAGGGTAAAGAGCAAACACTACTTTCATGAAGCTTTTGTCTTCAAAGACTAGATAGCACCTGGCCACTTGGTTCTGAGTAGCTGATGCAGCCCAGTTTTGACATACTGTACCAATTCATAGTAAGCAGACATTCCTGAAATATAAATTTTATGGGAACTATAATAATACACATCACGCTCACCATCAGGTTGTTACTCAAAGCACCATGAGCACACTTTACCCAGGACACACAGAATGCACACAGTCATGACACATGACTTTGAGGAATTGCCGTAACCCATGGCAATGGTCACAGGAGACATGCCTCATTGTGAGGGGGCATGCTTTGAGCTCTGATGGACACCTCTGATGATCAGGTGACCAGTCCAGGAAATACTCAGGTATTGGAGCTCAGCAGCAGCACTGATGAGGGAAGGAAACTGGAATATGCAGACATAGGAAATACACAAAGGAGAAAAAGTTGAGGAGGATCTGCTGCTAGGGGAAGATCTGTGTGTGGTGGAAATATTTTGTGCTAGGGGGATCTTCTGTGCTAGTGGAAGATATGTGTGAGAGGGATCTGTGCTAGGGGAATCTGTGTGTGTGTGGGGGATCTGTGTGAGGGGGAGATCTGTGCAAGTAGGGCAGGTTAATATATGTGTGTGTAAATCTTACTCTGATACTAGCCAGTGCCTTCCCATCCATTGACCTCACCACACGTACCTGAAACCAAGGTGTTCTCTGCTGTACATTGAGTGCACCTGGTACATTAGGCCCACAGAGCCTGCTGTACAGTATGTGCTTGGGAAGCAGTCTGGTGTACACAAATATATTTGCTTTCAATTTTTAGCCTGCACTAAAATATGACAGCTGGAAAGTGATCAGATACCTGTGTTACAGCACATCTGTGCTCATGGGATCATTTTATTGAGTGTTTTTAATCCCCATTGTCTTGGAAGCAGTAAAGGAACAGATAATGTCATCCTTTTTTCTGTTATTATGCAACTTAGCAATCAGATAAAAGATTCACTTTTGGTAGTGAAACAATAAAACCATATTGAGATGTTTATTGCTATAAGGACGAGTCTCCTGGGATTTTCTGACTTTCAGTGTTTTATGAACCACTGAAGTGAAAAAAATATTTCTGCTTTATTTGGGCCTCTCCTATGTTTGTGAAGAAAGTGGGGGTCCTTTAAACAGTGTTTTCAACAGAATAACCAGCAACTGAGTTGTTGTGTAAACTGCTGCTCTCATCATTGTTAGACAAAGAGTTAAAGGACGGAAATTGCATTAAGATCGCTATTCTCTCAACATTCTATCCCATTCAGCAGCAGTTAGTGGCTTGGGATTCTACATCCACTTAGAAATAAAGGAGCAATGCTGAAAGAATTATATTTTAAATGGTACTATAAAATGATAGTTAATTAGGTAGAGCTTTAGAGTAAGATGTATCAAACCTTGGAGAAAGCTAAAATGGAGAGAGATAAAGCACCAGCCAGTCAGTTTCTGAAGATCGGCACACACTAAACAGATATATCTGCAGATGATGGTTGTTTGTACACACTGAACAACAATCACCTCTGTCCTGTGTGTTGGAGGGGGCGGGTCCCACTGTCTAGGGTGCATCGCATATTTTTCCTTTCACTTTTTACTTTGGTACAGAATAGTATTTCTCTATCAATATTGTGAAGTTAAGTACTGTTACATAATGGGTCATGTTTGGGATGCCCAACATCTCAATATCATCAGGGCTAAATGCATTTAATATTGCTTGTTTTGGATTCCATATACTGTAAGTCCCTTCTTCTGCATTCAAGAGCATGGCATCTTCTAGTCTAGCTATATACTGTAGCCCTGTCCTAAAGTTGCCAGCTCCTTGCTATTGCACAATGTTTTTAGTAATATCCCACTAACCTTTATAATTTTTGTATTGTAATTTTATAATTCTTACTGTGCTTTTTATGTTATTGTGCTACACCTTTGTATTGATGTCAATAACCACTGGCATAGCTAAAGACCGCTGCAAACTTTTAGCTCTGGGCCAGGTGTGGTATAATAGATAGACAGTTAAATGGTCAAAAATGTCTAGTCTAGATAGACACCAGGGGGTAAATTTACTAAGAATCAAGTCTGGAAGAGTTTGCAAACTCGGGAGAGTTTGAGCATTTTTTCCCACTTGCAAATTTACGAATGTCAAACTCGGGAGAGAGATCTACTTTTCTACAGGAAAATACTGGAGAGTTAGCAAACTCTCTTCAATTCACCATTAGCAAAACTTGAGAATATTTTCACTGGTGAAGATAGGATTCTGGAATTTACCAAGCAGAGAGTTTTTAAACTCTCATGAGAAGGGAAAATTCTCCTGTAAAAACTCATGAAAAAAATTCACCTGCCTATGATCTGCAAGTTTGTCAGAAACACACACAGATCACTGTGATCCATGTATGTTTCTGCCTGTAAATAGAAAAAAAAAGGTTAAAAGTTAAAAAAAATGACATAGGGTCCCCCCCCCAAAGCTTAACCAGCTCCGGACTTGCCAGCCAGTCCTGGTCTCTAAAATTATGGGGAACAAAATGTGTAGGGTTCCACCGTAAATTGAAAACCAACATCAGGCTGCAGGGCCAGTCCTGGTTTTAAAATAGGGGGGAAAAAATGCATAGGGTAGCCCCTATATTTAGAGCCAGCACCAGACACAAAACATAATTTTAGAAACCAGGACTGGCTGGCAAGTCCGGGGCTGGTTAAGATTTAGGGGGGGGACCCTATGTCATTTTTTTTAACAAACATTTAACCCATTTTTTTACAGCTACAGCACAAGCAGCTTACACATATTTCACTGATATGTGCAGGCTGCTTGCTCTGGAGAGTTTTGCATAGAGAAGACACTGTAATCTTGGGTGAGTAATCTCCTACAAAACCTGCTACTCGGGGGAGATATCTCATTCTGCTTCACCATCGGACATCTCACTCTCAGCTAAACGCACTTCTTGGTAAATTTGAGAGTTTCAGGAGCCTGAAATCACCCGAGTTTAGGTGAAGCTAATCGACAAACTCTCCCAGACTCGATTCTTAGTAAATTTAGTCCCAGATGTTAGACAGACAATAGGTCAACAGGGACAAAAGGTTGATAAAATGTTAATATACTGAAGGTCGACATGGAAGAAGGTTGACATGTACAAATGGTCAACTTGGTCAAAAAGTCGACACAAAAATAGTTAACACACAAATGGTCGACACATTTTTTTCTAACCCTAATCTTCACCCTAACCCTCCCTCCTGGTGCCTAACCCTAACCATCGGGGTAGGTGCCTGACCCTAGCCCTAGCCCTCTGGTAAGTGACTAACCCTACCTCCTGGTGCCTAACCCTAACCATTGGGGTAAGTGTCTAACCCTTAAAAAAAATGCGTCAACCATCTGTGTGTTGACCATTTTCATGTCAACCTTTTGACACTGTTGACCAATTGTACCCGTCAACCATCTTCCACATCGACATTTGTTCTGTCGACCTTTTGTCACTGTCGACCTCTAACCATCGTGGTAAATGCCTAACCCTAACCCTATAAAAAAGTGACGCCTATTTGTGAGTCGACCATTCCACGCAAACCTTTTGATCCTGTTGGCCATTTGTACTTGTCGACCTTCTTCAATGTCGACCACTGGTTTGTCGACCTTTAGTTCATGTCGACCTTTTGTACCTGTCGACCTATTGTCTATCTAACATCTGGTGTCTATCTAGACATTACTGACCATTTTAATGTATATCTACAGTATAGTCTGTATACCCTCTGGGCCCCCTATCTCTCTACACACAGCTACAGCCATCCAATGGTCACCACACGCACCACTTAAAGTATAAATTATTAGCATGTTATTCACGTCAACAAAAATTAAACTGTGAACACTGAATGTAAGTGCTTTGCTGAAGACTTCTGTTTTGTGAAAGTGTTAGGTCCTTCCACTCTGAGAGAGGGAATCATTTTGTTTAGTTTGATCCGAACAGGCCAGGATTTACTTTTATGTTTTGTTTAAAAAAGTGTATAGTTTGGGTTAGTCATTCTGCGCAATAAAACAATAGATGCAGCCAGTGTGACAAGATGGTTGTAATGTGTGTAAAATATTCATCACACCCTGGTGCATCCTCTGGTTACATGTGTCTTAATAGATGTTTTTCCCATATGAAATAAAAAGAAAAAAATATACATAGTGCAATATTGTATTAATATGATGAAAATACCCAGATTAGTGGAATGACACACTGAAACCCCTTCAGACTACTGAATGATAATATTATCTTCCCCTTCACCACGTTTAATTTAAATTTTTCATTAGATGGAAATCAATTCTTACAATTTTGGATAAACTATACAGAAAAAAAAACATCCAATAGTGCAAGAACCTTTAATAGATACAAAGTTAAATACTGTAGGCATATCTTATAAGTCTTGCAAGGTACCGTAAACCTGAGGGCATTAGTACAGGTGGGCAGATGTTTAGCCAAAAAAGAAGAAAATAATGTGAAACAATAGTTTCTAAGGCATATTGAAGAACGGTGTTAGACCTGGCTCATTTACACAAAGTTGCAGGACATCTAGGGCTAGAAAAATAGAAAAACCTTTAAGAGAATGTTGCAGTGGTTTTTCTGTCCAGGGGTCCATAAAGATGCATCTGACTACTGTGCATCCTGCCCTGAGTGTCAGTACCATGCTCCAAGGCCACATTATAGAATTCTGCTTGCCCCATTACCAATTATTGAGATCCCATTTGAGAGAATAGCTAAGGATTTGGTTGGACCTATAATAAAGTCTGCCCAGGGTCATCAGTATATTTTTGTGGTAATGGATCACGCTATCAGATACCCCATAAACGATACTATTGTGCAATACATCAAGAAAAACAATTGCTAGGGAACTAGTACATGTGTTTAGCATAGTGTGAATATCTAAGGAAATCCTAACTGATCAGGGTACCCATTTACTTGTTTCTCAGATTCAGCAAAGGATAGCTGCAGTGGTGCTGATAGTGAAAGAACACATGGAACAGGCCCAACAGGGACAACAATGGGTGTACAATCCTAAAGCCCAATTACACAACTTTGTTCCTGGGTGCTTATTTTGGTTCCCATGGTAGAAAGTAAAGTTTTGGCCAAGTGGAAAGGAACATTTGAAATCATAGAATAGTGAGTGAGGTTAATTATAAAGTGGACCATCCTGGAAAGGAAGCCAGACCAGATCAACATGTAAATCTTATAGAACCTTGAGTAGCTCTGTCAGCCACCCCGGTCCCACTGGTTACCACAGTACCTTTGGTTCCTTAAGTTACAATGGCCAAAACCCTCTCTACTATTCATCAGTATGAGGCTAGAGAATTTCTCATAAAATATAGAGATTTGTCTTCTGACATACCTGGTAAAACAAAAGTAATTAAAATAACATAATCACTGAACCAGGGAAGAAAGGATAACCTAATGCCCTATATCATAAGCCTAATAGGAATCAGTGCCTAAATAAATGTAAAACATTATGGAATTATATGTCATTGAAAAGTCATATAATGAGTGGTCAAATCACATTGTACTCATTCTGAAACCCAATGGGAGCTTATGCTACTGCAATGATTTTCATTAATTAAATAGTGTGTCTAAATTTGATACCTACCCCATGCCTCATGTGGAAAGTGCATGATACTAAACCACATCAGTCTTAACCAAAGGGTACTAACAATTGCTGTTGACAAACAAGGCAATAGAAAAAACAGCTTTTTCTGCACCATAGGGTCTGTTCCAAAATAAGATGTTGTAATTTGGGTTATATAATCTAAGGACTCATAGACAGTATGCTGCTGCTTATCTCAATGATGCAGTCATCTATTGTTTTGATTAACAGTTTTACTTACTCAGGGTACAAGAAGTGTTGAACTCCATCTGTGAAGCAGAATCATCAGCAACCCAAAAAAGTGTTGTTTATGGTTGTATAGAACAAGATCATTAACTCTTTTATTACCAATAACCCTGCACCCAGTGCCCAGGTTGTCCCTTAGGAGGGACATTTTTTTTCAGTACTGGTCTGACCATTTTGGGGCAGATTACTGACAGGCTGAGAGGCCTAGGTCTGGTTATTGATTTGGACGTGGAGCTATTTTGCTGCCACTAGCAGCATCTAAACTAGTGGTTCTCACAGACGTCTCAGACAATGACTTTCAGCAGTGTCTGAGATGCAGGCCGACTTTTAGAAGAAAGAGGGACTTATGGAATCCAAAATGTGCAAGATTTGAAATTTCTGGGAAAATTATGTTTTGCCACATTTTGAGAATCGAATATGCAGGGAGGAAGGAAGCCATGCCTCGGTCCGACTTGTACTCCAAAATTCGGTTCTGTCAGAATCCGAGCTGCTCATCTCTAGATTAAACACATTATTTATTTAGGAATTACTTGGCAATCCATTCCCTGACTCCAAGTCTGTGTGGGTATTCTGCCTTGTTTCATATCAGGAATAAAAATAATTTTATTTATATAGTTTTTTTCTCCAGAAACATTCAATAATCATGAATATAATATGGAAGCCATGAACATAGAGAGTAGATAAAACAAAGAAACAATCCACCTGCGCTTCACATAAAATACTATAGGCAGCAGAAACTACACAGGAGTGGTCTCCTTCACTCCAGAACAACAATATAACAATAAATAGAGGTGTAGTTCTTGCACCAATAGGTCAGGTAAACAGATGTTTATATATCGAGAGAACCAAGTTAATTTCTATGGATGATCCAATAATTCCAAACTATTACAGTCCACGTACAGTTCTCTTGTGTTAGATCTTCTTGAAGACAGGGATGGAACACCCAAAAGTAATCGAGAGATCATACAAAAGAGAAGAAAATATAGCTCCACATGGTGAAATACTTCAAAGTAATTTTATTCCAACAGACAAATAAAACAAAACTCAAACACAATTCACAGGATTAAAGGCAAATAAAGCCATGTACCGTGTAGTTGGGGTACAGTCTCCAAACACCCAAGCAAGCATAAGATGGAAATTCCCTCAAAGTCTCCTGTTAACGACTCGTGGACCTGCTGAAGGTTGGAAAATGTCCCCGCATGGTACCTGCTACACACCAATGACTCACAGATTATAAGAGTCTTCCTCAGGGTATGTGTGCACTGTGTATGCCTTCGAGTTATATCCCCCCTACTGATTCCTCATTGGTCCACCAAATGCTTAGTGGTATTCTCGTTAATCCTTTTGCTAACAACAATCTGTATAATTCACATATAGTGTCCATTCTTAATAAACATGACTAAGTATTTCCCATTCAGTTATCATAACTTGTTTCATATAAAAATTAAAATTACTTTAATTGCGTTCCATGTCTAGAATGCTAAATACGTCCTGCACTTCTACATCTGGGCGGCGGCTGACATCCAGTGTTGACATCATGTACTTGCTTGACGTTCAATCACCTAATGTGCTCTCACCATTGACTAACACCAGGTAACCATAGTAACGATGTCCACGTGATGACTCCATGTGACATCAAGGATACCAGACATGTCCCCGCCAACATCCGGTTGCTTTATACCTGGAACGCAGCCCTGGAATCCATTTCCGGTTTTTGCATTCCAAATAGAGATTACATAATGGTTATATTCCATAACTGAGTATCACACATAAATGCATAAAAATATATATATAATAAACTACTTAAGAGGGTAGCTATTTACATAGGAATAAATCAATTATAAAATAAATAATTAAATACATGATAGCAGCATAAATAGTGTATCCCATAAAAATTCCATAAATAAATACATGTATAAAACCATAACAACATAAAACTAGGAGGAGGGTTAATATATTATAAGAACCATTTGAGCTCAAAATTAGTAATAATAATAAAGTGTGTAAATCATAAATCCACTTCATCTCTACCATAGCCAAGTCTATTTTTCTTTCTCCAATGGCTAGTGACTTGGTTGATACCCCATACCAACTTCAAATTTTTACTAGAGCATTCATGGGATTCTTTAAAGTGCTTAGATACCGAATGTTTCTCAAACCCTTTCTTGATATTTCTCAAATGTTCTCCCCAACGCTCCCTTAATGGTCTGGAAGTATGGGCTACATACTGGAGACTGCATTCACACTCCAACAGATATACGCAATTTTTGCTATTACAAGTAATAAAGTCACTGATTTTATACTTGACTTTATTAACATTGGAAATAAAAGTTTCTATTTTACTATGTTGTGTTTTATGGTTTTTACACATCAAAAATAGTCCACATCTACGAAACCCCATCATTTTGATTCTACCCAATCTTTTGGGTGGCATAGAGCTCTTAACTAGCTTGCTCTTAATGTTAGGTGCTCTTCTATATACAAACTTGGGGTTTTTTTTATATAATGGATTTTAATACCATATCCTTTCCCAATAGGTGTCAGTGCCTCTTTATTATTTTTTCCACTTCTTTGTACTGGCTTCTGAATGTGGTAATAAAAGGTAATTCACAAATGTCACCTACCTTTTTTTCTGTTTCTCTGGTTTGTAATAACTCTTCTTTATTGACCTCTATCATCTCTTTGATAGGGCCTTCTACGTCTGTATGTTTATATCCTTTAGAGATAAATTTACGTTTCAAAACCTCCACTGTTCTTTAAAGATCTTTACATCCATACAATTATGATGGACCCTTCTCACTTGTCCTTTCGAAATATTCCTAAGACATAATGGGTGGTGATTGCTGCCCCAATCAATATAGGCATTGCTCTCCGTAGGTTTGTTAGAAGTTTTAGTATTTAAAACTTTATTCTCCACATATAAGACCAAATATAAAAAAATGTTAATTAATTTTACTAATATTAAAAGTAAGCAAAATATTTAAAAAGTGTTATTATTAAGATTTTCACAAAAGACCTTTAAATCCATTTCATTGCCTCTCCATATAAATAATATATCGTCAATATAATGATATCATTTGACAATACATGAGGAAAATACAATATTCTCCCATATTTTTTGGGCCTCCCAATATCCCATGAATAAGTCTGCATATGATGGAGCAAAATGAGTGCCCATGGCAGTTCCCTCACATTGTTCATAAAACTTCCTACCGTGCCAGAAAAAATTATTATTAAGAATAAAATGGATGCCATCAATTAAAAAATCCATCTTCTTGCTCTCCAAGTCCCCACTATTTAAAAAAAAAATTGTAGCCTCCATACCCTGAGAATGTTCAATGATGGTATATAAACTACTCACATCTGTAGTGACTAAGATATAATCATCCTCCCGATTTATATCTTTCAATTTCCTCAAAATATCACTGGTATCCTTGATGTATGACTCAAGTTTTATTAATTTGGCTTGTAGATGATAATCAATATAGTGGGACAAATTGGATGTAATTCCCTGTGTCCTGGTCACTATTGGGAAACCAGGAGGGTTTTCTAAAGTTTTATGAACCTTAGATAACACGTAAAACACTCGAAGGCTCGGATTATCTATTAAAATGTACTGTTCTTCCTTCTCAGAAATGATACCATTATTCCTATATCTCGTCAATAGGATTCTCAAATCCTTATTCATCTGTTCACTGGGATTACTCCTCACTACCGCATAGGTTTCTCTATTATTTAATTGTCTCATAATCTCTTTCTCATATATGGCAGTATCCATAATAATGATGCTGCCACCTTTATCTGCTGGCTTTATAATGAAACCTTCATTGTCACCTAGATTCTTCAAGGCATTTCTCTCTTTCACAGTGATGTTTTGATTTCTCCCCAAATTTGGTAAAAGTTTTTCTAAATCTGATGTAACTGCCTTATTGAAACACTCGACAAAACAACCACGACTACAAACTGGATTAAACGTAGACTTTGGTCTGAAAACTTCATGCTTACTTATTCCGCATTTTTGTCCTAAAAAATATTTTTTCAAAGATATCTTCCTAATAAACTTTTGGATATCCACATAGGTCTCAAATTTGTTCAACCTATTATTAGAGGTGAACTTGAGACCCTTTTTAAGAACGGACTCTTCCTCTTTGGTTAAGATATGTGTACTCAGATTAAAAATCTTAGTGGTTTCCTCCTTCTCTATATTTTGGTATGATTTTTTTCTTTTAAGGACACTTTGGTGGATTTTTTTGTTAGCCCCTTTCCCCTCTTTACTCGTTTTTTTACATTTATTTACAATCTTCGATTCCACTGCTTCCTTCCTAAAAATCCGCCTCCGCAAAACTTGAAATCTATTCCTTGTAGTCACCGGATTGTTGTGAATCGTCACTCCTGGGTACCATTCATCTTTCACATAAGTTTTTCTCCAAGGAGTGGTTCTATCATTAGGAAAATACCCATTATGGTTAATCCTCCACTCCCTCTCACCTTCTCTTTGATGGTAACTGTTCCATTTGCTATCATAATTTTGGTACCTGGACCTATTCGACCTATACTTTTTGTAATTCTCCCTATGTCTTTCTCTATCAGGAGGGTGATTTTGATTTCTTGAATAATACATGTTTATATGTTTAAGTAGTGTGCACTATACAAGAAAATGCCAGAACTGGCAGGCAGGAGCTGCTGTCAGGTGGCCCATGTTTAAAATAAGTGGAGTGATACATGTAGGAGTGAATTGGTTCCTGTCAGGAAAAGAGGATCCAGTTAGAGGAGGGTGATATAACAGCTGTTAGCAGCAGCTGACAGTCAGTCTGGAGTTCTCCTCCTCAGGTGCCCACCTCCCTGTGGCCTGGGCAGCGGAGCCGTAGTACGCTGCCTGGCGCAGGGGGGTGGAGCTGGAGAGAAGGCATCAGCAGTGGCGGTCAAGCTTACCACTGACAGGAGGGTGAAGGTCCTGGCAGTGGAGCTGTAGGGCAGTCCTATAGGCAGAGCTGTGAAGAGGGACTGATGGCAGCTGGAGGCTGTAAGCAGGGCAGAGTTGCAACACACCCCTGCTATTGAGAGGCTGTGGTCCCAAAGAGGGGCATGTCTGCAAGCATAGATGTGGAGCAGCAGTGGCTGCATCAAGAGGTCAGCTGCTGCCTCAGCACAGCTATGGAGCTGGGTTGGTGGAGAGGAGACATGCCGGGCTATGTGAGGAGACAGAGAACAGGAGAGAGGGAGAGTCCATTGGAGGTTCATGGTAAGCCGGCAGGGTGCAGCAGTGGGGCAGTGCAGTATCAGTGGAGCTGTATGTAGCAGCAGAGGAGGGGCTTGGCAGCATGCCATTAGCATACAAACTGTTATATGGGCTAATCCCTGCAGTGGCTGCCTGGTTAAAGACTACACTTCAGAAGTGATAGCAGTTGTAAGTACGATAGCCCCTTACACTGCATACAAGCAGAAGCCAGTCAGAGCAGGGGAGTGGTAGTGTCAGCTGGTTACAGTTCAGGAGCAGCAGGTAGCCCACAAGTATTACAGCAGAACTGCTCATTGGCCAGCACAAAGAGGAGAGCCATAGTGGTCATAGGGGGGGCTGGATTTTCTCAAGGGAGTAAAGTAGTTGCTTAGGGTGCACCTGTGTTGTGACACATTGGTAGTGGCAGCAGCGCCATACTAGTGGTCAGCTTGTACTGCATTCTGCCACAGCAGGATAACTAAGGTTTAACACACTGAATATGTAGCACTGCTATTTACACTGATTTATAGGGCAACATTTGTCCTATGGGAACCTTTCCAGTATTATTTGCAAATACATGGGGCTGCGATGGGGACCAAGTTTGCCCCAAGCCTTACCAACCTTTACATGGGCACGTTTGAGGACCGGTATTTCTGCGGTGGTCCATTTGGGGCGAACTTGGTGCTATACGGCAGATTTATTGATGACATTTTTATTATTTGGAAGGGGGATTTAGATTCTACTCAACTTTTCTTTCACATATTTATAATAATAATGATTTTGGTTTAAAATTCACATATAACTGTCACTCTTCATATATCACATTTTTAGATATAGCACTATGTATTAAAGATGGATTTTTTTCTACAACCACATATAGGAAAAAGGTGGATTGCAATAATTATCTGAACTATAAAAGCTGTCACTACAAACCTTGGTTGGATAATATCCCCAAGGGACAATTTTTAAGACTCAAAAGAAATTGTTCAGATAATTATCAATTCACTTTACAAGCAAAAGAATTAACTAATCATTTTTTAGAACAAGGTTATGCATTGGGACTTCTTGAATTAGCATTCCATGAAGTAAATAATAGAGATAGAGAATCCCTTTTAAATCCTCCTATCAAGGTGAGAACTAAAAATCCACAAGAAGCTCCACTTTTTATTTCCAAATTCAACTCTAGGTCTAAAGAAATTAAGCACATTTTAAAGAAATTTTTTTTAATGTTGAAACTAGATAAAATTACGGTTGATTATCTGGGCGAAGAACCCAAGATAATCTTTAGAAAGGCTACTACCCTTAAAGAAAATCTGGCACCAAGTCACTTTTGAAGTATTAGTTTGGGGACACCAAATACATCTAATTGGCTTAAAGCTAATAATGTAGGATGCTTCAAATGTGGAAGAAAGCATTGCTTGACATGTGAACACATCAAAAACAGAAGTAAAGAATTTGTATCTACTTTTCTTAGAACTTCTTTTCCTATTAAAAGCTTAATTAATTGTCAGTCAACATATGTGGTGTATTTACTTACCTTTTAGAACATAGGAGGAATGTCATCAAAGGGAATCTGAAACATAGTGTTTCTAGACATGTTAAGAACATTCATGATGGGGATGAAAAAATGCTTAGCATTCAGGGTATCGAGGTGGTTAAACCCACAGAAAGGGGAGGAGATAGGTTCACTACTCTCTGTAAAAGAGAAACATATTGGATCTATTCTTTGGGAACATTATCACCCTCAGGGCTTAATGAATGTATGGAACTTTATAACATCTGAGGACTGGTGGATTATATCATTTTGGGCATTTAATTTTTTTTTATTTCTATTTATGTATTGTTTGCATTTATGTGTGCACAGATGTATGTCCGTATTATGGATATGTACATTCACATTTGTGTATATACATGTATGCTCTACATATATTTTTATCTTAACACTTCTTTATTAGATTCTTGGATCCCGCTCTAATATATTTTTCTTTTTCTGGTACTTTTTCTGCTATTCGTTTGGGGTTTGTTAACTCTATTTTAAATAAAGTCTGTAAATTATGAAGATAATATTCAACTATAACATCAAGGATCCTCCAAATGACTAAATATATTGATATGTAGGTCCTAAGATGATTATTTAAAATGGTATATCTCTATTATTAATAAAAACAACAACACAAATATTTTAAACATTTATAGTTAAAAATAACAAATTCCTTCCTAACCTGGGTCTAGAACTGGGGACCTCACAAGAGTTAGATGGCTGCTTTAGTCTGCTGAGCCACAGTAGCACAGTGATTTAAAAGACACATATAGAAGTGTAACACATTGAAGCTGGAAGTCAATAGTTAGCACTGAGAAAGGTCAATAACTAGTGCATGTGGTGAAAACATTTGTAACCAACATTTATTTAGTTTTCTCATGGTATCACCTATTAAATAAGAGGATGTAGCACCAGCCAGAATTCTGCAGACTCTGACCTATAGATGGTGTTTGCAGCACCAGATTGATAAATCCAGCCAGGGCTAATGATATATATATATACACATAAGGTGGACTGCATACAGTATAATACTAGAGTGGTATTAATAGGTATAGGAGTTACCATTAAGGTAACATATAGAAATGTACATGTAATTTACGGAATACATATGAAATACGTTTAACAGGAATGTGCCCACAATGTCTTTGAATAACAGCTTTTCCAGAGATAGGTGAAGTAGTTATTTATACTGGTATATTGTCTTATGTAATGACATGTAAAGTTATGTTATGTGCTATGATGTGTACTATGTTATATGAACCTATGTATTTTCTATAAATATAGCAGGTGATGTAATGTTTTGTTCATGGTAAGGAATGTACATAATACTTATCCTACAACTTCATAAACTTAAGGATTTACAACTGAACCATATGTTGTGGTGATATTATTATGGTGCTAAAATGTCGGCAAGCCTAACCTTCTGTAATTAGGAGAATAAGAATAACACGGGTATATAAACTAATCCCCAATCTGGGTTTTCCCAAGTAGGCCCAGACTACTACTATTGATACTTGGGTGGATGCACTGAACTGATAGAGAAAAGGTACACCACTTAGAGAGAGGTTAAGGGTGGGTACATTATACAACATGGGAGTTAGTAACCTGGTGTCCCCTTAGTGGAAAAAGGGGGGGTTACACCACCACCAGACACTCAAAGCATTTCATAGTAAGAGATGTCACAGCGATGAGACATTAATCATTTACAGGTTAATTTACTAAGCCTTGGATGGAGATAAGGTTGACGGAGATAAGGTACCAGTCAATCAGCTCCTAACTGCCATGTCACAGGCTGTGTTTGAAAAATGACAGGAGCTGGTTGGCTGGCACATTATCTCCGTCGATTATATCTCCATCCTAGGCTTAGTAAATAGACCCTTTAGACATTTAAGTGTGGTACCTTTTGGCACAGGGACAATAGCTGTTACCTTAAAGCACTTAGGTACCAAATAAATAGCTAGAGACAAATTAAATAACAATGTTAAAATCCCACCTAGTTTAACTGCTCACAACATGCTCTAAGAACCTTTCCTTGAATCCCTTTAGTACCTGCAGCTTTACCAGGATTAACACTGTGCAGACACTCCAAAAACGACAGATTAATCTAACACTAGAGGCAATTCCTCAGGCCGAATCTTCTGGGCCTTAGCTAGTGACTTATTTTCCTTATCAAACTGAGAATAAAACATATTCTTATCTCAGGGCCTGATTCAGACCCACTCGCGAGTGGCTGTCCGCTCGCAAGTGGGTCAATGGTGTGCACTGCGCATGCGCACGACGGAGGGAGCTCCTTCGTGTGCATGCGCGAGACGCGCCGAGCGAAAGACTTTCCTTCGCTCGTTGTGTCTGATCAAAGGGGGCGTGCTGTCGATGTTGATTGACAGCACGCCCCCTTTGGTGGGCGTGCCCGGGGCGTGCCTCCCAGACGGGGGCATTCCCAAGGGAACGCCTACCATCAGAAGCCGGCCCCACTGATATCACTAGTGATGTCAGTGGGAGTGATTTTGGCTCTGATAGAGCCAAAATCACTCCGGGCCTTGCGGTTGAGAAACTCAACCGCAGGCTTCGGCTCGCAGTGGCGATGGTCGCGATGGTCAAGACCATCTCGACCATCATCCTGCACGCTCGTATATGCTGTGGGTGGTGACCCACAGCTATACGAGCGTCCAGGAGGACGCTCCATAATTATGGAGGTGGGCCCTGATTCAGAGCGAGCGCTCTGGTCAGAGCGTCCGGCTCTGAATCAGGGCCTCAATCTTTTTAAATTTATAATCAGTGATATCTTGAATGCACTACCACATACTCCTTGAATCTTTAGATTACATTTATTCTCCATCCTGACCAAATACACTATTTAGATTTACTAATACCTTTCCTCAGTTCAGTCCTGGCTAAATCTAATCTCCAGATTTAAAGACCCTAACATTGGCCCTAAATATAGAATGGGCCTCTCCATTTAACACAGTTTTTTATTAGCAAATGCCCTAAAACGTTTCCTCTACATAACAGCCAATATAGCCCAGAACCACAGACTCAAGACTATCAACATTTAGGAATCAATCTACCATAGATTCCTCAATTAACATGTCTAATTTGTAAATTCTAAGCTGTCCTCTCCCCTCTCCATAGCCCTTCCAGGCCACACCAAAATAGCTCTACTAGTAGGCCTGACAGGTTTAATCAGGGGCTTATATACAGGAATCATAAACAAGGAACATGATCTGATTTCCCAATATGGGGACATACAGCAGTCTCATAGGCCAATTTAAAGTATATGCACAATTGATCCAGCACATTTTCTCCACAAGTTGACACCATAACATTCTAATAAAACTTTGGCAGGACCAATTTTAAATCTGCTCAGTTAAAGTCACCCGCTACAATAAATGCTCCTTCAACATAAGAGGATTGTTGTTTAGCCAAGGCATTATATAAAATGTCCATGGTACGACCCACATTTGCATGCGGGGGGATATAAACCACCACCACTACCACTATTGAAATTTTTCTAGGCAAATTAAAAGGTCTACATTTGATCAGCAAATAATCCACATGCTTGGAACAAAAAGCTTCAATAAGAGCCGCATTGTAGCACTACTTATTATTCACATAAATGCAGAGGCCGACGCCTCTAATCTTACCCAAATCTGATTCAGCAGAGTATGCTAATGCGATAACAGCTGTGATTTCACACAGAACGCAGCAGCAAAAATATAACAGTTGAAAAGCTTACATCGGGCATATGGACGCCCACTGCCGCCTTCTGATCTGCGTCCGATGTTGTGTACCTGCATAAACATTGTTAACATTGACGTAGATCGGACACATCAGATCAGACAGCGAAGTGGCCATTGCGGCAGTTCTGACCTGTTTTAAAATACTGCAGCTCTCCTTGCACGCAGAGAGGTCTCATGCTGTGAAAGCAATTACAAAGGCTAATTTATGCATGCCCACAGAACAGCATTTAAACGTTCAGACACCTGCATTCAACTAACCACTCTCCTGTTACCTCCCCCAAATGCTGACCACATGACATTCACCTTGCGAATGATTCCTATGTGCATAATCACAAAGTGATTGTGACATGTACGCAGAGCGACTTACATGCATGCGCAATGGCAAATAATTGCCCGATCTGTGTAATTCACAGATATTTGGCCCCAAATAATCTCCTATTCTTGAAACATACAGCATAATCAGGCACAGAGCTCTTCAGCCAAGCCTCTGCAAAAATTAAGATGGAATAGCATCTAAAATTATGTTTATTTGCCTTATCCACCTGTATATCATCCAGTTTGCTTGTAAGAGACTTGGAAGTAGAAACTGGAGGCCGTGCTAATCCAAGGTGAGGTAGCGGAAGGGGTGATGGTGGAGGAGAGGAAAGGGGGTGGAATGGAAAAGATTCAGCTGGGGGGAATAGGTAATTGGGAGTGGATTAGGAGGGTGAAGGGGGAGTGAGGGAGGGGGTGGGCAGTGGTGGGGATGGGTCTGTGGGGTGTGGGGAATTCAGTGTATGAGGGGGGAGAGAAGTGCTGCACCTTCTTACAGGAGTACCTGGTACTGTCTCTGGCAAGTATGATAATGGCGGTCAGGTGCGCTGTTCAATTGTGTGTGGGTTGCGATGCTGTGATAGAGGCAGTTAAACTTGCTGTATGTGAAATAAAGACAAACAACAGTGTAGGGGCCAAACCGTTTATTCGAGTAGTCACAATGCTGCTCCGGAGTGGTTGGGGGATGTGGGATGTTTAGGTTGGGCTGGTATAGGCAGGTGTGCCTGGGGTGTGGTGAATGTGGGGGAGGAGAAGTAGAGTGGTATAGTGGGTTGACTTGCTCTGTGTGGGAGTGTTGGGGGCTCCTTACTGTGCGGTTCTTGATCAGCATGTATTCCCTGCTGGACCTTTGGTCTACAGTCTTTGGAGCAGTCTGTGTGCGTGCAATGTCAGTCGGGTGTGCAAAGTCTCGATAACAGTCTCGAAAGAGGTGGCGTCCTGCCCAATGGTTTGGCAAAAATGGAGACACATCTTTGACAACACCCACTCCACTCTGAGCGAGCGTGCACCGGCATCCGGACACCAGCAGCACGACCACACATTATATACCCGCCGAGCTCACCCCCGCCTCCCACACATCGAAGTGCTTGAGGAGACCTCCTGCCAGAATCCTGTGCTAGTGCCTTGCAGCCGAGCAAGCCGTGAGCACCACCCGCAAATGGCATCAAGCCCTGGACTGGCCCCCACACACATTAAAGGTCACAGGCAGCTCACCAGCATTAAGACTGAGCCCACAGAGGGGAGGATCACCCACCAACCCCTGGCCAGCTGTCAGCATCACCAGCTAAAGGCATCCATCGGGCCTAGCAAGGAGGAGACTTTCCCCACTCTGCACTGACACTGTGCATAGCCATAAGCCTGCGAAGGACCCCATAATCATGGAAGGTGCACAGACGCACCAGGGGCGATCCTCCTTCTCTGCTGAGGCACCCACCACGTCAACCTACCAGACAACACTAGCCAGGAAGAGCCACATTGGTCCGTACTACGGCCACTGCCAACCAAAGCTCCACTCCTCACAAGCACCTACCGGTAGTTAAGATTTCTGCCAAGCCGCCATGTGGAATGCCGCCTATTTTGAGACTATTATCAAGACTTTGCACATCCGACTGACATTGCACACAAACAGACTGCTCCTAAGACTGTAGACCAAATACGTGCTGGTCAAGAACCACATGGTAAAGAGCCCCCTGAAAGGGTCTACCAACACTCCCACCCAGAGCAAGTCAACCCACTATACCACACAACCCCTCCTCCCCTACGTTCACCACACCCCAGGCACACCTGCTTATAAGAGACTGTTAATTTTAGATTGCTGTGCAAGTGGACTATTGACATTCAATAAATAATTAAAACAAAGTCTATGCACTCTGGCGCACATCACTGCAAAATAGAATTTAAGTACAGTACAGTAAATGAGTATACAGTAGTACAGAGAGGCAGTTTAAAAAAATTACAGTATGCAAATGCTGCAGAGACTTATGGTCTATTTCAATACAAGTATTTGCCCAGCAACATTTGCATACTATATATTAGTTTTTTACTGTCGCTGCATACTATATGCATATGCACTCCTCGTGGAAGTAATCACTATACACTTTACAGTAAGGCAAACCAACAGAGCTGCGGTGATAAACCACTAGAGCAGCAGTGAACGGGTGGGGTGGGGGAAGGTTCTGCAGAAAGGTGCAAACTCGAATGTTAATATGTCGCACTCCCAGTCTTTCATAAAACTCACCCGTCCCCCACACTATACAGTTACTAAGAGACATATTACATTTAACTTCTATTGATATCCATTCATAAGCATGGAAATACTTAAAACCTGGACGGCAATGGCAGAGTTTGTGAACCTCTGCATAGCAAATATACACTGTACATACAGTAGTCATATAAAGACTTAGGGCTTTATTTATTATCATTTTTACTAAAATAAAGTCAAAAAGGGTGTTTTCACATTATTTTAGAATCACCTAAAGTTACTAAAGGGCAATTGGAGTAAAATTCGTAAAATTCTACTCCAAGCCCTAATTATCACATATTTTTAGTATTCAGATTGCATTTCCCATTATTGTAATGGGAAATGCGATCTGTCTGGTAGTTTCTAAAAATAAATTGTGAAAAAATACCGGAAGAAGCCCTGTGATAACAATGCCACCTGGAGGTGGCGTTATCCAGGGTCTCCCCAGGTTACCGAACTCCTGCTTCACTCTAACAGGCAGAGCAGAGCCCAGAGCCAGCCCCAGTGTTCAGCTGTGTGGTCTAAACAGACCACATGCTGATACACTGCTAAATTATATATATATATATATATATATATATATATAGTGAAAAAAAAAAAACTTACCTGAGTTCATGGACTGGAGATCGGGGCTCTGGTGATGTCCTCCCTCTGGTCAACTGGTCTTCCATCCTGCACTGGGACCTGGTCCCAGTACAGGATGGGAGATCAGCTGACCAGAGCCATGGAGGACATCACTATAGCCCCGATCACCAGAGGTAAGTGTAATTAAGGGAGGGGGGGCTGCAGGGGGGGGAAATTGTGATCACAGGGGGCAGGGCTTAGCTGCGAAGGGTGGGGCTTAGCAGTGGCCGGTCATTTATGCAAAAATACCATGATAAGTGTGCGGAGGGGATTCGCAAGCTCTGTCCCTGCAAGGGATTTTTAGTAAATTCCTGTGATATTGGCTGAAATTGCAATGTAAATAGAGCCCAAAGTGTCTTGATTGTCAATAGTTTAATTGCAGAGCAATCTAAAATTAACATTTTAAAAATATACTGTAATATAATATTGATTACATAATAAAATTCTTCTTCAATACTCCTTTTACAGGAATCGGACCCCAGTTGAATGCCATGTTAAGCATTGAACATACCACTAAGCCACTGGAGCCAACTATTCAGGTGCTGCACACCTCCTTTGTTATGGCCTTGATTATTCTCAGTGTTATTGCATAGGCGCTTGTGCTGTAAGATACTCTACTGTAAGCTAATAGAGGATATGTCAGCATTTAAATAGAGTACAAGTCTCATCATGAAAACATCTAAGTTTATTAAAGACTGCGCATGCGGCATATTATCAGTCAAGTTTGCGACATTTATGTAGGAAAACATCTGCAACTTTATATTGATTATTTCAATGAGCACTATGTGATTGGCCCACCTGTCAGGGCTTGTTATACTGTAGTGCCATCTCCATCCTCTGCTATTGTATTCAGTTCTGTAGTTTTTATCAGTGGAGCACAGGCCACGCGGTAGTTAAGCTGCGTATTTCATGCTGTGGATTCAGTCGCATCTCACTGCGCCGACCCACAGTATTTTTATAATGTGACTAAGACACCTGTAAGGCATGACTTGAGCAACAAGGAGGGAGGAAACATCTGTATATTATTTCTGGATTTCTCTGCCTGCACGTCATTGACTGTATATTGTATTTGTTTATGTAGTCTCCGGCCTTCAAGGGCTCTGCATAACCCTGCCTTTACATGTGCATTATAGAATAAACCTTTTCTGCACCTGCAGCTGTTTCTGGATCTGTAATTGGGTTTTTGCACATGCTGAAACCATAACAGTGTGTAACTGGTAATAAAATACACTTTGTAGTCATTGTTTGTCTCTTGTTTCTTTTTATATTGTAACAATGTGTTCCTTAGTTTCTTTTAGTGTTGTCGAATGCATCATAGACTAAAGACATGTTGTAGTGTTGCTCTCTAAACCAGTGGTTCCCAAACTTTTTTGAATCACGGCGCCCTAGTGTATCATCATTGTTTTCATGGCACCCCATAGCCAAAAGTTTGTTATTGAAAAATTCAGAAAAATGTAGTAAAGTCAAGTAAATTGTGCTTACCTGTCATCCTTAGTTTCAGTTATGTGGTGGTTATGTGGTGGTGGACAGGTTTGAGCTTCTGTTTATCCACATATTTATATTACATTGACCATAAATAATTTGATTTACTACTGGACCACCAACCTGAGGCACCCCTGCAAGTGTCCCTAGGCACCCAGGGTGCCACGGCACACAGTTTGGGAACCACTGCTCTATATTGTTGCTTGAGGTCAAAACCCTGGTTTATGCAGTCATTGATATTAGAATAATTCTTCTGAATCCATGTAAATTGTCCATGTGACATGTTCTTAATCCAGCTGGGATAATGATTACTGTCTGCTATGATGTAACTATTAACATCAACTTGTTTGTAAGGAATTTTGGTGTTAATCCTGGTGTCCTTGATGAAAATATCTAAATCAAGGAATTCTACTCTCTCTCCTGACTATAATTGGTGGTTAGTTTTAGGTTCTGGGTGTTGTTATTGGTGTACAGTACTAAAGAATTGTTTGCAGTGATGTTTAATTGCTCTGCCAGATGAAAAGCACATTTTAATATATAATTTCCATAGAGCCAAGCTTACCCCAAGCTCGCAACCTACCCAGATGCTGCATATCTTCCAATAGCTCATAAACAGATTAGCGTAACTTGGGGTTGTAAATAGAAATCATTCTTGAACCACATACAAATATGTGTGAGGATATATTCTATTCCTTGCAATATTGAATTGATCTACATCTAGACCAGTTCTGGGTCATGGTCCAGAAATGATTTGACACTTTCCAGCCCCTGATCATGGCCAATGATGGTATACAGGAAGGTAACATAACTTATTACCAACAAGTATTTATCTTAGCAGTCCGTGTTCTGCAAAATGTTAAGACCTGTATAGTATCTCTTAAATATGTTTTTTGTTGTTTCACACACTTTAAAAAATGATCTATGTATTGTGACAGGAGTGATGTGAGTGAATTGATGTCTGAAGTAATGGGTCTGCTGGGGGGGATTTGTGATTTGTTTATACATTTTGGGTAGATAATAAAATAACTGAATGTGGTGTGTTGAGAATATCAAATTTGCACTTGTTTAATATACCTGCTTTTTTTCTTCTTTTAAAACAGTAAGGAGTTTTTTTCTGAAACTTGTGTGTGGGGTCACCTCTTAATTTTGAATGTTGTTTGATTGCCAAGAATTTATTTCATAAAAATGTCAGCATAGATTAATCATCAATATATTATGCTTATCAGAAAATAGTCATGCTGTGCTGGAATCAGGCAATTCCTGGAACCAAGGAACTTTCCAAGGTAAGGATTTTGAATTAAGAAAGCAGAAAAGACAAAATCATACACCAAAAAACACATTTCATCTATCCACAGGACTTCAAAAGGGGAAAGAATTGAGCATTTAAAATAAAATCATTATCATTGCCATGTTTTATCATATTGATAAAAAGTAAATAAACATCAATTTCCTGTTTCATTATGATCAAAACCATTTCCAAAATGGAGAAAGTGGACTGAGTTACCATGCGTCACTCGTTATATCAATTGACATCACTTCTAGTTTGGGGTTATGCAACTACTTCCAGCTTTGGTTACAATAATTGGGAAGTCTGCCAAATATAAAAAAGCCCCAGGATCTTTTATATATGTTGAACAGTTTTAAAATATTAAATTAAACAGTAAAAGATGCAATATAATGCTTCATATAAAAAAAATTATATTAATTATTATAATTATATTATTGTGGTCACCATTGTAATTAAGGTAAAATATATGATCTCATCAGAATAGCAGATCAATACCTTACAAAAACAGCTCAAAGTAAATTAAAATCACATTTACCATAGTAGTGGAACACAATTGACAACAATTATGTAAAAATGCATCCAAAATGTCACTAAGAAATTGTTCTTAGTTTAGAAAATGGTTAGTTAATGATAACAAAAAATTCAATGTAAATGACATCTTATAATGAATACATGAACAATCATATAACTAAAAAAGTAACACAAATACAGTAATCCCTTAAAATGCATTAAAAATGTCAAGAAGGGAATCTCACATAAAATTGAATACACAGTAAAAACAATACAGATGAAACTCTAAAAAATAATACATAGAAAAAGCAGCAAATGAAGTTAGTAAATCCAGAACTTTTCAACCCTCTATTATACATTTTGAAAGTTCCATCCATGGAGTCAAAGCTTCACATGATAAATGGCTCTATAGCTTTAATACTCAGACCACTAATACCAGAGCCAAGTACCACATTAAAATGTTGTGAAGCAGAGTGAGGGGGTGATTCAGCTGTGGATGCAGAGGCTATCGAAGCTGCTAACATGATAGCAGCTGCAACTGGACTAATATTGTAAAGCAGCAGGAAGTCGTCATGCCTCATGCATGCATGGCTAATCCGAGCTGCTTTCTTGGATGCAGCATTGGTCCATCTGCGCTACCATTGTCCAGCTGCGTGACAGATGAGTTAAAGAGGCCAGGAAATCTCCATCAGCTGATGAAGATCCTGGCCTCTCCACTCCCCCCCAATGGCAACACGCCTCCGTTTTGAGGAACAGAGCCACCTCTGCCCCCTCCCCACCCAGAAATGGCAGCAGAGTGTCAATCACTGACAGTCTGCTGCTGGACTGTGTATGTGATCACAGATCCATTCTACATATGTGCAGAATGGGTCCTCCTAACATGCAGATTCCTGAACATCGGGAGTCTGTGATCACACTGCTGATACAGACGCTGAGTCACAATCTTCTTTTTCTCACTACTTATGTGTTCCTGGATTTTCTAAAGATTACAGGGGCATTTCAGCAGATACATAACTGAAATACAGAAACAATTCATCAATTGTCTTATATGGAACTTACAAAAAGATTTTATAAGAAGGACTTACATATGTGCACACATTACAGTGGTTGCAGCTGTGAAAAACACACACATAGGGGGGATTCAATTAGCCCCGATCATTTTTTAGGCAAATAAAACGGGACTTACAGCATTTTTTTTTAGTTTGGACAATTCAATTAGATCCAATTTTGTTCGCCTGAAAAACTATCCACTTTTGGGTCGAATACACATAGAATCCATGATAAGGTCATGGACCTATGTATTTTCGTGACGTGATCACGAAAACATGGCTCATAATCAGAGATTTTTTTTTCAGCTGCCTCAGACAGTAAAAAAAAATCTTTCTTACCTTATGTAGTGCATACATTCATAAAATTTTTCAGGAGTACTTTTGCAAATTATTGAAAGGTTGTCAATGTACATTTTATGTTAAATTACATTTTCAATAAATTAAACTCTCTTCTAGAATACCCATAAAAAATATTAGCAAAGCTAAGTGCAAATATTGTGTCCATGAAAGTATCCCAAGTTTGAATAGACAAATTGCCAAAATAAATGTCAATAATAATTCAGTGATAAATTGTATAAAGTCACAATTACTAAGTTACATTTTTCAGGTTGAATGAAATCCCAGAAAAAAAAAGAGAAAATAATGGAAAAATCTACTTTGTCTAAAAAATCACTTTGTCTAAACTGTAATTGCTATTAGGAAGGGTTGGAAATGATATCTCGGATGTCGGGATGTCCTTAGTGAGAATACCGACAGCGGCATCCCAACAGCCAGAATCCTGACAGCTATTGAAGCCAATGGTAAGTATTTTGCAACCCCCTCCCCTAACCCACCTTTCTTGGTGCCTAACCCTAACCCTCTCCCCCTAGTGCCTAAACCTAACCTCCCCCTCCCTGTGCCCTAAACCTAACACCCCCTCCCCGGTGCCTAAACCTATCCTCCCCCTTGTTCCTAAACCTAACCTCCCCCTCCCTAATCCTTCCTCCCTGATGCCTAACCCTAACCTTCCCCTTAGTGACTAACCCTAACCCCGCTACCTAACGCTACCCTCCCCCTGCACCCCGAAACTTACCTTCGGAATGCCGGCGGTCAGGATGCTGGTGCTGGATTCCCGACCTGTCGGGATTTCGGTGCCAGTATTAAGACCATCGGTATCACGCATGCCGGGATACCAACTACATCCCATTAGGAAGCAAAAAGAGAAAGATGAAACTCTTAAAGTAAGGTTGTGATAAATTACATTATATTTATAGTGAATATCTATTCATGGTTTGACCAATAGTGTTCTGTAGTTCAATTCCTAAAACATGATAATAGGGTAGAACATTTATTGATTGATGTATCAGTAGAATGTTCTTGTGTATACCCATTAGGTACTGTCACAAAGTGGTGTTTTAGCATCCCTTTCAGACTCATTCATTAATTTCAGTTTCCAAGACATCCCAGGGAAGCCTCCCTGTGATTAACTGATACACCTGTGTGCTCACCTGGTCAGCTCGACCATTGGCCATTGACCACTTCCTATTTAAACCAGTTCCGGTGAGCAACCTATTACCTGAACCAGTGTCGGACTGGAGTATGAAGGGCCCACCGGGGGAATGCAGTGGTAGGGGCCCATGCTTTGGGGTTTGGTCAGTTACCACAAAAGATGAGGCAAGCCTTCATTGAGGTTTGAACAGACAATGAAGAGCATGTTACTTACCCACTAGTAGAGTAACAATGTATAATTTAAGTGTACAGTCTGAAACCTGACATTAGAGCAAGTGGTGGGGCCCTCAGGCAGTAGGGCCCACTGGGGATTTCCCCTGTACCCCTGTGGGCCTGTCCAACCCTGACCTGTTCAATGTGTTCCTACCCCATATAGTTCAAGGTTCCAGGCTTACTCCTGTATCCTGTGTTCATGTCTTCTGTGACTTCATCTGCCACTTTGTGGGTTCTTCCTATTTACCATCTATGCTGAGTATCGTTCACCTGCCTGCATCGTTGCTGTCATGTTGCACACAGACCTGTGTTCCATCTGCCCCTGTGTTCCATTACCGGTCAGCGCAGCAGCTTCCACACTGCATACAGACCTGCTATCCATCTGCCGCTGTGTTCCATTAGCTGTCAGTGCCCCAGCTTCCACACTGCATACAGACCTGTATTACATTTGCCACTGTGTTCCATTACCTGTCAGTGCCACAGCTTCCACACTGCATACAGAACTGCTATCCATCTGCTGCTGTGTTCTGTTACCTGTCAGTACTGCAGCTCCCATGCTGCACACAGAACTGCACTAACCACTTCATCTCGGGTATATCTCTTTCATCTGCCTGTGTTCCATCACCTATCAGTGCTGAGCCGGTGAGTTCAGCCACAGTCTCATGTCATCATACCGCTGGGACAGCACATGCAAGTTACTTATGCTGTTATACTCTATGCTCAGTGGTTGTCCAGGTTATCAGGTTATACTATTGTGCTGACCTTGTATTGGCTACCCTGCACTGTGTGCTATTGTCTTGGGTTGGTTCAGAGAAGGGTGCTGGTTCCAAGGCTATGGATCAGTATGCAGTATACAATCTATTATTTAGTAGTTGTATTATCTATCCTGACTCTCAGTTTCTGAGTTCCTCACCGGTTCCAGTTCTAGGTCTTGCATCAGAGCTGTACCAGAGTTGCAACTTTCACAAGTTGTACTCTGACTATATAAGACTCTGATTTCTGGCTTGAGTTCTGAGTTCTTATCTACCAGTTCTATACTATTCCCAGGGTCACTCTTTCGCTGGAGTATATTCCTGGTGTTCACAGGCCTTCACAGGTCACTAGACGAGGAGTTGCCCAGTGGACCTGGTCTGTTCTCCCCAGTTCTAGTCCATTATCCTTGCATATCCCAAGTCTGTGGTTCCTACACTGGCACTAGTGTTCCTAGCTCCTGTTCATACCCATGAGCGAGAGTTTCATCAAATATGCATGTGCCCAGGAGTTTTCAGGACCTTGTGCACATGTGAAATTGCAAATCACTCAATTGTGCAGCCATCAGTATTGTGTCCAAATCTGAATCAGGTCTCTCAAGAGATGTAACAATGGTAAAACATATATTCCTGTGGTGTAAGATTGCTGTATCTAATGTACTACGCTGAAGCCATTCTTCTGGTAAAAGAATAACAGTGTAGGTTACCTTTCTAAAGAAGATATATTATCTACTACAGGAATCACTCACTGAACAAATTAATCACACGGACATTATGCTTCAAATATTGCAACAATTTATATATTAACATATAAAAAATTGGGATGGTAATTTGTAGCATATCAGGTTTCAAAATAGCATTTCTGGGGCTAATTTCAGTGGTTCTGCCTTTGATATATCCAGTGGTTTGTAACATACCCAAAACACACCAAAATTTGGCACATTTAGCAAATTCATTAACAATTAATCTCTTTAATGAATACTTACTTGCTTACATTCAGTTTTACAAGGGAAGATCACATAGAACATTCACACACAATAGTTTTCATTAGAAGATCTCATCATGAAACTAGCAAATCTTGTCTTGGATTTGAACTAGACAAGATATTTGGGATATATCTTAGGTCATCATTTCCCAAATTCTTTCCTGCTGCACCTCCAAAAGATTATGTTTTCAGGATTTATGATTGTGGAAACAGATAGGACAATTATTGACCAAGCCAACTGCCAACTGTGCATTAAAGAAATTCTGAAAACATGAGTTGCAGGGAATATGTTAGGATAAAATTAGGAAGATTGTCCTAGGTAATGGGAATTAAAACCCCATAACCTTTAAAATCAATAAGAAAAAAAATCCTTCATAAACCTCATATATACATAAAAGAAAAATTAGGTTATATGGGGTGTGGTATAATTTGTCCACAATCATAATATCAACATGAGAATATCGACATAGTCATAACATCGACATGAAGCATGTGAACATGCTTGGCATTTCGACAATGACCACATAACATGCACCATGTCAACACTGATGAAATGTTGACATGATTAAAATGTTGACTAAACGTGGTTGAGACTTACCTGGTACGGCATGTTTGGTGGCTTCAGTGTTGTCTTCCGGGTCCAGCAGTGACGTCCGGATGTATTTCAGTGGATCCTGCAGCACTTCTGGCAGTGAGTATATCCTTAAATCTAAATCTCCAAATATTGCCTAACCCTAATCAACCCTACAGTAGCTTAACATTAACCCTTTGGTCCCTGCAAAATGTGGACAGTTCACAGGACGACATTTCACATGTCGAAATCAGAATTGTTGACATCATGACTACTTCCCATTATAGAAAACCCTGATTGTAGCAAGATGACAAAAATGCTTTAATACGAAATATATTGTTTAATGTACCACTTATAGCATAGAAAGGAGTTGGACAAGGGCCTTTACGCAAACGTAAATATCATCCTGTTCTCTGTAAAATGGAATGGGGTATATAATACCGGCAGTCGGGATGCCTCCTGTCAAAATAATGACAGCGACATCCTGATGGTCGGTATCCCAACAGGGGTCAGGTTACCTTCCCCCTTCTCCCCCTAACCCTCCCTTCATGTAGCCTCACCCTAACCCTCCACATTAGTGCCTAAACCTAAGTCTCCTCCCTTCATGCATAAACCCAACCCTCCACCCTTAGTGCCTAACCCTAACCCCCCCAAAGTGGTGCCTAACCCTAACCTCCCCCCAAAAACCTAAGGTTAACCCCGCTATGCTGCCTAAACGTCACACTCCCCCCCGCGACTAACAGCTAAGATGCCCCCAACAACGGGCTGGCATCTGTCTGCATTCGGGATTAAAATAGGCATTGGTATTTCAATGCCTATCTTAAATCCCGCATCGGGCTTCCACCATAGGGATTCAGGCTGGCGGCAAGCCATCCGCCGGTCTGCTAACTGCATCCCCTGTAAAATTGTTATCTAGATAATTCAAGTATGCAGCTTAAGAGAAACAGTGACTTGCTATTAAATGGACTTCGGAATCTCTTAGGGTCTATATATGGTTGAAGGAATCTTTATTTTTACAGTTTCCTATCCTTAAATGTGGTTTAACTCCTTGAAAGACAAAGACTGAAGTCACCTGGTGATATTTGGCCTAGAGTATACATCATGCAAAGAAAATGAAATCGCTGATCATTGCAATAGGGAGAGGGAATTTGTTTTTGCCGTTATTGCTATTATATTATTGTGATGGAATACCTCTGGAAAGTGAATAAGTTATTTTGAATCCAGGAAACTTACCAGGCCACATGTGACTGAAAGGACATTCTCACATATAAATATAACCATTTTTAACAACATATAAATCATATTTATAATAGACACATAGTACATAAAATGTGTTTTCTGACACATAAAATGGGTTTTATGACAGTTAAGAACACAGATTCTTCCTGAATGCAATTTGCAGGGATGAATAAACATTGGAAATTAACCCCCTTTCACCTTGAGGACACAGCAGTCTATGATCTTACAACATGCTGAGACACAGCTACATTCAGTCTGGGATATATATGCTATGATTGCCTAAAGGGCTATTCCTGTCAGATGTCGATTCATCATCTAGATGAGGCAGACAAACCGTGAACTCATTCAGTTGCTGTGAAACGGTGTTCACAAATGAGAAGCCATTCAAACTGCATTTGCTCCCATTAGTTATGTCAATTTGTTTCATATTTCATGTTCTAATTTATCAAACAATAATTTGGTTCTGGGACAGGAATTGTACTAGTACACGTGTGACTCTGTAAAACTACCATGCTTTCTATCAGTAAGAAGCTGCTCTATATTGTGTGTAGAGAGAAAAATGCAAAATAAAGCTGAATATGGGAAATGTAATCAAAACACATGCTTGAGACTTTTTAGTTAATGATGAATGAAAGTTGCTAGCATACAATGCATGCTGGGAGTTGTAGGTGGATATTTATAAAGCAAAAAGTCTTTTAATACATAGGAGCATTAGCTGCAAGGTTACATCAGTACCTTACTACTGAAAATATACGCAGCTACAGATTGCACAAGGTTCTGATGGCTAAATAAATCTGCCCCATAAGGCAATAAATGAGTTTTAAAGATAATCTGAAGTCAAAATTGGGAGTTATCTGAGAATTTCATAATCAATAATCTGGAATTAATGTTACCTTTTACATTAGTTACTAATAAAGTTGTGCGCAGACCCTCAAGTTTTAGTTTTTGTTCTAAATCTTCATCGTGTTTTGATTTTGGCAAAACCACCCTCAAAAGTTTTGCTTTTGGATTTCTTTAATAATTGATAAAAGCAGCTAAAATCATGTAATTTGGACCTGTTTTTGATCCTTCCATATTATTAACATCAATAACATTAATTTCCAGTCATTTCTAGTCATTTGACCACCTCACAGTTCACAATAGTGAGCTGGCTGGCTAAACTAATGGACCGTACACACAGTCAGATCAGACAACGATCGAGGGTCCCTATAGTAACCAGGATAACTTGGTCGATATCAACCAGGTTGGCCTGCATTCATGGGCGATGGTCGATTTCGAAAATCCGTGCCCCGCATCGTTTGATCATTTGGTCATTTGAGGGGGCAAAAACAGATTGATTTAAATGATCAAACAATAAACAATATTGTTAGAATTTAAATCGACCAAGAAATCTGACCGTGTGTATGCACCATGGTAGAGCAGAGTCACAAACACATGGCAGTTTCAAAGAATACTGCACATCTATGAAACACAGTGGCACAGCAGTGGCACTATGGATGGCAGTTTAATAAACTATACGACCCTAGAGAATGTTTTCATTAACCAAGAACAAATAGCCTGAAATTGATAATTTTAAAAAGAAGCAAAAAAAGTACAGAGAATTTGTTTGTATGGATAGTTTGGTCATTTTGATACTTTCTATAAGATAAGAGTAATGAGTAACACCACAAAAGTTTGTTAGACGTAATACAGGCTATAATGCTGCATTGTCTGCCTATGTTAGCAGTAAATTAGCAGCTAATCTGCAGAAAAAGATAGATAAATTAGGCTAAACTGCTGTAATATATGAATTACTGTTTGTGGATACTAAATAGGGATTATTAGCACTGTTCCATCTAAAGAGAGTGACTTGAACATGATAGTTACTATTTTTTTAGAGAATAAAAAACGGTATAAATACACCCGTGCTCCAATGCAACAGGAGTGCAGTTCAAGAATGTGACTTACACACATCACCAATAATATATATACAGATAAAATACTGTTAAGGTATATGACAATAATTATCTCAGAAGAAAAGTCCTGAATACTTGATAAAAAAAACAAAATGCTGAAATGCACCTCCTTTTGAAGAAGATATCAATAATGAAGTCATTCAGCAAGTACATTTCCACATAAAAGAAATGTCCAGAATACTTGATATTATTCTCAGGTGGTGGATATTTTCAACCAATATCTCTTTCCCCCTGGATATAGATTTTCAACACACTAGCAAGTGCCCCTTCAGTGTCCGCGCAGCATCTCAAAGAAATCACAAAATGGAATCTCCTATAGAGCAGAACTGTTACATTTATTTTCACTTCAAACAACTTTAAAACATAGAGTAAAAAAGAATGGCAGTGTACCACAAATAACCTTTTTGGAAAGGCACAATAACAGGCATTAGGGGTAATATCGCTACCCCAAAAGCGGTTCACCTTCCCTGGTATTGGTCCCTCTAAGGATCTTCAATAGTGGCAGCTCCCACAGACCAACGCATTTCAGCTTAGAAGCCTTTGTCAAGGTAACTCTATGCTGATAGATCCTGGATATATATAGGGGTTTACTTGCTAGTCCCACTCACCAATGTATTTCCAGGTGTGGTTAAGTTAAAACTAATTATATCTATTTCATACCTTTAAATAGGTTTAAATGGGGGTCACTCGTGGATATTTCAGTGAAGCGGGAATATTTTCGAACTCACCACTATAATCAGATTTAAATTTAAAAGTCGGTACTCGACTGCGCAACCATCACTTAGTGCACTGGAAGTTGGGCTAGGTAGCGGCTGTGTACTTCTGCTCTCCTAGACTCCTGTACTCTCTGTGGTGGTGGTATATTACATGTGACACTTTGCCTTTATTCATCACTTCCACACCATGATTCTAAAAGGTCATGCATTCCACCTTTTGGAGCGTATCTATTACTTCCAGTATTAACCTTATTAAAAATAGAAACTATGTATCTAAAATATTAATGTGCAAATAAAGCAGATCTCTTTAGTTACACATATACATAAAAAATATGATGAAGGTCCTATAAAACAAGATAAGAAATAAGATAAAATACATATTGTTAAAACCATGGATACATAAGACCAACATAATATTTGCATAATAATATAAATATAAAATCAATATAATAACCGCAATAAATAAATATGTTAAAACATGATTTTGATTATATCAAAGAAAAAAAAACAACAAACATTAATTCATAAATTACACCCTGTGGGAACGCTAGTCGTGAACATGAAATAGTATGGGATTTATTAATCATTCTATAAAAACTATTTGATTTCAAAATCAAAATCATTTCGTATATCAGTTTAATTTCTGCCTTTGCTAAAAATCTCTCAACACCTTTAGTACGCCAGTTTCCTTCAACTTTTTTTATTCCTATAATATTCTTAATATCATTAACTGAACAGTTGTGTTTTTTTTTTAAGTGATGGGGAGGGAATGATTTTCCACACTTTTTCTGATGTTATGCAGATGTTCTACCCATCTATCCTTTAATCTTCTTGAAGTTCTACCAATATATCGTAGCCAACATACAGTGTACATTCGATCATGTATACACAATCCGTGGTGTTACACGTGATAAATTCATTCATTTTATATGACTGTTTGGTGGCGTTAGATGAGAATTTTTCTGTTTTAGAAGGTTGATTATTATGTGTCATGCATACACTGCATGTGCCACAACGGTGGAAGCCTTTAGTTTTCATTCTGTCTGTCTTTTTTTTCTTGTATGGCACTTTTTACTAAGTGATTATTAAAATTTGGGGCCTTTCTATATATAAAACGGGGTAGAGGGGGAATGATCTCTCTTAAAATGGGGTCTTGTTTTAAAAGGTACCAGTTTTTCCTAAAAATGTGTTCTAGTTCTTCGTGTTGGTGGTTGTATGTAGTAATAAAAGGTACTAAAGGTTTGTCATTTTTTTCTCTGTTGCCTTCGTATTCTAATAGGCTTTCTTGCGGTACATTTCTAAATTCACCAACAGTCTTAATAATCTCCATGTCATCATTCCCTTTAGCTATTTATTTAGCTTTAAGTTCCTGTACTTGGGTAGCAAATATGGAAGTCTCTGTACAGTTTCTGCGAATATGTTGGATTTGTCCTTTTGGTATGTTTTTAAGCCATTTTGGGTGATGATGACTTTTACTGTTTATATATGAATTACTGTCTGTTGGCTTTCCATAGTTCTTTGTAGCCATTTTATTAGTGATTTTATATATAGTTAGATTGAGAAAATGTATTTCCTGTTTGTTTTTAGTAAAAGTAAGAACAATATTAAAATTATTATCATTAAGACTGTTAAAAATTCACTTAAAATCTCCTCTGGTCCACTCCATATAAAAAAAATATCATCAATAAAACATATCCATAATGGTATAAAATCACTAAAAGGGTTATTATTCCAAATACATTATTATTCCCACCACCCCATAAAAAGGTTCATGTAGGAAGGAGCAAATTTACTCCCCATGGAAGTTCCCTTTTTTTGAAGAAAAACCTGCCCTTCGAATCAGAAATAATTGTTACTGTATTAAAAGAAGCTGAATAGCCTCCCTTAAAAACAATAATTTTATGCTATTATCTTCTCCCTAATTTTTATTAAAGATATGTTCAATAGTGTCAATCCCTAGTTTGTGTTCTATTATTGTATATAGAGAGCACACATCAGCCATAACCAAAAATACTCATCTGTAACCGGGATGTTCCTAACTTTGTTAATAGCATCAATACTGTCTTTGACATATGATTTTAGTTTGACCACTTCTGGTTGTAAAAAGTGGTCCACAAAATGTGAGAGGTTTGATGAGACAGAATCAGTACTCACAATGATGGGGTGTCCTGGGGGGTTAATAAGATTTTTGTAGACCTTTGTTAGAATATACAGTATATCATAGGTAACACCACATGGTCCTTGAATCAGATATTTTCTTTAATTTTCTGTTAAGGTCCCATTCTCTGCATATTTTGACACCAGGTTACGGAGATTATTATCTATCCATTCACTCGGGTTTCCTTTCAAAAGAGTATAGGTTAATCTATCCCCAAGTTGGTGACTGATTTCCCCATTGTATTTTGTTGTGTCCATAGCCACAATGCCTCCCCCTTTGTCTGCAGGCTTAATGGTTATGTCATGCTTCTTCTCTAACTCTACTAATGCATCATGTTTTTTTTAGACATATTATATGATCTATTTTTTGGGATTTATCTGTTCCGTTTCTGTGCATACAATCCGGTTGAAGCTTTCTAGGAAACATCCCCTATTAAAAGTAGGATTAAAAGTAGACTTTGGTCTAAAAATATCTTTTTCCCTGGTGAAATCTTTTTTGTGGCCTGTAAAATATTTTTTTAGAGAGAGGTTTCTTATAAACTTTTGAATATCAATATATGTTTCGAATTTGTTCAATTTGTTTGTTGGAGCAAATTTTAATCCTTTCTCTAGTACATTATTCTCTTCCTTGGTTAATTGATACGAACTCAAATTGAACATTTTCGTTGTTTTTTCACCCGGATTTTTACTATTTTTAAATCTTTACTATTATTTTGTTCTCTCTGTTTTTTTTGTACCTTTTCCCCTTTTTCCCCTGTGTGTTCTTTTTCTTCCCCCTATTTTTTATCTCATTCTGTTCTTTCTCAGTCTCTCTTCTAAAAAATTCTCATTTCCCAAAATATCAAATCTGTTTGATGTTTGGAAGTTGTCATTTCTCATGAATCTTCCCCTTTTATCTCTCATGTATCTATTTGTTTCATGAGTGGTTTCTTTATGTGGAGTCCTATTTTTATAGAACCTCCTTTCTTCTCTATTGAAATCTCTTTCTGATCCATAATAATTCTGTTGGTAGTCTCCCCTATTATTTCATCTGTAAGGATAACTGTTTGTCTCCCTTTCTTTAAAATCTCTGTCTTTTCTTCCATATGGTTGAAATCTTAATGGGTTTGTCTTTTTCTAACGGGTGATCTATATTCTGTCTTAGGTCTATTTCTAGATGTTGGATATACAACTTCTCTTCTTTCACTCCAATTATCCATATCTATTTCATTTTCTTGTGATAATAAATGATTTTTATCTCTATTATATTTATTTTGTTTCCTTAAAATTATTTCTAATTTTTTACTAATTTTGATTCCAAATCTCTTTCCAGTTCTTTGTATTTTTTCAATTCTCGAAAGGGATCTATTAAGGAGGTTAGTTCAGTAATTTTGTTTTCTATTTCAACTAAATCCTCTTTCCTTTCTTTAACTATTAAATTCATAAGATAATTTGAACAGTCTTTTAATATAATATCCCATTATTTTATAAAATTTTCATTCTAAAGCAAAAGCACAAATTTTATTTATCTGTAAACCTTTTGGGATTACTTTATCTGCCATCTATCTTTCAAGTGTGGCTATTTCCCACCAAGAGTTACTTTCCCGTGTGAAGACTTAGTTTAATTTAAACATTATACTATTTAAGTCCTCACCCATTAAAACAGCATTCTCTCTATTTTCTAATACATCTCCTTTATCAACAATGTTATTTATAAGCAATCTTCTTTTTTCTCTATACACCAACATGGTCACAGGGTGAAGTAGTGTATAATAGATGAATAAAAAAAGGTATAAATACACCCGTGCTCCAATGCAACAGGAGTGCAGCTCAAGATTGTGACCTACACACATCACCAAGAATATATATAGACAAAATACTTGAGTGCACCTCCTTTTAAGGTATATGGAAATAATTATCTCAGAAGAAAAGTCTTGAATACTTGATATAAACAAAATGCTGAAATGCACCTCCTTTTGAAGAAGATATCAATTATGAAATCATTCACCAAGTAAATTTCCGCTTAAAAGAAATGTCTCGAATCCTTTGATATTATTCTCAGGTGATGGATATATTCAACTGATATCTTGAATAACACACTAACAAGTGCCCCTTTAGTGTCCGTACAGCATCTCAAATCTTCACTTCCAACAACTTTAAAACATAGAGTAAAAAAAGGATGGCAGTGTACCACAAATAACCTTTTTTGGAAAGGCACAATAACAGCATTAAGGGTAATATCGCTATCCCAAAAGTGGTTCACCTTCCATGGTATCAGTCCCTTTAAGGATAATTATTGTCATATACCTTAAAAGGAGGTGCGCTAAAGTATTTTGTCTATATATATTTTTTTAGAGAGTCCTGTACAATTTCACTCTTTGCATCAACATGTTGGAAGAGTGTAGACACCTGTACATTGTTTCTCTCATCAGTCTGTACATTTAGACCAAATTGTCTTTGTTCTGTCACAGTATTCATAAAAAAGAAAAGAGAAATGTTAAGTACACTATTCTGCTTTTAGTTTTGATCAGGGGAGAATAGACTAAATTGTATTAGAATTGGTGGGGATTTGTTTTTTATTGTCTACATTATTTCTAATAAACTATTCAGAGACTGAAAAGAAAGATGGTCTTGCAACATACAATACACATACAATACACATATCATCATTAACACCCCAGTAATGTACAGACATATACTCTGCCTGTCAAAAACACACAATATTGGCAAGCCCATATTGAGAAGTGGTGCACAGTGGAATTGACCTTGGGCCCTACCATTCACACTTATGTTGTAAATTAAATAGGACATGCAAAGTTTAACAAAACAAACACTTTAGCAACAGGAACTGCCACTTTTATTGCTGAAGTTCTTGGTTTATTTGGGCCCCTACAAAAGAAACTATTTTGATGGTTTGGTTAAACAAAGACTAACACTGTTAATCATCCTCAAAGTTCAAGATATCATCACCTTTATCATCACCCTCATCACTGTTGCATGATGATGATGTTGTTATCTCATCATCATACAATATTAAATGATCCCCAATAGAATCCATCTTTATAGAAGTATCTGTGTTCATCAGTTTTGCAACATTTGCAAAACAATCTTTCTGAGTACACACTGCAGGGTGGGCAGCTTTATTACACCATACCTAGTTTGTACAAGGGGCTCCAAATAGTCATTTTCAGAATTGACAAATCCTGGTAAGCCATTTTGATATCACATGCCTGAGTTTTTCCAACAGATTGACAGTTGTATGCCAGTCATACAGAGAGTAACCTGCTTGTAAATGAGCTGACATTGTGTGTTAGATATTTCTGCTGCTTAAGGTGATATAGCCACCCCATAGGCTGTCACAGTCATGTCATCTTTAGTTTGACCAGTATCACTTGCCCACATATCTGTAGTTAAGTGGATAGTCAGTAGAATGGCATTTTCAAACCAAAGAACAAATTTTTAGTGTCCCAATACAGTTGAGGAATTGTTGTGGTAAAATGAAATAGAGATAGAATTTCATAGCATGGATACAACATCTCAAATGATCTACTAAAACGAGATGTATTGATGGTGGATATTGGACGCAGAACTAATGCTTACATCATGGCTTCAAATACCTGCTGTGCAATGATCCTATGTACTTGGTTCCTCTTGCAAATTATTGTTTCACAGTCAATTGTTGTTTGAAACTACTAATCTTTTTGGGCCCCTTCTGTGATTAAGATTCCATTTCAGCAGCAGCAGCCCTAGCGCACAAGGATTGTTCTTGGGACTTCTGGATAGGGGAGAAGTCAGTTTTCCTTTGCAAATTGGGTGCAGCACTCCCAGGGCTGGATTAAGTTCTGTGGGGGCCCCTGGGCAACAAACATGTGGGTGCCTCTATTAAATATGGATGAAATGGGGATATACGCAATGGGGACCATATTGATCGTTAGCAGTACAGTGACAAAAAGCGATAAGCTAAGCTTAGCACTCTTTGCTAAATACTGAAAGGGGGACATAACCTCATTAGAGAGTGCTAAAGGGGTTATGTTTCATTGTGAAAGGGGGCCCATGGGTTCCACATGAAAAAAAAACACAGACAGACACACAAAAAAAACACACAATATACACCCACAGGGAAAAAAAACACAAATAGGCACCCGCATGAAATATTACCAGTTGTGCAATCTTATCCACATTACACTGCACATACAGATGTGCCCAGCTAGTTTGTTGCTCCATACGTTATGTAGCACGCCATGTGAGTCACGCTATGCTGTGTGGTGTATGAAATCGCATCATAACATACTGAAGCCCTAGGAAAGCCGGAGGATGTAGTACAAGCTTCTGTCCACCAGATATTGCTTTACCTAAACTGCACTGCACATGCATAAAAAAATACAAGGCAATGTCTGTATTACCGCCCACTCATTGGCTGACTGAAGCTGTCATTTTGTACGCTATAGTTGTCATCAACCAAGAGCTGTAATTGAGTGTGTAATAAATTAATAAATCATTCGGTGTGTGAGTCCTGAGTAGACCTTTGAAAAACATATTATTCATTTGATCTGCCATCATTATCACAGTGCTAGATACATGCACACCTCATTTTAGAATAGTAATTGTGATTCCATGCGATGTGCTACAGTACATTATTTTGCAGGGATGTGCAGCACTCAAACAGTGTTAACATGCCTTAGAAATGAACAGCTGAGTTTGAAGGGCTTTGTATAAAAACATCACTGAACTACAAATTTCAGCCCAGAAAGAGGTGTCTCTATATTTCAAACTGTGCATTTTATGCTTTACACTTGCGGCACTGCCTGCTGCAGTGGCTGCACATGGGATCTCTTCTGCATGCCCAGTGGAGCCGTTCAGAAGTTGGACACAGTGCATCAGCACAAGGCTAGTAGTGGGATCTGAGTAAAAGAGGGGTCTCTGGATTACAAACTGACTGTGTGCGTTTTTAACCACACACTTGCAGCACTGTCGGCGATGTCCCGGACTAAGATACTGTAGTGATTTCATGACTTTGAAACTAGTAGTATGGTCTGAGTAAAAGAGGGGTCTCTGGAATTCCAAATGACTGCGTTTTAAGCTGCACACTTGTGGCACTGTCTGCATGTCGGCGCTTTGGCGGCTGCCAGCTCTGGGGGTTGCAAATGTGATCTCCGGCGCATACCTAGTGGAGCCGGTTGGGAATTGGACACTCAAGAAAGTGGTGTGCGGCACTCCATACTCCATGTACTGTAACTCCCTGCTAGTTGCACTATGCTGTGGCATATGGAGTATCATAGTACAGCGCATGCCCAGTGGAGCCGGTCAGGAGTAACACAGACTTAGATACTATAGTGATTTCTTGACTTTGAAACTAGTAGTGGGATCTGAGTAAAAGAGGGGTCTCTGGATTACAACCTGACTGTGTGTTTTAAGATGCACACTTGCAGCACATTGGCGCTGTGGCGGGTGCCGGCTCCGGGGGTTGCACATGGGATTTCCGGTGCATGCCCAGTGAAGCTGGTCGGAGTTGGACACAGTGCATCAGCACTAGGCTGATGAGTTGTGTGCTCAAGAAAGTGTTGTGCTGTGCTCCATACACCATGTAGCACCCTGCTAGTTGTGCTGTGGTGTATGGAGTATCATAGTACTGGAGTGGAGCTGTGTGTGTAAGTAAAAGAGGGATCTCTGGAATAAAAACTGACTGTGCATTTTAAGCCACACACTTGTGGCACTGACCTTGCTGTCCCAGACTGCTAGTGTTGACCCTGCTGTGGCAGCTGCACATGGTATGTCGCGATGCTTGCGAGATCCCACGCATGCCCAGTGGAGCTTGTACAACATGTCGCTACTCAACACATAGCACAGAATAATTTAATGTCCTGCGCATACGTGCACTACAATGCATTAATATTGTGCATCATGCGCCATGCATGCTGCTAGTACTGTATGCTTTAGAAAATGGCTGTGAGGCAGCGTCCTTATTCCAGGAGGGAGTTGCAGATCCTCCTTGAGTGGAGGGATCAGTCGCTTCTCTGCAATACTGAGTAATGCCAGGTATTCATAAATGCCAGGTGTGATATCCTGGCTCAATTAGGCAAGGATAGCTCAATACGGTCACTACAGCACCGATTTAGAGACCTGGTGAGGAGGGATGCCCCACGGCTACAGTGGCTCAGACAGTGCCTTGTGCATAGTAAGTACAGTATTACTGTACAGTTACAGTAGTTAAGTATAAGCAATCAGGGGGTGTGGATTAAGATAGACACCAGATATTAGACAGTCAATTGGTTGACAGGGACATAATGTTGACAGGGACAATTAGTCAACATGTACAAATGTCAACAAGCACAAATGGTCGACAGGGTCGACAGTTATACACAGAAATGGTTGAAACAAAAATGGTAGGTCGACATGCTAAAGGTCGACATGTACGAACGTTGACTAGCAGAAATGGTCGACAGGGTCTACAGTTCTACACAGAAATGGTTGACAAGTCTAACATATCGTATCTATCTAAACATTGTCGACCTTTTTACTATCTATAGTCCGGAACCCAACATGGGGTGTGGATTAAGAGATAGACAGTAAAAAGGTAGACAATGTCTAGATAGATGTTACACAGTCAATAGGTCGACATGGACAAAAGGTCGACACAGTAAAGGTCGACATGTACAAAAGTCGGCAAACACAAATGGTCAACAGGGTCTACAGTTCTAGCACCCCATTCACATTTAGGCGTCATTATTAAAATACATATATGCTGAAAAACACCCAATTTCCGAGGGCCCCCAGAAATATTATGCATCCATAGAATTTAAGGAGCGATTGCAGCAGATATGTCCAATCTGTGCTGTGGTCCCTTCACTTCTGACTGCAAAGTAGCCCCCATGGATTTCTGCGTACAGACTGAGCCTGAGTCTTGGCAAGAGATTATATCTAAATTCACATGAAAATGTTCATTTTAAAATTTAGGCAAAATGATCATATCCCATCCACATTTAAAATGCGGGATATGATAAATTGACCCCTTAGCAACAATAGTTAAACAGTAATGGTATGTCACTGCCAGTTACAGATACATGATACATATAACACCATACACTATGACCAGATCTCCCACAGCCTGTTCCATTTTCTTTCAGACCAACTTTAGTATACTTTGCACTGTTTTTGTTTTTACAGTACATCAGAGAAGACAGCAGCAGGCAGAAGAGATGGACCCTGCACAGCCAAGTAAGTTCTGTACATGTTTCCATGAGTTTTTTTTTTAATTGTGTTGAGGAAAACTTACATATAGTATTTTGTTTCACTGTAGTACATCAACGGTGCATCCATCAGATATCCTCCTCCTCTGAGTAAGTATTGGCAGTACCTCTTTGCTCCACTCTCAGCGGCTCTAATTTTGCTACTTGTGCCATCACTATTAAAGTAGTATTGTGTTGAGAATTATGGTACAGTACAGGGGCAGATGTTTTGTTCCTGTACTCCAAAGACTACATTGCTCCTTACATCTTCAACCTCTAACACACTGCCTCCTGCTCTCTCCGGTTGGCCAATGACTGGTGGTTTACTACTTGTGCTGTCAATGGAGTCAGGTCCACACTTCTCTGATTACTTCACGCTGACTGTACCTTGCTTCACAGCTGTATTGTGTCCTGAGAATCAAGGTACAGTACAGTACAGTACAGTACAGTACTAACTGTCAATTGTGTCTGTTATGTGTTTACTACTGTAATGTACACATGTGGTGGCTTATACTGTAATTAAAGACAAAATTATATATTTTTTGTTTACACAGGCAAAGAAACTGAGGAGGATGAGGCAGAGGCCATGGCATCTGAGACCAAAATCCCTCCCCAGCCAAGTAAGTACTGTACAGTATAGTACATTGTGTTTCACTACAATACTGTACTTTTCTTGCTTCTAAGAATGTTTATGTTTTTGTTACTCTAATGTACTGTATACTTGTAGCACCTTATACTGTAAATCAAGACAAAATTTGATATTGTTTTTGTTTACATAGGCCCAGAACCATGTCCCCACCATGAGGTGGAGGTGGAGATCGAGGCTGACACAGAGCCCAAAAGCCCTCCCCACCCAAGTAAGTACTGTACAGTACATTGTGTTTTACTACTGTACATCTCTTCCTTTTAAAAATGTGCCTCTCACTCCTGTATTGTACCTCCTGTACTCTAAAGACCATTCACCGATTACTCCCTTGCTCACATTGCTTCACAGACTTATTGTGTTATTGTGTCCTGAGAAGTATGGTACTAATTGTTACTTGTGCTCTTTTTATGTTTTGGTTACTGTAATTTAGTGTACGGTAATGTTATGTTTATCCTCTACTTACCCACTGTTAACATTACTATGTTTTCTTTTCTTTACACAGAACACCTCAGTATCATTTTAATGGAGGTAGACAGTGAGGAGGAGAGCAGTGATTCTGGTAAGCCTTAACCTTGCATTTTTTTGTATCGGTGCCTCCAGCCAGATATTGATACAGTACAGTGGGGAAGATGTATGAAGTAGTGTTATGGGGAAAAGTGGCATAAGTGCACTTTTACTGTAGGTTGTACTATAGCGGCACAGATCATCAGTAACGATGATATGTAAGAATATTTCATCTGCCAGAGTGGAGGAGCATAGTGTCCCTGTCATTTACCCAGGCGTTTAATACTACATGGGGTAGAAACGGTATCAGCGTACATACCGTGCACTGATAGCACTTCTTCCCTATAAGGCCATTTAATACATCTACTTCTATGTGTGATGATACTGCTTCTCCCCCATGTTGTAATGTGGAGACAATAAAAGTACTTGATTTAACATGAAAAGCATTGCTTTTTTACACAAAGGCCGGCTAATTATTGATGAGTCGGCTTTGGAGTTAGGGGGTTCCACAGCCGATGAGATGGAGCGGTCACATTTAGGTAATGTACTGTGCAGTAGGTTCTTTTGCTGCTACTCCAGACTCTGCATTCTAAAATGATGACCTAAAAATATAAAAAATTAAAATATTTAGCTCAGACATGCATGACTTACCATGAAGTAGTACAGTACATACTGTACACTGCACTTTGCATGAGGCAGATTATATCTAATTATGTGCTATTATGTATACTCCCTACACTATCAGCCACAATATACGATTTACAGTATAGCATCCTCTGAAATTACATGTTATCTTCCTCTCATCCTCCATAATGTGGCATAATGTGAAGTAGTTGCACTGCAATGTGGTATAATGGGAAGTAGTTGCACTGCAATGTTGCATAATGTGAAGTATTTGCACTGCAATGTGGCTTAATGTGAAGTTGTTGCACTGCAATATGGCATAATGTGAAGTAGTTGCACTGCAATGTGGCATAATGTGAAGTTGTTGCACTGCAATATGGCATAATGTGAAGTAGTTGCACTGCAATGTGGCATAATGTGAAGTAGTTGCACTGCAATGTGGCATAATGTGAATTGTGGGTACTAGAAGTTGTCAATGTGAAGTGTCAACACTACAGTACAATTCGATACATTACGTGTCAGCTCTACAATGTTGCATAATGTAAAGGGTATACTCCATCATCATATCTATTTCTTAAAAACAGAGCTAATTCCTCTCTGGGAATACAGGAGGAAGGATGACCAAAGGGGCCCACACGGGTCACGAGGCCCACAAGCCAATTTTCAAGGTAAAGTACATCAATGCTTGTCATTGTGGATGCCAAGATTCAGGGGCATTTTAAGAGAGGAGGGGGCCCATGTGCAGCCTCCGTTTGGGCCCCCTCCTCTCTGACTGCGGCTCAGCGGCACTGAGCGCTGTAGATTCTGACTTCATGCTAGAATCTACAGCGCATGCATGGCTCTCCAGGAAAATGGCGCCCGCGCCTTCTTTCCCGGGGACATCTTTTCTGTGCATGCGCAGATCACTGGGAAAATGGCCACAGTCATTTTCCCAGTGAGTGCTGCTCTACAGCGCTGGTTCGGCGCTGCGCAGCAGCACTTCGGGAATCGGCAGAGAGGTATGAATTAATTACCTATGGGTGCAGGGTGTGAGGTGTGGGCCCCCCTGGACTCAGGGGCCCGTGTTTCCCACCCAACCTGCACCCATTATAGATACAACCCTGCCAAGATTTTACAATAAACTGTATGGTACAGTACTGTATATTAGTGTTGTAATACTGTACTGCACTGTACATTAGTTTTGTAATACTGTGCCTTTTTCTTTTTTCCCCACAGAGCAAGTTCTTTGCGTTTTAGGGCTCTTTAGGATGATTGCCCACCTTTTAGTGGACTTTTTTTTTATTTTGTTATGCGTTTTGTTAATTTTTTTAATTAATTTTAATAAATGGTTTTGTTGTACGTCATGTTTTGTATTTTTCAAATAACAGTTTACAGAAGAGAAAGTTCAATTTGCCTTTAATGGTAAAGAGGTAAAGTGTAGGGCACAAGAGGCCTGATTCAGAGATGTACCTTAATGCAATCGGCTGTCAACAGCTGCGAAAATATGCTAATGTTTCCAAAACTGCTACCCTCTCATATACAGCATAGGGACGCCCAGTACTACCCTCTCATACACAGCATAGGGACACCTACTGCTACCCTCTCATACACACCCTCTTCTTTTTAAATCCCCCAAAAATATATTTTTTCCACTTTAATTATTTTTTGGGGGATGCAGCTAATGTGGACACGACAACACTCAGAGTAAGTACAGTACTATAATCTGCCTCCCAAGACACACTTTTGAAATAATATTTAAATTAAATTACTTTAAAATAGACTGCAGATATTTTTTGACACCAGAAAAAAATGTCTTATTTCCTCTATCAAAATATTTTTGGGGTGCAGCTAATGCTGACATGACAATACCCAAAGTAAGTACAGTAGTATATGCTGCCTCTCTAAGACACACACTCTTGAAAAACGATTTAAACTGAATTATAAAAGACTGTAAATAAAAGTAGTTTTATATTATGTATTTTATATTTTCAATGATTCTTTTTTATAACAGACAAAACAAGTTTTCTTTGAGGTGCAGCTCACTCAGACACAGCACAGTATATTATTTTTAACAAATAATGTTGAAATCTCTGTCTTTTTCTCATACTGTGCAGGTATAGATATATGAAGTATCCTTGAGAAAAAAACAAATGCAAGAATTATCTTTAAACAAACATATACAACAGCCTGTTTGCAGCTCTGGATTGCAGGTGGTGTGATGTCTGACAAACACACACAGTGACAAAGATGCTTGCAGTCACCCTTCCCACCCACTCCAACAAATTGCTCAGATTTAAACCAATTTAAAGAACACTCAGAAACCTTGTTACAAGCCTTTAGGATAGAGTATCCCAAATCATTATTACAGGATTCCTACAAAAAAGTTTCAGCAATGGGTAGGAGAGTACATTTTACAACCAAAAAAAGAACACAAAGAGGAATATCAGTCCAACTTCACCAAGGCTACAAAATGTATAATGATACAATTCAGCAGCAAACAGTATTAAAATTATTATAAATACAAATCAAAAAATACTATTCGCAGATCTCCTGTTGAAAACAGAATTAGAAATAGGAACAAGAGTCATTTTCAAAAAAGTAAAACATTTGGGCAATATGCTGGCACCCATCCACTTTAGAGGCGAAACTAGCAGCAACAATTCAAAACATAGCTGCCCTAAAAATAATTGGTTATACACAGGGATTCTATGTTGTTATATATGTGGATCTACAAAATGTATTACATGTGAGTTCATACAATATAAAAATGTAACCATTACATTGTGTGTCACAAAATAAACTTTTGCAATTAAAGCATTCATAAATTGCAATTCAATTTACAATGCAGTTGTGGTATCCAAGACATAGCACGTACTACTTGTAGATTAAGGGAAAGATTTTTAGAACACCGTAGGAATGTTCTCAGGAAAGATATAGAGCAGTCAGTGTCAAGGCATTGTATAGAGGAACATCAAGGAAATTATAAACGTAAGAATGTTATGGGTATAGAAGCTATCACTCCCATACGCAGAGGTGAGGATAGATACTCAGAATGCGTACATTGCAACCTAAAGGTCTAAACAATGGCATAACTATGGAGGGTGCAGGGGGTGCGGTTGCTATGGGGCCCGGCGGCTTAAGGGGCCCGCCGGCCCAGCGATCGCACCCCCTGCACTTTCCATATGCCGGGCGCCCGCTGAGATTTTGTTACCAGCGGACGCCCGACTCCTACTCAAACCCCCGGCGGCAGCCGGAGGACGGAGCTCACTCCGTCTTCCGGGTCCCGCAATGCACTATGGGAGTGACGTCATGACGTCACTCCCATAGTGCCGAGGAGCGGACGCCGGGGACGGAGCTCAAGAATGAGCTCCGTCTTCCGGGTCCCGCAGTGCACTATGGGAGTGATGTCATGACGTCACTCATAGTGCCGAGGAGCGGGCGACGGGGCGGTCGGCGGCTTCACAGGAGCGGGGATAAGGTAAGTTTTTTTTTGTTAGTTTTGTGTGTGCGCACACGCCCGTGCGCGTGGGGGGAAGTTACTGGGATCTCACTACTGGGGGCATTACAGAGGGCTCACTACAGGGGGCAGCTACTGGGGGCATTACAGGGGGCTCACTATTGGGGGAAGCTACAGGGGGCTCACTACTGGGGCAGCTACTGGGGTCTCACTACTGGGGGCAGCTACTGGGGGCTCACTACTGGGGGCAGCTACAGGGGGTCACTACTGGGGGCAGCTACAGGAGGTCACTACTGGCGGCAGCTACAGGGGGCTCACTACTGGGGGCAGCTACACAGGGCTCACTACTGGGGGCAGCTACAAGGGGCTCACTATTGGGGGCATTACAGGGGGCTCACTACTGGGGGCAATTACAAGGGGCTCACTACTGGGGGCATTACAGGGGGCTCATTACTGGGGGCAACTACAGGGGGCTCACTACTGGGGGCACTGCGTAAGGGGCACCATTACAGTGGGCATTGCATAAGGGGCACCATTACAGTGGGCATTTAATGTTTTAGGGGAACTACTGTGGTTATTGTGTAAGACCTAAGTTAGGGGGGGCCCTTAAAAATGTTGCTATGGGGCCCAAAAAGTTCTAGTTACGCCCCTGGGTCTAAATGACCTGGATACTCAGAATGCATACATTGCAACCTAAAGGTCTAAATGACCTGGATACATAGAATGCGTACATTGCAACCTAAAGGTCTAAATGACCTGGATACATAGAATGCGTACATTGCAACCTAAAGGTCTAAATGACCTGGATACATAGAATGCGTACGTTGCAACCTAAAGGTCTAAATGACCTGGATACATAGAATGCGTACCTTGCAACCTAAAGGTCTAAATGACCTGGATACATAGAATGCATACATTGCAACCTGAAGGTCTAAATAAAATTGTGGAAACAGACTTTGATATATAATGGGGTTTGGCAAAATGTTCCCTTGGGCTAATCCCCAGTATGATGTCATCTAGTCTGCTAGCAATATATATGCAATGATTTTAGACACTTATTTTTTATTTTCATATTCCATAGTTGCATCTAATCCATATATCACTTAAAATTTTAGAATTGTTAGTTTCTAATATACATATGATTGGATAGTTTAAGTAGGGGCACTGGGCCTGATTCAGCAGTGCTCACAAGTGCACTGCTGATCGCTGATTCCTGATTATAGGGAAACTGCACGTGCGCAATACCCATTCTGCGAGTGTGCAGACTGGGTCCTGCGTAGTCGCATACAGACCCTACAATGCCTCTGCCTGATTGAATCGGCTAACAGCATATAAAATCCATCATGCACCAGCAGCAGATATTGCACCATACAGAAAGATTACCTCTGCATATGCCCTTTAAACAGCAGAGTGACAGTTACTTCCCAAGGCAGTACTGCAGTCTCTCCCCTGAACCATCTTTTGTTTTATTACCAACGGCGATTCTCACAGTCACAACACTCTGCAATTGAGGTTTTTACCGGGGTGCGCTCAGTAAAAAAAAAAAGAGTAATATATCATTACAAGTACAGCAATGCTAAACACTGGCAACTTTATATATTGAGCTATAGGTGAGCAAGCCAGCAGGCTGCAACATTTAAATACTTCTACATAATAATATGCTATAGTCTAGGGGGTAAATTTACTAAAGTGAGAGTTTTTAAAAGTGGAGATGTTGCCCATAGCAACCAATCAGATTCTAGCTATTATCTTCTAGAAGATGCTAGTTAAATGTTAAGTAGAATCTGATTGGTTGCTATTGAATTTTAAATGTGTTTTTCATGAGAACATTATTTTTATGTAATTTATAATACGTGTTTTGAATTGATTGTGGCAATAAATGAAAAGTATATTTTGATCCCAAAGGCCATTCATTTTTTGTGATGTGGATTGCATAGCCAATTCTCCTTTGCATTTTTGAAGAAAATACACATTTTCTTTATTGGCAGCTGCAACCCATTACACACAGGCTGCACTGAGAGTGCCTTTGTCAGCAAGATATTCTATCTATGGGGAATACTCACTATGATACATAGAAGTGATACACTACTAGTATTTTATAGGTTTAAAATGCATCTCACACTTTTAGTATACTTTGGGGCCTATGTACTGTATAAAGTAATTTTTTACTTAAAATTATGCAGAAACTGCAGTTTCTGCATAATTTTATTTATCTATCCTATGTTCTAATGGTATGTTGCAGGAGATTTTACAGAATTCTCCTGCAAAGTGCTAATTAGCACTTCAGATCGCAGACCCCATTATTATCAATAGGGGTTACGATCTGACCCCTACGTACAAAACTCCAAAGAGCAAAGCTTTTCGCAGTTTAGCACCAATAGTTTACTACTGTTTGTCTATGGGGTCTCCAGGGGCAGGAGAGAGATTTTTCGATCTCTCTCTCTCGCAACCCTCGGCCAGTCATTATACACCATCAATGGTTAATAACTGTCCCTAGTATACTCTGCATTAACTGTCCCTAGTATACTCTGCATATAGAAGCGGCCGTACTGGCATACAGTACGGCCGCTGCTATATATGTCCTATGGAAGGCCATTGGTGGGATGTCCATTGATGGTTACCATAGATAAGCCCATTGGTGATTTCCAAAACAATCTATAGTGAACCATCAATGTTTTGCACTGGATGGGCTGTTGGGGGATGGTGAGCCGATCAACATTGCATCGGGGGCTTAGCGGCTGCAGGGGGCAAGGCTAAGCTCTGGCCTGCCAAAAAAATAAAAAATCATCGGTTTACAGTCATCCATCAATGGTTGAGAACCATTGGCTCTCTGCCATAGATGGCAAAATGATAAAACCACTGACCATCGATAATAAACAATACTTAACTATAGATAGATCAATGGTCATCCCTAGAAAGGTGTGGATGCTGAAGGACACGGTGACTGCAGAGAGAAGGAGACACAAGGTAATCACATGGGAAAGGGGAGCAGGCATTGAACTTGGTCCCGGCGGCTGCAGGGAGAAGCAGCCACCGGGTGATTACAGGGGAAGGGAGGGAGGCCAGTGCTGAATGTCCCAGCAGCTGCAAGGAGAAGCAGCGATCAGGTGATTACAGGTGAAAGGGGTAAGCCAGTGCTGAAGGTCCTGGCGGCTGCAGGGAGAAGCATACGCCAGTTGATCATAGGGGGCTGGGGAGGCCGACATCAAGGACCCAGTGGCTGCAGAAAGAAGCTGCCATTGGGTAATCACAAGGGGGATGGGAGGCCAGTGCTGAACTTGGTTCTGGCAGCTGCAGGGAGAACCAGCCACTGGGTGATCACAGAGGTGGAGAAGGCCAGCAGCCACTGGGTTATCAAAGAATAAGCGCGGGACCCTGACAGTCCCTGGTGGCTGCGTCTCTCTGCAGTCGCCAGGTGTGGGTGGTGCCGGGATGGCTGATCACTGAGGCCTGCAGTGATCAGCAGACACTGGGGTGAAATACAAAGCTGCAGAGGGGCAAGAAGGTCTCTCTGAGACTGGTGACTATAGGAAGATTGTCTTTTTCAATAGCCCCCCACAGGCCGTCTCTGATAGGTCGCATCAGATGCGACCATGCAGGGAAAGCGACCGTGCCAGGCAAGTGGTTAATCTGCCTGTTCCACGTGCAATTGTGTAGAGAAGGTTATGTTGTCCGTGGCAATCATTCAGAAATTTGCTCTCAAACTGTATGCAAAAAAATATAGTTTTTACCTCACTGGTTGCTACAGTAGACTATAGGCAACAAAACCTTTTCTACACTGTTATCTGCATCATTATATATATAGTTTAATTGATATTTTAAAAAGGAACTATAAAATTTGCAGTCAATGTGCCTCTGTTATTTAATTTTCTAATTTATTATTATAATTGATTTACTGTATAGAAACTCCTATCCACCCAAAATCCATATAAACCATTTTGCCAATACACCCATACAATCCCTCAATCTACCAAGCCATACAAAGTGTTTTATAAAAAAACAACAACATAGGTTACAAAAGGCCAGGCCATCTTGGGGACTGTCAGGATTTATGGCCCTGATTCAGAGCTGGATGCTCTGACAGAGCTCTCGCTCTGAATCAGGGCCGTCCCTCCTTCATTTTAAAGCGGCCTCCCGGCCGCTCGCATAGTCGTGGGTGACCACCCACAGCTATAGCGAGCGGCCAAAATGATGGTCGCAATGGTCAAGACCATCGCGACCATCGGGCTTGCGACGAGACCCTGTGGTAGGGTCTCGTTGCCACAAGCCCAGAAGTGCTTTTGGCTCTATCAGAGCCAAAAGCACTCCCACTGATATCACTAGTGATGTCAGTGGGGCCGGCCCCAGATGGTAGGCGTTCCCATTGGAACGCCTTCATCTGGGCAGCCACGCCCCCGGCACGCCCACCAAAGGGGGCGTGCTGTCAATCACCATCGACAGCACGCCCCCTTTGGTGCGAGACCCATAATGACGGCCTGGCCATCGTTATTCGGGTCTCGCGCATGCGCACGATGGAGCCGCGCATGCGCACTTGGGCACCATCGACCCGTTTGCGAGCATTCAGCGCTCGCGAGCGGGTCTAAATCAGGCCCTGTGTCTGTTATGAGAACCTGGCCCCTAGTCTAGTAACACAATAATGGCTGGGATTAGGTTGTACCAATTCCCCTGTTCTGCAATAATGAGACATTAATTGCTCCTGACTACTAGCATGGAATGTCTTTCAAACACAACACATGGACAGTGGGCCTGATTCAGAGCCAGATGCTCTGACAGAGCACTCGCTCTGAATCAGGGCCGGCCCACTGTTTTTTTTGAGCGGCCTCCTGGCTGCTCACATAGCTGTGGGTGACCACTGACAGCTATAGTGAGCGGCCATGATAATGGTCGTGATGGTCAAGACCATCGCGACCATCGGGCTTATGATGAGACCCTTGTGGTAGGGTCTCATTGCCGAAAGCCCAAGAGTGGTTTCGGCTCTAACAGAGCCGAAATCACTCCCACTGACATCACTAGTGATGTCAGTGGGGCCAGCCCCAGACGGTAGGCATTCCCATGGGAACGCCTCTGTCTGGGCAGCCACGCCCCCGGCACGCCCACCAAAGGGGGCATGGTGTCAATCACCATCGACAGCACGCGCCTTTGGTGGGAGACCCATAATGACGGTTTGCCCATCGCTATCCGGGTCTCGCGCATGAGCACTGGGCCACCATCGACCCACTTGTGAGCGCATAGCACTCGCGAGCGGGTCTGAATCAGGCCCAGTATGTGTACTGCTCTCTAGCCAAGTCACTAGAGCAAGCGTTATCTTGTCAGCATCCTGGAGCCTACAACTAAGGAACAGTCCTTCATATTGGTAACATATAATAATGGAATTACCTGGTAAGAGGAATGCACTGTTAAAACTACATAAAATTATTAAAATATAAGGGACCATAAATGATTCCGCCTGGGACACAGATGTTTAGTGGTGGCAGCTACATTGGGTAATGTATACAATAAAAGATTCTGAGTATGAGATGGCACTGGATGTAAAAGATCATATACAGTGTGTGGAAAATAACAAAAAAGGTTCTTAACAATAGAAAAAAATACTCAGGGCCTGATTCAAAGCCGCTCGCTCTGACAGAGCGTTCGCTCTGAATCAGGGCTGGGCTTTTCTTTTTTTGGAGCGGCCAGCATAGCTGTGGGTGACAATGGTAATCAATTATGCAACCAAGATAATTAGCTACACAAACCCCTACCTATGCTTAACCTATGCAGCAGATAACAATCCTAAACGGGACTTTTTTTCTGTTTATAGACATTACTGCAGTTATTATCTGGGACTCTCTTTTATGGAAATTGGTTTCCCGGACTCCAATATTCCTTTAAAACAGTTTAATTTTCCTTACTTATATATGGGGAGGATTGACTCTTGAAGTGTTTTGGTGAAGATTGGAAAGGTTTTCAAAGAAACCTTGATGAGCTGTATATTACTACAGAGCATGTGAGTAGGGTACACATTCATTATTATCTAATTCCCCCTGGCTATCAGCAAGATACTCCTTGATGTATGAGAGTGGGAGGAAAAGATACCCTGATGTGATTACCCCCCATTTGCTATGTTGTAAGTTGGGATATGTTATTCTTATAAATCTTGAGGAACCGTAGAACTGTCTAGAATTGGAAGGATTATTTTTCCAGATTTTTTTTCATAATCACCAAGACCATTTGTGTTTATGTGTTTTATTTACATATACATCATGGAGAAAATCATAATGTTTTGAACCCTTTACAAGGAACCTTACCACTGCTTCACACCACGTGAAGAATACATCTCCAGAAACCCTAAAAGGACTCAGGGCCTGATTCAGACCCGGTCGCAAGCGCTGAGCCCTCGCAACAAGGTCGATGGTGGCTCACAGCGCATGCGCACTCCGTCGCTCCGGGTCTCGCACCAAAGGGGGTGAGCTGTCGATGTTGAGTGACAGCTCGCCCCTTTTGGTGGGCGGGCCAGAGGGGTGGCTGTCCAAACAGAGGTGTTCCCATGAGAACGCCTGCCGTTTGGGGGCGACCCCACTGACATCACAAGTTCCCCCTGGCTATCAGCAAGATACTCCTTGATGTATGAGAGTGGAGTGGAAAAGATACCCTGAAGTGATTACCCCCCATTTGTTATGTTGTAAGCTGGGGTATGTTATTCTTATAAATGTTGAGGAACTGCTGTGGAATTGGAAGGATAATTTTTTCAGATATTTTCTTAATAATCACCAAGAATATTTGTGTTTATGTGTTTTATTTACACATACATCATGGAGAAAATCATAATGTTTTGAACCCTTTACAAGGAACCTAAACCACTGCTTCACACCACGTGAAGACATCTCCAGAAACCCATAAAGGACTTAGTATTTTTTTCTATTTTCAAGAACCTTTTTTGTTATTTTCCACACATTGTACAGTATATGATCTTTTATATCCAGTGCCATCTCATACTAAGAATCTTTTTTTGTATATTTCGGTAAGAGTGTGGTGACGCTCTCTTCTCTGAGTGGTGGGCAAGCAGCAGGTTTTGCGCACCCTGAATAGAGCCACTCTTTCATATACATTGGCTAATGTAGATTGTTATTACTATTAACTTTGAAGTATATTGTAACAAGTGTCTCTAGCACCGTGCAGATAAAAATATAATGGTGTGCACAAACAATAAAATATAAAAAGGATCAAACAAACAATACACAGGGAAAATAGAACAGTGAGATAATAACACAACAAAGTGAGTGACAGTCTTGAACAGTAGCACGCAAAAATCCAGGGCTCTGCTAGGGAAGAAAGGATCCTAGTCGCTGACTGTAAAGTGAGAGCACAAATGAGACAAGTGTAGTGCTGGGTGAGAACCAAGAGAGTGGAGGGCCCTACTCGTGAGGGATTACAATCTAGGATATGAAGAGTGTTTTACCATACCAGTATACTAGGTTGACATTGGCCTACTGCTGTATTATATTATCTTATATAAATTTTCTGCTAATATGTTTACACATTATATACAGTTACTTGAGTATGCAAACTAAATCCATTTGTTCCACACAGATACAGTACATGCAGATATAAGTAGTAACATTTCTATACTGCTGGAGTACACAGGCTACACATAATAACATAATGGGCCTGATGCAGTGTTAAAAGTAAATGTAGTGTAGATTGCCCAAAAATTGTGGATAGAAAATATGTATATATCCACTTATATGCAGAGCTGTACACGTCTCATCATTAGAATGCACTTACACCTGCACCATATTAGAATTCAGGGGCATAACTATAGGAGACAACGGAGGCGCCTGCCACCGGGCTCCAACTATGAAGGGGCACCTTCTCCATTACCCACAACATATTCACCCCATTTACGGGCTGTAGCTATGTACCCAAAGTGTACTGTCATGGTAGCCCAATACATGGCACCTCTTCCTGGCACCTGAGAAGCCATCATATACTAGTGGAGAGCTCCATGTCAGACCATGAGCTGCTGCCTTCATCTATCTATAGCCTGCCTGCATTCAAATTGCTACATTACAGTATCAGTGGCTGTTGCAAGGGGGCATCAAATTATAACTTGCCTCTGGGCATCTGGGATGAACGTACGCCACTGCTAGATATTTACATCTCCATACAATCCAGCTCTGCATATCCCACTGAACCCTGCCTATATGCATCAGTGCCGAGAGGTGGGGGGGAGTGGGTACTCATTACCCAGGAGGCCCCCCTCCCTCTTACATCAATGCAGCCCAGCACACCCTGCTGTGTGCCAGGCTGCACTAGGAGACTGCTCGTGGATGCTAAGTAGCAGCTGCAGCAGTCTCCTATGCCTGTGGGGGGAGCGATCACATTGATTGCTCCCCCCACTGGCTATGCGCCGGGCTGAGGGGCTCACAGCGCCCCCTTCCCCAGCTTCGCAGCGCTGCAAAAATGTTTTTTTTTTCCTAAGGGGGCGTAATTACACCTCCTTGGAGTAGGCCACTCCCCCTTCTTCACCCAGGCCCGGCGTGGCTGTCAGCGCACCTGCCTATATGAGAATGCTTTATCACAACTCTGGCCATGTGTAGATGCTATTACAAGGAGCATCGCCCAAGATAAGTTCTGCAAATGAGTGTATGTTCAACTATTCTTCAGCCCCATACACATACACTATTGTTTAACAATACAGTGAATTAAATAAATTGAAACTTTTCATTTTGAATTAAGATACAAGTTAAATTGTAGATCATTATTAGAGGCTTTTGTTTGTTTTTTTATTTGAAGAAACAAAAAGGACAAATTTAGAGACTGTCCAATCCGTTCCCTGTGTTTAAAAGACAAAGGACATTGAGAGGATGTAACACACTGAAACATGTAGTGAATTATTACAGAACATATGTCAGGAGCTGGCAATGGGAACTGTCTGGCACTCCTACCATGTTCCTACAGCTGTGGAAGTGTTTGTTTTGTTTTTTTTAAATCTAACTGTAATCTAAAAGCTTAACGGGGTGATTCCATCTTGAAACAATATCTGTAATTCTAATATATAATCATAAAATATTTATTATTTTTATTATCATTATTATTACCTCAGAAATAAATTTTGTGGGACATTCTGTAAATCCCATAAACAGTTTTATTGCTTTGTATGCTTTCAAAATGCAGATGAAACAGGGGAAGTGTACTGTAGCTTGCAGTGGTATCAGAGCCCTGTACTGTATGTACTGTAGTGACTGTGACAGGACATTACATAAACCAAATGCACTAGACAGCAGCACTAAACAGCAGCTGTCACCAACCTGTGACATCACCAAGCTGTCTGTAGCCTAAATGGGCCCCAGTCCGTTATCTGCAGTGCCTATATCTGGTAAACACGTCTCCTATACCAACTTGCACACCAGACTGATTTTTACCACTGAGACTTGTTCTTACACCCACCATCAGCTCCAGCTGATACCTTAAACCATCGGTCTCATCCTATGCTTCCAAGATTGAATTCTTATCAGTCAAGTTCTTCCATTCATCAACATCGGTGCCAACTGATCAATTTAATCAATTAATTAATATTGGACGCATATCAATTAAGTTAATCAATTCTTCAACATCAGATTCAAATCCATCAAGTTATTTGAATCATCAACATCGGTCTCAAACTGATCCAGCTCTCATTCCAGCACCATCGGTCCCAATCTGATTCTTCTCTTGTTATCAGTATTATAAACTCTAGTTCTCATTTCAACCTGCTGTTTAATAAAGACATTCTATTTCTGTCCTCACCTTCAAGCTATCAAGCACTGCCGTATCTCTATCTCCTCACATCATTACATGAGGAAGTCCTGGCTGAAGCCACCCAAGTTCCTTCACGCATCTCTGATCTCCCCTTTAGCCTCCCACGCCTGTTCCTACCCAAACAAACCCTCAGGCATGACAGCTTGTACTGACCCAATGGATTCAGCCAAGAATCAGACACAAGCTACTGGGTTTACACTTGATCTTGTTGCTCATTTCGAACACCAAGAGGTGGAACAAGGTCAGGTGGTACAGTTCCTCCAAGAACTGACTAACCGGTTGATTAAAATCCAATCCACTCTGAGAGGCACAGGAGCTGCAGTTCATCCATTCCGATTTCTCTGGTTTCAGTTTCCTCAGTGGCACCTCGTCTGTACATTTGTACTCCTGCAAAATTTGATGGGAACCCCAAAAAATGCAGGGGCTTACTAAGTCAATGTGAAATACAGTTTGAGCTCCAACCCAGCAATTTTCCTACAGACCATACCAGTGTGGCATATATCATCTCCCTATTATCTGGATCCGCCTTAGACTGGGCTTCACCCTTATGAGAAAGATCAAATCCCATTCTAACATCTTACAAGGAATTCATCACGGCATTCTGCCAAATCTTCGATGTGCCTGAGAGAGTGTAAGTAGCATCTTCAGACCTTCTATGGCTACACCAGGGTTCAAATTCTGTAGGCCAGTATCGGGAGCAGTTTCAAATACTGGCATCAGAACTCTCTTTGAACGATCAAGCATTCTGTGCAGCCTTCTGGAACAGCTTATCCAACAAAAATAAAGATGTACTTGTTACTTGTGATCTCCCAGACAAGACAGATGACTTGATCTCTTTGTGCACCAAGATGGACTTACATTTTAAAGAACACGCTATTGAGAGATTAATTCATCCTAAACCTCAAGCAACAGTCTTGTCTCAGTTAGATTATTCTCCAAAAAGGAACCTGTCATGCTCTGGCTAAGATGATTCTCCACCACTAGATTAGAAGAAGTGGACCCAGGTTGAGGAGGGAACAGAAAGCAAGGGGTCTGGATTAGTGTCTTCCTCATCCACCATTACTGGATGTTGGAGACACCTGACCAAAGGCACGAAATCTAAGCTACTTGAGGTGTTCACCAGTGACCCCTCCAAGCGGGATTTGGGCTTAAGCTACACCCAGTAGGCAGGTCGCGGTCCTTTGATCTGGTATCTGGCACAAGTGGGAAAAAATGGATGAGCACTACCACAGGGCAAGCATATGAGAAAGATAATGGAGGATTGTACTTAAGTGACATACAGAGAACACACTTAGTGGTTTCAGTGGCAATGCTGGCACAGGAGATGGTATAATGAGCGGGTATTTGGATGATGTACTAAGAACACACATGGTGGCTTTAGATGCAGCACTGACACAGGAGAATGGTATCTTGAGATGGGACTTGAATAATGAACTCAGGGACTGATTCAGAGCCGCTCGTAAGCAGCCGCTCGTTCGTTCTGAGCGATGTTTGCACAACTGCGCATGCGTACGGATCGTAATACGCATGCGCGAACCAGTCAGTGCGGCCGAAAATCGTTTGTTCGCTAAATAGCGAATGCCTGCTATTTTGAGTGACATGAGGAGGCGTATGTGGGTGGTAACAGGGGAAGGTGCTTGAAAACAGGGAGTGGAGATCAGAACGCAGGCGTGCTTAAAGGTCCAAACGGGCGTTTTATGGGTGTGCATAATTAATACAGCAGCGTCATTGACCACGTCACTGGGTTATTTTATAGTCAGAACTGCTCGCAAGATTGTGGTAGGAAAAACCAACCACAAGAATAGCGAGCAGTTCATGCACTGGTCGATGTACTCGATTAATCTAATAAATAGCGGACATGACGTAGGATGCGAGCGGCCAGGGGGCATAGTTTTCCAAAAAACGACCGCAAGTTTTGTTCGCTCGTTCAGACTAGAGGCGTGAACAGACCGCAAAGAGCGAACGGTTCATTTGAATAGCCACCCGTTTTTTCTGAACGAGCGAGCGCAAATAGCGTCCGGCTCTGAATCAGGGCCTCAGTACACACTCTGTGGCCTCAGACGCAACACAGGAGAATGGTATCACAAAATGGTACTTGAATGATGAACTCAGTACACACTCTGTGGCCTCAGATGCAGCACAGGAGAATGGTATCACGAAATGGTACTTGAATAATGAACTCAGTACACACTCTGTGGCCTCAGAAGCAACACAGGAGAATGGTATCACAATATGGTACTTGAATGATGAACTCAGTGCACACACTGTGGCCTCAGACACAGCACAGGGGAATGGTGTCACAAGATATTACTTTTATTATGAAATCAGTACACACACTGTGACCTCAGATGCAGCACAGGAGAATGGTACCACAAGATGGAACTTGAATGATGAACTCAGTAAACACAGTGTGGCCTCAGAGACAGCACAGGAGAATGGTATCATGAGATGGTATTTGAATGATGAACTCATTACACACACTGAGGATTCAGCCGCAGAGCTAGCATGGAAGCTGACTCTTAATAGATTGTACTCAGAATACGTTCTGAGTACACACACTGTGGAAAACACTAGGATCAAGTCCCTAGAAGGAACAGAGCTTGGAACCTGAAACATTGCAACAGCAATTTTAACACTGGAAGTAACGACATTGTACAGGCAACTTCCTGTTGTCCAAAGCCCTGTTATATACCCTAATGTAGCAGTCCATTGGAGGACACTGTCAGCTAACTGCAACCACAGCTACCATTGGGTAAAAGGTTAGTCGGGTGAAGACAGACTGTCATGGCTGCATCCATGACGTTAACTGCAGAAACCACATCATGGAGCAAGCACATGGATGTCCTAGTGGACCCCAGATGTAATCCTCAGCATGTCACTCACCACCTCACCTGGCATCTGACCGCTCTAGAGATCAGTGGAAGCCAGCATTGATGTGAGTAAAGGCCAATCCTACGCCGCAACCTGACACCGCCTTTCAGGGTAGACCCTGGACACCCACAAGGTTTATCAGGAAACTTCTTATGAAATGCTGAAACCAGTTGTGGAACATGGACATCAGACACCTTGATCCATGCTCGTTCTTCAGGTCCATACCCCTTCCAATCAATAAGATACTGAAGATGATTCAATCGGTGTCGAGAGTCAAGGATCTTTTCAACTTCAAATTCAATTCCCAATTGACTCTGTACTTGAGGAGTCTTGGGTGGAGAACGTTGAAATTGATTAAGGATTAATGGTCTTAGAAGAGAAACATGAAATGTGTTGGAAATCTTCAACTGAGGATGTAGCTCTAGTTTATACACCACTGGATTGATGATTTTAAGAATACGATATGGTTCAATGAAGTGTGGAGCATATTTCATGTTTGGAACCTTTAATCGAATGTTCTTAGTTGACAGCCACATCCTATCTCCAATCTTCAGAAGAGGAATGGCCAGACATTTCTAATCTGCACATTTTTTGTAATTACTAGAAGCTTTTTCAAAGAAGAATGAATGTTTTTCCCAGTATCAGACAATGATTTCACAAGTTTAGTGACAGCAGGCACTTTCATGGGAGGTAAATCTTGAAAATCTGGAACACGCCGATGTCTTCTATAATGTGCAAAATATGGAGTAGCCTTTGAAGAAGAGTGGTACTTAAATTTGTGGTCAAACTCTGCCCACTGTAATAAATCGAGCCAGTCATCTTGAGAAGAAGAAACAAAAAGTCTCAGAAATGTCTCCAATTCCTGATTCTCCCTCTCAGTTTGGCCATTTGTCTGTGGGTCATAGGTGGAGGAAAACTTCAGTTTAATTCCACAAAAGGCACATAAAGCCCTCCAGAATTTGGCCACAAATTTCAAACCTTGGTCCGACACTATTTCCTTGAGTAGTCCATGAATATGGAAGATGTCACAAATAAACATTTTGGCTAACTGTGGAGCAGAAGGAAGTCCCACCAAGGGAATTAAATGGCCCATTTTTGAAAATTGGTCCACTACCACCCAGATGGTATTATGTCCCTTTGATGGTGGTAACTCAGAGATAAAATCCATCAACAGGTGAGTCCAATGAACATCAGGAATAGGCAAAGTATGTAAACAGCCAACCACTTTATTGCAAATGGATTTATGCTGGATACACTTGGAATAGAAGACAATAAAATCCCAGACATCTTCTTTCATAGTGGGCCACCAGTAGAAGCACTGTAAAAACGTAAACATCTTGAGAATGCCCGAGTGACCAGCAAGCAAGGACACATGAGGCCAAGTTAATACGTTCTTACATAACTGAGGAGCCACAAAGATCTTGCCAGGAGGAGTAGGTGGAGGAGAAGAAGGAAGCAACTGGGTGTGAGCAAAGATAAAAATCTCTTAAATAGGACAAACTTGAAATTGTTCTTCTTCTTCCTGTGGAGGCAAAAAGGATTGGGAGAGTGCTTCATCCTCTTTATTTTGTAAACCTGGCTGAAATTGTACTTTAAAATCAAACCTCAAAAAGAAAAGAGACCAGCGAGCCTGTTTGGCATTCAAACAATGAGCTATCTTGAGATTAGGGATGAGTAGGTTCGGCTTTCTAAGATCTGAAATCCCTGAGCCCCCCTGATCCGAGCCAGGTTCGAGTTTTCTCACCTAGCTCAGATCTGAAATCGAGGCAAAATGTCATCATCCCGCTGTCGGATTCTATAAAAGGTCCCCACATCGGTGCCATTTTTCACTCCGGCTGTGGACAGTGAAGAGGGGGGGTGGGGGTTTGCTGTGCTGGTGCTGCTGTTGTCCATAGGGGCTGTGTCCAAACTCCAAAGTCCATAGGGGCTGGTTGGGCTTTGTTGTGCAATGTCCCATAAGGCTGTAGTCCTAAAGGGGTGCTGTAGCTTGTCCAGGGGGTGCTCTGTCCATCAGGGGTGCTCCCCCTAAGTGCAAAAAAATGTATATATATATTTTTTCTATTTGCGTGCGCTGTAGCCACACGTGCATTAACATAGCAGCTCCAAGTGTGTACCTGTGTCATAAGTGAATGGCCGGCTGGCTTGGCTGTTGAAGGGTGGTGTAACCCCAAAAGTGCTCCAAAAAATAGAAAACAAATATTTTTCTGTGTTTGTGTGTGCCTTAGCTGCACATATATCAATATCACATAAATGGAGGACAAAAATTTGTCCGATAAAAATAAAATAGGGAAAGATCAAGATCCACTTCCTCCTAGTGCTGAAGCTGTGCCACTAGTCATGACATAGACGATGAAATGCCATCAACGTCGTCTGCCAAGGCCAATGCCCAATGTCATAGTAGAGGGCATATACAATCCCAAATCCCAAATTCAGGAAAATGACCTTAAAAAATAAATTTAAATCGTCTGAGGAGAAACGTAAACTTGCCAATATGCCATTTACGACACAGAGTGGCAAGGAATGGCTAAGGTCCTTCCGATGTTCATGACTAGTGGTCCAGCTTCACATGATGATGGAAACCTTTCTCCCACTAGAAAAATGAAAACAGTTAAGCTGGCAAAAGCACAGCAAAGAACTGTGCATTCTAATTCTAAGAAGATATCACAAATCCCCAAGGAGAGTCCAAGTGTGGTGACGGTTGTGATGCCTTACCTTCCCAACATTGGACAGGAAGAGGAGGCTCCTTCCACAATTTGCATGCCCTCTGCAAGTGCTGGAAGGAGCACCCACAGTCCACTTGCTGATATTAAAATTGAAGATGTCACTGTTGAAGTACAACAGGATTAGGATATTGGTGTAACTGGCACTGAGGAGGAAGTTGACGAGGAGGATTTTGATGGTGAGGTGGTTTATTTAAATCCGGCTCCGGGGGAGACCGTTATTGTCTGTTGGATGGAAAATCCCATCACGGTCATGCCTGGGCAGAAGACCAAACATTCCACCTCTTTGGTCTGGAAATATTTCTATCCAAATCCAGACAACAACTGTCTTGCCATATGTACCGCATGTAAAGGTGGAATAAGTAGGGGTAGGGATGTTAACCACCTAGGAACATCCTCCCTTATACGTCACCTGCAGTGCATTCATAAAAAGTTACTATCAAGTTCAGAAACTGTGGCTAAAACCGTATGCAGTCCAGGGACACCTAAATCCCTTTGTCATATTGTATCCAAGCACCTGCAAACCACACCGTCAACTCCCTCCTCATCAAATTCCTCCTCAGTCTGGATCGGAAGTAGTCCTGCAGGCCATGTCACTGGCATGACTGACTCTCCTATTCGGTATTCCTCAGGAGGATCCTGCATTGCTACTCCTGCTGCTGCTGCTGGTGCTGCTGGGAGTCATTCATCATCCCAGAGAGGAAGTAGAAACACCACTACTACTTTTACTTAGCAATTGACCCTCCAACAGTCCTTAGCGAAGAGGATGAAGTACGACAGCAGTCATCCTAAAGCAAAGCAGATAACTGAGGCCTTGACAGCTATGTCGCAGCCATTAGTGCAGTGGGATTTAGACAATTGATGGAGGTAGTGTGTCCCCAGTACCAAATCCCATCTAGATTCCACTTCACTAGGCAGGTGATACCGAGAATGTACAGAGACGTCAGAAAAAGTGTCCTCAGTGACCTAAAAATTGCGGTTGTACCCAATGTCCGCTTAACCACGGACTTGTGGACAAGTGGAACAGGGCAGACTAAAGACTATATGACTGTGACAGCCCACTGGGTAGATGTATTGCCTTATGCAGTAACAAAAGCAGCGTCAACAGTAGCAGCATCTCAGAAACGCCAGCTTGTTCCAAGGCAGGCTACACTGTGTATCACTGGTTTCAGTAAGAGGCACACCACCGACAACCTCTTAGAGAAACTGAGGGAAATCATCGCCCAATGGCTTACCCCACTTAGACTCTCCTGGGGATTTGTGATATCTGAAAATGCCACCAATATTGTGCGGGCATTACATCTGGGCAAATTCCAGCATGTCCCATGTTTTGCTCACACAATAAATTTGGTGGTGCAGAATTTTCAGAAAAACAACAGGGGCGTGCATGAGATTCTTTGGATGGCCTGAAAAATTTTGGGCCACTTTTGCCATTCAGCAACTGTGTGCCAAAGACTGGAGCATCAGCAAACACTCTTGAACCTTCCCTGCCATCACCTGAAGCAAGAGCTTGTGACATGGTGGAACTCAACCCTCTATATGCTTCAGAGGATGGAGGAGCAGCAAAAGGCCATTCAAGCCTTTCGAACTTGCCACACATGAAGTCAGTTGAGACACTGCCAGCTTGAGTCAGGTCATTCCCCTCATCAGGCTTTTGCAGAAGCCGCTGGAGAAAGTGAAGGAGGAGCTAAGATGGAGCGATTCCGCTTGGTATGTGGGACTTGTGAATGAAGCCCTTCATTCACTTTGCCAGGATTTGAGTGGTCAATCTGTTGAAATCAGACCACTACATTTTGGCCACCGTGCTCGATTCTAGATTTAAAGGCTACGTAATGTCTCTTTCTGGTGGACACAAGCCAGCAGAGGTGCAAAGACCTGCTGGTGAAAACACTGTCAGCTGAAGCAGAACGTGACACGTCAACAGCTCCTTCTTCAGTTTCTCCCGCAACTGGGGCTGCCAGGAAACAGCTTAGGTATCCTAAGCAACCCACTGACAGTGAAGCAGGGCAGACAGGACCAAATTTGGACATCTGGTCTGGGCTAAAGGACCTGGCAACAATTTCTGACATGTCTACTGTCACTGCATATGATACTGTCACCATTGACAGTATGGTGGAGGATTACATCTGTGACAGCATCCAAGTAGGGATGTCAGGTAGTCCGTACCTGTACTGGCAGGAAAAAGAGGCAATTTGGAGGCCCCTGTACAAACTGGCTCTATTTTACCTAAGTTGCCCCTCCTCCAGTGTGTACTCCGAAAGAGTGTTTAGTGCAGCCGGGAAACTTGTCAGCGAAAGGCATAAGAGGTTGCTTCCACAAAATGTGGAGAAGATGATATTCATAAAAATGAATTATCAACTCTTCCAGGGAAACCAGCCTCCAGAAAGTACAGAGGGACCTGTGGTTGTGGATTCCAGCGGGGACGAATTAATACTCTGTGAGGATGAGGATGTACACAACACTGAAGAGGGTGAGGAATCGGTGTATGAGGAGGATGAGGATGACATCTTGCCTCCGTAGAGCCAGTTTGTGCAGGGACACATTAATTGCCAGCTTGTTTTGTGGGGGCCCAAACAAACTAATCATTTTAGCCACAGTCATGTGGCAGACCCTGGCGCTGAAATGATTGGTTTGTTAAAGTGTGCATGTCTTGTTTATTCAACATAAGGGTGGGTGGGAGGGCCCAAGGAGAAATCCATCTTGCACCTCTTTATTTTCTTAGCATTATGTACTGTTTGGGGCCTAGTTTTTCAAACTGCCATACTGTCTGCCACTGCAGTGCCACTTCTAGATGGGCAACGTGTTTGTGTCGCTTAGCATAGTCATCAAGCTACCTCGGTGCAAACTTTTGGCCTAAAACAATATTGTGAGGTGTGAGGTGTTCAGATTAGACTAGAAATTAGTGGAAATTAATGTTATTGAGGTTAATAATAGCGCAGGAACAAAAAAAAAATTCTGTGATTTTAGATGTTTTTATAATTTTTTCAAAAAAATCCAGATCCAAAACACAAAACCCAGAACCCAAAACACGGAAGGGTGGTTTTGGCAAAACCAATCCAGATCCAAAACACGAAGAAATATCCAGATTCAAAACCAAAACACGAAAAGTGGCTGGTACACACCCCTACTTGGGATAAAGGAGATACTTGTGATCCGCGATGATTGTAATAGGAGATTTAGCACCTTGCAAAAGGTATCTCTACTCCCCTAGTGCCAATCTCATAGCCAGCAATTCTTGATCCCCTATTGCATAATTATTTTCAGCTATAGATAATTTGTGAGAAAAGAAACCACAAGGATGATTCTTTCCATCTTCAGCCACTGGAGACAGTACAGCTCCCACTCCTATCAAAGAGGTATTGATTTCTAAAGTGAAGGGTTTTTCTAGTTGTGGTTGACAAAGAATTGGAGCAGTAGAAAAAGCTGTTTTGAGGGCTTGGGAAGCCGCCTCTGCTGCAGGAGGCCAACAGGATGGGTTAGAATCCTTCTTTGTGAGAGCCATGATGGGAACAACAATTTTAGAAAAGTTTAAAATTAATCTCCTATACTAATTTGAGAAGCCAAGAAATCATTGAATGGCTTTCAAGGATTGCGGTTGGGGCCAATCTTGGATGGCTCTTTGCTTGTCTGAATCCATTTGAAGAGAATTCCCTTATATAATGTGCTTCAAAAATGGCACGGAGGACTGTTCAAAAAGGCATTTAGAAATGTTCCCATAGATATGGTGACTTTGAAGGCGAGACAGAACCTATCTAACATGAAGGCAATGAGATTGCAGGTTCTCTGCAAAAATTAAAATTTCATCTAGATAAACTACAATGAATTTGTAAAGGAAATTTTGGAAGATTTTGTTGACGTAACTTTGAAACACTACTGGTGCATTACACTAGCCGACAGGCATCACCAAATATTCATAACGGTCATGTTGCATACTAAAAGTGGTTTTCCACTCGTCCCCTATCTTACTACGAATTAAATTGTAGGCTCCCTTGAGATCATAAAGCTCTGAGATAAGTGGCAAAGGATACCTATTCTTTACTGTGATTTAATTCAGCCCACGGTAGTCTATGAGACCTCTGAGACCTCTGTCTTTTTTTTCATCAAAGAAAAATCCAGCCCCATCAGGAGAGAAAGAAGGTCTTATTAAACCCTTGGCTAAGTGTTCTTTAATGTAGTCGACATAGCCGCTCTTTCCGACACTGAAAGAGAATAGATACGGCCACAAGCTGGCAGCTTCCCAAGGGTAAGAACGATGCCACAGTCCCAAGGGTGATGGGGAGGCAATTTGTCTCAGCTTGTTCACAAAAAACTTCAGCAAAATCGTGATATGGTTTGGGTAGATGAGAATCTGGTTTAGAACTTAAGTGGTCAGACGTATAAAGCTTTAAGGAGGATTCAGTAGAGACCTGTTGGGTTTGTACTGGAGTATATGGGAAAGATTTCTGGACTGCACAACCTAACTATATATATATATATATATATATATATAATGGGAGGTGCTACCTGATGAGACTAATTGCAGGCACAGAAACAGACAAATCTCAGGTGCACAACTCCAAATTATTAATAATATATATAAATGCAATAAAATTTTGCAATCAATAGAGGTTTTTAGCATAATCATTGCCAAGGTTATGGGCCTACCCACCATATCCAGGTAACCTCTTTCGGGTAGGTCCCTAACATACTAGGGTTCAAATCCAGAGCGTAGGACCCCCCAAAACTGGCCCAGGCAAGCCGCCCCAGGGCACCACCATAGTAAGAAAAGTGCAGTGTAAAGAGATAGTTAGGTGCAGCTGCAGCTGCATATAAAGAATTAAAATAAAAAAGTGAAGTACATATATATTATACACACACAGTGAAGGGTTAAAATGTGTTATAAAGGAAAGTGTGTTATAATGCGGTGTCCTGAGACAGATTAACCAACGCAATCCAGGGGGACCCACACCCCAAAAATTAACCAAAGTTGCACTACAGTATATAACTTGTAGGACTTACCTAGAATTATACCTAATACAGTGTGCATATACATTACCATACTCCATGCTTTTAAACCAATAAGGTATTGTGCTAGTCCAGAATGAGGGCATCTCATTTCCCTCAGAAGTGCAGTAAAGCACATTAAATGGAGCAACACAAGGAAGACATTGGTGAAAACAATTGGATCCCCAGACCAGAACATGCATGGTGGACCAGTCCAGCATGGGGTTGTGGGTTTTCAACCAAGACAGACCTAAAACTAGAGGATGGGGAGTCTTAGATAAGACCCGGAATTCTAACTGTTCTTGATGTAGTCAACCTACTCAAATTGAAACAGATAGAGTTACTGATATAACATCTCCAAGGATAACATTGCCATCCACCCCAGAAAGAGCCCACTTGTTTGGAAGAGGAAGAACTAGGATTCCTACTTCATGTGTCAGAATTTCAGAAATAAAATTTCCAGCAGCTCCTGAGTCCACCAAGGCTATAATATTTTTTGTCTGAGTCTTGAAGCAAATAGACACTGATAGAAGGCTGTACATTAAATGGGAAGACTTAGTTAATACCCAAAACTGAACGCTCCCAGAGCCAGTTAGGGTCTCCAATTTCCCGAGAGGAGAGGGCAAAGTTTAAGAATATGATCAGGGGCTGCACAGTAGAGGCAAAGCTTGTTCTGGAATCGGCGGGTCCGTTCAGCGTAAGTTAATTGAGACCTGTTGATCTGCATAGGTTCTTCTTTAGCTGGTGCAAGAGAAGAAGAATATACAGCTGGCATAAATCGATGCTTGAAATGATCTTCATGCCCTTTACTAACCTTCCATTCTCTGTGGCACAAGTCTGTCTTGATACATAATGATATCACTTCTGATAAAGAGTTAGCAACATCTCAAGAGACCAATTTATCCTTCATTCTTTCAGATAATCCATGAAGAAATGCTACCTTAAGTGCCTAATCATCCCTCTTTAATTCAGAATCAATTTTCTGGAATTGAACCAAATACTGCCACATTGTACAAGCGGTATTTGGGCTTAAGCTGCAAGCAGTAGGCAGGTCGCAGCCCTTTGGTCAAGTATCCGGCACAAGCGGGAAAGAGTGGAAGAACATTACCACAGGGCAAGCACAGGAGAAAGATAATGGAGGATTGTATTAAAGTGACGTACAGAGAACACACTTAGCGGTTTCAGTTGCAATGCTGGCACAGAAAGTAATATAATGAGAGGGCACTTGGATGATGTACTAAGGGTCTGACTCAGCAAGGATCGCAGTAGCAAAGATGCACACAATCTGTCAGTCAATTCGCATTGCGCATGCGAATACATCGCAGTGCACGTGCATGAACTAGCAATTGCGATGGGAATTGCATTTGCAGGGGCTATGCAGATCCAGAGCACATTGATTGACAGGAAGTGCCGCTTGTGGGTGGTGATGGGGGGGGTGTGTGTTCGGGTGAACACAGGCATGCCAGGGCATTGCAAAGCAGTTGCAGGGGCATGTATAAATTATCCACTGCAATATCATATGCAACATGAAGGCTCATAGCGTGTGCTGAAGTTAGCAATTCCTGAGTGAGGTCTGACCTGCCTTATTTGTGCATATGGGTCTGATGTTGCTCAATGTTACTGATTAATTTGCTATTTTGCCCAAGTATGTGGATGTGTGTAAGGGGAAGTGGGCGTCCTTACGGTAAGCTGTAATTGCAATACGATTGCAAACATTTGCATTTTACCGATAATACTACCAACTGCGGTGCTGCGTTCTAGCAGAATAGCGATCCTTGCTGAATCATGCCCTAAGTACACACACTATGGCTTTAGATGCAGCACTGACACAGGATAATGGTATCATGAAATGGTACTTGAATGATGAACTCAGTACACACACTGTGGCCTCAGATGCAGCACAAGAGAATGGTATCACAAGATGATACTTGAATGATGAACTCAGTAAACACACTGTGGCTTCAGAGGTAGCACAGGAGAATGGTATCACGAGATGGTATTTGAATAATGAACTCAGTACACACACTGTAGCCTCAGACACAGCACAGGAGAATGGCATCATGAGATGGTACTTGAATGATGAACTCAGTACACACACTGAGGATTCAGTTGCGGAGCTAGCACAGAAGATGACTCTTAATATATTGTACTCAGAAGACATTATGAGTACACCCACTGTGGAAAACACTAGGAACAAGTCCCTAGAAGGAACGGAGCTTGGAATCTGAAATGCTGCAACAGCAAGTTTAACACTGGAAGTAACGACATTGTACAGGGAATTTCCTGTTGTCCAGAGCCTGGTTATATACTCTAAGGTATCAGTCCATTGGAGGACACTGTCAGCTGACCACAACCAACGCTACCATTGGGTAAAGGGTTAGTCAGGTGAAAACAGACTGTCATGGCTGCGTCCATGATGATAACCACAAAAATCACATCACGGAGCGAGAACATGGATGTCCTAGCAGAACCCAGGTATGATCTTCAGCACATAACGTGCTGCCACACCTGTCGTCTGACCACTCTAGAGATCATGGGAAGCTGGCTCGAAGGTGAGTAATGGCTGATCCTAGGCCACAACCTGACAGAACCGATTCAAATCAACTGTTCTTACCTATCACAGGAAGAACGCAAAAGGCGACAGTCTGAGAATCTCTGTCTATACTGTGCTGCTCCTTCTCATCAGCTCAACAATTGTCCCAACATCTGGAAAACTCCCGCTCCTAACTCGGCAAGGAGAGGCTAAGTTAGGAGTAGTTCATTCCTCTCAAAAGAAAACCAATTACATTCTCTGTTTATCTTGAAGTGACCATGTGCTTCAAGCAAGTCTCTGCTCTGTTGGATTCAGGTGCACCTGGCAACTTCATCACATCAAAATTAGTCCAGCAGTGGGCATTACCAACAGAGAGTCTGCTTCATTCTATCTACCTCACAGCGGTTGATGGAAGCCGCATCCTAAGGGGTAAAATTACTCTTCAGACTCAACCTCTGCAAGTTAAGATTGGTGCTCTTTACTCAGTACTTTTAAGTCTTCTAGTCATACCCAGGGCCTCACATTCCATAGTTCTGGGCTTGTCCTAGCTCCGTCTGCATAATCCTCAAATAGACTTGAGAACATCACAAATCACTGCTTGGGGATCTTCCTGCTTTGGTTCTTGCCTCCAAAAAGTCTCACAGTATGCTTTGCAGTACCATCTCATCCCGGTACTCCTCATCCCCCTTATCAAGAATTCACTGATGTTTTCAGTAAAGCTGGTGCTGATATTCTTCCTCCTCACCGTGAATGGGATTGTCCAATTGAATTAATCCATGGGAAACCTCCCACAGGGCGAACTTATTCACTATCGCTCCGACAATCAGAGGCCATAACTGACTATATCCAAGAGATTTGGAGAAAGGGTTCATCCACCCTTCCACCTCTTCTGCTGGTGCAGGCTTCTTTTTCATAAAAAAAAGATTGAAGGTCTGCTCCCCTGCATCGACTACAAGGGACTGAATGACATCACCATTAATAACTGCTACCCTCTCCCTTTGATCACAGAGATTTTTGAACGAGTCAGTGGAACCACCATCTTCACCAAATTGGACTTGTGAAGAGCATATAATCTCATACAAATTTGGGAAGGAGATGTGTGGAAGACCGTATTTAACACCCGCAATGGTTACTGCGAGTACCGTGTTATGCCCTTCTGTCTCAGTAATGCTCCCACAGTATTCCAGCACTATATCAATGAGATCTTCCACGATCTATTGTACAAACATGTTGCTGCCTATCTTGATGATATTCTCATATTCGCCAATTATCTGGAAGAACATCACCAGCAAGTAAAGGAGGGTCTGACATGTCTTAGTTCCAATAGTCTCTACTGAAAATTGGAGAAGTGTGTTTTCGAGGTCAAGTCTAATCCCTACTATGGATATATAATTTCAGGTTCTGGTCTCAAAATGGACCCAGAAAAGCTCCAAGCAATCCAGGAATGGCCGCTTCCTAATACTCTCAGGACTTTTCAGCACTTCCTTGAGTTTGCAAACTACTAACATAAATTTATAAAGAACATTTCCACCATAATTGCACCTATTACCGCTCTCATTTAGAAAAGTGACAATCCATCCCTATGGTCAGAGGAAACAATGGATGCCTTCCAAAAAATCAAACAGAAGTTAATTTCAACTCCTGTTCTTTGTCAACCAGATGTCACAAAGCCATTCATCTTGGAAGTTGATCAGTGGCGTAACTACTGCCCCCGCAGCCCCCGCGGTGGCTTGGAGGCGCTGGGTAGCTTGGGGCGACGGGGGCAGTAGTAGTAACTACGGAGGGTGCAGGGGGTGCGGTCACACCCCCTGCACCCTCCATCTGCCGGGCACCCGCTGAGTGTGTTACCAGAGGGCGCCCGGCTCCTATTCAAACCCCCGGTGGCAGCCGGAGGACGGAGCTCCCTCCGTCTTCCGGGTCCCACAGGGCACTATGGGAGTGACATAATGATGTCACTCCCATAGTGCCGAGGAGCGGACGCCGGGGTATGGACAGCAGCAGCACTGGAGCGGGGATAAAGGTAAGTGTTTGTGTTTTTTTCTTTTGTGTGTGTGTGTTTGTTTGTGTGCATGCGGAGGGGGGGAGCAACTACAGGGGGCTAACTACAGGCGGCTAACTACAGGGGGCTAACTACAGGGGGCTAACTACAGGCAGCTAACTACAGGCGGCTAACTACAGGGGGCTAACTACAGGTGGCTAACTACAGGCGGCTAGCTACAGGGGGCTAACTACAGGGGGCCCTGCATAATGGGCACTACTACAGGGGGCATTACTTTAATGGGCACTACTACAGGGGGCATTACTTTAATGGGCACTACTACAGGGGGCCCTGCATAATGGGCACGACTACAGGGGGCATTGCATAAGGGGCACTACTATAGGGGGCATTGCATAATGGGCACTACTACAGGGGACATTGCATAATGGGCACTACTACAGGGGACATTGCATAAGGGGCACTACTACAGGGGGCATTGCATAATGGGCACTACTACAGGGGACATTGCAAAAGGGGCACTACTACTGGGGGCATTGCATAAGGGGCACTACTACAGGGGGCATTGCATAAGGGGCACTAGTATAGGGGGCAGTGCATTTTGGGGCACAACTACAGGGGGCACTGTATAAGGTGCACTAATTTGATACACAGTTTACAGGTTATAAACTATGTTCCCAATAATCTGGTCCTACACGGACATAAAAACTGCAACCTGTCTTGAGCTGAGGTGATGGACTGGCAGGAGCAGAAAGGAGGGTTGGTGAAGTAAATCTGTCAGGGTGGGATGTAATGGGCAATACTGTTTGGCATAATGTGTATTTGGCATTACTGTGTGCACAATGTGCTATTAGGGGCATTACTGTGTGGCATAATGTGTAAGGGGCATTACTGTGTGGCATAATGTGTAGTATGTGGCATAATCTGTTGTATGTGGCATAATGTGAAATAGGGGCATTACAGCATGGCATAAATTTGTTATAAGCGCTTTACTGTATGTCATTATGTGTTATATGTGGCATTATTGTGTGGGATGTGTAAGGGGCATTGGTGTGTGGCATAATGTGTTGTAAGGGGCACTCCGGTGTGGCATAATGTGTTGTAAGGGGCATTCCGGTGTGGCACACTGTGTTATAAGTGGCATTACTTAGTGTGTCATAATGTGTAAAGCACATTGCTGTATCATGTAACCACACACCTTAAGTGTAGTCTTTGGGTGTGTTTGATCTTTGGGCGGGGGGGGGACACCTGAAACTTTTTTGGCATGGGGGAGCAAAATTTATAGTTATGCCACTGAAGTTGATGCTTCTTCCATAGGAGTTGCTCTCTCAATGCACTATTGATGGTCTTCTCCACCCCTGTGGATTTTTCTCCAGAAAATTAACTCCCCCTGAGTGCAACTACTCTATTTGGGATCAATAAATTCTTGCTATTAAGTTAGCCCTGGAGGAGTCGCACTTTCTTTTGGAAGTAGCTGTGCATCCCATTTCCATTCTCATAGATCACAAAAACCTCTTATATCTTAAGACAGCCCATTGTCTAAATCAGAGGCCAGTCTGATGGGCTCTCTTCTTCTCACAATTGAATTTCAAATTGTCTTTTTGCACAGGGGTCCAGAACTGAAAGGCTGATGCCCTCCTTTGCTCCATGGAGCAAGAACATGAGACTACATCTGCTCAGAAGCATCTCATCATTGATCCAGTAGCTTTTCTGCAGTCGGAGTAGAATCTTCACCACCTAACTGCCAGCTGGGACTGTCCAGGCACTTTATGCTGGGTGCACTTGTTACAAAATGCAATACAGTATTGAATGTTTTTTTTCTGAGAGTGGGCCTCTCTGTTCCACATCAACAGTGGTCACATATGTTGATGGACTTCATTACTGACCACCTGATTTTAAACAAGTTCAACACCATTTGGGTGGTAGTTCACCGGTTAACCAAGATGGCTCATTTCATACCCCTCACAGATCTTCGGACAGCTCCCAAGTTGTCTCAGTTATTCATACAAGAAATCTTTAGACTCCATGGACTACCTCTCAAAATCGTCTCTGACCAAGGAGTGCATTTTGTCACCAAGTTTTTGCGTTCCTTGTGTTCTTCACTTCAAGTGAAGCTCAATTTCACCACTGCTTACCATCCCCAGTTTAATGGTCAGACAGAAAGAGTCAACTAAGATCTGGAGTCTTTTCTTTGTTTATACATATCCACCTCCCAGGACAATTGGGCTGAACTGCTTCCTTGGTTGGAATTTTGTCACAACAATCAGTACCTTTTTTCATCTCGTTCCACACCCTTTTATGCCACTTACTGTATGGCCTCCACCATCGAGTTCCTGAGTTTCAGCGGCTTCCTACCTCACAGGTTCCAGCTGCTGACTACACCTTGCAGCACTTCTCCAAGATTTGTAAAGAGATCCAATCCATCTTTGTGAAGGCTTCTGAGTGGTGCAAGAAGTTTGCTGACAGGAAGAGGAGAGCAGTTTTCAGTCTAAAGGAAGGCTCTCAAATCTGCAGTTAAGAGTACCACCTGGCACTCTTCCTCCACTCAGAGCACTGCTCCCAGACCAGCTGATTGCAGCATCCAATCCTTGGGGATCCTAGCCTGTAAATTCAATTTTGTTGCCAGTACAACATCACTTCTTGCTGAAGCTACAGCTCAGTGCTGAGCTCCCAGATGCTCTGTATCTGAACAGAACCGATCAAGGTCATCAATTCATCAACATTGGTGCCAACCGATCAAGTTAATCAATTCCTCAACATCGGATTCTTATCAATAAAGTTGCTCAACTCATCAACATTGGTCCCAACCAATCAATTCATCAACATCGGTCTCATCAATTAAGTTCTTCAATTCGTCAATATCAGTCCCAACCAATCAATTTAATCAATTCATTAATATCGGTCTCTTATCAATGAAGTTTTTCAACATTGTTCTCAAAGCGATCCAGCTCTCAATCCAGCATCATCGGTCCCAATTTAATTTTGCTCATTCATTCAGTATTATAATCTCAAGTTCTCATTCCAACCTCCTGTTTAATAAAGACATCCTATTTCTGTCCTCGCCTTCAGGCCCATCATCCACTGCCGTATCTCTAGCTCCTCACATCATTACATGAGGAAATCCTGGCTCAAGCCACCCAAGTTCCTTCATGCATCTCTGACCTCCCCTTTAGCCTCATATGCCTGTTGCTACCCAAACTAACCCTCAGGCGTGACAATGTGGATTCTAATGTACTTCAGTGTGACCAAGAATCTTGTATTATCCTTGTGGAGAGATGAGTTCCCCATCCTGTAGCACTGGAATATTTCATCAGTATTATCCATTCTGAATCTGAAAATTACATTCTCTGTGTTCTCAAATGTTGACACCAAATTAGATATATCTTGGTAGGTTCTTGGCAGGCTGATCTTTTAATCTAGTGAAGCCTGTTTGTGTTCGTAGAGTTAAACATTATAGCTGGAGACTGTGCATGTGCCATCATGCTCAGGGAACTATTCCTATGGTGGAGGATAGCATTTCCAACAATTGCTCTCCTCATTATTGACCAGTGATGAATCTGAGACACCTGATATACAGTAGTTACTATGTTCTGTATGGTTACTTTTACCACTAAAAATTAATAAATGCCTTTGCTCTTCTGATCTGATGGAAATGGGGCAACTGTCCCTGCCTTGATTAAAGTTCATAGGCTACTCTGTAAGGTCTCTAGTACATTTTATTTTGGAGTCTTGGATTGTACAAAGACTTTTATTTCTGGATACTGATGTAACTCAGGACCTGATTCAGAGCCGGACGCGATTTGCGAACGGTCTTTCAGAAAAAGGGGCCAGCTATTTAAATTGAGCGCTTGCTCTTTGCGGTCTGTTGACGCCTCTATTTCTGAGCGAGTGAACAAAACATGTGCTCGCTATTTTGTAAAGACTCCCCCTGGCCATTCGCATCATACGTCATCTCCGCTATTTATTAGATTAATCAAGTACATCGAAAGGCATCTGAACTGCTCGCAGTGCTTGTAGTAGGTTTTACTTCCCGCAATCACTGCGAGCAGTTCAGGCTAAAAGACAACCAAGCGACGTGGTCAATGACACTCCCTTACTAATTATGCACTCCCATTAAATGCACGTTTTGACCATTAGGCACGCCTGCGTTCGGATCTCCACTCTCCGTTTTCAAGCACCTTCCCCTGTTACTACCCACAAACGCCTCATCCTCTCACTCAAATTCGTAGCCCCTCGCTGTTTTGCGAGCGCACGATTTCCAACCACAATGACTGGTTGGCGCATACGCATTACGACCCATACGCATGCGCAGATGTGCGAACATCGCTCGGAGCATACGAGCGGCCGCTTACGAGCGGCTCTGAATCAGGCCCTCAATCTTGTATAAATTCTTTACAATGGGCTGGATTCATTACGAATCGCAGCTGTGATTATACACACTGATCTGCTGCAAAAATATGCTAATGTTTGCAACTGCTCAGCTAGCACAGAGATGCACACTACTGCTTTCTCACATCTGTAAGACCTCACAGTCCTATGTATACATCAGTAACATCGAGTAACATCGGACCCTCATGCAGAATTACAGCAAGACTGACCTGTCTCAGAAATTGCAAGTCTCGTTGCACACAGTGAGTACTCAAGCTGTGTATGCCGTCACAGTGGCTAATTTATGTATGGCCATGTAACGGCATTCAAATGGACAGGCACGCACTACCCCATCACCACCCCAAATGCAGACGTCCCATCACTCACTCTGCAATGGCTGTCTTTCTGCTTGTGTGATCGCAGTGCGATTACAATGCTAACCTGTGCATGCATTGGCCCTCATTCAGAGCCGCTCGTTAGCAGCAGTATGCTCGTTGCGTTCCGATGTTGAGAAACCGCGCATGCGTCGGTTCAACACTGCGCATGTGCGTACGGCAGTTTGCAAGCTTTTTTTCACTCATTCGGCAAATTGCGAACAGGAAGTGACATGTCAAATGTGATTGACAGAACAGGCCGTTTTTGAGCGTTGATGGGGGTGGAGATGGGAAAACGCAGGCGTGGCGAGGCGTTTTTTGGGCGTACATAAATGAGCTCATGCGAACGTCAAATGTGTTCGTACCAAGTCATACGTCACTGGCTGATCCTCTTTCCGTTCAAACAGCTCGCACAGCTTGGGGTCTGGATTACTCAACCACAATGGCGATGGCCTTGTCCTCTGGTTCGGGCCTCCTCGATGTTTCATCGATTTATCACGTCTTCTCAGAAAAACAATCAACTTTGGATTGAAAACCAGCTTGTAATGTGTTTTTTTTTGGGGGGGGGTTAGCACAAAACCATACGCAGCTGAAAATCTCAGCTGCTAATTTCAGGATTACACAATCAATTAGCGTATTTTTGAAGGAATGTTTTTTACAATTTTGTTAGGGTTTTGTGATATTGTAACAATATTGTCATCATGTTTGTGTGTATTGTAACCTTTTGCATTGGCCTGGAGATTTTTTTTTTTTTTTTAACAAAGTGTTCCTTAAAGAAACATTTTTTTTTAACCCTTTTTTTTTAGGCTTTTTTTTAAAGCTAAGATTTTGTTTTTGCCTTGTGGTACAGGATTAACTCTAAGCCATTTTTCAAATAATGTCACAATACAGTTGAGAACTTTTTTTATTTTTTATTTACTCAACACATTTTTGAACAAATCATATGCATTTTGCCTTAAAAGTTTGGGGTCATTGTTACCCAGTAATATTTTTTACATTTGTCTTTAAAAAAAAGCCAATTTTGGGCCCAAAAAAACAACAAATTAAAAACAATTCACAAGAAAGGAGAGGGAAGTTTTGGCCCTTAAGGAATATGGGGCAAGCACAGAAGGAGTGTGGGAAAAGTAGCCACTGCTGTCATCGTTTCTTTCCCCGTTTGGCTTGGGTAGGGTGGGCGCCAGACCGGGTCCGGGATGTCCTCTGGCTGGCCTGTCCAGAGGCAGATGTTGTGGCCTCTGGACTAGGCACAGGGCTAGGCACATTTGGAGGAATGGCTGTTGTTGTGCCAGAGGTGGAGGATCCAGATGTTCCGGCAGGAAGGGAGGTCGGCTCCACCATGTGCTGGCGAACGAGCTGCTCCAGGGCATTGGCGATTCTGATGTTGGCCCTGGTATTTTAAGCCAGGGACTGACCAATGGTCACGTTGGCCGCAGCATTTTGCTCCAGGGCCTCAGCCACCCGTAGCAGACTGGTGTCCATCCTCTGCAGAATCTCCGTATGGTAATCCGATTTAAAATTGAGTTCTGTGAGGAGTGCCACTGCCTGCGAGGGGGATTGCGCAGGACTGGCTTCTGCAGGGTCCTCAGCCGGATGTACTGGTTCCTCCCCTGCAGAGCCAGCAGAAATTCTGCGGCCAAGGCTCCCCTCTGGAGCAGACTCATCCGCCTGTGTCTCTGTGAGAAAAAAGAGAAAAGAGGAACATTACAATCTACATATTGTCACAATAACATTTCAGAGTTGGTTACATCACAACATTTATCTGGGACAACATGAGGAGCCGCAAAGTCTGGCATGTCCGTATCCATGTTGGACACGCCAAACACCTCCACATCCTGCACACACCCCTGTGCCAGCTCTTCCAAATCATTAAACTCCAATGACACAGGGGTGGGACCCCCACCTGTCCCCCTTGCATGCCTAGCCCTGTCAGCCATTTTTTGCTTCAGGCGAAATTTGAAGTCTTGCCATCTGTGGGTGAAAAAGTAGGCATTATTCCTGCATTATTTGACCCTTTTTTTTTTATTGGTCAAGTTTTTACTTACCGGCATTTGACATCCCGGGCTAGACGGACATAATCACCCACACTATTGACAGCACTGGCTATCTCCTCCCACATTCTCTACTTCTGGCTTACACCCATATTCCTGTCTGCCTGTGGCAGGATGTCCACACACTTCTGAACCAAAACCTCCATCTCCTTTCTTGTGAATTGTGGCTGCCTTTTCTTTTTGCCAGCTTTGGCCGGAATACTGGGCCCAGCAGCCTCTTCCATGTCATCCTCAACACCTATTTACATTAAATTAGTTTGAATTTAGATGTCAATCTTTCACTAAATTCTGGTTCAAACTAAGCCTTGATTAGAAATGTGAGAAATACTTACCGGCCGCCTCTTGCCCATTGTTTGGCTGGTCTGTAGCCATTTTTCATGCCAAAACTTGTACTACACCAGACCGTTTTTTTTTTCTGTGACGTATTTATACATGCGTCCTTATTATTCGGCCGCATCATTGATTGTGCGTTCCTATGATCCGTCCTTAATTTAAGCGGGAAAAAAAACACTATTTATGGCTTTTAGCGACTTGAGTCGAGGTGGCGGGTGTTGTTTGTTGGAGGTTACGTTGGTCGGAGTGGATTGTTGGCGGGAGTTGTGTTTGGAGGTGTTTTGGATTTTGTTCGAGGCGTTTTTTTTGTGTTTAACTTTCCGTTCGCATTTTTTGGTGTGGTTCTTTTAGTTGTGGTGTATTTTTTGTGTACGTTTTTTCCCGTCATCCTTTTGTAAAATATGGCTCTCCTTTTTGTTTGGCTTTGGCCCAAAAATAATTTTTATTGTGTAATTTTATTTGTAGGCTTTTTTTGGCTGTGCCCCAACGACCTTTTTGTTCTGTGACTTCTTTATCGTGTATTGGTAAGTTTTGATTTTAACTTGTTTGTTAAATGTTCATGACTTGTTTTCCGCATCTTTTGGGGACATTACGGTTTTCTTCCGGGTTTTTGGGGATGTGAAAAATGCGAACTATTTAGCACACTTTTGTAGGCTTGATTCCCCTTGTAAAACTGCACACTATTTAGCGCACTTTTGTAGGCTTGATTCCCCTTGTAAAACTGCTAACTATTTAGCGCACTTTTGTAGGCTTGATTCCCCTTGTTAAAATGCGAACTATTTAGTGCACTTTTGTAGGCTTGATTCCCCTTGTAAAACTGCGAACTATTTACTGCACTTTTGTAGGCTTGATTCCCCTTGTTAAACTGCGAACTATTTAGCGCACTTTTGTAGGCTTGATTCCCCTTGTTAAAATGCGAACTATCTAGCGCACTTTTGTAGGCTTGATTCCCCTTGTTAAAATGCGAACTATTTAGCGCACTTTTGTAGGCTTGATTCCCCAAGTTAAAATGCGAACTATTTAGCGCACTTTTGTAGGCTTGATTCCCCTTGTAAAACTCGAACTATTTAGCGCACTTTTGTAGGCTTGATTCCCCTTGTTAAAATGCTAACTATTTAGCGCACTTTTGTAGGCTTGATTCCCCTTGTTAAAATGCGAACTATTTAGCGTTCACAATCTGGGTTGTTTTTTTGGTGCCAAATTGTGGAAGTCGTCGCAATGTCGGTTTGCTACTTGTAGAAATGTGTGTTTACCCCCTTTATTTTTGTGCCTTTTCAAAAATCAAGCTTACAAAATGGACACCCCAAAATCTTAACTTTTTATGGTCTTTTGAAATGTAGGTTTTGGAAATCATGACAATTCCCCAGCATGTAAGCATCTTTGGATTGTATCGTAAAGATAAGTATTTTTATGACTTTTTGGGGGGCAACATACCTTAACTACAATTCTTACCATTTCAGGTTGATGTTGGTTGTATTATTGTGGCCATGCTGCCGGAAGCCGACCAACCTCAATCTCGTCCCAGGCGTAGGCATCGTAGGCGTGCAAGGCCCCAGATATATAGAACACGTGTCACCCTTTTTGGAATGCCCAATGATGAGGTGTTAAGGCGCTACCGTCTTCCGCCCCAAATCATCATAGACACTCTCTCATTAATAGAGAGTGATCTTGAGCGGAAAATTGACAGTCCTACAGCAATACCACCACTTACGCAATTTATGGCGGTGTTACATTTCTGTGCCTCAGGATCCTTTCAAACCACGGTGGGAATAGTTGCGGGAATATCCCAATCCTTCTTTTCAAGGATCCTGAGGGCAGTGATGGAGGCCCTTTTCAAGCACCTCCATCATTTTATTAAAATGCCTTTGGATATGGGTTCCCTTAGTGTGGCCAAGGCCAATTTTTACCAAATAGCTGGCTTCCCACACATCATAGGGGTTGTGGATGGTACTCACATACCACTTCAGCCTCCAGCACGGCTGGAGGCAATTTTTCGGAACAGAAAACACTATCACTCACTGAATGTAATGGTGGTATGTGATGCCTCCCTCCAGATCCTGTCCCTGAATGCAAAATTACCCAGGAGTGCACATGACTCATTCGTCATCTGGCAATCAGGGATATGGCAAAAATTAAACAACCTACAAGCTGGTGATGCGTGGCTTCTGGGTAAGTGGAGACCTTTAGTAGATACCAATGCAAAGCTTGATACACAGTGATCCTGATGTTGTCACTTCTTTTTCACAGGAGGCAGTGTCTACCCTTGCACGCCCTGGCTGCTAACTCCTTATTTGGCTCCCACACCAGGCCCACAAAGTGATTTTAATTCTGCACTTACAGCCACCAGGCAAGTTGTGGAGCGCTGTATCGGCCTTTTAAAAGGCCGATTCAGATGCCTCCACCGCTCTGGTGGCGAGCTCATGTATTTGCCGGATATGGTTTAGAAAATTGTGGTCCTGTGTGGGATATTTCACAACATTGCCATAAGGAGTGGTGTCCCAATGCAGCCAGAGGATGCCTTGCCTGAGGATGGCCCCCCCGAGGTTGGTCGGAGGTCAGTATGTGGGGGGGCCAAATTCTTTAGGTAATTATTGACACAAAATAAGTTATTTGACACAATGTAGAAAGGTAATTATTTTTAAAACAAATTAATCGGTTTTTTCTTTCCCATCTTGTGTTTTATTTCATAAAATTTTGGAATGAAACGATGACTACTTCCTGCTCCCAAAAAATGACTTCATGTGGCCACATTGGATATATCTTCTGGACCCAATTTTGAAACGCCACATTTGTTGAATCATGTTGGCATGCTAATTCGTCAACCAGTTCTTGATTGTTTTTTTCCTTTTTTATTATGGTGTAGGCTGGATTTTTGAGATTGTTTTCACTGTGTGTATTGATGTGACCCAACACTTTGTGTTTATTATTTATGTTTAATAAATTTTCGCTTATTTTAAAAACATCAGTTCTTTTCGACATTACAAGCAAGTGTAAGCTGGTTCACCCAAGGAAAAGTTGCTTAATGGCTAATCCTGTAATGTGTAAAATTGCTCAGTATTTTACTATGCTTTGTGGGTTAAAACCAACACCAAAAGGTATTATGTAGAATCAGTATGTTTTATAATCTCGGCCTAAGCAGGTTTAAAATAATATTTACCAAACCCAACAAAAATTTAAAAACACAAATGCTGGTAACTCTCCAAACCTATTGTTAGTGTTAGGTGTTTCATGTGCCTGCTTCAAAAAATCAGCATTACACAATCTTAGTTACATTACTTTCAAATACTTGCTGCAATAGTCTATGTAAGTTTAAACAATCTAAGATTTACAGACAAGGAATGAGACTGTATTAAAAATGTAAATGTTTATTGTTTTAAAATATGTTGCAAACAAAAAAATAAAAAAAAATTTGTGGCGCAGGATCCCCGTCATTTTATCCAGGACCACCAGCAAGCCGATAACATGCCCCCTCAACATGTGGACACACCCGGCTAGCTCCGCCAACCGCCTCTGGTCCTCTGTGGGTTATAAAATTGTGGTGCTTACTAAAATGAATCCTTAATTTATGATTCTAAAAAACTTCAAAAGCAAAATTGACTTAGCAAAAAGTGACAATTGTTTTAAAAAAACCAAAAAAACACCAATTCATTTTTCAAATGAAAAACTAAACCCCCCCCCCCCCCCCAAAAAAAAAAAAAAACATTCTTGCTACCGTAAACAAGAGATACAAGTATGAGTGTTTGGACATGTGTGATATGTGTATGGGGAAAACATCTGAGAAATTTTTAAACAAAGATATATATAACCAACCTTTTAAAATACTAAAAATTGGAAAAGGCACAGACAAAGGATTACATCAACACATAAAAAAAAAAAAAAAAATGGTTAAAAGGGAAACATACCATTCATAATGACGCCTGGACCAGGAACCACAGGTCGGCGGGGTTGTTTCGGACAGTGGTGATGGGGTGGTCAAGAGAGGGGTGGGTTGAGGGGAGGGGGAATTTGGAGGGATGGGAATTCTCCAAGAGGGAGGGGCGTCAGGGTCTGGGCATGCTGGGGTGGAGGGGGAATTTTGGGAATTTTGGGGAGAGGAGGTTTGGCTAGGAGTTGGGGAGAGGGGACGAGGGCGACGTCTTCGCAGGCGATGACGCCGTAGTCTTCGCTCGGCCCCTAAATGATGGATAACAAATTGAGGTTAGTTTTTAAATTCACCTTTCTAAACGCTAATTGGTTAAAAAATAAAAAGGAAAACATGCACACGCAGATATGTTTTTAAAAAAGAAACAGGCCAAACAAGATAACATGCACACGCAGATATGTGTGAAAAAAAGAAACAGGCCAAGCAAGAAAACATGCACACGCAGATAGGGCCGCAAATAAAAACATGAAAACCAAACAAAACATAACTTACTTTCCACTATACGCTGGCAAAAACATGCCAGCAAGCGGGGCGTCCGCCGTTGAAGGTCGGACCACCTGCGCTCCAGCTGGCCGATCTGTCGGCGTGAGCCGAAGGAACGTAGGCGGCGGCGAACCTCCGCATAGGCGGAACGCTTCTCCCTATTGCTGATGGGGGGAGGCTGGCTGGTGATACGCCGGTCCATCACCTCTGTCAGGACAATAAGCTCCCGCTTGGTGAATGCAGAGGCTCTCATGATGGCAATGGTGTATTTTTAATAAAACAGTTTTAATAAAGACCAGAAAATAATTTTGATTGGCTAATGTAGTTGGTAAATTAACAGGAACCAATCTATTGGTTAGTGTATGAGTCATGTGTTTTACAGGCCAAAAAATCTATTGTGAGTTATGATAGGCTTGATGCAGTGACATGCGTAAGCTAATTTAAATAAAGAAATGAAACAAGTAAAATATGCGTGGGTAAAAACATGGAAAACAAATTGATAATTGGATCAAACATGTATTTTGGATAAAGAAAACCATTGTTTAAACCGTACGTATTCTGCGGGTAAACAAAAACACGGACATGAGTAAAGTTTTTTGAAAATGAAAAGAAAAGGTTTTGAACACATGTGAAGAGCAATTAACCTAATTGATATATTGATTGGCATGATACGATTGAAGTAGGTAGGCAGAATGAACGAGCAGGTAATCGAAATCTGACAGGCCCACTTCTGGTTTGTACTTGTGCGAGCGTTCCCTGCAAGCCACATTGGGGATGTACGCTCGCTATTTGGCTCGCTCGTTAGCTAGAGGAGGGGTTGGGAGACTTTGGGGAGGAAGTTTATCTGCGTACGAAATTCCGAGCGAGCGCTTAAATTAACATATTTCGACACGTACGCCAAACGTACGAACGGCCACTTGCGTCCGGGTCTGAATCAGGGCCATTGTGTGGTGCACATGCATGCGCACTATGCACCATCGGCCAATCTGCATACGCGGTTGCAAAACTGCTGCGTAACAGATTGAAAAAGTCCAGAGAACTGGACGAAATTCATTGCTGTATGCCTTTCTGGAGCTCAACTTGAACACCACTGTGGTTGGATTACAACTAAAATACCAAGCAGTAGGAACTGGTGTTTCAACTCTGCAATACCTGCATGTTTTCAAATATGTTTCCTGTCAACAGTGAGTTCTATCTCCTCATGAGGAAAGTGCAGGGAACTGGACACGTACATCTTTTGTCCACCATGGAATCATAATTGTGCCACACCTAGCAGCCGACGGCCAACCCGGTAAACTGCAAGCTGCTGGACCGGCCAAGAAAGAAAAACTTTGAGTATGGAGGTGTTGTGCTTTATCTTGTTTATACTGACCCATGTTCCACATTGCGCCCTAGCTCAAATATAATGTGTGGGAGTACAGTGACTATCGGATGTAACTCATAGTATTTCACTTAGAAGAAACTCTTCTTGTTACAGCAATATGGATATTAGTACTTCTGAGTTCTAATAACCTGACCCTGTGTTGGTATTTAAGCCAACAGGACATTGATACATTGTTGTTGTTGCTGTGGTTATTATTAACAACCAATGTTAATAGCTGGAAGAACCATTAACAGGTTTATATTAATGGAAAACATTTTTAGATGCATTTATTTTTTATTTTATTGTATGCATATGACAGAATAAAAATATTTTTACATTGGATATTAAATGCGGTCTAGATAATTTGTTCACCAGCGCAATTTTCCTCTTTTTAAGTTTCTTTATATAAGGGATTTGCTAATTTTCCCTTTTATAGAATTGCAGCAGGTGAACGTGGTTGATTGATTAATTGATTCACGAGCGCTGGGTAATTCTATGCTTTTGCAAATGCAATCCATGGTGAATCAGGCCTAATGTCCAGAATCCATTGGTCTTTGATAGAATGTGACCATATGTGTGCAAAAGGAGTAATTCTGTGTTTGAGGGAACTGATCCTGATAACATACATTGTGGGTTCCTTTGATTTGTCCTTTAATTCCTAATCTTGTAAGCCCAATTATTCCTGGTTTTTAGCATCTCTTAATTGCTGATGTCATGATGGAGGATGTAAAAAAATCTGGATATTCTTTTTTGTAGCAATTGATTAGGTTTTCCTCTAGAATATTTAATTATCATGGAATCCAAGGGGTTTTCGTCTATAGGTAAATTAGCCAAACTGTTTACTTGATTGGAAACCAGCTGATTAAGGACAAAACTAGTGGACTCTTCTCTCTCCTACTGTTAATGTCATAGATCTAGCAAAGAAGCCACACACAGAAATTAATTTCCTTCTGTAAAATTCCCCCATATGGAGTGTTTGTTCCCACAGTCATAAAGCCATGGCCACTGAGATAGCTATGGTGTTATGATGTTTCAATGTGTTTCCTGGGGAAATATGAAGTTTCTTGGAAAGCACTTTTCATCTTCCTATCCCTACTCTAAGTGGACCCCATCATCTAGTGCAGGGGTGGGCAATAAGCATCCCTCCAGCTGTTGAGCTGTTGATGAACTACACAACCCAGCATGCCTTGCAACAGTTTTAGCATGGCCAAATAGCAAAACAGAGAGCTATAGGAAGCCAAAATATAAAGTTACAAATCAGTCCCCATAAAATTTACGCTATGGTATATGGAGACAAGATGAGAATGAGTCCTGGATAAGGAGTTAAGCTGCACATGCGCCTACTTTGACAGACAGATAAAAGGAAGGTCCCGCATAATGCAGAGATATGCTGACTGAGGAAGCCGCCAAATTAATAGGCGGAGAAATGCGTTTTACTCAAGTGGTGCTGGCTGACACTGATCCACACTGACGAGCTACATGTTCAAAGGAAATAGACACCTTCTAAGCTCCAGAGACGAGCGGCATAGCCCCAAGTGTTAATAGTGGGCTTAACGTCTGGCTGCCAGGCGACGCCAGCAGAGATCTATCCTTATCTGCTGAACACACACTCAGAGGGAACTGATGATTTAAAGTCCCTGGAGATGAGCAATCAAGACACAGGTTCTGGCAGCGGGCTGACCGCATGATGGATTTTTAGAATTTGCGGGTCCAACATCTCGATAAAATAGTATCTTACTTTTTTCTTTTTTATCACATGGCTATGAGGGACACTTGATAAAGCTGCATATTGCAGTAGACTTTAAAGATATTGGCCCTCATTCAGAGGCGGTCGCAAGAAGCGACCGCTCGCTCTGAATGAGGGCAGCCGCTTGTGATTTTAAGTGCAGCCTCCTGGTCTCTAGCTAAGATGTGGGTTACCACCCACAGCTTTAGCGTACCAGGGTGATAGTCGCAATGGTCAAGACCATCGGGGCTTGTGACGAGACCCTAAGGTTGGGTCTCAGCAACCGCAAGCCCCAGGGAGCTTCCTGCTCTGATCGAGCAGGAAGCTCCCCACTGACATCACTGCTGATGTCAGTGCGGCCACCCACAAAATGGTAGGTGTTCCGTAATTTCTCTCTCACTCCGGGGCTTGCGAACGCACAGTGTGGCCGCTGCGCGTGCGCAGGGCCTTAACATCGACCCGGTTGCGAGCGCTCAGTGCTTGCGACCGGATCTGAATGAGACCCATTGTCTCTGGCAAATCTATAACTTAACAGCTGTCCATATAAAACTACGGGACTGCTGATTGTTTCTTTACATTTAACATTGTGCTTATTTGAACCATAAAGAGAATAACATTGCAAATGTCCTAAATATTAACAGGCCGCTTGAAGCTGATACACAGGTGAAACAGTTTAACCATTTCACACGGAGAACGAGTGTTATCAGAAAGCTTTGTATTAGATCAAACAACAGGAGCCAATACTGTGTATCAACTTATCTCAGAGTAAAAAGAACTTCTATTGCTACATAAGTATCTTTACAACTGCTGTCTGTACAATTGTTGCAATTTCATTCTGGCTAATCTTGAATAGGCATTATTCTCTTTGGGAACATGAGACATTTATTCATAACAGCAATTATCTGATTTAGTTTAACCATTCCTCAGATTTAGAAGGGGTCTTTTTATGCTGACTCTTTTTGAGTTTTTTAGATTAATTTATGTTTGCGGCATATAATATTTGATAGAGATTACTAATTAATTGTTGTATTATATTATTGCAGGCCAGCAACTGTTATATGTAAGAATTTAAACTATATGTTTTATTAAAAAATTGGCTATTAATTATTTAATATAGCCAATTTCAGCGCTCCCCCCCTCCTTTTTTTCTGTACTTATACAAGGTTAGGAGGTTTCCTGAGTAGACCTCCCATTCAGAGAGCTGCAGATTCAGTAAATATTAATTGATTGTTTTCTTAATTCAAGTTTTTTATAAGATTGGCGCCAGGTATATTCTGTTTTCTTGTGTTATCTTATTTAGTTCTACAACAGCCCACCCCTAATCTACTGGAATAGTAGCTTCAGCAGACATGCTCGCTATACTGTAGTTGCACCCTGCTTTATTTCAATACAACATCACCATCAAATGTGTATATATATATATATATATTATATATATATTATATATATATATATATATATATTAATCTTTTGGCATTAAACTGGCATACCTCCACTTGCTCTTTTAATCTAATGCCTAACAAACTATTGAAAGCTTCTGTCATCCATGCAGTCAATTATTTAAATTCTTCTGGAAGCTGATTTCTTTCTTTTTTCTGGAATTTCCAAATGTTATAAAATACAATTTGTGCAGAAAAACTTCCATCACTGGCTGCACATATATCCTAAAGACACAAAGTTTTCAGATGATAATATGGGGGCAAGCCCTAATGCATTTCGCCCCATTAGGACCATTTGATCAAACAGTCACATGATGCATATGAAATGACTGAATGGATGGGCCTATTTAAAATGAGCTATTCGGGACATACAACACAAACTTGATGACTATGCTCTGTGAAAAAGTCCCATTGGAATGCAAGAGTCCTTGGATTGTAGTATATTAACTTCAGGATCTGCTGCTTCCATGTTCCTCTTGGTAGTAGTATGAAGAACTGGAGTATATTGTATAGTTGTTGCCTTCAAATTAGGGCAAGTAAATCAGTCTCAGACTAGCACACTATGGTGCCAGGGAAATCCTCTGTGGTTCCCACTTCCAAAGTGTCCACACAAATATTGATAAAAGACTTGTATAAAAGCATGTGGGTAAGGAATAATGTATGACTTTGATGAGGGCATTGGGGTGGATATATTTCCAAACCAAAAAGAAGAATTACAGATGCACAACTCCAGCATTACTAATTATATATAATAATACATTTTGCAATAGAATTTTGCAATAAATCAATAGAGGTTTTTGGCATAACCATGGCCATGGTTATGGGCCTACCCCCAAACCAGCCCAGCTGAGCCACCCCAGGACATCACTCTAATGAATAAAGGTGAAGTGTAAAAAGTTGTTATATAGATAATAGCAGCTACTGCTGCATATAGTAAGGTGAAAAATAAAGATGTGAAAATAATACATATATATTAAACAGACAATAGAGGTGCTAAAAGTGCAAGAAAGGAAAAATGTGTTTATAATGTGATGCCCTGAAGCAGTCCAACCAAAGCAATCCAGGGGACCCACGCCCCAAAAATCAACCCATAGCTGCACTACAGTGTAAATATTTGTTGGACTTACCTAGATTGTGCCTCTTACTAAAGTGCAGTCAAAATGCCATATCCCTGCTTAACTCCAATAGGGGACAGGTGGGAAGGGGTGCATAGGAGCACACTAAATAGAGTATGTAGAAATGGGCCCTAGACTGCACACCATGAATATATGTATATATAATGGGAGGTGCTACCTGTGGAGACTATTGTTGAGACCATCCGAGGTTACTTGGGCATGGTGGGTAGGCTCATAACCATGGCCATGATTATGCAAAAAACCTCTATTGATTTATTGCAAAATTCTATTGCAAAATGTATTATTATATATAATTAGTAATGTTGGAGTTGTGCATCTGTAATTCTTCTTTTTGTGTTTGCAACAATAGTCTCCACAGGTAGCATAATTATATATATATATATATATATATATATATATATATATATATTCAGGGATATATATATACATATTCAGGGTGTGCAGTCCAGGGCCCATTTCTATATATTTCCAAACCATCCTGATTCAGTGGGACAGACTGCTTTTCACTGTCCCTCATGCGGGCAGGGGGGTTTTGGCTTGTTTTGAATAAGCGTTACACTTTGTCACCAAAGTGTACCCCTCATGCGCACATCATTCACACTCTGCTGGGAGAGGCTGGGGGCTGCCAAGCATCTCCAGCAGTGTAGGGCAAGTCCCTAGCATGATGAGAAACAGGGGAGTGATAAAATGAGATGTTTAATAAAATGAAATGTTTTCATGATGACACATGTACTCTAGTTGACTGCTGCTCCAGTCATTTCATTGGATGTCCCTCTCCCCCACCATTCATTTAATACTTTGCAACTAGCAGCTTACAGAACATATCGCTTTGAAAGTGCACAGTGGCTACCATACAAAGTTGCACAGTTGAATATCTTGATGCAGTATTATATATGGAAAAGGGAAACAAGATAAATATGATGAGTATTTTGATGCACTGTGTCTGATGCTCTTATCTCCCCATACACATGCCACATTGTACTCCTCTTCCCCAACCCACATTGTGCTCCCCTTCCTCCAGCCTATCCACATGCCACACTATGCTGATGCTCCCCTTTCCCCTTCACATCCCTCATTTGCACTCTTCTGCCCAGATACCACTTCCCCAGTAGTTACATACATTATAGTGCTGGAAAGGACTGCATGGGCTGTCTTCACACTGCTCCTCTGAGTCAAAGAGGCCGCATATGGTCCTCACTGTGGCACTATAAGGAATCGGGAATCACTGGTACTGCTGTGCTGACTGGAGAGGCTGATTATTGAGGTGGGGACTGTGCTGCCTGATAACTCCTCAGATTTCTTAGCCAGCGATCTGAGGAGTTGACAGTTCAACTTATTTGATACTCCTCAGATGTCGGGTCACTGGCTGAGATATCCGAGGAATCATCAATGCCTTAATCTGACACTGGGAGCCCCCAGGATGGTAGGTCACCCTGGGCAATTGCCTAGGTTGCCTATAACTATGGCCAGCACTGATTTAGCCTACCTTTGGCTCAAGTATAATAATTTTAACATTTAGATTTTAGTTGCATTATTACATCATCATTATGTTATTACCTGCATCATTGCAGAACAGTCAAATTAGTCTCTTTCTTTCTTATGGATTTCAGTGTTTTTCAAGAAACTTGTCAATGTAGATAAAAAAAGTAACATTTTATTTTCAACAACATATTCTGTTAAGAAATATAACAAAAAAAGTATAATGGTAGTACACGGTGGGGGGGGTGTAGTAACTCTAAAATACTGTCAAAAGTCCAAAAATGGCAGCTTTCAGAGGTTTGATCACATTTCCCATGTGTACACAGATCTGGAAAGTACAATTTTCTGGTGTTTGTACTTGATCCAATAGAATCCTTCCCAATGTACATGTGCTAGGTGATGGCCACTGTCACACATGCGCAGAAGGAATCTGGGTTACATTTTTTATGGAAGAGCTGTCCTTTGTGATTTTAATCACAATTGTACATGTATATCGGCAACATTAATACCGGTAACACTTGTTGTAAGTTGCGGGATGTATCGCATTCATAATGTGTTGTGTGATACATCCTGCCCAGTGACAGTTGATAAGGCAGCTGTGTGCTAAATATAAATAAAATATGGACTGATTTGTATTTACTTTTAGAACTGTTTCAGCTCTCAGGTTTTAGGTTATTTTTTTATTATCAGTTTATATTGTTCTTTAAATGTAGAATTGCATTGAGAATAAATGCATCATGTCTGCACTGTTAGTACATTAGACTATTCTGCCCTCTAAATTAAATCTGCATTTCTTTGTAGAACCATCTATGCTATGAACGTTCCAAGTTCCATATAGAAAGCTTATAATTGCCAATGTCAGAACATCAAAACCATGGGCCTGATTCATTACGGAACGCAACTGCAACAGCGTACGCAGATCGGCCAATGGTGCATACCATGCATGCGTACGCACAACAGTGCGCATGCGTAAGTTAGCATTGCAATTACACTGCCATCACCTACGCAGATACAAAGCCATCGCAGACCGAGGGACGAGACGTCAGTCTTTTGGGAGTTGTGAAAGGGGAGTGGTAGTAGAAAAGCAGGTGTGCCTATCTGTTTGAATTTTGTTGTATGGGCGTGCATAAATTAGCCACTGCAATGGCATATGCAGCTTCCGTGCGACGATGTTAGCCATTTCTAAGTAAGGTCAGACCTGTTGTAATTGTGCGTGAGGGGCCGATGTTACTTGATGTTCCCAATCTATTCGCAGGACTGGAAGGCATTTCTAGTGAGAAGGGGACCCGTGTGCAGTCTCCGTCATGGGCCCCCTCCTCTCCTGTCAGCAGCCGGCAGCGCACTGAGCTCTGCACAGTGTCTCGCTTGCCACTGGGGTTTTGGAAGCTGAGGTCCGAGGCTGAGGAAGGAATCGGAGACGAGAGGCCTGAATGTAGAATCTCCTCATCCACAGGACTTGGACGTTAGTGAGACCCTGCCAAAGGTGCGGAGTCTAACCTACCGGGAGGTGTTCACCAGTGACCCCTACCAATCGGGATATGGGTTTTGCTGCACCCAGCAGGCAGGTCACAGTCTTTTGATATGGTATCCAAGCCCCGAGGGAATGGAGAATTGCACAGACGATGGCCTGAGGAATATGTCTCCCTAGGAGACACAACTACACAAGGAATTGGTACTTGAGGTACCCACTGGTAGAAGTGTGTAGGCACACTAGTTATGTTGATAGATGACTCCTTGATATGAAGTACAGGCAGAGGGGAAAGGACGCACTGTAGCTTCGGGAGGAGATGCTAGTTTGCACACAGGTTGAGGTAGTAGACACACTGGTGCTTTGGGAGGAGACGCTGGTTTGCGCACAGGTTGAGGTAGTAAATGCACTGGTGCCCTGGGAGAATACGCTGGTTTGCGCACAGGCTAAGGTGGTAAGACGCACTGGTGCTCTGGGAGGAGCCGCTACTTTGCACACAGGCTAGAGATGTTAACTGCACTGCTGCACTGAGGATGCACAGAGTTGGTTCACTGGCACAGATGGTAGTTCAAAGTTACACACAGGCTGAGGTGAGATATCACACTGTTGTACTGAAGAGAGGCACAGAGTGGCACTCCGGTAGAGATGTCAAACACACTAGAGAGAACACAAAGGAATCTCAGGGGAACCAGGAACGAGCACTTAACTAGTAACACTAGGAAGGACAATCGTTGTGCAGGCAACTTCCTTGTTTATTGGGGCTGGCTATATACCCAGGGGTAGCAGCTGATAGGAGGCCAGCGTCAGCTGACCCAGCTCATACTACCATTGGTTGGAAGCACTGTCACATGAGAAAAGACTGTCATGGTGATGCCCATGCCAGAAACCACAATCCCCATGACACAGGCCTGACCATGGAAGTCCGTGAGCACCTAAGGCAGAATACTCAGCGCATCACCCGCCTCCGCATCAGGTGTCTAACCGCATGGGAAGTCAGGAGAAGCCAGCATGGAGGTTAGAGACGGCCGATCCTAGGCTGAACCCTGACACATGGCCAGGGCTGGAGTTATATACTCTGGGCACTAGAGTGTGCCCAGAGTCTATAGCGCAGCGCAGCGCAGGTCACAGGGAAAATGGCCGCTGCAATTATTAAGGATACAAATTGCAGGGGATATTTTTATTTTTAATGAAAATATCCCAGCTATGTGCAAAGAAGAACTCGCAGGGACAGAAGTTATGGCAACCACTGCATAGTTATAAGCCCGGCATATTGTAGAAGTCTTTCACAAATGTGGAAGATTTCTCTAGGGGAAAGCTGACAAGAGATTCCGTGTGAGATTCCACTGCCGGACGAGGCTGCGGGAGAGAGATCAAAAGATCTCCTGCTCCTAAAACTCCATAGGCTTAACACAGTTTACACCAGTAGCGGATCTTACCTAGGGGCTTCGAGGCTACAGTCCCCCCAGTAAAATCCTCCACTGTTCAGTAAGCCAGTGCAGTCCATGACTGCACTGGCTTCACTATGACTGGAGGTGGCTTCCTATTAGAAGTGCCATCTGCTAGTCACACTGAAGACAGGCAGCCATGGGGAGGTGTCTCCTCCCCCTGGGACTGCCAGTCTGGGCTGCGATCACCAGAGAGCGAACAAACAATGCAGCCCCGAGAAGCTGGTGTTAGGTGTGCGCATGCACGGTGCCACCGTCACTCATGCGCAGGACCCGACGCCTGCCAGATTCATTGAGCAGGCGCCAGGACCCATGCCAGCAACAGCAGCGGCAGCCCCTCTCAGGTAAGAGTTGGTTTATACCATCTGAAGATTGTGGAAACTACCGTAGCCAAACTATGAAAAGCTTTGCTTTTTGAAGATTGGTACATAGGAGTCAGGAGTCAGATCATAGTCCCCATTGATAATGAGTATTGCTGCCGCAGTGCTAATTAGCACTCTGCAGGAGATTTCGGTGAAATCTCCTACATTGTGCTATTAGTACATTCAACAATTCATAAAATGAGGCAGAAACTTCAGTTTCTACATAATTCTATGAATAAAAAGGTTGATACATAAGGCTCCATATGTGGAAAACTCCTGCAATATTATATTACAAAAGTTGCAGCTCCCTGGAAGCAATTGGGTCATATATTTTGTATTTATTATGGAATAACATTATATAAATAAATCTAATAATATATAAATAAAACTAAGTTTCCTACAGAAAATACCTAATACATGAATGGCAAAATAACAAGTAGTTTTTTGTGAAAATGTAAAGAGTATCACTTTCCATAGTCTATTTCAAAGGAGAAATGTCTCATAAGTACGTATAAATGAATGAGAAAGGATGTGACTCATTTTAGTCAGGCGGTGATCACAGGCCCACATCAAAGCAGAGTCATCTGCAGACTACACAGGGGGTGCTGATAATAAAAATACATATACAGAAAGCTAGAAATTTGCTAACAGAATAAAAAATCAGCTAATCTCTTTGAAATATTTGGACAATTTTATACAGTTTCAAATAAATTTCTGGAACACACTGATATTCATATACAACTTTTAACTGCAAATGTTTACTGCATACCCCTGAATGTGTGTAATTTTTTGACAATAAGCCTCAAAGAGTGTCAATTTATTCCAACAGCACCCTAAATGTGTATAAACATAAATCAAACAACCAATTACAGTACCATTAAAATAAATATAAAAAAAATCCCAAATTAATTTATTTTGAAAATTATATTATTTAGTAATACATTAAGCTAAGGGCCTGATTCAGAGAAGGACGCAATTGCGATATTTATGCAGATCAAGCGATTGTTTGCCAGTGCACATACAGTATATATGTCACAATGCACATGCACTGCGATTGCTTTTGCGATTATGTACACACAGGGGATCCAACAAGAAAAGAAAAAAAAACCATGTTCTGCACTAGACAAGATGAATTTATCAGTGATTAGTTTGTGCACCTGCAGCATGCAAATACAGGGAAATTTTATTACTCCAGTAGAAACAACAAAGATGTCAAAAAGTGAATCCAATTATGTGAAAATTCTAATAACACATTGCACCACTGGTTGCACTAGATAATATTCTATTAATTATGAACACATATATATTACATCAAACAATATTACACAAAACTGTTTATATATGTCTAAAACCAATTAAAGATACATTTCAATTTCTTCAATACATAAACCACACCATGAATTTTAATACTGGACAATTCTGTTGATCTTTGAATGTTCAATAGGAATCTGTAGATTACTATGTATCCTTATATCTGATTAATTTGTAACACAATCACAAGATCCCCCATACTTTATTATAGGTGCTCTAGCATTTGGACAGTACCTGCCATATAAAAATAAACAATTTCTGTAACAGTATACCCGCTGGATATATTTTACAGGCACAGTATGACCATTCTTGGCTGTAAACCGTTGCTGGAGCTATATCACTTGTAGTTAGCTCAGGCTGTTCTTAACCATGAGATCAGGGGCGTCACCCGACAACTTCATGGAATGAGCTCCCTTCACTTGAACCGGCCAAGTTAACTGAGATATATCCGGAGGGTTCTCGCTGCCTCCGACGTGGCTATGTCTCCAGCCACACTACAGTATTAACTAGAGCAGATTGGATGTAAACTGTAGTCTCTGTCAGGTGCTGTCTTGTAACAAGCCAAGGCAAGATAAACCAATAGTTAGCAGTAGCACCAACAGCATACCGTCTCCCTCTGCTCGGTGTAACAGAGATCCGATATCAGCGGTTAAAGTGTCTATGTAAAATAATGGTTGTTTCCCATATACTGTAGATGCAAGAAAACAATTCATAATGGGTCAGTCCAATAAATCCACGATGATAGAGTTTTTCAAGCTATTTGTCCCTGTTTTTCCCAGGTCTACCTTAAATAGCATAAGATGCTTTTTCATTGGATAACCTCCAGGTGGTTTATAATTATTTAATTACTCCTAATCCCTGTAGAATCATTAGAGCTTGGGAAACACCCTGTTAACATACAATCTCTACATATACAATCTCTATATATATGCATACAAATATAATATAAAAATACACAGTATATTCACAATACTTATATTAATCAGCAAACTATAAAACACAATTACATAGATATTTAATATAAAAAATAATAAAAAGATGATAAATTCTACATAAAATAATCTCTACATAAAATAATCTCTAATCACTGTATGTACCATGCATATGTATAAGTGCAATAGCGCTATACTAATGTACATATCATGTCGAAGTTCATTCAAGAGATACAGAAGATTTCAAAAGTAGAGAATCCCAAGGTGGGAGAGGCTAATGATACACAAATATTATGTCTATATATACTTTCCCATGCATACTTATAACTATCTCTGACCACCCAACTAAAAAAATGGGGCATATACGCTTTATGTTTACCCATAAAGGATGGTAAGAAAAGATACTAAATCTCAGAGGAAAATAAAAAAAAACAAGAGAAGAAGTCAGAAAGGTATTGCTTATATGGGGTTAGAACAAAGGCTCATTGCTACATTTAGATAATCAAATTATTATAAAGCGGTAGATTGCCACCACAGAGCATGGCTCCAGCAGGCAAACTAACTGGACAGTATATGTTAATCTGCTGGGGCGGCGGTCGGTAGTATCAATATATCAGTGAGAGATTTATTAGTCTATAAATTCAAGTGCTTCAATTGAGCCCTTCCGGATTCAAGGTTTGAAGATGTAAAATCCACCTAGACTCCGCCACACAAAGTCGTTTGTACCTTTCCCCAGCCATTTGGGTTATTTCAATCATCTCTACCCCAAAGAGGCTTATATGTTTGGGATCACTACTGTGTTTATCAATAAAGTGTCTCGCTACACTATCATGAGGGTTGGCATTATATATATTCTGTCTGTGTTCTCTAAATCTCTCTTTGTGAGAGCGGGTAGTCCTACCCACGTACTGAATACCACATGGGCAATTCAGTATGTAAACAACATGTATGGATTCACAATTTATAAATTGCTTAATCTCATAAGAGACCACTGTGATGTGAGATGTAATCATCTTAACTCTATTCTTTATATGTCCACATGTAAGGCACCTTGCATGGTTACAATGAAAGCAACCACGAGGTTTGCAATGAAGTTTCTTGTTGTTGTTTTACACTCTCATTAGTCATCCTTAAAGCACTAGGTGCTAGTAGGTTTTTAAGATTGTGTTTTTCTTGAATATATTCGGCTTAGCTTCCAAAAACAGACAGTATTGGGTCCTGTTTCAAAATAAGTAGTTGTTATTAATAATAGACTTAATTGTCCTTGACTTGATATTAAATTGGGTGACAAATTAGAGCAACAACTGTTTCATATTGTTACATGATATTTCCTCAACCAACAGTGTCTTAAACTCTTGATCAATACCTTGACTAGACTCCCATTCTAGACGATTCCTTGGGGTGGTTGTATCTACCTGATTTGTCTGTTACTGTAAATATCTACTTGAGTCAAAATTTCTTGCCTCCTTAATAAGTTTAAGTGGATAATTTTTATCAATGAATTGATTCTGCATTAAATCAGCATGATGATTAAAATCCTCATCCCTCATACAAATCATTCCCATTCTTCCCATTTGACGATTAGGAATAATATTAATCAAACAACGATAATGTCCACTGGAGAAATGTAAATACTGTATGAGCTACAGTCTACTGGTATAAATGGTAGAGATAATTGAACTATTCTAAGGAACTATTCTAAGAAATCAGAGTTTAAGTCCAAAATAATGTATCATGTAAACATGTAGATATTTTTTTATGCGGTAGCTCTCTTTCAATGTAAATGTATTACTGTATAGGTTATAATGTGTCAAATAAAATATTATATTGTAATTATTAAGTGGAAAACAAACAAAATAAATCAATTATAAATAATGAGAAGTAAACAAACAAAATATTCCTCCCGTAATTAGAACAGTTCTTAAATGGAGCTATTTTTCAATGACAGATTATCCTCACCAGTAATATTAGGGATACATTTATCAAAGTAATATGTTTTCTGGAGGGTTTAAAACTGCCACACATTTCCATCAAATTTTCCCTCCCAACCTCCAGTTTTATTATCCAGTGGTTTGGAAGATTACAATTTCTCCTGATTGGCTAGTTGTCTTTCAAGTAGGTGGGTATACAGTTATTAACTAATGTCACATCAGGAATCTTTCCTGAGCAGTACATAATCTTTCCTGAGCAGCCCATAATCTTTCCTGAGCAATCCATAATCTTTCTTGAGCAGTCCATAATCTTTCCTGAGCAATCCATAATCTTTCCTGAGCAATCCATAATCTTTCCTGAGCAGTCCATTTAATAACATTGGGTTGTTGATTTTTTTATCTCATTGATGATGACGGATCCAAACAAAAGGAAGAGTGTAGGTAAGCAATTTGATACTACTACTACACTACAGAAAACTTTACACAGCAACAGGTGCACCCAACATTTTAACATAACTAGCTGTTATCCCTGGTGCTACCTGGGGTTTGTCTTCTCACTCTCTCTCTTTCCTACATTTCCACTTTATCTTCCTCTCTCTCCATTTCACTTTCTCTCTCTCTCTCCCCCTCTTACTTGATGTCTCTTTTCGCTCTATTTCCTTTTACAACATCCCCTCCATTTCTCCCTCCTCTTTCAATTCCTCTATTTCTTTCTATCCTGCTACTGTCTCCTTTTTTGCCTCCCTGTCTCTTTTCACCTCTTCTTTGCCTATATCTTTTTCCCTCTCTCATTCTCCTGCCCCTCTGTTTCTGCATCTGTTTCTCTCCTTCCCCTCTATTTTTTTGCTCTTCTCTCCCCTCTCTTTTTTAGACTTCAGTATTCCTCCACCCTTTCCTGTCTTCAGGTCTTCCAGTTGCTCCATCAGACACTGACTGCAGTGTGCGCTGTGCACGTCACTGGGTTGGTCCAGTGGACCTAATGTGCATGTAAGTGTGCCTGGATTGTGATTTTAAACTTTATGGAAGCTAGTGTAATTATTTTGTATTTGTTTAGGTGGAGCGAGGACAGGGGAAGAGAGTGTGTGGAAGTTTTTATTTTTAACCACTTGCCTGGCACGGTCGTATCAGATACGACCGCACCAGGCTGGGCTTTCCCTGACATGGTCATATCTGATACAACCAATCAGAAATGCCCACTAGGCGGCTGTGGAAAGCTAATCTTCCCGCAGCCGCCTACATCAGAGGGACCTTCTGGTCCCTTTGCAAGCATGGCTGCCTTGTCAGCATGTCCCGATCACTGCTGGCCACAGTGATCAGGCAAAGTCAGCAACCCCCTCCTGGCGCACTGCCATTGAAGCAGCAGCAAAGGCTCATGTAGCCGCAGCTGTTGCTGTGACCTGATCACTGTGTCCAGCAGTGATCGGGCAGCTGGCCCCAGCAGCCACGGCTCTGGTAGCCGCTGCTGCTGCTCTGTACCCGGGCCGCCAGCAGGAGACCCTCCCGCTGCGGCTCCGGCACTACAGTGATCACTAGGTGATCCCTGTGTGGTGGAGGAGCAGCAGCAGCAGCTCTGGTAGCCGTCGCTGCTGCTATGTATCCGGGCCACCAGTGGGACATGCTCCCGCTGTGGCTCCGGAACTACAATGTACAGGAAGCAGCAGCCGCGACTCTGGCTGTTGCTTCTATGTACCCATGCAGCCCCCCACACACTCCCACACCGGCCTCAGCTCCTCCTCCTCGCCCCCCATGAAGTGTGTGTGTATATATATGTATATATGTGTGTGTGCATATACGCATATAAATATATATATATAGACACATACACACATATATATATATAAATGTGTATATATATATATGCGTATATGTATATATATGTATGTGTGTATATATATATATATATATATATATAGAAAGAAAAGGACGGCACTTGGAGACTAAATAACAAAAAACACACCTACAATCCTGTAGTCAACGTTTCGAAGGGTAAACTTTCGTTATCAAGACTGGAACATGATATGATTGAAATAACAAAACTTAAATACCTTATCATATCACCGACGTGTCTCGTGCAGTAAACTCAGATTCCCAGCTGAGGCCTGGTGACGTCACAAACGCGATGCGTCGACGGCCGGGATCTCCCAGGGAGGAGTGGTCAATAGTGAAACCCATCACCATGGTTACAATACACACACTGAAGGCACACTGGCATCCGTGCTTTCCTATAGCCGAATAAAATGCATGACATCAATAACAGAGATCTGACTGTGACCGTATAGCAACAACATATGAGGGAAAAATATACTTGTATAAGTAGCACATAAAAAAGCACTAAACAGGTCTGCTGTAATTAACAGACGAGTGTGGGGAAAACATGTTAGAGAAAACAAGTGAGAGACAATGTTTCATTAAGGCCATGGGGTTGTACAGTTTGTAATCTATGGATCCACTTGGCTTCCTTTTGTAGCAAAACTTGATCTCTATCACCTCCCCTTGGATTAGGAGGTACCCAGTCTATCATTTTATAACGAATCGTAGATAAGTTATGCTGATGGTCTTTAAAATGTCTAGGTACAGGAACGTCTGAATTTTTGCCTTCCAAAGCTGCTCTGATGCTGGATCTATGCAATGCCATTCTCTCCTTCATTTGCCGTGTGGTCTTGCCAATGTAGAGTAGCCCGCATGGGCATCTGATGAAATAAATGATGAACCTACTAGAACAGGTAAGTGCAAATTTGATGTGATACAACTTGCCAGATCTGGGATGGGTGAACGTATCTCCTGTTTCCAAAAAGCTGCAAGTAATACAGCCAGTGCATTTATAATTACCCGCTCTCTGGGTAAGGAAATGTGTTGGCTTGTCCTTGCCTAAAAAGCTAATATCATTTTTCACAACCACATCTTTGATGTTTCTACCTCTACGAAATGAGGGGAGAATGGATTTCTTATAAAGAGTAGGAGTTTGAATGTTTTCAGATACGATGGGCCAAATACTTCTCGCTTTTTTGACTAAATCAGAACTTGCTGTAGTGTAATTTTGAGTCCAGACAATCAATTTATTTTGTTCTTCTTTAGATTTACTTTGTAAAGCAATAGTTCTGTCCATAGATAATGCTCTTATCTTAGCTTTATTTAAGATTTTGTGTTTGTAGCCACGTTGAGCAAATTTCTTCATCATTAGATCAATTTGTTGGATAGCATCATCTGGTTCACTGCATATATGTATAATACGTAAAAATTGAGAGTATGGCAATCCTTGCTTGCAAGCTGGTGTATGGTGGCTGGAGGCTAGTAGCATAGTATTCCGATCCGTACTTTTGTAATAAATGGAAGTTTGAAGCTTACCAAATTCATTTTGTTTAATTAAGACATCTAAAAAGTGAATCTGCTGGTAACTGTATTGAGAGGTAAACTTGATGGGAGAGTCTTTTCTGTTGATATCATTCATCAAAACATTAAATGAATCTTCTGAGCCCTTCCATAAGATGAAAATATCATCTATATAGCGCAAAAAACAAACCATTTGTTTGATAAATTCAGGATTGGAGAAGAAAAAAGCTTCCTCAATGAAGAACATATATATATATTAGCAAAGCTAGGGGCCACACAGGACCCCATAGCACATCCCAACAGCTGTTCGTAGTACTGGCTGTTAAACAGAAAGTAATTATGTTTGAGAGTAAACCCTAAAAGTTGCATAAAAAAATCAATATGCGGACCCGTGTACTCCGAATTGTTGCCTATGAAGGTACGTACAACATCTAAACCATGATCTTGAGGAATGCTAGTGTATAGGCTACACACATCAACTGTACACATCAAATATCTATCAGTACTGGATGGTAGGTCACGTAGTTTACACAAGAAATCTTTAGTATCTCAGAGAAAGGTACTTTGTTTGCAAATTAAGGGCTGTAGATAAAAATCCAAGTATTGTGAATCCCATAATACAGCGAATTGCGTGCTGCAATTATGGGTCGCCCTGGCAGTTTTGCCGCATTTTTGTGGAGTTTAGGAATAGTGTAAATAATTAGGACCTTGGGATGATGTTCCATCAATGCTTCTCCAATCTGAATAGGGATAATCAGATCATTCATAGCTTCTTTGAGCACTTGTTGTAATTCAGATTGGTATTTATATGTAGGATCAGAATCAAGTTTCAAGTAGACATCCCTATTGGCCAATTGGTCCATAAGTTCATTCCTATAGCTTGATAAATCTTGAACAACTATGCCGCCACCTTTGTCCGCTGTGCGAATAATGATGTCTGTGTATTCACTCAATTGTTTCAATGCTAGACGTTCTGATGCTGACATATTGTTAATATGTTGTGTAGAGTGACAATGATCTCTCTCAATAATAGTATCCAGATGATGAATTAAACTTTTAATGTGGATGTTGTTGGACATAGGGGTAAAGGTAGATTTCTTGCGTACAGGGAGTAAAGTAGGATCCAAAATAGAGTTACCAAAGTGTTCTTGTAGTTTCATTCTTCTTTTGAATTTAAAAAGATCTATTTTCTCCTGAAAAATGTCCGGTTTTTGAGTTGAGACAAAAGACAATCCTTTATTATAATAGATATATATATGTGTGTGTATATATATATATATATATATATATATATATATATCCATCTGTATATATATATATCTATATATATATGTGTATATCTATCTATATATATGTGTGTGTATATATATGTGTATATATATATATATATATATATGTATGTGTATATATGTGTATATATATATATATATGTGTGTGTATATATATATATATATATATATATATATAATATATATATAGCAGAGCCTCTGATTAGGGATGGCAACCGACCATCGATGGTTTGCAAACCATCGATGGTCTGACTGAAAACAAGTGGTTTGCCATTGCTGGTGGCCATCAATGTTGCACAATCGATGCCAACCCTCAATCGATGTTTAGGAAACATCGACAAATGTGGTCTACACAGATCTCCTCGACCAATCGCTAAACAATCGATGGTTTCTAACGATGGTTGAACCATCGATGGTACAGTTGTCAATGGCCATCACTACAGTATAACATAAAAGTCGCTATTTTTATGGTATACTGTGTTTTAAAAAAAAATTGTTGCAAATAAAATAGTGATGGATAAGTTTAAAATTATGTTCTTGACCTAATTCAATCATAACAAAAACCGACAATTTTGGAGCGGTTTTTGGAAAAAGAATTTGTCAGTTAAGTGGTTAATAAGACTAAGTGGTAGGCACTGTGCAACTTAGCTCCAATATGCACATTTGTGTGCACCAGCATGATGACATATTATATAGATTATCTTTAGCATTCGTTTTTTTCATTACATCTTTACTTTTTTAACTTTTTGGGCTGTACTTCCTCTTTTTTCCCTGCATGTGGTCAGTGCATTCCTGTGTACCTTTTTCCTTCCTTCTATAATGCTACACATTTTTAGTTGTGGATATAGTTGTGATGTTGCTATTGGTTGATTTTCATGAGTGTCTTTTCATTTTTTCTTTCCTTTTAACAGGTTGTCAAGGCAAGATAGCAGGAAGTCAAGGGAAGCTACCTCACCTGTCGCAACCACCTTATTTGACATTTTTTCTATCAGGATCTCCTGTGGTTTCCTTAGATTTAATTTTCCTGTGCATTCTGCTGCTTTTTTAGGTGTAAACAGTGCTTGGTTGAAACCCTATTCTGCTTCAAACTGCATGTTTCTTTGGATGCTGAAATAATCATTCTACCAAAAGCTGATCTCATATTAGACGTTAATCATTGATTAATACTTGTCACAGTTTAATACACATTTGTTAGATAGTAATCTACTTTTGTTAAAAATTGTATAAATGTCCAACTGACAGCTTTGGGTACATAATATTAGTTTTGTAATGAATCCTTGATAAGCAAATTAATCTTAAATTATTATGTCGATGAATAAAAGATTATAATGTCACTAAAAGAAACAGAAATACAAGTTGTTTTAAACAAAGCATTTATTAACACAAATGATAAACACATTTCTGACCTCAAAAGACAAAAATATTTGTGATCATTCAATGGAAAAGCCACGTTTTTGTGTACATTACACTTCCTGTTTAGAGAAGGGAAAGATTTATCTTAGAACAAAGCAGAAAATATCTAGGAAATTGCAGTCAGACGTATGTAGCAACCAGCTATGTAGTTAACAAGATATATCAAATGGGAAAAACAGTCTGCATGTATTTAAATTCTAATATGAGGGTTCCCCAATGCTGTTCTAAGGAATCAGAGTTTAAGTCCAAAAGAATGTATCATGTAAACATGTAGATATTTTTTTAATGTGGTAGCTCTCTTTCAATGTAAATGTATTACTGTATAGGTAATAATGTGTCAAACAAATATTATATTGTAATTATAAGTGGAAAAAAAACAAAACAAATACATTTTAAATAATGAGAAGTAAAATTAAGAAAATGTATAAAAGTACACACGTATTCAGTTAAATCATTTGCAGAATATGTAGCAAATAAGTAGTATACTGTACTTGTAAAAAAATCAACAAATATAAATAATGAAACAGAATGTGCATTTAAGTCCTTAGAAGATTACTGCATAGTAATCCTCAATTGCTTAGGACAGTAGAGATCCCATATATGGGGATAAAATTTGGTCTCATATTCACCATCTACCAATGACACCCCTTACCCTTGGCTACCACAGCATTTGTCTAACAGCAGCTTCCTGAATTATCCTGACCCCACCACTCACCCAACACATGCACAGCTCTCAGCTGTGGGCATTTATTGCCCACCAATCTCCCTTCCACATAAGGATCAGCTTAGATCATAGATCGGGTCTTATCCTAACACTTTGCATACACATAGCATTGTATAATAAAATACACAAATAATTCAAAACATGGGCCTCCAAAAACTTCAAACAGCCCCAGTTCTAGACAGATTGGGTTCACATGCACTCTTGCAGGGAGACCAAGAGCTATAGTAGAAACCAGCCCCGATGGTCAGCGCAGTGCCTTGTGCCTCTATTTTTGGCAGAAGAAAAAAAGAAACAGAATGCTCCCTCCAAGAGACAGTGGAGCTCTTTTTAACCTCTTTGTGCTGTGAGGGCTGATGTAACTAACAAGTCTGGCATAACTGACAGCAACCAGGAGTCTCATTCACCACTAGCTAGCCACACGTGGTTTCACATGCTATCCTTTTGAGATTTGTTGATGGTAAATGGAATTCTCAGGGATTCCTGGATTTGCTCATATTCCTTAGTTATTCACAATGTGCAGGTGTTTTTTTTTTCCACCAAGTGGGTTAAGTCCTTGAGTACAGATGTGCATTCATACAGTAGGTTCATTCCAAGCAATGTAATAAACTACTTCACACACAAAAAATGTGAATGAATGAAGACAACCCTGATGTCCATTCACTTAGTTATCACTAAGGTTAAATCAAACATCATTTTAAACTGAAACTGGAACTTTATTCAGTTAAAGGGGTGGTTGTAAGAGGGCAGCATGTTGGACCTCTATGTGATATGTTTCTCCACCCATTGAGGTGCTCTTTCAGTTGCATCTGCTGGTTCCACATGAAGTTATCTACTCTGGGTAAACCATAAACAAAGGTGTTTTGTGTTGGTCATTGTAGGTGTTACAAAAATGGTTTATGCATTGTTGTGATTAAATGGTTTGACTACAATATACATTGGGGAATATGTTATTATTCAGAGAAAGACATGACCTTGTGCAGCACAGCCACACAGAATTTAGAATACAGTATCTTTGCTGACTCAAATAAATGGTCAAATGACACCACGCTCTAAACATCAGGTATCATGAATACTAGCCATGGAGTGCCAGAATGCAACCTATTGAAATGAAAGGTTGCATTCCCATAAATATTGGTTCAGCCCACAAAATCTCTGCATTCCTCTCTACCTCCTACTCTGTATTTCTACACGTTCTTCAAACTGAACATTTTCAACAAAATTTTTCCTTGTTGCAGTTGGAAACTATTATTGCAAATCTCTCACACACATATTGTTAATCCTAAAAAAATGCCTTTTCATATTGGATCAACCTTGTTTTATTTATCTTCCACTGCTGATACTGTTTTCTGGACTTAAAATAAACAATGTGGAAATAATTTCATGGCCATATATTAATATCTGTTTGCATCAGTAATTTTTGCTACTGTGGAAACTAAAATAGAACTATGTAACTAGTGGCTTCTGTCAGCTCAGCCCTTCATAATATGTCCAGAAATATTCATAATTTTCTGCTTTAAATTGTTAGTGAGCAATAGTTATTGCTTCCATTTCTCTTTCAGACGGGCACAGAAAATAAACACATTTGTATAACATTTTAAATAATGTATCCACTTTGTTCTGCAATTCATTATGTGAATGATAATGAGGTATTCTTATATTTCTTAAGAAGTGAATATATTTGCAGCAGCATGTGGTAGAACCTACATCATTAAAATGCAAACACCTTCGCTGACTGGAAAGGCAATTTATAGAAGCTGGGTTTTGTGTTGCAAATAATGTTGCATATTGCATTCATATTGTTCATAACTGATGTTATTTTAATTGATATTAACACTGATTTTTCATATACTCAAGATATATTTATAGATGCTAATATTTTAATTAATTGTAACACATTTTAAATTAAAATTATATGTCTTTGTTCAGTACATTGTATTTACTTGCACTGTATATAGGCACAGTGAATGAAATCATGGTTTTCTTTTAATCAGTATGAACGCCGGCAGACCGATAGCAATGGAAATCCCGACAGGGGATTTAGGTAAGTATAACTAACCCTACCCCACCCTAACCCTAACCCTCCCTTAGGGGTGCCTTGCCCTAACATTCCCCCCTAGTGTCTAATCCTAACCCCCTCTTCCCCGCAGCCTAAACCGAAGTCTCCCAGGGGGGTGCCTAACCCAAACCTCCCCCCGGGGGTGTCTAACCCTAACCTCCCCCCCTTCCCCTATCCTAACACTAACCCGGCATTGCGACCGTGGGCTTGATGACTGCATCCCATTTTTCTTAACTCTTTCAATCATTAAATATGTTGTGCAGACATGCTAACTTTCCCTAGTAAAATTTAGAATTAATAAGTCCGCACCCCTAAAGGATCTGGGGGGAGATTTAATAAAGCTCGGAGAGAGATAAAATTGGAGGTAAATAACACCAACCAATCAGCTCCTAACTGCCAATTTTCAAACACAGCCTGTAGACTGACAGTTAGGAGCTGATTGGTTGGTGCTATTTATCTCCAATTTTATCTCCCTCCAAGCTTTATTAAATCTCCCCCTTAGTTTGGGGAATAGTCACTACATGAAAACATTTCTGAAATTGTTTCCAACATTGTGGTATTAGATTGTTGTAAGCTAACTGTTGGACAATTATTTTGCTGTATCATCAGCTAATTTGTATTGGAAATAAATTAAGTTTGAATTAGAACAGCTGAAAAAGTAAATTTTATTTAGGCAGTGTTTCTCAACTCCAGTCCTCAAGGACTCCTAAGAGAGCATGTTTTTCAGATCTCCTAGTTGGAGCACAGGAGTATTCATTACTGGCTGATACATTTTAGAAGATCCACAGGTGCTAGTCATTTAACTTGTGATACTGAGGAGATATGTAAAACATGCACTGTTAGGGGTCCCTGAGCACTGGATTTGGGAAACCATGCATAAAGTATTCCGAGATACTAAATACAGAAATAATTTTCACCTCACTAGGAATGGGTGAGTAAATTCCCAGATATTCAGCTTATAATTTTTTATTTTTAACACAACCAGTGCACACTATATATTTTTCTTTTTGCATCCCTCATGCACCAGGGAGAATGAAAGTCTTCCATCACATGTAATCACATTTGCCAACACTCTTAATATGAGAATCAAAACAATTTAAACCATGACCTTAATCTGTCCAGGCTACACCCCAATGTTGTTTGGTCATGCTAGTACATGTCTCCTGTCAGGATGCAGCCTGGGATCAGCTGTTACTCACCTCTGCGATGGAGTCTACGGGCTCCTAAGCATCTGGACGTCAGCCATGGAGACATGTAGTTGCCTGTACAACTTTGCTCCTTAGTGGCTTTTCTACTGTGACAGCATCCCAGGCTCCGCTGTGTTCCTTTCCAAGGGTACTCTGGGCCTGATTCAGACCCGGCGCTATGTGCGGCCGCTCGCTCAAAAAAAGGGGCCGGATATTTAAATTGAGCGCTCGCTCTTTGCGGTGTGAGGACGCCTCTATGTCTGTGCGTGTGCCTGCTAAATGCACTCGCTATTTTTTCAAGACGCCCCTTTGCCGTTCGCAAATCACGTCATCTCTTGTTTTTATTAGATTAATTGGGAACATCGAATGGCATCTGAACTGTCCGCAGCAGGTAGGAATTACTTCCCGTAATCACTGCGTGCAGTTCAGGCTAAAGGACAACCAAGTGACGTGATCGATGACGCTCCTTTGCTAATTATGCACTCCCATTAAATGCCCTTTTGACCGTTGGGCACGCCTGCATTCGCACAACCACTCCCCCGTTTTCAAACACCTTCCCCTGTTACCACCCACAAACAGCACATTCTGTCACTCAAAATAGCAGCCCCTCTGTTTTACGAGCACACGATTTCCGACCGCAATGACTGGTTTGTGCATGCGCATTGCGAACCATACTCATGCGCAGTTGTGCGACCATCGCTCAGAGCGAGCATGCGGATGCTTACGAGTGGGTCTGAATCAGGCTGGACGCTCTGACAGAGCGCTCGCTCTGAATCAGGGCCGGCCCTCTGGTTTTTCAGAACGGCCTCCTGGCTGCTCGCATAGCTGTGGGTGACCACCCGCAGCTATAGCGAGCGGCCATGATGATGGTGGTGATGCTCAAGACCATCGCGACCATCGGGCTTGCGACGAGACCCTTGTGGTAGGGTCTCATTGCCGCAAGTCCAAGAGTGCTTTCGGCTCTAACAGAGCTGAAAGCACTCCCACTGACATCACTTGTGATATCAGTGGGGCCGGCAACAGATGGTAGGCGTTCCCATGGGAATGCCTCCGTCTGGGCAACCATGCCCCCGGCCCGCCCACCAAAGGGGGCGTGCTGTCACTCAACATTGACAGCATGCCCTCTTTGGTACGAGACCTGGAGCGACAGTTTGCCCGTCGCTATCCGGGTCTCATGCATGCGCACGATGGAGCCAGCTCCGTCGTGCGCATGCGCACTGGGCCACCATCAACCCGCTTGCGAGCGAATAGTGCTCGTGAGCGGGTCTGAATCAGGCTCTCAGTCTGTACTTCTAAACCCCTTCCTACCTAGTGCTGGAAGCACTATACATCATCTCATACCATTTGTGCTCTTTACAATCGCTATACAGTGTCTCAAACCATCGGTCCTGCTGGAAGCATTATACAGCGTCTCATACCATCAGTGCTGCTGGAAGTACTATAAAGCATCTCATACTAACTATCGATTACCATTGATTCTCAGTGTCTCATTCCAAGTGCTGACTACCATCGATTCCCAGTGTTTCATATTAAGTGCTGACTACAATCTATTCTCAGTGTTTTATACCAAGTGCTGGCTGCCATCACCACTCAGCATCTCATACCAACTATCAATTACCATCGATTCTCAGTGTCTCATTCCAAGTGCTGACTACCAACGATCCTCAGTGTTTTACACCCAGTGCTGGCTACCATCACCACTCAGCATCCCATACCAACAATCGATTACCATTGATTCTCAGAGTCTCATTCCAAGTGCCAACTACCATTGATTCTCAGTGTTTTACACCAAGTCCTGATAACCATAGCTATTCAGCATCTCTTACCAAGTGCTAATTACCAGTTCAACTCACCTATCAGTCTTTGCAGTATCATCCTTGCTCATCAGTGATTATACAGTCCTCCCATATCTATCTTTGTGATTTCTCCAGGTACCTGCCTCAGGGTCTGCAACTTGTTCACTTGGTGCAGCAAAACTCACATCCCGCTTGGAGGGGTCAATGGTGAATACCATCGAGTGGACTAGACTCTGCACCTCGGGTAGGTCTCACCAACACCTGGGAGAGACGTATGAAGAGGACATATATATTGCCTTCCTGTTTCCAATCACTCGCTATCCTTTGACCACCGGCCCAAGTTCCTACAGTTGTAGCCAATATACATCCAGGCATGACATCTCCTTTTGCCATGGAAAATCAGGACTGTCCCATAAAAAAACATTTTTTAGTTTGCTCTTTTCCATATATTTTTTTTATATCTCTTGCATCAGTCTTTTATTAGTTTTTAGGAAAATTATTCAGTTTTTTTTTGTGTGGAAGGCTACACTTGTAGTTACACAGCAGCTGGTGGCCTAAGCCTATATATCCCTCATTCATATGTCATATGAATGCAGATAGGGTAATCAGAACTCTTCTGGTAGAGGAGGTTTAGGTAGGGTTCCTAGCATGTCAATAGACAGCCTTCACCTCAGTGTAGACAGGTAGGATCCATTTGAACATCCAAGGGCACATGCTTACACTGGTAGGCGGGAGTCTATAACACTGCCACATATCCTATAAAGAATAAGAAGACCCTATCTATGGCAAGTAGGATTGTATAACCAGTGGCAAATGCAGGATTTCTAGAGAGGGGTTTCCAAATGCTTGATTTTAGAGTGAGTGTGGCCAGTCCATAAAGACGGTAGAATTAGCACTTAACCAGCTTTAATATGCATCATACAAAGTATATTGTGTGTCATAATTCCAGCATATAGAGGACCAGCAATCACAGTAAGTCATTTGATGTGGCAGTAGGGCCATCCTGCCTGAGCTGAATGTTTTTATTTTAGATGTGAGCTCCATTCCAGAGCATTAGAGCAAGTTCGGGAGTCTGGTGAAGCAGCAGAATAACCTAGCACTGCCCTGGACATATATGTACATATTGGGCTCTTTAGCAGCACATCACTAATGCTGGGCATACACTATGCAATTATCTGTCAAATACCTGTCCACTCTGGCTGGTTGGAATGAAAACCTTGTAATGTATGGGTGCAAATGACAGTCAATCATATGATCTTAAACACTGGAAAATGGACAAAAACAATTGTTCAAATTGGTTATATTAATTTGATTTATCCAGTTTATCTGAATTACCATTTTTATCTTGTTTTTCAATGTTAGTGAGCAAATAGTCAATTGTCATTTGCTCCCATACATTACCAGATTTTCATTCCAACCAGCTAGATTGGACAGATAACTGACAGATAGTGTATGCCCGGCTTAACAGTGAATGTTTTCCAGATCTCCTAGTTGGTGCACAGGTGTACTTATTACTGACTGATACATGTTAAAAGATACACAGGTGGTTCTAATTATTTCATTTGTGATACTGTGAAGAACATGCAGCATTAGTAAAATTCTACTACATTACTATTTCTATTGTGGTCATGGTGTGGGCTGGGGAGGGGGGTTTCCAGGCAGACGGATTCCCCCCCTGCATTTGCCTATGATAACATTACCCAAACATTGGACACGAAGCCCAAGCTCCCAAAGGGCTGAAAGGGGTTGTTTCTGGTACCCTCTTCTAACATTTTGTGGCATGATAAACTAACTCTCCTTGCCTTTTATGGGGTTGTTCCTAGTTGCATATTGAGTGGTGTTGGGCTCCCTAAAAGCGCTTTTAGCATAAATGCTCTTTAAAAGCACTTGTAGCATAATGGGGTATTCAATATACTGCAAATTTGCTTTGTGCCAAATCAGTGGAGGACAGAAAAACCTTCTACAATGGTATGGGTGCCTCACATACAAAGGGATGGGTGCAGCTAATCACAGATATTTGAAAGCACATTTATTGGAGTGATTTCTGGTTAGAAACACTTGTGTTCTGTTAGGAGAACATATTTGCTTTACTTTTATTTAAATGCATGGTCTTCGTTAACATACCTTTGTATTCTGTGTCCAGGTTTAGCAGCTGGACAGTTGTAACATCACAAAAGTGAGATTAAGGGGTAAATTTGCTAAGAATCGAGTTTGGTTGTTTTTGCAAACTCAAGCGAATTTAGCCTTTTTTTTCAAACTTGCAAATTTACTAAGAACAAACAGGTGTGAGTTTTCTCTTCTCACTGTTAAAACTCATGCAAGTTTGCAAACTCAACTAAACTCACCATCGGCCAAACTAGGAAGTACTTTACATGGAAAAGATGAAACTCGCAAATTTACTAAGAATCAAGTTTACAATCCCAGGTGAGTTTGTAGCAAATTAAATTGTTGAATTGAAGTTTTAAACACTCACCTCCTGAGCTGCAAGTTTGGCAGAAACATACACAGATCAGTGTGATTTGTGTATGTTTCTTGCTGAATACCTAACATAAAGTGTTTTCATTATAAAAAAATGACATAGGGTCCCCCCCCTAAAGCATGACCAGCCCCAGACTTGCCAGCCAGTCCTGGTTCCTAAAATTATGGGGGAAAAAATGAATAGGGTTCCACCATGATTTAAGAACCAGCACCAGGCAGCAGGGCCAGACCTGGTTTTAAATATAGGGTTAAAAAAAATTGTGTGAGGTTCACCCTATATTTAAAACCAGCTCCAGACCCTTTTTAGCAGGGGACTGATGCCACAGCCAGGGGAGCCCTTTCACCGGGCCCCCCAGCCGCAACATCAGCCCTGACCTCTAGTCAGCCCAAGCCAGGTATCCTTGGGGAGTTGGGTCCCCCTCCAATAAAGGGTTCCCCCTCTCCAGGGCACCCCTGGCCAAGGCTAATGGCCTGGGGCTATCCCCGCCACCCCTGGGCGGTGGGTGGCAGGTTGATAGTGTAGGTGTAGTGTGTAAAAATTAGATTAATTCACATTGTCATTACAGTGGAACTACAGGTCCCAGCAAGCCAACCCCGCATGCTGGTATTTGGAGAACCACAGGTACCAGCATGCGGGGCATTAAGGGCTCAATGGTACCTGTAAAGAAATGTGTAAAAAAACACAACACACACCGTGAAAATAAAGATTACTTACATACATACATACTTACATGCTCCCAGATGTTCACATCCCCTTCTCAACGTAAAGTATCCAATGGTTGTACCTGTAAAAAAAGATCTAATACTCACCTTTTGTCCCTGGATGTTCTCCGCAGTATTCCAAAGAGGGCCCCAGAGACACTGTAACAAGACGCTACAGCATATTGTTACAGTATCACTAATGACAGAGTCGGACTTGAGCTATCATTAGTGCTGGGGCGCAGTGCAGGCAAAATCTTGGAGGTGGGAGGACGTATTCAGCTGGCATGAGAGGTGGTGTGCATTAGTTGAACGAAGAGAGCGTAGAGGAGAGTGAAGATCAGAGATGAATATGGGGGTAGAGTGGGTGAGGGCTTTGTAAGCGAGCGTGAGAACCTGATATTGGGTTCTAAAAGGGAAGGGGAGCCAGTGGAGGGCTTGTAGGAGAGGGGAGGCAGATGTAGAGCATTTGGAGAGGAAGATAAGCCATGCAGCAGCATTAAGGATGGACTGGAGAGAAGAGAGATGGGATTTGAGGAGGCCAGATAGAAGGATGTTACAGTGTTCCAATCTGGAGATGACCAGTGAGTGTATGAGGGTTTTTGTAGCATCCTGGGTGAGATAGGGTCTAATCTTAGAAATATTTTTGAGATGGAAACGACAGGACTGTGAGAGGTTCTGGATATGTGGTTTGAAGGAGAGCGCACCTTGGGACTAGATGAGATAGTTATTGCATCAATTGATAAAGAAATAGTGGGAGGTGAGGTTATGTGAGAGGGTGGGAAGACAATCAGCTTTGTCTTAGCCATATTAAGTTTAAGATAAAACTTTCGTTTCATGGTGTGTGTGTCTTGTTTTTTTTACACATTTCATTACAGGTGAGCTACAGGTACCAGTGGCCCATTAATGCCCCGCATGCTGGTACTTGTGGTTCTCCAAATACCAGCACATGGGGAGGCTTGCTGGGACCTGCAGTTCTACTGTAAAGACAATGTTGTTAATTAAATTTTTAACACTACACCTACACTATCAACCCACCACCCACTGGCCAGGGGTGGCGGGGATAGCCTCAGGCTATCAACCTAGGCCAGGAGGGCCCTGGAGAGGGGTTCCCCTTTATTGGAGGGGTCCCCAACTCCCCAGGGATCCCTGGCCTGAGCTGACTAGCGGTCAGGGCTGATGATGCGGCTGGGGGGCCCAGTGAAAGGGCACCCCTGGCTGTGGCATCAGCCCCCCACTAGAAAGGGTCCAGTGCTGGTTATAATTTTAAGGGTACCCCTACGCAATTTTTTTTACCCCTGTAATTAAAACCAGGACTGGCCCTGCAGCCAGGTGCTAGTGTCTAATTTACAGTGGAACCCTACTCATTTTGTTCCCCGTAATTTTTGGTACCAGGGCTGGCTGGCAAGCCCGGGGGTGGTTATGCTTTTGGGGAGGGACCTTATGTAATTTTTTTCTAACTTTTAACAATTATTTTACAGGTTCAATACACAAGCAACCTTCACATATTTCACTGATATGTGCAGGCTTCCAGTATGTAATCTCATCTAAACTCGCATCTAAACTCGCAATTTTGGGGGAAAAAAATCTCACTTTGCTTCACCATCGGAAAACTCACTTTCAGCTAAAGTCACTTCTTAGTAAATTTGCGAGTTTTAAAAGGGAAAACTCTCCCGAGTTTTGGTGAAGCAAAGTGAGTTTAAACACAACCAAACTTGATTCTTAGTAAATTTACCCCTAGTTCAGAGTTTTAAAGGCAAACAAAACCACACAGAAAAACAAATTTGCACCTTGGTAAAACCATGTTGAACTGCAGCTTAAAAATGTGATTTAGCGTTGTATGGAGCTTATTCTAGTTGCACTTTAACTTACACTGTAAAAATAAAGGTATCCAGTATTTGTGGGCTACAGGCAAGTAGCATTTGCCCTGCATGCAAAATAAATATATTTCCTCCCAATTCAGGGCAACATGGTTTATCCAGGTATAAAATTACTTATTTTTTGATTTGCTCCCAATTCTGATTCAGCCCCCTAGTAAGAGGCAAAGCTTTGCTGAGCTTTACTGACAGCAGATGACAGTTTCTCACTACTCCTGCTCAGCACTGAAGGATGCCAGAGTTAAATGTACCAGACATGACTGTACTTATCGCAGAGCTGTCAGTTGTTTATTGAACAATTCTGCAATAATTAGTTTAGAGCAATGAATGATAACAATTACAGAGGCTTTTTTAGTAGTAGCAGTTACTTTTACTTAATTATTTTTGAAAACAAGTAACAGATGGCAAATGTAGTGACTATAACATATTAATTCCTGAACTTTTACTACAGTATATGTGCAATATTAATTATGTCTCTATTTGTAAAATGGGTTTATTTTTAATTGGCTTAATTATTGCAGAAAACATTCACTTTGTACATATTTCCATCTTCAGATATAGCTAGCACAAATAAGTGGGTGTAGCAACTTACAAGAGATGGTGAGTGCATATAAACTACAGACTGCTTCAGATTTATTATCATCAGTCCCTCTCTGGTGCACTATACTGTGAGCTCCTTGTTCATCACTCCTTACTGTCTGCCACTATTTCCATCAGGAAACTGCATTATACAGACTAAAATATAAACTTATTCAACTTTGTGCCAATCATAGAGCACAGCTCATGATAATCCTTTATATTATAATGAACACACTGTGGCGGCCAGTGTATGCCTGTTTACCTGTATGACTTCTATTTCAATATGAGGATCAACAATACCTTTATACTGTATACAGACAATATATTGCTGTATCTAAATTTCAGTTTGCTGTTCACATTTGTATTTTTCCATACAGCTATTATACTGTAGGTTAAATTATGCTACTTTTAAAAATACATTCCAAAACATTTCATAATATATCACTATGTTAAAGCATATTTATGTTATCTCCTATATCTTGTCACTAATTTTGTCCTATATTTTAAGTTACTGGTATAGAGAGAAACACTGCAATATCACATAGGTTTACACTGGTGAACATAAGCACTGACAGCTTTGTCCCTTTTTTAACCATACAGTATGGCAGTGGTTCTCAAACTGGGTGCTATGGGGCACTTGCAGGGGAGCCACGGGTTGGTATCCATGATCAAATAAAATTATTTATGGCCAATGTAATATGCAAAAACAGTGCTGGTGGCTGCCAATCATAAAATGTGGACAAACAGAACCAAAACCCTGTCCACCACCAGATGACTGGACCTAGGAATAACAGGTACTGTAAGTATAATTTACTTAATGTATCAATTTTTGCTGAATTTCTCAATAAGAAACTAATAGCCTAGGAGTGTGGTGTTCAAAATGTTGATACTCTAGGGTGCCGTGATTCAAAAAGTTTGGGAACCATTGTAGTATAGTGAATTTCTATTGCTCTGCATCTGAAACATTTATACAGGGGAATCAGAGTACAGGCATATTTTTATATATACTTGCAAAAATCTCATATTGGAAATAGGCATGGCTCATAAAAGTTAAAATAAATATACAGATCAACAAATTGGTAAGTGACTCAGGAAGTACCATAACATATATACTAGTTCTTTTGTATATTTCTAAGTCACTTATGGTGGATGGCTTTGAAATTACAGAGAGTTTCTGATTAGACACTCTAACCAAGAAACTTGAAATAACGACTCAAACAACAACTATTGGAGTGAATGAGGTCACAGCTTTTATTTTATAACTAATTAAATTCTTGAATACATTTCAGTGTGGCAAGAAGGCATTGCCCACTGTCAACAGCCAGAATATAATTAATGAACCACTAAAAGGGGTGGCTCAAAGCCCCAACCCAACGCAACCAGGATTATCCAGGTACCACCTGCCCTTACATTGCCAGTACTGGCCCTGATCCTAATGCCATGTACACACTGGGATGATGTTGTTACTGTAGCGGAAAAGTTAATTTTGCATCAGCATGGGCATAACTGCACATGATATTGTGTTGGTATAAACATGTAACTTTCCCTTGTAAATTGGTATGTAGCATCCTTTGTATGTGGGTAGGTGACAAAAGCCCTGTGGACTAATTCCCCTTTGAAGATGAGCAAGAGAGATCATAGGAAGTTCTGTTTTCCTGCATCAGCCATGAATACTTCCAATTGTATATGGCATATAAGAAAAACGTCCTTGGAAATTATAGGACATCTGGCCATCGCTGTAGGCCATACCCCCCCCAGTATATCATATAAGCACTATGACGCTGCATACTGTATTTATTTAGACTAAAATCACAAATGGGTAACCTTGCAAAATCCTCTTATGCCATTTTTCAACCTTCATTTGTCGATACCAACCTGGTGGGATTAGCTTCCTTGATCATAACAGGCATGTTTGGTCAAATGCAACTCAAGCACCAAATGGACAGGCTTCTCATACATAAGTCCACTCTAGTTATTTGAAACACTTTGTTTTTTGAGATAATCCTTATAATTTCTGTGATGTGATGATTTCACCATTCAGTTCCTTCAATAAAAAATGGCTGTAATATACCACTATATATGTGGGTACAACACAATTCTTTATCAAAATTGTGTCAGACAGTCTATAAGAAGTATATGAAATATTTTTAACCAGTTCACTGCAGATTCACCATTCCAATAAATTTTCCGTTCTATCTGCAGTGAACTGGTTAAAAATATTTCATATACTTCTTATAGACTGTCTGACACAATTTTGATAAAGAATTGTGTTGTACCCACATATATAGTGGTATATTACAGCCATTTTTTATTGAAGGAACTGAATGGTGAAATCATCACAGCACAGAAATTATAAGGATTATCTCAAAAATCAAAGTGTTTCAAATTACTAGAGTGGACTTATGGAGTAGTGGTATCATCATGATCTTCATATAGAATTATTGTGAATATATTGATTGCAATTGCTTTTGAAGTTTTTTGAAATCCCATTGGGAGCGCACTAAAACTTTTTTTCTTTTGCCTGTTTAGTGTGATTAGGGTGATTAAGTGATAATCACCATTGTTCTAAGTGCTGCCCTATTTAATGTGGATCGCGTTTGTTTAAATTGCCTTTTTGTTCTCATACATAATGCCAAACACAATGATGAAAAATGTTTAGTACCAGACTTAAAATCCCTCTGCCCCCTTCCTGATCAGAGCTTTTGTTTTGTGTGCTGCCACATTAATAGTTCATCCACCCGTTCAAGAATTGAAATGGGCAGGTGCGACACCGGCATTACTGCCGTCAGTTGGAGGGCCCAAGGACAATTCCATCTTGCACCTTTTTTCTCTGCATTATGTGCTGTTTGGGGCATTGCTGACTGTCTTTTTGTGTATATGATAAACATTATTGTTATAGTTTATTAAACTATCAACCTGTCTGTCACTGCAGCGCCATCCTTTTTCCTAAATGTGCCATGTTAGTAACTGAAATGCCACAGCCACTGAAGTCTTCAACATGTGGTTGCTGAATGCCAAAAATGTCCAGAAATTTTTATGGCCATAGACAGCATCTCCAATGTGGAACCACCAAAGAGCTCAACTGGGGCAAGGACTGATGTAAATTATTAAAATATTTTTTGTAAATGACTCCCCTCCTCCCTCATAAATTTGCTTTGGAATCCAAAAGTTAAGTTAAATTTACTATGAATCAACCATTCCTTTCCCTGCTTTCAACTACATACATACTCCAACTCCATCAGGCATCTTGATTAATAAAAACATTTGTTTCCTGATGTGCCATGTTGGAAGTTGAACTGCCATGTATTTGTGCCACCCACTGCTGCAACTTAGCTTAGTCAGCCAGCTAGCTTGGTGCAATGTTTTGCTCTAAACTGGATGAAAACAATATTGTGAGCTGTGAGGTGGTAAAAATTAACTGGAAACAAGTGGAAATTAATGATATTGAGGTTGATAATACTTTCGGAAAAAAAGCCCAAATTATAGGGTTTTAGCAATTTTTAGCAATTTTTGAAAAAAAAAATACAGAACCAAAGCATGTGAGGGTGATTTTGCAAAACCAAAACACAAAAGTTAATCCAGATCAAAAGCAAAACACGGGGGTCAGTGCACATCTGTAGTACAAAGCTGCCGCAATATGCCTGCCAAGCTTGCTATTACCCTTAAACTGCACCAACAAGAGAACAAACTTACAGGGATGTGCTGCTGCTCCAGATGCCGGGGGCATTGAAGAAGCTGAAGTTGTATCAGTGAAAGCCTGAAAACATGACCTGATTGAGCAGCCTGGACAGGCATCACCAAAACACCTTGTACCACAGATTCAGTTGACTGGTCCGAGTCTGGGATTCTGCTACCAGAGAGGGACAGATGAGGTAACTGAAGCTGGGAAAGAAGTAGTATCAGAAGGAGGAAAAACATGGGTTGGAGTTAAAGATAAAGAAGGAGCAGAAATGACAGTAGAGACAGGCAGGGAGATGGAAGATGAAGAAGACAAAGTGGGCTGGGTGATCAGGCCAGAAAGCTAGAAAGAAAAACCAGGCCATGAGTGAGTGACCCAGCTGGCCGGGGCTCAGGCCAGTGGCCGATCCAAAGGGGGGCGATCAGGGCGATGCGTCCTGTAACACACAGCCCCAGCCCTGCCCAGCCAACTGATTCTGCAGGGAGTCAGTAGGAGCAGTGCAACTCTCTGGGGTGGGCAGAGTAGAGGCCGGGCTCAGGACAAGCTGCTGGCACCAGCCGGGATCTGGCTGTGGCAGCCACATACAAGCAGGCATTCAGCTCAGTCAGCTGTCAGCCTGAGGCACCCAGCCAGCCAGAGGAAGAGGAGAGGCATTGGATTTGTGTTTTATCAAGCATGACCAAAAGTGGATAATGGGGAAAAAATATATAAGGGGTGAGCCAGTGATGGGCATAACATATATTTGGGTGAGGGAAGGGGGTGATGGGAACAATATAAATAGGGGTCAGGGGAGGGAGTAATTGGCATAAGGTATATAGGGTTGAGGAATTGATGGGCAGAAATATATAGGGGAGAGGGGAGGGGGTTATGGGCATATTAGTGATGATGGAGTGATGGGCATAAAATATATATGGGTGAGGAAAGGGAGTGGTGGACATAATATATATATAGGGGTGAGTGGGGAGCAGGTAGTGGGCAATAGGCATAAAGTAAATAGGGGTGAGGGAGTGATGGGTATATAATATATAAAGGGTGAAGAGAGTGAGTGATGGGCATAAAATATATAGGGGTGTGGGTAGGGAGCAATGGGCATAAAGTATATAAGGGTGAGGAGAGGGAGTAATGGGCATAAAATATATAAAGGGTGAGGGGAGTGAGTGATGGGCATAGCATATATACTGTATGAGGTGAGGGGAGGTGCTGATGGGCATAAAATACATATTTGGTCATTTAGTCACTATATATAGTCACTACATTGTAGAGACAAGTGGAAGATAAGAGAGTGAATTGCCTCATGGAGCCGCTTTGGAGAGAGGGCAGAGGGCTTAGAATGGGTCATAAAGACAAGGGCGAAGAGAGGGAAAATTGTAAAGAAAGGGAAATAAAAGAAATAGTAAAAAGATAAATAATGACTGTACAAAAAGTTATGATGTGAGGCAACTGTGGGGAAATGGGAGGATCCAAGACTGGTAGTGGGAGGTGAATGGAGTAGAATGGGGTGGGGTATGGATTAATTCTTAACCCCCCCACCCTAAAAGAAACGTCTAGATCTGCCCCTCGCTTAGCCACAGGAGAATCAATGGCTGGCAGGGGGGAATTTAGAGGCTGTGCATCATCGATCAAACACCAGAAAGGGGGGGAGGACTGAATGCCTTGTATTGGGTATGTTGAGTGAGGAGATGAGAAAAAAAGGAGGAAATATTAAAAGTAAAACTGAGAAGAATAATAAAGTAAACAATACAGGAAAAACAGAGACACACACAGGGAAATACTGAAGAAAAAGAAAATAAAACAGATAAAGGAAACATTTAAAAGAAAATGTTGTAGAAAAAAACAAAGCACTGGATATTATCCACTGGGAATCCAAAATGGAAAGAGTAACGCTTCCTGTCAGAACCCATGTAAGAACAAACCTAAAACATCCCCTAAACTCTCCCCAATTGGACCCTAATTATCAACAAAAAATGCACCTGTCAATCACCTCCCTACAGTTCCAGAAATTTAGAAACCGCACACTAAGGGCACTTATTATTGCTTCACATTTATGCAGCCCTCACTATTTTTTATATACAGTATATTAATGAAGTTACAACATACTGTAATATTCCCTTAAATTCACCACTATTATTATATTTGTACATTGAGATTACAAAGTAGACAAATTAATAATCACAGCACAATTTTTAAATAGACTTTTTTAGTGTGAAAGTAACATGAAATACAATATCAATACATTCACATACAGTTGATCTGAGGATTTGCTGAATTGCTTTATTTGTACTGTCAAGTGCCTGCCACATCTGTGTTTCCTGTACTTATCAGATGCTTTTCAAACCACTCTTTTGCTCTTCATGTAAGTGGAAATTGTAACAACAGAACCATTCCAAGCAAAGATTTATCCTCTGTCGTTGCCCTTGAAGACACCTCACATTTACAGAATGTAGTAAATCCCCATCGGATTCAATTGAAGCAAAAAGGAGCAAGTGGCAGATGTATTTTTAAGGAAAATATGTCTGCAAATAAAGCATTTCTATAAGGTCACCAACAATCAGCTTGCGGATAACAGCTGTAGTTTATAATACGACTTCCAACAGCAGTACATTACTGTGTCTATGTGGTGTTACACTCTTTACACAGGAATTTATATAGTGTATGTGCATATCAGGGGTCACATCACAGGTGAACTTTTGCGGATATGTGAGGCAGGAAATACTGTGTAGTGTGTAATATTTTGGATGAGATTCATAATTACGACTTGTGTTTAACTATAAATTAGCCTGATAGCATGCTAGCATATGTGCCAAATGTGGTCCACACCTTTCACTTCCAGAAAGTAATCTACCAAAAACTATTGTGTTTTTAAATTGATACTTTTATTGTGTGTTTCTATGCACAAAAATACTTCCTAACCACTTAGTACCCTGTAGCGTCTGTACTGCTGTTGTTCATCATGAGGGTAGGAATAAAACATGTATTTGCATATGTCTCACCAGCTAGATTAGTCACATCTCCACTTGCCACTAAGGGGCGTTCTCATGTAGGCTAAGTTTAGCGAGAGCGTGAAGACGGAATTAAAGCCTATGCTGAGTATTGGTCTGATCTCAGGTACATTACTTGCACCAAGGATTGAACTGATGCAAGTGCGTGCTAGTAATGATGATGACAATTTACCAAGTGAACAAATAGAAAATATTGCATATATATGTACAACTCAGCATACGGGCTGCTGCCTGTATTTAGTTCAGTGCATGGCATGCAAGTTAAATCCCGGCTGACATGCATACAACTCTTAATCATCCCCATAGTGTGCAAGTATAGGGATCAGTCAGCATAAGTGCCTGTGCAGTTTCTGCGATGTTCAATCAGATAGACTGCATGGGATCTCGTCTCAATCTCTACCTGCTTCCCCTTTTTCACTGAGAAGAAACAGTACAGACAAGATGAATAAGCATCTCGTCTGCCAGAGTGGGGGAGTGAATACTCCCCCCTGCGGAAATTCCTGCCAGAGCCTTACTCTGTGTCTTACCTCTGGCTGGCTCCTCTGGGCATGCACAAGAACTCGCAAGCATCACAAGATCTCACGTGCAGCCCAGAGCCCAGCAGCAATGCAGCCAGGGACAGTGCTGTCCCTGCTGTGGTGATAGGGGATCGATAGGGATAGGAAAATCGATTGTTGCAGATGTTGGAATGGTCACAGTGCCACTGACCATTCACACATTGGGTGGCACATCGGCGCACTATCTTGCAGATAGCAGTGCATGTAATGACATAATGCCCCTGTCATTTACCACCCAGCCACACATTAATACATGGGGGAGAAGTGGTACCAGCAGACATAACGTGCTCTGATACTACTAATCCCCCTTTTCACCGGATAATACATCTCAGTCGATCTACTAACTAATCAGCTTCTAACTGTCAGTTTACAGGCTGTGTTAGAAAAATGACAGTTAGGAGCTAATTGGTTGGTACTTTCTCGATCCATTTTATCTCTCTCCAAGGCTTAGTACATCTCGCCCATAGTACCGCATTTATTAGCATCACAGCTATTTTATATAAAGTTGCTCTTGTTTATTTGCATTACTTAATTAACAATTCAACTTGTGTAACTTCAAGAAGCAAATTGCTATTTTATTCTTAAAGAGAAAAATTATAGATGTTAAATTTTATTTAATTCAATTAATTGTTTTGTATTTGAATATATTTTATAAGGAAAATCTGATTTTCACTTTATATGAAAACATATTTAATATTTATTAATAACAATAGGGACAATATTCACTATTGTAGATATTAAAGCATTTTCTTCTTATTATAATGTATACAAATAGGGTAAAGTGACTTTCACTTTTTTACTATCACTATCAAGGCACATCTTCAGGCTGGCTCTACACTCAATGTGATTATTATGGTGAAGTGCACAGCATGTGCAGAAATTGTTAGCTGAGGTTGCCAGATGACAAAGCTTAGAACATTATTCCTAAATCAACATATTGAAAGGCATCAGATATGATCATAACCACCTAGGTATGTGTAATATGTATGTGTAAAAAAATGTTTTGGTCTAAGAGTGACTAAAATTATTACTATTACTAACTTCTAAGATTTAGTTCAAGTGCTGACACTCTTAAGGAGTCTTTGGTATTACTCCTTAACTGATTCCAAAATGTAATCACAAATTATATTAAACAGAGTTACTTTTAGCTAAATATTTCCCTGCATAAATGTAACATTATAAAGCCAAGTCTATCTGACATGTGGATTATTATAAGAAAACAAAAACAGAATTGTATTAGGTAGAGTTTAATATGACAAATAGTTGCTTATGGAATGCTTATATAATAAAAATGGTGATAACATGCACAAATTTAAATGAAAAAAAAAACAATTTTCTTTAAATTAAGCAGGAAAAAAACTAGAAATATACATAGTACACTTACACACTTTTGTGTATTTTGCAACCACATTAACGTTAGAGGCTGTGAACAATTTATCAGCAGAAGATTGAGCTCCAGAAAATTACAATTTCTAAAATAATTTAATTACTTTTAAAACTCTCTTCCTTCTCAAACCCCCTTCTTCTGTGACATCACAGCTAGAGATGTGCTAGTATGCTATTCTGTTTCACAGTTATTTTAATGTGCTATGATCAAATTCAGTTCTTGTAATGAGTTCCTATATAGTAAATCTCTCTACTAGGATATAGCAGAGAAATTACATTAAATATAAAGTTATGATTGGTCTGCATATATGTATCAGAAACATGATTAAACTAGAGTTAAAAAAGAAAAACATTGCAAAAAAACTTTGCACTTCACCATGATTTTTCCCGTTTAACTAACTCATTTTTTAGATCTTCATTCCGACCAGATCTGAACTGATGGCATTTAGCTGCTTTATTCAAATATGTTTCCTCCATCTAATTGCTGAACTCAGTGGAATAATATAACACTGAACAGGACCCTTGTGGTATAATGGGCAGATGATCCTCAGCAGTAGCAGCCCAGTGAAGGTTATCAAAAGTTCTGTCAAAGACTTGCAGAAGCAATGTTATTAATTCCAATATAGGATTTTTTTTCAGTGTACAGTATGGAGTGTCCCAGGATAATACTTTGCCTATAAGGAGTATAAGAATCAGTTCCACTTTCAAGGAGTCAGTAGAAAAGGTTGTAGGCTGCATTTGAAACACTACTGACCCAAGAATTGCTAATACTGAGAGCAGTCCACATAAAACCACTCCAGTTACTGTACTTGTTGAGAGAATTGCTAATACTGAGAGCAGTCCACATAAAACCACTCCAGTAACTTGATTTGAGGTTATGGATATACATAAGATTGAGAGCTTTATATTTAGCCAATGTGAGATGAATTTGCAATGCTGCCTTGGTACAGTAGTTTGTAGAAAACTACAGCAAAACCCATCTTTATTTGCTTGGTTATTCTATCACAAGTTATTACTAACTGATGTACTCTTAATTGGATTCCAATGGCTGGATACAAGTGTGTGTTGGTAAATGGAATATGCATGGTCAGAAGAGCCAAGGGTTGATCCTTGGTTAACTAAACACCAGGGCAGAACAACAGACTAGTAGAATTCAGGAAACGTAGTTACTAGGCAGAGGTTGGTACATGGTAGACTATATGCCAGGGCAGAACAGCAAACAAGGTAGTTCCAGGAGACATGGTTAGAACTAGTAAAGATCAGAGTCAAGTATACATGCCAGATATAGAAGGAGCACTAGCAATTATCAAGGACTGCATTGCAGAATGGTTTCCCTTTAAATAGTCACTCTAGAGGCCAGTGATGTCATTCAGGTGAAGTGTAAAAAGCCAGAGCAGTGCATACAATATGGAACCAGGGAGCCAGTTCATGGGTGGAACACTGGTGGGCAATAGTAGTGAATTGGTGTGAACTGTATGCAAGCCACAAGATCAAGATGTGTGCACTGGGTTGGAGCAGTACAGCCGTGGAGAGCTCCTGAAAGTAAAAAAAAAAAAAAAGAACAGTCCTCTGGAATTTCAGCATCGCTATTGAATCTGTGTAAGTGCTGCTTCTAACAGTCAGATTTTCCAAACATGGTTCAAAGATCTGGAACATAACTCTTCCCCCTAAGGGGCTTATGCAGAAGTGAACAAAAGTTATTCTTGTGGATGTATTTTGCATGTTATTTGCACTGTGCATGTTCCGGACCTAAGCATATGCAGGTGTGGGCAATGTAGAGTTTTATACAACTCAGTTGCATCTCCACTTGCAGCTGAAGTGGTGTAACTGGGTAGTAAAGAGGTCTCCACACATGGGCAAAGTTTAGCAAAGGCATGTGAAGGACGCGTTGACTAAATTGTGGGCTATATAAGGGTGTACATTTGCATAAATATGCCTGTTTTCAGACTTATCTTCTGAATCTTTGAGGGGGGAATACCACTGATAAGGTGTGATGTCTTTCTCATCTCTCACTGTCTCTTTCAGTGGTAAAGTCTCTGTGCTATGATTACTGGTAAGAGGACTCTCACATTATCAGCACTCACACGGCTGTTAACTAAACCTTTCCCAGAAGCTCCAGTAACCAAGTGATGTAGTCTACTCTGACTGGCTCCAGGTCTCCCAAACATATAGCAGACACTCTTGCCATGAGTTTTTTTTTGCTCAATAGACATACTGGCTTCTGATTGGAAGTGGCTCCTTTTGGTATGGCTTTAGACTCAACTGTGGCACTGCTTACATCCTCTTCTACCACTCTCTTGCACATTTCTTTCTCTTATTGTTATTCTGGCACCAAAGTCATGATTTCTGATGGTCTCTGATGTCACTACCTGACTCCTCACACAGCTTATTTGCTGGGAATTGTAGTTTTCAGCACCTGATGTTATACTGCCTCTACTGATGGGAACTAAGAATCACATACTTGCCCTCCAGTAATCTCTGACCCCTAAGACCCAAGACACAGCACATCGGGAGCCAGTAAAGGTTAATTAAACCACAAATTTACTGTAGGTGTCAAGCATAAGAAATCAATGGAGCAATTTACCCATACTGCACATATCAAACTGAATTAAATGGAAAGAATGGAATATTTGGGCAAAAAAGATGGCCAGACTAAAAGAATTGATCTTTCTTAGTAGGTGAAATAAAATAAGGTACTGAAAACTAGTGATGAGCGGTTCAGTTTTTTAGAAAACTGAACACACCTGATCTTAGGGGTTCTGAGTTTAACTGAGTTCCAGTTTGGAATCACTTTGGGGTTCTGAGTAGAATTGTGTCCTAACAATTCAGAACTGTGATATAAAAACCGGATCTCAAATATTTGGATTGCAATTAAGTCCCTCCCTCGTGATTTCAGGTGCTGTGAGGTGGTCAAAATTGACTGGAAATGACTGGAAAGTTATTGATGTTAATAATACTATAGGAACAATAAGAGGTGCACATTTTAGCTGTTTTTATCAATTTTTAAAGAAAATCAAAACCAAATTCAAACCAATACCTTTGAGGGTGTTTTTGGCAAGATCAAATCAAAACTCGGGGGTCCATGCACATCTCTACTGAAAACTTGCAGAGAGGTTACTAAACTAGTAATATCTATTAATTATTTGCATTAAAGTTGGTGCTTTACAAAAGTGGGTCTGTAGGGTCCTGGCTGATACACCTTTAATGTCCTCTTGTTACTGGGATTAGCATGTTCTGCATAAAACGCGGATTATATATTTACTTTGTGCATGGCCTCAATACGAACTGTAACATAAACTCCTGATTTACTTTGCTTATACAACATTTTTGCATCAACTCACTTTGAATAGATATCCAAAATTATTCCTGGCTTGAAAGCTTAGTTCATACCTCCTGATGTGATCTTCCTACTTGACTTTATCACCAGAGATGAGGTTGCAGCATCTGTTGCTTTCAATTTGGTTTCTGCCATTGCAGCGATCAAGAGCATAACACATTACTATTTTTCTGTAAAGACAGAACAGATGTAGTGACATAATGCCTCCATGTTGTATTCCTGTTCTAATGTTGAAACGTTCTGTTGAGTATTTTAATGTTTGATCTGCTTCTTACTTCTTATGACAAATAAAGTATAGCATATTGGCCAATTGTGCAGAAAAGTCTATTTTCAAAGCAGTGATCCAGATCTTTGTGTGATAATTGCTCACAGCCTCATCTGCAAGCAACACAAGTAGACATAGTTTATTAAAAACACATTCTCTCTTCTATTCCTACTTTGTCAGCATACTCTTCACAATTATATTGACACGTGTCTGAGGATTAAAGAAATACACCATGAAAAAGCAAAAATCTATGAATACCAGAAGTTGCAAATTTCCTTTTAAAGAGAACATTTGTTAAATGCTTCTTGGTGTTGAAAGTACTGCTATTCCCAACAGTAACCATGCCACTTATCAAGCCACCAATGGAGCACATACAACATTTCAATATATGAAACAATAATCATTACAATTTATAAACAATCATCCCTCGTCGTTGCCCTAATGGATCTGGATTTTAATCAACCAGTGTTGAACCAAGCAGAAAGCATTTTGGTATGTGTTGAGAAATAGATCATTTGTCCTTCTTTGGAGTACAAGGAACATGTAAGTTCAGTGGCTGTATTGCAGTGTGGAAAAGAGTATACATGGGTATAGTGAGGTTCAGGTTAGGACTGCCCAAATTTTAAGCATTTTAAGGGGCATATTTACAGTATTAAAGCATATTTGCAGAATATCCCCTGAAAACACTTACAAATATTAAACATTCCCAAGAATTAATCTATCTCCAATATATGTCACAATCCCTCCATTTATGACCGTAAATCAGCCCCATAAGTTTTTAAAGGGGCTGCTATGCCGTCAGATTTACCAAATGCATTCCAGAGCTTGGTCCTGGGCAATAAACCTTGATCTACTCTTTTGCAGATCCTCCAGATCCCTCACTGTCTGACTATGATAACACGCGTCATCTGACTTATGTACAGACGCAGTATGCGTGGTGGACCAGAACCAGGTAGGAGAATGATAGTGTATGCTCTTCACCAGGCTGGCTCTTACCAGTGCCCGTGTCCCAGCAACTGAGCAATACTAGATTTGTGTGATAACTCTCATGTTTTGCAAATGTAGACATTATCATCATATCCCATCTGCATTTAAAATGCAGGATATGATATTTTGGCCCCTAAATGAGAAAATAATGTGTTAAAAATGTAAGCATGCATTAGGTTATCCTACTAAGTGGGAAATACATTATTATTATTATTATTATTATTATTATTAATAATAATAATGGGACCTATCATTGCATCCACAAGTGGGCCCTATATGCCTCAGTCCAACACATATTATTATTATTATTATTATTATGAGTTGGACTGAGGCATATAGGGCCCACTTGTGGATGCAATGATAGGTCCCATGCTTAAAGGGTGTGGCCAGCCACCACATTTGCTTGGCTAACTGTTAGGCAAATATTGGTGTAGTTTCTATAGAAGCAAACCAAGAAACAAATTTTATTAGCTTTCCTGCTCCACAAGGTAACTGACAATCTAATAGAGTAACAATGTACAATTCAGCAAACAGTCTGGAACATGACACCTAGAGGAAGGGGTGGGTCCCAAGGCAGTGGGGTATTTCCCCTGTACCCATGTGGGCCAGTCCAACCCTGTTATTATTATTCAAAGATATATCCTATGGAGGTTGGTTCTACAATGTAACAGTAGTGCTGATCAGTGATACTTTGTACATTAGGATGGGGCTGCTGGTTTCTCAAATGGGTGTTACTTATTCACTGAACTTTTGTCAAACAGTTAATTTGTGAATTAATGTGCTCTTGTAAAATCTGTAAAAGACATGAATTTCAGAATTGTCTATATTAATTCATCCTTCTCTACTCAGAAGCATAACTAGTGTTTCCTAAACTTGTAAATAAGTCCATACACAGATACTTAATTATTCTAATAATCAGAAATATAGCAAATGCTGAACGCAAAACTCAAAAGAGGTACAAGTGTGCTGTGATTTTATCCAGGGCCCTTTCCAAGTCCACTCTAAAAACAATTTTCACACATTTTATATAGAAAACAACATAATTTGTGAAGAGGACCATAGTTCATGTACATGATTTTCTTTTACTAGGTGAGGATTGTACAAACAGTAACATGGAACTGTGCAAACCTACTTATAGCCCTTTTATACCAGTGCAAAAACCTTGGTTTTTAATGGGTCTACCCGTGTCACAGCTCAGTGTAAAAAGGGTCCCGAAAAATAACCTTGGTCATGTGACCTGGCAATCTAACCCAGGTAGCTACCAGGGTTGAACCCAGGATGGACCTGGGTAATGGTGCAGTGTAAACGGTGCGACCCAGGTTATCCGACCTGGGTCATGCCTAAAATGCGCTGATTGGTGGCTGTGGAGCAGTCACCTCCCACTTTTTATGACCTCACAGGTTTAGCAGGGAAGACCTGGGTTCAGTGTGAACAGGGCTGACCTGGGAGTAACCCAGTTCGAAGATGCAGTATAAATGGGGTCTGACCTGGATCTGACCTGGGTTGGAACCATGTCCAAAAACCCAGGTCGGACCCGGGTTTTTGGTGGAAAAGAGGTATTAGTGACATTGGGGATGGTTCTGCGTAGGGAGCAAAGAAAACAATAGGAAGTAACTTTGCGCCTGGACAAACCATGTTGCAATGCAAGGGGTGCAAATGCATTTATTTTATTTTGTTGCATGCAAGGTAAACACTGGTGGCTTTGCATGTACCTCAATACTGGACAGCTTTATGTTTATACTGCAAATTAGATTTGAATTTGTCCACACCCCTCTCAAAGCTAAGGCCCATATTAAATTTGAGGCGAAAAGTCTGGATCCGCGATACTTTTTCGCCGATGACATCATATTTGCCTGTTTTGCTTTTACCCCGTATTCAAGTTTGAAAGATTTTCCGCCTAGGGGGAAAGGCAATGCAATGTACTAGGCGTTAAAGTTTCGCCTATGAATAGCAGGTGGAAAAAAGTGCAGAATTGGGGTTTTGGGGTGCAACATTGTGGGAACCCCCCTGAAACCTTCAGACAGTCCCCCAAAGGTAAACTTTCAAATTAAAAAAAAAAAAAACACTTAAGGACACCCGAAAAAAAAATCACTTTGAAATAGGGGCAAAGAAAAAAAAGTTGGGGTACAAAGTTAAAAACTAGCGAACTTGACACTCCCCAAGTGTTATTTAGATTGCAGGTGCTTGCGGCAGGTGGATTTTTCATGATTTTTTCAACTTCACTTTAGCAACTTTTAAATATGCTGACCCCCATTTTCAAGTACCCCAAATTTGCTGGGATAACTTATTTTCAAGAAAAAATACTCCTGAATACTATTCTGCACCACGTATAGAAAAACGCTATTTAGCAGCTATTGAGCCCGTTTAAAAACACCAAATACCTTCAGCAAGCCAAATTGGGGGGTACCATAGTGAACCCCCATGTCAGAGTATCTTTTGGAGGGTGTCAGGCTGATTTCCCCAATTCTGACAGTACTTTCCGCCTGTTCAAGTTTCGCAGGGTCCCGTTTTTGCATACTTTCAAATTGAATACGGGGTAAAGCAGGCACGCGAGCAATACTTTTCCGCCTGCATGTACATTTTACATCTGCCCTACCTGCAGTGTAGCAGGGTTTTACCAAGGTGAAAAGTTACTTGTTTTTTTTTGCTTTGCTCCAAACTCTGAATCATCCCCGTTATCTGGAATATTTCTCTGCTGATTCCCCTAGTGAACACCATTTCAGCCTCCATCCATTGTAGTAAGGGGGTGGGAGCTCTGTAACTGTAAATGGACATAATCTGGATCAATTGTGTTTGTCAGCTGAGAAAAAGAAGAGAGAGTGAAACAAGGAAACTTTTTTTTCCTCAAAAAGCAGAATTAAATGATTCCAGGAATGAAGATATTTATTTATAGAAATAGAAAAGTGGCTATATATAATTACAGTTGATGTACAGATGTAGAGGACTAGCTGTGCATTATTATAAGGCTACTGACATTAAATTATTGTGTAATTTGTTAAGGATGAAACATGCATCTCAATAGTGTTATAGACCCTAACACGCTGTAAAACAATATTGATTTACAATATCCATGCACAGTGCATTGTGCATACAGCACACACCGTTTGCCTCTTCGCCAGAGAGATGCTTACTTACTGTAATGATTCATTTTCAGAACCTAACCTTGCTTGTCTCCGCTTGGTCTGCGGGTTCTCTTTGGTAGCCTGCCAGAAGAAGGAAAAGAAGACAATAGGCGAAGATGTTAATCAAGACAAAGAAGAGGTGACTTAATGGTTAACCCTTTCTATACAAGTGAGATGAGCAGGTTATTCTGCTGTTTGTATAGATAGAAATGACTGCAATCATTTATACCTAAGCTGCAGAACATGTCCTTATATTACCCTGACAGGAAATGCTGTAAAGCCCTCATTCAAGGTGCATTACAGCAGAGGTTTAGAGAAACATCATTCTCTGCTAATTACAACATAGTCAGGAAATACTAATTACCCAGGCCCAACTTGTTGAAGGGGCCCGGCAGGGGCCCTGGTCTTTCTCGCATAACACTTCTTACCTGTCAGCCGCAGCAGCCTCTCTCCCCAGTCCGGCATGTGGTACTGTGTGCAGCAGTCTGCAGCTGAGCAGCAGCAGTCTCCTATGTATTTTTACAAAATTTTGTAGCGGCATAGCCACACCTGTATGATTTGGCCACGCCCCCAGTACACAGGTGTGTCCCTGCTCTCTATGGCACAGTACATATCCTGCACTTGTTTAGATCATAAAACATCAGAGTTGTGCGTAAACCATTGGGTTTGTTTTGCGTACAATTCTGAATTAGGCCCTAAGATTGGTTGTGGAGAGGCAAGTGTTAGGATCTGGGCTTGTTGTGGACCTGGGGCGGAAAAAGGAGCAGACACCTGAACAGACATAGGCCTGTATTCAATTTAAGGTGAAAAGTCCAGACTTTTTGCCGGCTGGACTTTTCGCCTCCTTCGCCTGTGTTCCAGGTGAAAAAGTAGTGCGTGCGTGCCCGCTATATCCCCGTATTCAAATCCAAAGTAGGCGAAATCGGGAACCGGCGAAACTTGGATCGGTGAAAAAAAAACTGAATTTTCGGGAAATAATTGTAGTACCCTCCTGCAGATGTCCAGACCAGGGGGATCACTATGGGTACCCCCGTTTTTGCCTGCAAAAGAAAGTCGGGGTTTTTAAATAGCAGCGGCACTTCTTCCCGACTTTGAAGTTGGGAAGAATTGTAGGACCCTCCTGGAGATGTCCAGACCAGGGGGATCACTATGGGTACCACCGTTTTTGCCTGCAAAAGAAAGTCGGGGTTTTTAAATAGCAGCGGCACTTCTTCCCGACTTTGAAGAAGTAATGCAGAAGAGCACTTAGGGTTTTTTTTTTTTTTTTTTTCAAGTGGTCCCATGAAATTTGGGGTACATGAAAATGGGTAGTAGCATATTTTTAAGTCCCTAAATGTATTTTTTTAAAATTCTGCAAAAATGCATCTGCCGACGGCTATTAGAAACCCCGACTGCCTTCAGAAGATAAAAATGGGGGTACCCAAAGTGATCCACCCTGTCTACACATCTTTAGGGGGGTCCCTGGAATATTTCCCGGAAATTCCCGTTGTGTTGTACATGTAAAAAAACGTGTTAAATTGTTTTAAAAAAAAATATGACATAGGGTCCCCCCCCCAAAAAAAGCCAAACCAGCCCCAGGCTTGCCAGCCAGTCCTGGTTTCTAAAAATACGGGGAACAAAATGTGTAGGCTTCCACCGTATTTTAGAAACCAACACCAGGCTGCAGGGACCAGTCCTGGTTTTAAATATAGGGGGAAAAAAGATGTGGGGATCCCCCTATATTTAAGACCAGCACCAGACCCAACTGACTGGGGTGTAATGCCACAGCCCGGAGACCCAAACACCGGGGCTCCAGGTCCAAAGCATTTGCACCCCAAGTCGGTCAGTGCAAACCGGTGATCTCGGGGGAGTCTGGGTGTTGCCACACATACAGATCCCTCCCGAATGCCAGCTGACAGGACTGCATGGGGCTTGCATGTCCCGACAGCCAATCAGCAGCTGTGCTGACTTTAGAGTGGCCGCTGTTTGGCTCCAGCTACTGACAGTTCCCACGTGACAGTTCCCATGTGGGAACTATCTGTAGCCGGAGCCAATCAGCAGCCGCTCTACAGTCAGCGCGGCCGCTGATTGGCTTACGGGACGTGCAAGCCCCATGCAGTCCAGTCAGCTGGCATTCGGGAGGGGTCTGTATGTGTGGCAACACACATACAGATCCTGGGTACATGGATCGTGAACTTGTTTTTTTGTTTTGCCAAGTACATGGATTACTGTGGAGACCAGCGCCTGGATATAGGTGAGTATGAAATCTTTTTTGCAGGGCCAGTCAATACGGATCTTCTACTGGACAAGGGGACAGAAACATCTGGTATAGGTAAGTATGTGTGAATTGGTAGGTGTGTGTAATAAAGTTATACTAATCACAGTGTGTGTATTTTGTCTTTATTTAACTATTTATTTTACAGTGAAGCTACAGGTGCCGCATGTCTGCTGGCACTTGTAGTTCCACAAGTGCAAAATGGCAGGCATGCTGGCAATTGTAGTTCCACTGTAAAATACAATAGTTTTACATTATTTGGCCCCCCATTACCCCCATACCCACCACTCCAGGGGTATGAGGAAGAGCCCTGGGCTTCATTGTAAGCCTGTGGTGCTGGGGAGGGGGGGGACCCTTCTTTGGGGGTTCCCGGCTCCCCCAAGACCACTGGCTTGCGCTGACCGACTTGTGGTGCAAATGCTTTAGACCTGGAGCCCCAGTGAATGGGTCTCTGTTCTGTGGCGTTACACCCCAGTCGGTTGGGTCTGGTGCTGGTCTTAAATATAGGGGGATCCCCACGTCTTTTTCCCCCTATATTTAAAACTAGGACTGGTCCCTGCAGCCTGGTGTTGGTTTCTAAAATATGGTGGAACCCTACACATTTTGTTCCCCTTCTTTTTAGAAACCAGGACTGGCTGGCAAGCCTGGGGCTAGTTTGGCTTTTGTGTGGGGGGGGCTATGTCTTTTTTTAAAAAAACTTTTTACCCGTTTTTTTACAAGTAAAACACAACGGCAATTTTTGGAAAATACTCCAGGGACCCCCCTAAAGATGTGTAGACATGGGGGATCACTATGGGTACCCCCATTTTTATCTCCTGAAGGAAGTTGGGGTTTCTAATAGCCGCGGCAGGTTTATAAATGCGGCTTTGAAGAAGGTGATGCAGAAGAGCATTTAGAAGTTTTTATAGGGGAAAATAAGTATGCCCATCAGATTTGGGGTACTTGAAAATGGGGGTTAGCATATTTTAAAGTTGCTAAAGTGAGTTGAAAAATCATGAAAAACCCACCTGCCGCAAGCAGCTGCAATGAAAAAAAACACCTGGGGCATACTTGGGGACCCCCCCAGAGTCAAGTTCACTAGTTTTTAACTTTGTCCCCCAACATTTTGTTTTTCGCCCCCAAATTCAAAGTGATTTATTTGGGGTATCCCGATATTTTTTAAAAACATTTTTTGACACAGATCAATTTAAGGGGTCATTCTCAAGGGTGCAGGCAAATTTTTTTAAGCCTGCACCCCTAAACCCCAACTCTGCATTTTTTTTCACCTGCTAAAGACAGGCAAATATTTATCCCCATTTTTTCACATTGACTTTTCGTCGCCGGCAAAAAGTCAATGTAATTGAATACGGGAATAATGAAAATCATCAAAAATGAAGTCATCAGTGAAAATTTTTTGCGGATTCTGACTTTTCGCTTCTAATTGAATATGGCCCTTAAACTGAAAAGTGGGGTTTTTAATGGGTGAACTTGCAGACATGTACACGGATAATATGAAGTCCAAAATATAGATAGGGAAGTAATGACTAGAACTGTAGTGAAGTATGGATGGGTAATGTCCAGGTAGTGGCAGAACTATTAAAAGTCTTTGTAATCCAAATGGGCACTGCAAGGCTGCAGACAGGATAACAGTTTACTGATTGACACTGGTGAGATGAAATCCAGAGAGGTTATGGAGTAATTTGATTAGTAGAAGCAGATGAGTTAAGTGGAGATGGCTCAGTGTAGAAACTGGATCAGCTGTGATATGAGCCAACAGAAAGCCAGGTAAATGGAGGCAGTGTGGGTACAGGGTTAACTGCACATTCAGGTCTTTTGGAAGGGAGAGGGTTAATAGAAGGTGCAGGGTGGTTCCACCAGGAGGCTGGGAGCAAGCAGAGCGATGCAGGCTGCTATGAAGCTGGGATTCAGCAAGAGCACAGGCAAGCACGGAAACAGACAGGTCTCAGGAGCACAGGAACTCTCTCACAGCATGCACTGTGAAACACGTTGCACTGGCAACTATGGGAAGCTTTGAACTCCCTTAAGTACTCAGTGCAGGATCGTGAATGGTCGGAGAGAGCATGTGACATGCCAGGATTGGAGTGAATAAGTCACATGACCAGAAGCAAGATGGCGGCGCCCATACCAGAATGGAATGGAAACACCACCAGGCTTACCCCAGCCAGAATGACACAGTGCCTGCGGAACACCTCGCACAGCCAACGCCTGCCACCAGACACCAGCTCTTCCACCAGAAGGAAAATGCCACAGCACCCTCACGGGTAATACCCATTGTCCCCTATGCTGGGAAACCCTGGTCATGACAGCAAGTCAGACATGTTCTGAGAATATTAAATTTTGAAGAAAAAATTAATTATAATGAAAATGCTGCACTCTACCTTGGGTAATTCCATATTGTACATCTGATTTGTCCCAATTTCATGGAGAACAATGTTTTGTGCTGGGTTCCACAAATGAGGGCGCCCAGTTGTTATGAATTTCAGGTTAGATTTACAGTTGAACCATTACCAGGAAAATGAAGCTCCTAATATTACAGTGAATCAATTGCTTATGGAGTTTAAGAGAGTCAATTGATTAAGAGTCGATTGATAAAGAATCTTTGAGGAGTTAATTAAGAGTCAATTGATAAAAGATTCTTTGCGGAGTCAATTGATAAGTGGTTATGATGATTGGGTGGTTCTTAACTGGAATGTTGCCTTTAGGGCTGATATGTACTTGGCAAGATGTAGCCTTGAGGGCTGGTATGCACTTTGCTGGTTGCAGCCTTGAGGGCTGGAATGCACTTGGCTGGTTGTAGCCTTGAGGGCTGGTATGCACTTGGCTGGTTGCAGCCTTGAGGTCTGCTGTGCACTTGGCTGGTTGCAGCCTTGAGGTCTGGTGTGCACTTGGCTGGTTGCAGCCTTGAGGGCTGGTATGCAATTGGCTGGTTGCAGCCTTGAGGACTGGAATGCACTTGGCTGGTTGCAGCCTTGAGGGTTGATATGCACTTGGCTGGTATATCAGATACTGCTGGAATTGTCAATTGTTGGTTGTATACACAGAGGCAGAATTGCTACTGAGAGTGATGAGTTGTAAATGTCAGATGGTGTGCACAAACATAGAATGGCAGTGAAGGCAGCTGAGTGTTAATTAGCTGAGTAACCACACAAGCACAGAGGAGTGACTGAATCTGCTGAAATGAATAAACAAAAAGTTCACACAGTACTGAGGTGCGGCAGCCACAGCCCTTCAGATGTGGGGAATCCACACAACACAGAGAAATGTCAGCCACTGGTAGAAATACCTTGCAGGGAGTACACAGATGCTGAGGTGTGACATGCACTGTTCTGGAGTTACTTGCAGGGAATCCACACAGACGCTGGAAAGCGGCAGCCACTGCTAGATGTTACTATACACATATACTGGACATGAATAGCTGAAGCACACAGGAGGATACTTCTCACTAGAACCAGAAGCCCCTAGGAAAATGCTATAGCTGGCATCAGAGCAGAGAACCAGCAGGAGTAATAAAGGGGAGAGATCCAGTCAGCGCAGGAAGGCGGAGACAGAATAGTCAGATAGGAAGACCTTGTGGAGCGGAAGCCCGGCATTCTTGTCTCCTAGCAATGGGCCTGAAAAGATCACCTGGAGCACCATTGTCAGACAAGATGTAGCGACAGCTTGTGACACCAGTATTACTGTATGTGGCAAAATATACTGTAAGCAGAATTTATATAATCCAATGAGATAATCTAAATAGAGCAAAAAACAAATCAAATGCTCTGGACCCGCACACCTAAGCAGCAAATGTCAACCTAGGAGATTCACTAGGTTGGGTACTGGATGCTGGCACTCAGGATCCCAGCAGTCAGAATCCCGATGCCAGCATCATGACTTAGGATACTGACACCAGTCAGTCAGTATCCTAACCTTCCCCTCACCCTACCCTTAACCCTCCTTCACCCTACTGCAGCCTAAACTTAACCCTCCCCCCTTTGTGCCTAACCCTAATCCTCTACCTAGTGCCTTGCCATAACTCCTAACCCTCCCCCTAACCCCAGTACTTACTGCAAGGATGCCGGCACCGAGATTCTGATAGGTGTTGGGATTCCAGCGCCGGCATCCCAACTCTCAGTATTATAACTGCATTTTGAGTCACCTACTCAAATACACTTATAGAGAGAACAAGATTGACCTTATAATGCACTAAAGACTGTCCCAACATGCAGTTTGATTTCATATGAAGCAGTCTTTTAACGCTAAAGGTTTGCTTCTGAAAATATATCCTCCAATGATGTATACCAGAAATAGAAAATAAAAAACTATGTAGTGTTATTTTCTTCACCACCAAAGTGCAAGAACAGATGGTAGGAGTGTATAGAACTAGTCTCCAAAAAATTCAAGATGAGAGAGTGCTCCATCAATAGAGTCTAAATCACCCAACTAAGTGAAAGAAGAATCACAACAATGGGATGCTTACATCAATGCTTACATATGTATTGCAAGTGATCAAACACATTCTTTTCCATTCATCACAGATTCATGAGAAATATATTCAAGTCCGGCAATGAAAAATATGAAAACTCACAGGGTAGTATGACAATGAAACTTAAAAAAACTATAACACACATACTGTAGGGGGGAATTCAATTAGCCACAGTAATTTAGCACAGCTAATTGATCCCCCTTGGGCTATTCAGTTAGCTCCAAAGCCAGCAGTTATTGGGGATTATTTTTCACCTGCCTGTGGCAGGTGGAAAAACATCCCCAATAAGCAGCTTCATCTTTGCGATCACGGCCACAAAAACATATGGGTCCGTAACCTTATCACAGATCCTATGTGTATTTTTGCCAGTAAACGACAATTTTTTCGGTTTCTAATTGAATTGCCCAAAGGCAAAAAATGCGGTAAGTCCCATTTTATTCTTTCGAAAACTTTTCGGGGCTATTTGATTCCCCTCTTGTGGGCTAAATTCCATACTAGACAGTGTAGAAATGATATCATGTTACACTCTACAAGCAGAAAGATGTAACCCGGGTATTCCTAACACTGAAAAGAACGGGCTTCTGAATAGAGCACATTACCCCCCTGCCACTCTTCTAACGTGTTTCAATGCACTTGGGCATCTTTTAAAGGTGAGTTACTATGGATAATGTAAAACTGTAGCTGCATGCCATCATCTTTCACTTGGTGATTTAGAGGACTCTGCCATCTGGAAGATTTTGGAGACTAGTTCTATACACTCCCACCATCTATTCTTGCACTTTGGTGGTGAAGAACGTTATCAGTATTACACTATATGTTTTTTACTTTCTATTTCCGGTATACTGATTTGAGAATATAATCCCCTCACATATTATGCAGAAGTGTTATGTCAATGATCACAAATAACAACATAAGATCAATAAACTAGTGGTGGATAAGATGTAGTTATTCAAATCTACAGTCTTGTGAAATGTACTTGCATCTATTGAGCCTTGTTCTACAAATATCTCTAAGTGTAGAAATGCAACACTACTTTTTTGCTATTTTTAGATGTGAAATATTGGTTTCTGTAATTATAATGTAGGTGGTGGAGAAATTTGAAAAATAGAATTAATGCCAGAAAATATTTGCTGGCTAGGTGGTTTGGTTATGTTGTTATTAATTTTTGGCAAGTAGGATAACCAGGCCCACTTTGATTATGAAATCAAAATCTTGCCCAGCTTAATTTGGAACTCTGTTGTGGGTTCTCTCTTCATTATTGCATATGTGTGTGTGTGGCCTACTGTTATACTGTATATTCCTGGATTTCTCCAGGTAATCCATGTAATTCCCGTTTGATCAAAAGGACTACCACAGTATTATATGTTAGGTTTGTCAGTCCTTTTATTTTTATCTTGAAGACATTGGGTTCTGAGCTAATTTAATCCTTACCTACCAATGCAAAATACAATGAGTGGGATTCATGGGCCTGGATGACCCTGGAATGAAGTCATAAATGGAGTCACACATGCAATGTTGTAAGTCTTACAGCAGAAACGGATGTCGGGAGGATTCTCTGATGTACTTTACTTTGGAATAAACCTTTTTGGCTTTGCATCTAGTGAGTGCTGGTTCTTCTTTCTTCACCCAAAGGAGGGGTGAGTGTTACTACCGTATATGATTTATTATGGACATGTGCACCATGTTCTTTTGAACTATGACATACAGTAGTGCTGTTTGCTCTATGTTTGTGTATGTACAGTGATCGCGCTGTGCAAAAAAAAAATTGTGGATCCCTGGGTCCCCTCACTTTAAAAAATTGAGGTCCTCCTTCATTTTTTCTGGGTCCCATCACATATTATGGAGGGTGAGGGCTGGTAGCAATTTGGACAGTGCTATGGACAGGTAGCAGATGGGGTAGAGGGGGATAAGGGCAAGCAACAGTTGGGGTAGAGCTGTGGGTAAAGGCAGGGAGAAGTTGGGGTAAATCTAGTGGGGAGTAAGGGCAGCCAGTGCTGAGGGTAGGGAAGGAGTAAGAGCAGACAGCAGTTGCAACAGTCCTGGGGGCCAAGGAGGGGGTTAGGGGCAGGCAGTGATGGGGTAGAGAGGTGGCAAAAGTAGATAGCTGGTGCAGTACTGGGGGTCAAGAAGGGGGTTATGGGCTTTCACTGGCATTGAACAAAAGGGTCCTACCACACACAGGGAGACCCTTTGCCACTACTCTGGCTTTCCTCTTGTCAGTACAGCCCCCACATGCTATTTGTCCCACCACCTCATTGGACAAGATGCTGCCAATGAAGCTGATTGGTTTGGGAAGATTCTGGGCCAGTTGCTACTGTGTGTGTGTGTGTGTATAATTAATATATATATATATATATATATATATATATATACACACAAAAATGTACACATACACCTTCCTGCACCTCACATCCTCCATGTCACCCCAGAGAGTGTAAAAGATCTGCAGGTGAGCTGTCCCCCTCCCCACACTATTTTAAGTCACTTTTCACCCAAACAGTCCTCAATCAAGGGCACCCTACCACCTCCCACCTGGGTCCTTGGCAGAATGCCCTTCTGCAGAGCCCTTGGTCTGTGGCTGCCAGGGGAGTGTAGACACCAGTAACTGGAAAAGGGCTCCAGGACATACAGCTCCCCTGACAGCTGCTTCTGCTGTTTGGAATGGAGGTGCAGGTGCCACATGTACCGGGGGTGGACTTGAGGTGCCACCTGTACTTGTGCAGGATAGTATGACAGTGTTTGTATGTGGGGGAGGATTGAAGTAGCCACCTGTACTGGGGGGGATTGTAGGTGCAGGTGGATGGATGCTCCAGCTTCCATCTCTCTGGGCTCCAGGCTCCTCATGCACAGTCCTCCCCTCCCCTTCTGTGGTGGCAACTGCTGTGTGCTGAACAATCCAGGCCCGGCCCTGCTCTTTGTGTCCTCCAATAGCTAGTTGGCGGCAAACTGTGGGCGTCCTCCTCATTAGACAAGGAGACGCTGCCCCCCGAACCTGAATGGTTTGGGAAGAAGCTGGCGCTGAGCCAGCTGATGTGGCAAGCCGGGGATGGGGCAGGCATCCTCATTGGATGAGAAGATGCTGCTGCCAAAAGCTGATTGATTTGGAAAGTCTCTCAGCTGGCTGCTGTGGCGCATCCTGAGGGACCCATTCATTTTTTAAAAGTGTAAATACATGCTATAGCACGTATTTTGCAATCACTGATCTATATAAGTATACTGTATGTGTGTGGGGTCTATATAACCTGGGTGGGTATTCAACTAATTGCCAGCCAAAATCCCCGTGGCTGGGGGAAAGGCTATTCAATCACGGTAAATAGCCTTTTCCCACACCAGAAAATCGGAACTCATGCATTGAAACACACTGTTTCCGCATAAACTGCTTAATCAATAGGTTTTTTCCCCGCACGTGAGCCTGATTTGATGTTTTATTCACGGACTTTACCTCACAGCTCCATGAGATGCAAGGTTCAGTCTGAATGCAGGGACTCACACGTGGATTAATCCCCTCTAATAAATAGATCTGGCATGGCAATTAGTCATGGGGTAAACTATGTGGCTAATTGAATATCCCCGTTGGAATCACATGGCAGCTTAAACTGATGTACTCATCGTTAATGCAAATAAAATCGATAAAATCACAAAAACAGCTGAAATCACATAATTTTGACCTGTTTCTTATTATTCACCTCAATAACATTTATTTCCAGTCAATTTTGACCACCTCACAGCTCTCAATATTGATTTCATACAGTTGAGGTCAAAAGGTTACATTGAGCTAGCTGGCTGACTAAGCTAAGCAACAGCAGTGGGAGTCACAAACATGTGGCAGTTCAGCTTCCAACATGGCACATCTAGGAAACAGAGTGGCACTACAGTGGCAGAAAGGATAGCAGTTTAATAAACAATATGACCCCATAGGTCATATAGTTAAAACCAAGAATGTTTTCATTAATCAAGAACTTGGTCAGAGGCCTGAGGTAGTTGGAGTATGTTTATATGCAGTATCTGCACATTCGCACAGAGATTCTTGGAGTGTATATGGGAGTAGGTTCACTGAATCCCTCACATTGTGTCCTATATGAACCAACCACCTAAAACCTGATCACCTGAATGACATCTGAAGTGGCAGAAAGGATAGCAGTTTAATAAACTAGATGACTCCATAGGAAGTTAAAACCAATATTTTTTTCATTAATCCAGAACTAGGTCAGAGGCCTGAGGGAGATGGAGTATGTTTATATGCAGTGTCTGCACCATCATACAGAGATTCTTGGGGCGTATATGTGGGTGCTCACCTGCAAAGCATCTGTCACTAACAAACAGTGAGGGCAGTCATTTTGTGCCACATCCTGATTGAATTTTGATTCAGTCTATATATGCTGTATATTTTTTATATCTAATCAAAAATGTGGTGGCCTTGCTTGTTCAGGTGCTGCTAAATAGTACACACTAAAAACAGACATTTATTTTGTGCCCAGTGAGGTTGTTGGGGATAATGGGATCAAGACTTGCTGTTTACATCAGAAGAAAGCAGATTGTAGCTCTCCAACTGAACTACAACTCCCAGCATCCGTGATGTTTGTTGGGCCTACTGGAAATTGTTTATCAACAATGGGTGGCATGCCTCAGGTTACCTTAGCCTGCTTTACGCACTCTATGTACCATGTAAATATGTATATATGTGACCAATGTACACAACTAATTTTTGTGTTAAATGTATTTGCACTTTATTGCACACATCCTGGCAGGCAGATGTTCTGTGCTGCTGCTCATATTTCTGGTCACTCGCATGACATCCACCATCTACATTATCCAGTTATTCTGCCTAGAGTCACCTACATACAAAGGAGGCAGGTGTTTATTGAGCTGAACTGTTATTTATAACAGCCTATCAATTCACCAGGGTCCTGGGGACACCGGTTGGGGTTGAGGGTGCACTTAAAAAAACTGGGTAAATTTGAAAGTCTACCATGTTTGGCCCACCAAATCAACTTGGTGGTTCGGATTCTAAAAAAAAAAAAAGAAAATAAATACAGTATGAAACAAAAAAAAGGAAGCATCAGAGCCGCTGCACAAAAGCATGGCAGTTTAATAAAAATATAGGACATCTATGAAACATTTGCCACACAGCAGTGGCAGAGGATGGAAGTTTAATAAACTATAAAATTAAAAATGTCAGGCAGCAATGCCCCAAAGAGCACAAAATGCCATGAAAAGAGGTGCAGGATGAAATTGTCTTTGGGCCCTTCCACCCACCCTAATGTTGTATATAATAAACAGGATTTGTATAATTTAACAAACCAATCACTTCAGCACCAGGGACTGCCAATTGTGACTGAAGCAATTGGTTTGTTTGGGCCCCCATAAAACAAGCTACCAATGTGCAGCTGACATTGCTGGCAATGATATCTATGTGCACAAACTGGCTTCACAGAGGCAAGATGTTGTCGTCATCATCATCCGATTCCTCACCATCATTAGTGTGTATATCATCTTCACACAATATTAATTTGTCCCTGCTGGAATCCACCATTACAGGTGTCTCTGTAAAGCAAAGCCAGCTTGTGCAAGGGCCTCCAAATTGCCATTTCTTCCTGATAATAGTCAAATAGACTGTCTGACATACTATTGGATGCTACCATTAAAATAGTCATCAACCATTCTTTGAAAGGTGACCATATCAGATGGAGTCATGGTAGAGGTGTCATTTATTGTAGGCAATTCTTTTAGACCCGACCAGATGTCAAAACTTGGTTATTTTGACTCATCTGCTTTACCAGTGGGTCTCTTTGGAAAGTTTAGTTTTTTCTTGTCAGCTAAACTTCTGGAGAAACTGAAGAAGGAGCCATCGTTGAATCACGTGCTACTTGAGCTAACAATTTGCTAACCAACAGGTCTTTGCATCTCTTCAGATCTGTGTCTGTTGGGAAGAAAGACACGATGTAGGACTTAAAACTAGAATTGAGCATGGTTGCCAAAATGTATTGATCCAATTGGAATATCCTGACAACCCTTGGATCCTGGTGAAGTGAATAAAGGACTTGATCTACAAGTCCAACATACTTACCTGACTCAAGCTGGCAGCGTCTGAACTCTCTTAATAGGTGACTACTTGGAAGGGTTTCAGCACTTTGCACAATATGGAAATTATTTTCCACTGAGCTTGAGTAAGGTACATTCCCCATCCTATTCTTATATCATAATTTGTTGTGTAGCTTTGGAAAATGTAGCTTTGGCAGGGCAAATGTCACAGTGCACCAGACACTGGCTATTACTTACCGGGTCCTGTACACTGGAATGTCCTTCGGTGGTGGGCAGTGGGCAGGAAGTCCAAGGCGCCTGCTGCTGAGGCATCCACTCCTTGTCCCCCTCACTGTGTGGCTGCAAGTGATAGGAGTGTGCACACCGACCTACAGAGGAAATTAAAGGGACCAATGCACCAAATGTTAAGTCATGTTTGGCATGAGATTTGAACTACTCTCTATAAGAGGGAGTCTCTGGCACCAGCCAGTGTATAGGCTCCAATACCTTACTCCAGCAAAACATATACAGAAAATAAGAGAAGGCCACCCAGCGCTGCTCTGAAAAACAATTATTTGTTAAAAAGATTAATAAAATATATTATGAAAGGTTCTTCTGTCCGATAACACCAATCCAAGTCCTTAGGGAACTTCAAGCAATCGATGTCAACTGATATATCCCAATGAGAGTATGCTCACCTCAAAATGGTGAAAAATGTGCACATAAAGGTATCTTTAAGGAGATCTTCTAAATTTATTCAGGGATAACCTTTGTCCTACTGTAATCGATGTTCCATGGACCCTCAAATAGAATCACAGAGAGCGCACTCCCATTGCGTAAAGCAGTAAAGCAATTTATTCACAATAAACACGTAACAAACAGCACAGGACAAAAAGATATGTATAATAATAATAATGTTAAAAATCCCCCTTCGGGGTATCCTGCGTACCGGAATGGGCCTAGAGATAGGCACTGTAAAGAACGTGGGTGGATAGATGTTAACCCGGGTACATCTCCTCCCCGATCAGTCCAGAGAAAATCCTTTCCTAGGTCCAGCCAGGCAGCAGTAATTTCTCCCACACCACCAACGCGTTTCGGAAACCTGTTCCTTCCTCAAGGTGTATGGGAGAAATGGAAACTAAAGCTCCTTATATACCTGAACACATGATTGATAGTGTTCATTAGTAAAAACACCTGTGATCCTAATGATACATTTTTTAAAACAATAAATGCGTCAAAATGAACAAAAAAAACTCTGCAATATCCACATAACATACATGATGATAATCCCAAGACCCTAAAACAAAACAATCTTTAATAATAAATATATAAAAAATATATAAAAAACATGTAAAATCTCACAAAGTGTACCCGATTGGTAAGAAACAAAGTGCGGTGCATAATCCTGGCATAAGGCTATCCATCCTTAATGATCCAATTATTTCATTGATCCATTTCCTGCTTTGTTAGTACAGAACGATGTATCCAGAATGTAGCTGCGATGTAATATCCGGTGCGCGGAATCTAAAACCGGATGTCGTTTGCCGTCAGTGAGTCCATCTGGCTTGACACGCAAAAAAGGTATTTCCGGGATATGACCCGCAAAACCGGAAAGTGTAACAATGTCTCAAGACTGACTGTAGAACACACAAGCGGAAGTCTTGGATGGAACGGAGAAATTGTTCCGCAGTGTAAATATCAATTAGCCGCGCGCTCCGTTAACTCTTTGTTCACTGCATCTCCGTTCACTAAATAATACCATGGGGATGGAGATTGGTCTCAAAAAGTTGATAACACTGCAGGCACAGGGATACCTCATAATAAAGAAAACATGCAGTAAGAGAACAATATAAACAAACACCTAATACATTCTAAAATTATAAATATTATAAAAACCACTTAGTCTCAAAGTCAATATTGAGACCCCTTGGGGTCAAAGTGCGTAGATCATAAATGGTCTTCATTTCTAGCCTGGCTAGGTCTCCTTCCTGATCTTGGGTTCTCCATTTACAGGGAGATATCTTAATGCCACAAAAAGAAATTAAATATTTAGGATCACATAAATGTTTATCTTTAAAATGGAGGGGAACACTATGAGTTTCAACACCCTTACGGATATTCCTACAATGTTCTGAGAGTCTTTCTTTCAGCATACGAGTAGTTCTGCCTACATACTGACTCCCACAGCTGCATTCCAGTAAATAAACACAATTCTTGCTGTGACATGTAATAAAATCTTTAATAATATATGTCTTCCCTGTTTGATTTGATTTATATTGAGTGATTTTACTTGTGGGGCTCTTACATGTTTTACACATCATGCAAGTCCCACATCGATGGAACCCCTCGGTTTTAATCATTTTCCTTGGACCTGGTTCGGAGGTCATACTACGTACCAAGGAGTTGTTTAAATTATCAGCTCTTCTATAAATAAAAGTGGGTTTCTTCTCAATAAACTTTCTTAATGCTGGATCTCTATATAAAATCTGCCAATGCTTAGAAATTATGTTCTCCACTTGACGAAATTGATTATTGAATTTTGTAATGAAGGGGATACATTCCTTGTTATATTTTTTATACCCTCCATCTTTTTTATTAAAAAAATCATTCCTATCAGAATTTCTAATTTTTACACGTGCATCCTCAACTTTTCCAGCATCATAGCCTTTCGCCACAAAATGTTTTTTTAAAATTTCTGATTGTTCTTCGTATTCTAAAATCTCCGTACAATTCCTACGAATGCGTTGGAACTGTCCCGCAGGAATACTTTTTAACCAATTAAAATGATGGTTGCTAGTGTAATCTATGTAAGAGTTGCAATCTGTAGGTTTAATGTAATTCCGAGTTAATAGACATCCATCCTTTATATAAAGTGTCAAATCCAAAAAATTCACTTGGTTAATACTAATATCAAAAGTTAAAACAATATTCTGAGTATTGGAATTAAGGGATGAACAAAAAGTGTCTAAGGATAATCTGTCACCTTTCCAAATAAAAAAGATGTCGTCTATATAGCGTGTCCAGAGCACTAGACTGGCCCCAAGAGATGGATCCTCAAATATCGAAGTGGACTCCCAATGGGCCATAAATAAATTGGCATAACTCGGAGCCACTCTAGTGCCCATCGCTGTCCCAGATACCTGAAGATAAAAATCGCCTAAAAACCAAAAAAAGTTATTGTTTAAAATGAAGGATATACCATCAATAATAAAAGATTTTTTATCCTCTGAGATGTCCTCCTTGTTCAAAAAATATTTAATGCCCTCTAGACCTGCTTGATGTTGTATTATGGTATACAGTGAAGTAACATCCGCAGTGACTAGAAACCAACCTGCCTCCCAAACAATATGTTTCAATCGTTCTATCAAAGCTAAGCCATCTTTCAAATAAGAAGGGGTTTTGTGGACTAATGGCTGAAGTAGATGGTCTAAAAAATGGGATAAATTTGAGGTCAAGCAGTTGGTTCCAGCCACAATGGGGTGCCCTGGGGGTTTTTCAGCATTTTTATGTATCTTGGGCAAGATATATAGTACCGGTATTGACGGTTTTTCTATTTTCATATATAGTCTCTCTGAATCTGAGTAGATATCCTTATTTGCATATAAAGCCAAAAGGATATCTAAGTTTTTTACAATCCTTTCAGAGGGGTTACCTCTCAACTTCTTATATGTGTTGGAGTCCCCTAATTGTCTTAAGACTTCCGCATTATAATCCTCTATTGACATAATTACAACCCCCCCCCTTTGTCTGCGGGTTTTATAACTATTTCCTTGTTCTTTTTTAGTGATTTAATAGCTTCTAGTTCTTCCTTTGACAAATTCATGTCCCTTCGTTTCCTTGGTTTCAGCAATTCTAAATCTTCTTTCACTAGTTTCTCGAATGATTCAACAAAACATCCTTTCTTGTATGTGGGATTAAATGTTGATTTCCTCTTAAATACTGATATTGGACCTTCTGGGATGGGTTCCATACCCTCACTTTTCTCTGAATAGAACTTTTTAAGTGCAAGTTTCCTCACAAATTTTTGAAGATCGATAAAAACCTCAAAGGGGTCCATCCTACTACTAGGGGCAAACTTTAGGCCTTTTTCTAAGACCCGTATCTCATATTGGTTTAGGGCATACTTACTGAGATTATAAATCTTAGTACTCGACTTTAAGTCCGAAGTGTCCAATTTTTCCCCAAGAGGGTGAATATTTGGGGGAGAACTATCAGCCCCTTTTTTTCTTCTTTGTCTAATCCTTCTTCTACTATTTAAATGCTTACATTTTCCTCCTCTCTTCCCACGTTTTCTCTGTTTCTTCTGTTGGGCATTCTCATTTGAGACCGACCCTCTCCTAAAAAACGATCCTGATGTGGTCTTCCTGAAAAGGAACCCTTCCTAAGGGAGACCTCATCATCATTATATCTTCCCTCATAAGGGCCAGAACGAGAGCTCTTAAAACCTCTTCGAAAGTTTGTTTTTGATCTAGAGTAAACATCTCCACCTGGATTATAAGATCTTCTACCATAATATTGCTTTCTTACAGAGGGGCTCTTATGATCCCAATCCCATTCTTGTTTAGAATCCCCATAATTGTAAATATTTGATTTATTTATCAATCTATCATTATAAGGGGTTTTGGATATAGGTCCAGAGACACTAAGTGATTTTTCTTCTGGGAACGATTTCCTTTCATATTTATCCTGGAATTGAATCTCTTTCCTGGTAATATGATGTTGCAAACCAAGTTTATAATCATTTTTATCCCTTCCATATTTTTTCCGTTTTTTGGAAATAATTTCCCTTTCACTTTTTTCTATTCTAATAGTTATTTTTTCCTCCATAGTTTTAAAATCCTCTGAATTTGAAAAGGGTTTAACAAGAGATAAGTATATTTCAATTTCCTCTTCTATTTTAACCAATTCTCTACTCCTTTCCTGAATGATAAGTTCCATCAGAGATTTGGAACATGAGTCTAGGATTTTAAACCAGGATTCTTTAAATTCTTCAGTTTCTGTATTGAAGGATGGGGTTTTATCAAGCCTTAAACCCCTTGGGATCATTCCTTCACTTAAATATTTTTCTAAGGAAACCAACTCCCACCAAATTTTGCCTTCCTTTATAATTAGTTTTTCTAATGTAAACATAGCACTTCCAATATCATCATCTTTCACAGTAGTAACATGATTTTCATCAAATATTTGTTCAATAAGAGATTTGCGTTTGCTTCTATAAGTGAACATATTAATAAGCAGCAGGACACAATACAATGGTGAAGATACGAAGAAAACAAAGAAAAAAGGTATGTGACTTGCGCTAAAAGAACGGCAGCCGGGGTCCAACCCACAGAATCACCAGCTCTTAACCTTGCAAAACATATACAGAAAATAAGAGAAGGCCACCCAGCGCTGCTCTGAAAAACAATTATTTGTTAAAAAGATTAATAAAATATATTATGAAAGGTTCTTCTGTCCGATAACACCAATCCAAGTCCTTAGGGAACTTTAAGCAATCGATGTCAACTGATATATCCCAATGAGAGTATGCTCACCTCAAAATGGTGAAAAATGTGCACATAAAGGTATCTTTAAGGAGATCTTCTAAATTTATTCAGGGATAACCTTTGTCCTACTGTAATCGATGTTCCATGGACCCTCAAATAGAATCACAGAGAGCGCACTCCCATCGTGTAAAGCAGTAAAGCAATTTATTCACAATAAACACGTAACAAACAGCACAGGACAAAAAGATATGTATAATAATAATGTTAAAAATCCCCCTTCGGGGTATCCTGCGTACCGGAATGGGCCTAGAGATAGGCACTGTAAAGAACGTGGGTGGATAGATGTTAACCCGGGTACATCTCCTCCCCGATCAGTCCAGAGAAAATCCTTTCCTAGGTCCAGCCAGGCAGCAGTAATTTCTCCCACACCACCAACGCGTTTCGGAAACCTGTTCCTTCCTCAAGGTGTATGGGAGAAATGGAAACTAAAGCTCCTTATATACCTGAACACATGATTGATAGTGTTCATTAGTAAAAACACCTGTGATCCTAATGATACATTTTTTAAAACAATAGCGCTGGGTGGCCTTCTCTTATTTTCTGTATATGTTTTGCAAGGTTAAGAGCTGGTGATTCTGTGGGTTGGACCCCGGCTGCCGTTCTTTTAGCGCAAGTCACATACCTTTTTTCTTTGTTTTCTTCGTATCTTCACCATTGTATTGTGTCCTGCTGCTTATTAATATGTTCACTTATAGAAGCAAACGCAAATCTCTTATTGAACAAATATTTGATGAAAATCATGTTACTACTGTGAAAGATGATGATATTGGAAGTGCTATGTTTACATTAGAAAAACTAATTATAAAGGAAGGCAAAATTTGGTGGGAGTTGGTTTCCTTAGAAAAATATTTAAGTGAAGGAATGATCCCAAGGGGTTTAAGGCTTGATAAAACCCCATCCTTCAATACAGAAACTGAAGAATTTAAAGAATCCTGGTTTAAAATCCTAGACTCATGTTCCAAATCTCTGATGGAACTTATCATTCAGGAAAGGAGTAGAGAATTGGTTAAAATAGAAGAGGAAATTGAAATATACTTATCTCTTGTTAAACCCTTTTCAAATTCAGAGGATTTTAAAACTATGGAGGAAAAAATAACTATTAGAATAGAAAAAAGTGAAAGGGAAATTATTTCCAAAAAACGGAAAAAATATGGAAGGGATAAAAATGATTATAAACTTGGTTTGCAACATCATATTACCAGGAAAGAGATTCAATTCCAGGATAAATATGAAAGGAAATCGTTCCCAGAAGAAAAATCACTTAGTGTCTCTGGACCTATATCCAAAACCCCTTATAATGATAGATTGATAAATAAAGCAAATATTTACAATTATGGGGATTCTAAACAAGAATGGGATTGGGATCATAAGAGCCCCTCTGTAAGAAAGCAATATTATGGTAGAAGATCTTATAATCCAGGTGGAGATGTTTACTCTAGATCAAAAACAAACTTTCGAAGAGGTTTTAAGAGCTCTCGTTCTGGCCCTTATGAGGAAAGATATGATGATGATGAGGTCTCCCTTAGGAAGGGTTCCTTTTCAGGAAGACCACATCAGGATCGTTTTTTAGGAGAGGGTCGGTCTCAAATGAGAATGCCCAACAGAAGAAACAGAGAAAACGTGGGAAGAGAGGAGGAAAATGTAAGCATTTAAATAGTAGAAGAAGGATTAGACAAAGAAGAAAAAAAGGGGCTGATAGTTCTCCCCCAAATATTCACCCTCTTGGGGAAAAATTGGACACTTCGGACTTAAAGTCGAGTACTAAGATTTATAATCTCAGTAAGTATGCCCTAAACCAATATGAGATACGGGTCTTAGAAAAAGGCCTAAAGTTTGCCCCTAGTAGTAGGATGGACCCCTTTGAGGTTTTTATCGATCTTCAAAAATTTGTGAGGAAACTTGCACTTAAAAAGTTCTATTCAGAGAAAAGTGAGGGTATGGAACCCATCCCAGAAGGTCCAATATCAGTATTTAAGAGGAAATCAACATTTAATCCCACATACAAGAAAGGATGTTTTGTTGAATCATTCGAGAAACTAGTGAAAGAAGATTTAGAATTGCTGAAACCAAGGAAACGAAGGGACATGAATTTGTCAAAGGAAGAACTAGAAGCTATTAAATCACTAAAAAAGAACAAGGAAATAGTTATAAAACCCGCAGACAAAGGGGGGGGGTTGTAATTATGTCAATAGAGGATTATAATGCGGAAGTCTTAAGACAATTAGGGGACTCCAACACATATAAGAAGTTGAGAGGTAACCCCTCTGAAAGGATTGTAAAAAACTTAGATATCCTTTTGGCTTTATATGCAAATAAGGATATCTACTCAGATTCAGAGAGACTATATATGAAAATAGAAAAACCGTCAATACCGGTACTATATATCTTGCCCAAGATACATAAAAATGCAGAAAAACCCCCAGGGCGCCCCATTGTGGCTGGAACCAACTGCTTGACCTCAAATTTATCCCATTTTTTAGACCATCTACTTCAGCCATTAGTCCACAAAACCCCTTCTTATTTGAAAGATGGCTTAGCTTTGATAGAACGATTGAAACATATTGTTTGGGAGGCAGGTTGGTTTCTAGTCACTGCGGATGTTACTTCACTGTATACCATAATACAACATCAAGCAGGTCTAGAGGGCATTAAATATTTTTTGAACAAGGAGGACATCTCAGAGGATAAAAAATCTTTTATTATTGATGGTATATCCTTCATTTTAAACAATAACTTTTTTTGGTTTTTAGGTGATTTTTATCTTCAGGTATCTGGGACAGCGATGGGCACTAGACTGGCTCCGAGTTATGCCAATTTATTTATGGCCCATTGGGAGTCCACTTCGATATTTGAGGATCCATCTCTTGGGGCCAGTCTAGTGCTCTGTACACGCTATATAGACGACATCTTTTTTATTTGGAAAGGTGACAGATTATCCTTAGACACTTTTTGTTCATCCCTTAATTCCAATACTCAGAATATTGTTTTAACTTTTGATATTAGTATTAACCAAGTGAATTTTTTGGATTTGACACTTTATATAAAGGATGGATGTCTATTAACTCGGAATTACATTAAACCTACAGATTGCAACTCTTACATAGATTACACTAGCAACCATCATTTTAATTGGTTAAAAAGTATTCCTGCGGGACAGTTCCAACGCATTCATAGGAATTGTACGGAGATTTTAGAATACGAAGAACAATCAGAAATTTAAAAAAAACATTTTGTGGCGAAAGGCTATGATGCTGGAAAAGTTGAGGATGCACGTGTAAAAATTAGAAATTCTGATAGGAATGATTTTTTTAATAAAAAAGATGGAGGGTATAAAAAATATAACAAGGAATGTATCCCCTTCATTACAAAATTCAATAATCAATTTCGTCAAGTGGAGAACATAATTTCTAAGCATTGGCAGATTTTATATAGAGATCCAGCATTAAGAAAGTTTATTGAGAAGAAACCCACTTTTATTTATAGAAGAGCTGATAATTTAAACAACTCCTTGGTACGTAGTATGACCTCCGAACCAGGTCCAAGGAAAATGATTAAAACCGAGGGGTTCCATCGATGTGGGACTTGCATGATGTGTAAAACATGTAAGAGCCCCACAAGTAAAATCACTCAATATAAATCAAATCAAACAGGGAAGACATATATTATTAAAGATTTTATTACATGTCACAGCAAGAATTGTGTTTATTTACTGGAATGCAGCTGTGGGAGTCAGTATGTAGGCAGAACTACTCGTATGCTGAAAGAAAGACTCTCAGAACATTGTAGGAATATCCGTAAGGGTGTTGAAACTCATAGTGTTCCCCTCCATTTTAAAGATAAACATTTATGTGATCCTAAATATTTAATTTCTTTTTGTGGCATTAAGATATCTCCCTGTAAATGGAGAACCCAAGATCAGGAAGGAGACCTAGCCAGGCTAGAAATGAAGACCATTTATGATCTACGCACTTTGACCCCAAGGGGTCTCAATATTGACTTTGAGACTAAGTGGTTTTTATAATATTTATAATTTTAGAATGTATTAGGTGTTTGTTTATATTGTTCTCTTACTGCATGTTTTCTTTATTATGAGGTATCCCTGTGCCTGCAGTGTTATCAGCTTTTTGAGACCAATCTCCATCCCCATGGTATTATTTAGTGAACGGAGATGCAGTGAACAAAGAGTTAACGGAGCGCGCGGCTAATTGATATTTACACTGCGGAACAATTTCTCCGTTCCATCCATGACTTCCGCTTGTGCGTTCTACAGTCAGTCTTGAGACATTGTTACACTTTCCGGTTTTGCGGGTCATATCCCGGAAATACCTTTTTTGCGTGTCAAGCCAGATGGACTCACTGACGGCAAACGACATCCGGTTTTAGATTCCGCGCACCGGATATTACGTCGCAGCTACATTCTGGATACATCGTTCTGTACTAACAAAGCAGGAAATGGATCAATGAAATAATTGGATCATTAAGGATGGATAGCCTTATGCCAGGATTATGCACCGCACTTTGTTTCTTACCAATCGGGGACACTTTGTGAGATTTTACATGTTTTTTATATATTTTTTATATATTTATTATTAAAGATTGTTTTGTTTTAGGGTCTTGGGATTATCATCATGTATGTTATGTGGATATTGCAGAGTTTTTTTTGGTCATTTTGATGCATTTATTGTTTTAAAAAATGTATCATTAGGATCACAGGTGTTTTTACTAATGAACACTATCAATCATGTGTTCAGGTATATAAGGAGCTTTAGTTTCCATTTCTCCCATACACCTTGAGGAAGGAACAGGTTTCCAAAACGCGTTGGTGGTGTGGGAGAAATTACTGCTGCCTGGCTGGACCTAGGAAAGGATTTTCTCTGGACTGATCGGGGAGGAGATGTACCCGGGTTAACATCTATCCACCCACGTTCTTTACAGTGCCTATCTCTAGGCCCATTCCGGTACGCAGGATACCCCGAAGGGGGATTTTTAACATTATTATTATTATACATATCTTTTTGTCCTGTGCTGTTTGTTACGTGTTTATTGTGAATAAATTGCTTTACTGCTTTACACGATGGGAGTGCGCTCTCTGTGATTCTATTTGAGGGTCCATGGAACATCAATTACAGTAGGACAAAGGTTATCCCTGAATAAATTTAGAAGATCTCCTTAAAGATACCTTTATGTGCACATTTTTCACCATTTTGAGGTGAGCATACTCTCATTGGGATATATCAGTTGACATCGATTGCTTGAAGTTCCCTAAGGACTTGGATTGGTGTTATCGGACAGAAGAACCTTTCATAATATATTTTATTAATCTTTTTAACAAATAATTGTTTTTCAGAGCAGCGCTGGGTGGCCTTCTCTTATTTTCTGTATATGTTTTGCAAGGTTAAGAGCTGGTGATTCTGTGGGTTGGACCCCGGCTGCCGTTCTTTTAGCGCAAGTCACATACCTTTTTTCTTTGTTTTCTTCGTATCTTCACCATTGTATTGTGTCCTGCTGCTTATTAATATGTTCACTTATAGAAGCAAACGCAAATCTCTTATTGAACAAATATTTGATGAAAATCATGTTACTACTGTGAAAGATGATGATATTGGAAGTGCTATGTTTACATTAGAAAAACTAATTATAAAGGAAGGCAAAATTTGGTGGGAGTTGGTTTCCTTAGAAAAATATTTAAGTGAAGGAATGATCCCAAGGGGTTTAAGGCTTGATAAAACCCCATCCTTCAATACAGAAACTGAAGAATTTAAAGAATCCTGGTTTAAAATCCTAGACTCATGTTCCAAATCTCTGATGGAACTTATCATTCAGGAAAGGAGTAGAGAATTGGTTAAAATAGAAGAGGAAATTGAAATATACTTATCTCTTGTTAAACCCTTTTCAAATTCAGAGGATTTTAAAACTATGGAGGAAAAAATAACTATTAGAATAGAAAAAAGTGAAAGGGAAATTATTTCCAAAAAACGGAAAAAATATGGAAGGGATAAAAATGATTATAAACTTGGTTTGCAACATCATATTACCAGGAAAGAGATTCAATTCCAGGATAAATATGAAAGGAAATCGTTCCCAGAAGAAAAATCACTTAGTGTCTCTGGACCTATATCCAAAACCCCTTATAATGATAGATTGATAAATAAAGCAAATATTTACAATTATGGGGATTCTAAACAAGAATGGGATTGGGATCATAAGAGCCCCTCTGTAAGAAAGCAATATTATGGTAGAAGATCTTATAATCCAGGTGGAGATGTTTACTCTAGATCAAAAACAAACTTTCGAAGAGGTTTTAAGAGCTCTCGTTCTGGCCCTTATGAGGGAAGATATGATGATGATGAGGTCTCCCTTAGGAAGGGTTCCTTTTCAGGAAGACCACATCAGGATCGTTTTTTAGGAGAGGGTCGGTCTCAAATGAGAATGCCCAACAGAAGAAACAGAGAAAACGTGGGAAGAGAGGAGGAAAATGTAAGCATTTAAATAGTAGAAGAAGGATTAGACAAAGAAGAAAAAAAGGGGCTGATAGTTCTCCCCCAAATATTCACCCTCTTGGGGAAAAATTGGACACTTCGGACTTAAAGTCGAGTACTAAGATTTATAATCTCAGTAAGTATGCCCTAAACCAATATGAGATACGGGTCTTAGAAAAAGGCCTAAAGTTTGCTCCTAGTAGTAGGATGGACCCCTTTGAGGTTTTTATCGATCTTCAAAAATTTGTGAGGAAACTTGCACTTAAAAAGTTCTATTCAGAGAAAAGTGAGGGTATGGAATCCATCCCAGAAGGTCCAATATCAGTATTTAAGAGGAAATCAACATTTAATCCCACATACAAGAAAGGATGTTTTGTTGAATCATTCGAGAAACTAGTGAAAGAAGATTTAGAATTGCTGAAACCAAGGAAACGAAGGGACATGAATTTGTCAAAGGAAGAACTAGAAGCTATTAAATCACTAAAAAAGAACAAGGAAATAGTTATAAAACCCGCAGACAAAGGGGGGGGTTGTAATTATGTCAATAGAGGATAATAATGCGGAAGTCTTAAGACAATTAGGGGACTCCAACACATATAAGAAGTTGAGAGGTAACCCCTCTGAAAGGATTGTAAAAAACTTAGATATCCTTTTGGCTTTATATGCAAATAAGGATATCTACTCAGATTCAGAGAGACTATATATGAAAATAGAAAAACCGTCAATACCGGTACTATATATCTTGCCCAAGATACATAAAAATGCAGAAAAACCCCCAGGGCGCCCCATTGTGGCTGGAACCAACTGCTTGACCTCAAATTTATCCCATTTTTTAGACCATCTACTTCAGCCATTAGTCCACAAAACCCCTTCTTATTTGAAAGATGGCTTAGCTTTGATAGAACGATTGAAACATATTGTTTGGGAGGCAGGTTGGTTTCTAGTCACTGCGGATGTTACTTCACTGTATACCATAATACAACATCAAGCAGGTCTAGAGGGCATTAAATATTTTTTGAACAAGGAGGACATCTCAGAGGATAAAAAATCTTTTATTATTGATGGTATATCCTTCATTTTAAACAATAACTTTTTTTGGTTTTTAGGCGATTTTTATCTTCAGGTATCTGGGACAGCGATGGGCACTAGACTGGCTCCGAGTTATGCCAATTTATTTATGGCCCATTGGGAGTCCACTTCGATATTTGAGGATCCATCTCTTGGGGCCAGTCTAGTGCTCTGTACACGCTATATAGACGACATCTTTTTTATTTGGAAAGGTGACAGATTATCCTTAGACACTTTTTGTTCATCCCTTAATTCCAATACTCAGAATATTGTTTTAACTTTTGATATTAGTATTAACCAAGTGAATTTTTTGGATTTGACACTTTATATAAAGGATGGATGTCTATTAACTCGGAATTACATTAAACCTACAGATTGCAACTCTTACATAGATTACACTAGCAACCATCATTTTAATTGGTTAAAAAGTATTCCTGCGGGACAGTTCCAACGCATTCATAGGAATTGTACGGAGATTTTAGAATACGAAGAACAATCAGAAATTTAAAAAAAACATTTTGTGGCGAAAGGCTATGATGCTGGAAAAGTTGAGGATGCACGTGTAAAAATTAGAAATTCTGATAGGAATGATTTTTTTAATAAAAAAGATGGAGGGTATAAAAAATATAACAAGGAATGTATCCCCTTCATTACAAAATTCAATAATCAATTTCGTCAAGTGGAGAACATAATTTCTAAGCATTGGCAGATTTTATATAGAGATCCAGCATTAAGAAAGTTTATTGAGAAGAAACCCACTTTTATTTATAGAAGAGCTGATAATTTAAACAACTCCTTGGTACGTAGTATGACCTCCGAACCAGGTCCAAGGAAAATGATTAAAACCGAGGGGTTCCATCGATGTGGGACTTGCATGATGTGTAAAACATGTAAGAGCCCCACAAGTAAAATCACTCAATATAAATCAAATCAAACAGGGAAGACATATATTATTAAAGATTTTATTACATGTCACAGCAAGAATTGTGTTTATTTACTGGAATGCAGCTGTGGGAGTCAGTATGTAGGCAGAACTACTCGTATGCTGAAAGAAAGACTCTCAGAACATTGTAGGAATATCCGTAAGGGTGTTGAAACTCATAGTGTTCCCCTCCATTTTAAAGATAAACATTTATGTGATCCTAAATATTTAATTTCTTTTTGTGGCATTAAGATATCTCCCTGTAAATGGAGAACCCAAGATCAGGAAGGAGACCTAGCCAGGCTAGAAATGAAGACCATTTATGATCTACGCACTTTGACCCCAAGGGGTCTCAATATTGACTTTGAGACTAAGTGGTTTTTATAATATTTATAATTTTAGAATGTATTAGGTGTTTGTTTATATTGTTCTCTTACTGCATGTTTTCTTTATTATGAGGTATCCCTGTGCCTGCAGTGTTATCAGCTTTTTGAGACCAATCTCCATCCCCATGGTATTATTTAGTGAACGGAGATGCAGTGAACAAAGAGTTAACGGAGCGCGCGGCTAATTGATATTTACACTGCGGAACAATTTCTCCGTTCCATCCATGACTTCCGCTTGTGCGTTCTACAGTCAGTCTTGAGACATTGTTACACTTTCCGGTTTTGCGGGTCATATCCCGGAAATACCTTTTTTGCGTGTCAAGCCAGATGGACTCACTGACGGCAAACGACATCCGGTTTTAGATTCCGCGCACCGGATATTACGTCGCAGCTACATTCTGGATACATCGTTCTGTACTAACAAAGCAGGAAATGGATCAATGAAATAATTGGATCATTAAGGATGGATAGCCTTATGCCAGGATTATGCACCGCACTTTGTTTCTTACCAATCGGGGACACTTTGTGAGATTTTACATGTTTTTTATATATTTTTTATATATTTATTATTAAAGATTGTTTTGTTTTAGGGTCTTGGGATTATCATCATGTATGTTATGTGGATATTGCAGAGTTTTTTTTGGTCATTTTGACGCATTTATTGTTTTAAAAAATGTATCATTAGGATCACAGGTGTTTTTACTAATGAACACTATCAATCATGTGTTCAGGTATATAAGGAGCTTTAGTTTCCATTTCTCCCATACACCTTGAGGAAGGAACAGGTTTCCGAAACGCGTTGGTGGTGTGGGAGAAATTACTGCTGCCTGGCAGGACCTAGGAAAGGATTTTCTCTGGACTGATCGGGGAGGAGATGTACCCGGGTTAACATCTATCCACCCACGTTCTTTACAGTGCCTATCTCTAGGCCCATTCCGGTACGCAGGATACCCCGAAGGGGGATTTTTAACATTATTATTATTATACATATCTTTTTGTCCTGTGCTGTTTGTTACGTGTTTATTGTGAATAAATTGCTTTACTGCTTTACACGATGGGAGTGCGCTCTCTGTGATTCTATTTGAGGGTCCATGGAACATCAATTACAGTAGGACAAAGGTTATCCCTGAATAAATTTAGAAGATCTCCTTAAAGATACCTTTATGTGCACATTTTTCACCATTTTGAGGTGAGCATACTCTCATTGGGATATATCAGTTGACATCGATTGCTTGAAGTTCCCTAAGGACTTGGATTGGTGTTATCGGACAGAAGAACCTTTCATAATATATTTTATTAATCTTTTTAACAAATAATTGTTTTTCAGAGCAGCGCTGGGTGGCCTTCTCTTATTTTCTGTATATGTTTTGCAAGGTTAAGAGCTGGTGATTCTGTGGGTTGGACCCCGGCTGCCGTTCTTTTAGCGCAAGTCACATACCTTTTTTCTTTGTTTTCTTCGTATCTTCACCATTGTATTGTGTCCTGCTGCTTATTAATATGTTCACTTATAGAAGCAAATGCAAATCTCTTATTGAACAAATATTTGATGAAAATCATGTTACTACTGTGAAAGATGATGATATTGGAAGTGCTATGTTTACATTAGAAAAACTAATTATAAAGGAAGGCAAAATTTGGTGGGAGTTGGTTTCCTTAGAAAAATATTTAAGTGAAGGAATGATCCCAAGGGGTTTAAGGCTTGATAAAACCCCATCCTTCAATACAGAAACTGAAGAATTTAAAGAATCCTGGTTTAAAATCCTAGACTCATGTTCCAAATCTCTGATGGAACTTATCATTCAGGAAAGGAGTAGAGAATTGGTTAAAATAGAAGAGGAAATTGAAATATACTTATCTCTTGTTAAACCCTTTTCAAATTCAGAGGATTTTAAAACTATGGAGGAAAAAATAACTATTAGAATAGAAAAAAGTGAAAGGGAAATTATTTCCAAAAAACGGAAAAAATATGGAAGGGATAAAAATGATTATAAACTTGGTTTGCAACATCATATTACCAGGAAAGAGATTCAATTCCAGGATAAATATGAAAGGAAATCGTTCCCAGAAGAAAAATCACTTAGTGTCTCTGGACCTATATCCAAAACCCCTTATAATGATAGATTGATAAATAAAGCAAATATTTACAATTATGGGGATTCTAAACAAGAATGGGATTGGGATCATAAGAGCCCCTCTGTAAGAAAGCAATATTATGGTAGAAGATCTTATAATCCAGGTGGAGATGTTTACTCTAGATCAAAAACAAACTTTCGAAGAGGTTTTAAGAGCTCTCGTTCTGGCCCTTATGAGGGAAGATATGATGATGATGAGGTCTCCCTTAGGAAGGGTTCCTTTTCAGGAAGACCACATCAGGATCGTTTTTTAGGAGAGGGTCGGTCTCAAATGAGAATGCCCAACAGAAGAAACAGAGAAAACGTGGGAAGAGAGGAGGAAAATGTAAGCATTTAAATAGTAGAAGAAGGATTAGACAAAGAAGAAAAAAAGGGGCTGATAGTTCTCCCCCAAATATTCACCCTCTTGGGGAAAAATTGGACACTTCGGACTTAAAGTCGAGTACTAAGATTTATAATCTCAGTAAGTATGCCCTAAACCAATATGAGATACGGGTCTTAGAAAAAGGCCTAAAGTTTGCCCCTAGTAGTAGGATGGACCCCTTTGAGGTTTTTATCGATCTTCAAAAATTTGTGAGGAAACTTGCACTTAAAAAGTTCTATTCAGAGAAAAGTGAGGGTATGGAATCCATCCCAGAAGGTCCAATATCAGTATTTAAGAGGAAATCAACATTTAATCCCACATACAAGAAAGGATGTTTTGTTGAATCATTCGAGAAACTAGTGAAAGAAGATTTAGAATTGCTGAAACCAAGGAAACGAAGGGACATGAATTTGTCAAAGGAAGAACTAGAAGCTATTAAATCACTAAAAAAGAACAAGGAAATAGTTATAAAACCCGCAGACAAAGGGGGGGGTTGTAATTATGTCAATAGAGGATAATAATGCGGAAGTCTTAAGACAATTAGGGGACTCCAACACATATAAGAAGTTGAGAGGTAACCCCTCTGAAAGGATTGTAAAAAACTTAGATATCCTTTTGGCTTTATATGCAAATAAGGATATCTACTCAGATTCAGAGAGACTATATATGAAAATAGAAAAACCGTCAATACCGGTACTATATATCTTGCCCAAGATACATAAAAATGCAGAAAAACCCCCAGGGCACCCCATTGTGGCTGGAACCAACTGCTTGACCTCAAATTTATCCCATTTTTTAGACCATCTACTTCAGCCATTAGTCCACAAAACCCCTTCTTATTTGAAAGATGGCTTAGCTTTGATAGAACGATTGAAACATATTGTTTGGGAGGCAGGTTGGTTTCTAGTCACTGCGGATGTTACTTCACTGTATACCATAATACAACATCAAGCAGGTCTAGAGGGCATTAAATATTTTTTGAACAAGGAGGACATCTCAGAGGATAAAAAATCTTTTATTATTGATGGTATATCCTTCATTTTAAACAATAACTTTTTTTGGTTTTTAGGCGATTTTTATCTTCAGGTATCTGGGACAGCGATGGGCACTAGACTGGCTCCGAGTTATGCCAATTTATTTATGGCCCATTGGGAGTCCACTTCGATATTTGAGGATCCATCTCTTGGGGCCAGTCTAGTGCTCTGGACACGCTATATAGACGACATCTTTTTTATTTGGAAAGGTGACTGATTATCCTTAGACACTTTTTGTTCATCCCTTAATTCCAATACTCAGAATATTGTTTTAACTTTTGATATTAGTATTAACCAAGTGAATTTTTTGGATTTGACACTTTATATAAAGGATGGATGTCTATTAACTCGGAATTACATTAAACCTACAGATTGCAACTCTTACATAGATTACACTAGCAACCATCATTTTAATTGGTTAAAAAGTATTCCTGCGGGACAGTTCCAACGCATTCATAGGAATTGTACGGAGATTTTAGAATACGAAGAACAATCAGAAATTTTAAAAAAACATTTTGTGGCGAAAGGCTATGATGCTGGAAAAGTTGAGGATGCACGTGTAAAAATTAGAAATTCTGATAGGAATGATTTTTTTAATAAAAAAGATGGAGGGTATAAAAAATATAACAAGGAATGTATCCCCTTCATTACAAAATTCAATAATCAATTTCGTCAAGTGGAGAACATAATTTCTAAGCATTGGCAGATTTTATATAGAGATCCAGCATTAAGAAAGTTTATTGAGAAGAAACCCACTTTTATTTATAGAAGAGCTGATAATTTAAACAACTCCTTGGTACGTAGTATGACCTCCGAACCAGGTCCAAGGAAAATGATTAAAACCGAGGGGTTCCATCGATGTGGGACTTGCATGATGTGTAAAACATGTAAGAGCCCCACAAGTAAAATCACTCAATATAAATCAAATCAAACAGGGAAGACATATATTATTAAAGATTTTATTACATGTCACAGCAAGAATTGTGTTTATTTACTGGAATGCAGCTGTGGGAGTCAGTATGTAGGCAGAACTACTCGTATGCTGAAAGAAAGACTCTCAGAACATTGTAGGAATATCCGTAAGGGTGTTGAAACTCATAGTGTTCCCCTCCATTTTAAAGATAAACATTTATGTGATCCTAAATATTTAATTTCTTTTTGTGGCATTAAGATATCTCCCTGTAAATGGAGAACCCAAGATCAGGAAGGAGACCTAGCCAGGCTAGAAATGAAGACCATTTATGATCTACGCACTTTGACCCCAAGGGGTCTCAATATTGACTTTGAGACTAAGTGGTTTTTATAATATTTATAATTTTAGAATGTATTAGGTGTTTGTTTATATTGTTCTCTTACTGCATGTTTTCTTTATTATGAGGTATCCCTGTGCCTGCAGTGTTATCAACTTTTTGAGACCAATCTCCATCCCCATGGTATTATTTAGTGAACGGAGATGCAGTGAACAAAGAGTTAACGGAGCGCGCGGCTAATTGATATTTACACTGCGGAACAATTTCTCCGTTCCATCCATGACTTCCGCTTGTGCGTTCTACAGTCAGTCTTGAGACATTGTTACACTTTCCGGTTTTGCGGGTCATATCCCGGAAATACCTTTTTTGCGTGTCAAGCCAGATGGACTCACTGACGGTAAACGACATCCGGTTTTAGATTCCGCGCACCGGATATTACATCGCAGCTACATTCTGGATACATCGTTCTGTACTAACAAAGCAGGAAATGGATCAATGAAATAATTGGATCATTAAGGATGGATAGCCTTATGCCAGGATTATGCACCGCACTTTGTTTCTTACCAATCGGGGACACTTTGTGAGATTTTACATGTTTTTTATATATTTTTTATATATTTATTATTAAAGATTGTTTTGTTTTAGGGTCTTGGGATTATCATCATGTATGTTATGTGGATATTGCAGAGTTTTTTTTGGTCATTTTGACGCATTTATTGTTTTAAAAAATGTATCATTAGGATCACAGGTGTTTTTACTAATGAACACTATCAATCATGTGTTCAGGTATATAAGGAGCTTTAGTTTCCATTTCTCCCATACACCTTGAGGAAGGAACAGGTTTCCGAAACGCGTTGGTGGTGTGGGAGAAATTACTGCTGCCTGGCTGGACCTAGGAAAGGATTTTCTCTGGACTGATCGGGGAGGAGATGTACCCGGGTTAACATCTATCCACCCACGTTCTTTACAGTGCCTATCTCTAGGCCCATTCCGGTACGCAGGATACCCCGAAGGGGGATTTTTAACATTATTATTATTATACATATCTTTTTGTCCTGTGCTGTTTGTTACGTGTTTATTGTGAATAAATTGCTTTACTGCTTTACACGATGGGAGTGCGCTCTCTGTGATTCTATTTGAGGGTCCATGGAACATCAATTACAGTAGGACAAAGGTTATCCCTGAATAAATTTAGAAGATCTCCTTAAAGATACCTTTATGTGCACATTTTTCACCATTTTGAGGTGAGCATACTCTCATTGGGATATATCAGTTGACATCGATTGCTTGAAGTTCCCTAAGGACTTGGATTGGTGTTATCGGACAGAAGAACCTTTCATAATATATTTTATTAATCTTTTTAACAAATAATTGTTTTTCAGAGCAGCGCTGGGTGGCCTTCTCTTATTTTCTGTATATGTTTTGCAAGGTTAAGAGCTGGTGATTCTGTGGGTTGGACCCCGGCTGCCGTTCTTTTAGCGCAAGTCACATACCTTTTTTCTTTGTTTTCTTCGTATCTTCACCTTACTCCAGCGTTCCTGTGCATTTATCATCACCTGTTCCTGACCTTGGCTTTGTCCGTGACCTGCATACGTCTGCTCCCTGGTACCGAATTGTCCATGTGGTTCTGATCTGGCCTGTCGACTATGCTTAAATTCTTCTCCGCTACATCCAGAGTTCACCAGCACCTGTATAGGGGAACCTACTCTGAGGGCCGAAACCTGTGTGTCAGATGCAGCCAAGTCCATACCTTCTTGCAAGGGTCAACATTAAACTCCGTACCTCAGAAATAGGTCATGCCAATCCCTAAATATGGGTTGCATCCTTTTTCTACCTGAGAGTTGCAACAGAATACTCTGGCCCCAAAAACATGGATGCAACTGTCACCACGTGACATGCTTAAGAACCTCCTTGCAAGAGTTGAGAAACAAAAACAAGACCATGTTCAGATTATGCAGTGTTTGCAGACCCTAGTGCAACAAGTCAGTGCCGCTCAGCCATTTCCGGTACAGCCAGCCCCAACTCCTATGAACTCCAGGTGCCTCCACACCATTATGTATTCTGAATCCTGCGTAGTATGTGTCAAAGCTGAATAATTGGCTGAGACAAGTTCAGTTTAAAATTTAATCACGGCGATGCCATCTTGTGACTTGTCGCAAGACGCCATCTTGAAAATGAGATCGCAAGACGCCATTTTGCGAATGGCCGCCTACGCGCTATTTTAGATAAACTCACATTTTAGTACATGTGGCGATGATACTATTAGCACCATGCGATTGCATTTTTCACCATTTCTCATACACACATTAATATGCACAATTGCGCTGTTAACTAGTCGCATATTAGCGAATGCATAGGACTTTGTAGGAAACCCCTGTTTTATTAGCTTTATGCGCACGCATCTGCCCCAAGTTAACTAGCATCCTTATATCAAACCCTCAATACCCACACATTACATATTCACACATAAGGTTCAATAAGCTTTAAAGTGTATGATTTAAGTTGGTTCAGTTAGTTTAAATGCTGAGAAATAAAGGTATTTGATAACTAAGGTATTATACATGCTAAACAAGTCGTGTTTGATCTTGTACTGATGCGTACTCTTTTTACAGTATTCCGGTGTTATCGGTGGGGAGGTCGCATCATGCAAACTCAAGTTATGGATCGCAGAGCCTACAAGCAACAAAATGTATATTTCATGAACAACTGTTAGAATGTTGCAGGGGGCGTGAAGAGGAAGATCCCCAGCTGTTAGAGGCAGGGAGAGTCTATTTGAACCAGCCTGTTAAATGTGCTGTAACAGATGCTTCTCCCCTGGGAACCAATGACATCAGCAACAAACTTCCCTATTGTCCTGTTTATTCTGGGGGGGTATAAATATGTGTGCACGAATGCTGGTTCTCAGTCTTCGTGCTGAACGCTGTATGACTAGGGGTCTCTTGCTGATGCCTATCTCCGGGTCCGGAAGCGCCTGCATATGTATACTGTACTTGGGTCTGTATAATTTTCCTTTTGCGCCTAAATTGTGTCAAGATCAATTGCGTGTAACTGTCTGAACTTTTACCTGAATAACACTTGTGCTTTGGAACCACAGATTCCACGTCTAAGTCTTCATTTATGGTATGACTGCGTACGCAAATTAGCGTCATCCTTAGAAGGTATAGGCAGAACATTAGAAGGTATAGGAAGGTGTGTATAGAGGTTCTGATCCAGTATCGTTATATGATGGGGACCACAAAGGCTGTCGAGGATTCCTGAACTAGTGCTCAATTCAGTTTGAAGTCCAGATGGCAAATTCCCTTCCAAGAGGACTAAGTGGTTTACGGGATGTCACTACTGTCACAGACCTTCCAACCGATCCTCCAGATACGCCAATCTGAGAGTCAACGCTCGTGACTTTTACAGGTTACCTCAGCTCGTGTGGTTAAATAAACAGGGTAACTGCCACCAGCAAAGGGGAACATTAGTATTAAATACAGGGTAAGCCTTTGCTCTTACCTGCTATACGATTATGCACACTTAGTAAAAATAGGTAACATGCGCCATATGAGGCCTTGGGTCATAAAAACACAGTTCAAGAATATCTTCAAGCTTACTTACAAAAAGTTACAAGATGATAACAATATTAAAATAAAAGGGTTCACACAATTACTTGCAAGTTCCAAGATACAGTATAAAAGAAAATAACTTTGGAGAAACAAACCACACCGTTGACTTAAGGGGTCCGGGAATGAGGCAATCCCAATGGAGAACTTTGGATCATCTGTACCGTACGAAAGCCCCTCTCAGAATGAACAACAAACTATAGTTGAATCACATATTTATGCCTGCCTTTCAGGCACACCCCAACCCCCCTCCCTGTGGTGGTTTTAACCCTTGTCAGCATAGAGAGGGTTGTCCAGCTGGCTAAAGCCTTGGGGTTTCCTGGTCATAGGAGCAGGGGTTAGGTAACTGCTCATTTCCTCCTGTTTGGAGCTCAGAGGTTAGGAAAGAGATTCAACACCTTTCTGGTAGGTTTGTCTCTCATTGGCCTGTAAGCCTGACCCCCTGAGGGATTATAACCAGACCTCTCTCAAGCCGCATCTCAGCAGTCATAGCCACACCTTGGCCCGCAAGGCCACATCACAGACGGTACATTTATTGGCTCTCAAGCCGCATCTCGGTGCTCATAGCATCACCTCGGCCTGCAAGGTTGCATTACAGCCTGTACATCTATCGGCTCTCAAGCCACATCTCGGTGGTCATAGCCGCACCTTGACTCACAAGGCCACATCACAGACGGTACATTTATTGGCTCTCAAGCCGCATCTCGGTGCTCATAGCATCACCTTGGCCTGCAAGGTCGCATCACAGACAGTACATCTATCGGCTCTCAAGCCACATCTTGGTGGTCATAGCCACACCTCGACCCACAAGGCCGCATCATATCAGCTCTCAAGCCACATTTCGATGTTCATATCCGCATCTCGGCCCCACAAGGCCGCATTACAGCTTGTATATCTATGGGCTCTCAAGCCGCATCTCGGCGGTCATAGCCGCACCTCAGCCTGCAAGGCTGCATTACAGCCTGTACATCTCTCGGCTCTCAAGCCGCATCTCGGTGGTCATAGCCGCACCTCGGCCCGCAAGGCTGCATCACAGCTTGCACATCTATTAGCTCTCCAGCCGCACTTCTGTTCTCAAAGCCACAACACGGCTCTCAAGGCTGCTGTGTTGTTTCTGTCATACCTCGGCCCTCAAGACCGCATCTTGTACCTAGTCCTTGTTTGTGTTTTGTATGTCTGGTTTATGTATGTTATTGGGCAGTCTTGTCCTTGGCAGTTATCCTGCCTGTTTAGTCTAGGTTTCTTATTTACCAGTCCCATCTGGTTGAGTCCTATCTAAGTCCTGCAATAACATAGCTCAGGTCACTCCTGCTGCACAGCCTGTTTTGTTTGTCACCTTGCTCCTTGTCTAAACAACTCAGCTGCACCATAAGTCCCAAGACATTCCTGAGATGTTGTCACCTGTCGCTAGTTGAGGGCTGAGTTCATATCATCAGTTCTTGTACCATTCACTCGCAGTCGCACTCCAGTTAGTACCAGTAGTGGAAGGACTGCCACTCCTTATCTCTGTCATGTTCTTGGTCAGCAGTCCTGCAGTCCCTCGTCAGTTGTTCAAGCCTCTTCTGATGGAGATGTAAGTCCAGGTTGCCACCTAAGTACCTGTGTTTAAGTCAATCACTAAAGGAACAGCGGGTGTCTGTTATTGGTGGAAGATCCTCTCCCTGGCTCTAGAGTTCTTACACAACTGTACAAGAACTGTAACAATCTGTTATATAAGTACGTAGTGGTATACCTGGACTATATCATGATATTCTCTGAGGATATAGCAAGTCATCGCCAACATATATGTCAGGTGCAGTTTTGATTCAGAGCTAATCAGCTTTTCCTCACCTTGAGAAATGCTCCTTTTAGCAAAAGGAACTAACATTTCTGGGGTACATAATTTCAGGTTCCTGCCTTTGAATGGACCCAGAGAAGCTTGACGCCATTGTCAATTGGTCCCGTTCACTTGGGTTGAAAGCAATACAACGCTTCCTGGGTTTTTGCAACTTCTACCGCCAGTTCATCAGGAACTGCTTGTCTTTCAAAGCTCCCATCACTGCTCTTACCAGAAAGGGTCAAGACACTTGTGTGTGGTCGACTGAGGCCGAGGAGGCTTTCATCCATTTAAAGCAGTGCTTCCTTTCAGAACCCATCCTGAGACAACTGAATTGTGACCTGCCTTTCATCTTGGAGGTGGACACCTCCACGGTTAGTGTTGGGGCAGTCCTGTCACAGAAGGATAAAAAAAACAAGTGGTACTCCTGCGGGATCTTCTCCCGGAAGCTCTCTGCATCAGAGAGGAATTATGCTGTCGGAAATTAAGAACTACCAGCTTTGCTCTCCAGGAATGGCGATACTTGTTAGAGGAAGCAAACCATTTGTGTGGTGTGCAGTGCCCACCCCTAAAGGGGGGGTAATGTCACAGTGCATCAGACACTGGCTATTACTTACCGGGTCTGGCAGCACTGGCGTTACATGTGCTGCTGCGACTCTCCACCTGATTGGCTCTCAGTTGTTATCCTAGCTACCTGGACTCTGGCTGCTATGTGCAGTTACTCACTTATTGGTAGTCTCGTTACCTGACCTCAGCCTGAGGGACATCTCCATTCATTAGGGATTCAAATCACTTCCTGCCTGCTGGTGATATTACTAAAGCTGCATACACACATATCGATTTTCTTTAATGATTTTCGTTCACTTTTTAAAGGGTAAAATGAATCAAAATCATTAATGAAAATCGTTAATTTACTAAATGTAGTGAACGAGTTTTTTGAACTGCAAACGATTTTTGTAACTTCCCTTAATGAAAATTGTTAAGTTGGTCAGTCAGAATGGACGATGAACTGCAAACTACAAATGGGAGTGCGCATAAATGATTTTCATTCATCGTTATAACTTAGAAACTGAACGATTTTTGTAAACGATTGAACGATAACGACGTTGTTATAGTTAAATCATTCAAAAAAATTGTTGTGTGTGTACGCACCTAGAGGATGTTCACGTGGTCACTGCATGCTGTGCAGTTCCTAGCTCCTGAACCTTTGATCCTGTGTCCAGTATACTGCCATTGTATACCCTTGCTCCCAGACTCAGTCCTCAGTGTACTGTCCCTACCAGTCCTACTCTTGTGTCCTGCTGGATTCTTCCCTGTTCCCGTGTCCTTCCCAGCTCTGTGCCTGTGTCTTGCCAAGACCCTCCAGCTTACATTCTGTGTCATCTCCAGTTTGTGTCTAGTCCCAGTGTGTACCTGTGGATTCATCCTGCCAGTTCAACTATATCAAGTACTGGTTCTGCTACAAACTCCAACCTGCATCCACCTGCCTGGTCAACCATTTCAAGTACTGGTTCTGTTACAAACTTCCACCTGCATCCTGAGTAGCTAGCCTGCCACAATCAAGTCCTTATCCAGCATTGCAGGTTCAACATTATTCCTACCTGCATCCTGAGTTGCTGATCTGCCACAACCAAATTTATATCCAGCATTGCAGTTTCAACATTATTCCTACCTGCATCCTGAGTAGCTGGCCTGCATAACCAAGTCCACATCCAGCAAAATTGTTTCAGCATTGTTTCAGCCTGCATCCTGAAAAGCTGGCCTGCTACTATCCACATCTGCATTCTGTCTGTTTCTGTGCATATCCACCTGTGCCAGTTAATTGCAAGTCTTCAGACCTTCAAGCTAGTTTCCAGCAGCAGACTATTGCACACACCTGCATCTGTTTGCCTCAGCAATTAACTCAAACTTTGCTTGCTGCCATTACTCCAGGTAAATTATGTGTATTCCTGCTTAAATCATGTACCCATCAAAAAAATTCTAGGGGCATCATGCTAGTAGTGCAGGTACATTCATAACATTATCAATTGCCCATCACTGGAGTATAACAAGATGGGTCCTGCTCTGCAAAATCCTGCCCAGTCTTCCACCTCAAGCCAAGTCACTGCAAGCCAGGATCCAGATCAGGATCCAGTTCCGGTCCTGTTCAGCAAATTGAAAACCTGTGAAAACATGCATATTCTCACATCATAAGCCTTCCTATGACTATCCACCCATGTAGATGCTCTGCAGCAGCAGATTTCTGCACATAAAACTTTTTCTAGCAATTCTAAGCTTTGTCAATCATGTGGACAAAGAACTTATGGCACCTATCAAAGTGACTGTTCTCCTGTTGAGCAGTTGATGACATCATTCCCTGAAAAAAGTCAGTAAGTTTCTGAATTATTTGGAAGTTCTTCGAATGCCACAAAAGTTGCTTCCCTATTTACTGAGGCAGAAAAGACCACAGATTCTGGTTGCCCTAGTCTAGGGGTGACTCCTTCCGTGCTGTCTGAAAAAAGATTCCAGAGTTTTTGGCATCCCAAACTTTCGGATGCTGAGCACCAGTGACGAAAGTATGACCTGCTATGCATGTATTGTGTAAGCGAAAGTCACTTCATTAAAGACTGGATGAAATGTCACAGGATGGTGCACTAGATTGATATAATAAAATATAACTTTTATAAAATAAATAGTAAAATACTATTCTCAGATTATAACATACAAAAAAGAAATAGCAAAAATTAGTTCAAATACAGAGAGATGGTGAAAAAGAATAGAAAGTAAGTGATTTAAGATGTAGTTCTACAGCGCTCCTACATATTCATACAATAATTAGTATTGTTAATAATATTCGTGGTGCGTATTCTGTTTAATATATAAATATAGTGTTCCCACACTTCTTAAACAGCACCATACACGAATAATAATCTCTGCTGTTAGTGTTACTCAGTGTACAATACTCTGGCAGTTGGTATGTTACATGTATTTATAGAGAGTTCTGTCCATCTGACCTTATCCCATATGATCTTTCATGGGGTTACTGTGGAGATCTTATATTGTGTCCCTGACACCTATCATTAGTCACATCTGTTATTATACAATTAAGTGGTATTCAGTATCCCCACAGTAGTTTTTTGGAGACACTTGTACTATTAAAGTCACTTGAATATTGATGTACTATTAGTATTCTTATTGTGCATATTATACACTGATGGTCCTTATATCAAAGTGGATAGTCAAATAAAGTACATATAATAAATTCTCTTATGTCCCTCTATTATATATTCTAAAATATATATAGATTTTTCAAAGAGTCGTATATCACCTTCCCAAATCACAAAGAGATCATCAATATATCTCAACCATAATAAAATGTGGTTCGTATAGAAATCATTCTGGTCATTGAAGACATATTCCCTCTCCCACCATCCCAGGTAGAGGTTAGCATACATGGGGGCACATGTGGTCCCCATTGCAGTCCCTCGTACCTGGAGATAGAAGTTGTTATTGCAAACAAAATAGTTTTTGGTAAGAACAAATCGTAAGAGTAAAATGAGAAAGTTATTATATTCACTATTGCAATCCATACTCAAAAAGTACTCTACCACTTTAATTCCATATTCATGGTTAATGCTCATGTAGAGACTTTCTACATCGCAAGTGATAAGCCAGGTATCAGTATTAAAGAATATATCCTGGATTTTACTTAATACATCAGGAGTGTCTCTTAAATAAGATGGTAACTGTAGGACATGTTTCCTAAGATGGTGATCCAGATATTTACTCGGATTTTCAGTCAGACTGCCCATTCCGGAGACAATGGGTCTACCGGGTAGGTCAGTCTCATCCTTGTGGATCTTAGGTAATAAATATTGAGTAGGGATTTTGGGATTCTCTGTTTTAAGGAAATCATAGTCCCTTTTAGTTATAATTCCACTATTTTTGGCTTCTTCAATAATGATTTTATATGATTCCAGAAAGTCTCTAGTGGGATTGAAAGTCATTCTTTTGCAACAGGATTTGTCTTCTAATTGTTGGTTGAGTTCCTTTAAATATTTCTCCTGGGACCATAGAACGATATTTCCCCCTTTATCTGAGGGTTTGATAATTGTATCGCCCCACTCTTGCATCTCTTTCAAAGATTTTCTCTCTACTCTTTAAATTATTCTCATAATCCTTGATTTTGGTTTTGTTGTTATACAGGTGATCTAAATCTTTACTCACTAACTCAACAAAAACCTTCGCTGATGGACAGATAGAGGCATCTGGTAGGAAAGAAGATTTTTTCTTCAGAGGATTCGATGGAGCAACCAAAGATTCATGTGCAGCTGAAACTGAATCCAGATCTATAGGTTGTTGTAGGGATTCATTCTCCAATTCTTCCAAAATAGAGATAGTCTGCATATCTTCTTGTGAAAGGGCCTTAAGTTAGTTTCCATATAATTCCCTTTAATCATAAAGAATTTTTTCAACAATAACTAATTTACATATTTTTCAAATTCAAACCTATTGACAGATTTTTCATGACAGTGTTAACTAGTTCTACCTTGAGTGATGAATTACACTATATGTGAGAGTAATACAGTCGCAATACTGGTGGTGCATGTGACACCAAACAGCTTACTTATTTACATTTTGCTCCCAGGAGCACTCTGGTCAGTAGAACACACGTATGAATATATAATAGAGGGACATAAGAGAATTTATTATATGTACTTTATTTGACTATCCACTTTGATATAAGGACCATCTGTGTATAATATGCACAATAAGAATACTAATAGTACATCAATATTCAAGTGACTTTAATAGTACAAGTGTCTCCAAAAAACTACTGTGGGGATACTGAATACCACTTAATTGTATAATAACAGATGTGACTAATGATACGTGTCAGGGACACAATATAAGATCTCCACAGTAACCCTATAAAACATCGTTTGGGATAAGGTCAGACGGACAGAACACTCTATAAATACATGTAACATACCAACTGCCAGAGTATTGTACACTGAGTAAACACTAACAGCAGAGATTATTATTCATGTATGGTGCTGTTTAAGAAGTGTGGGAACACTATATTTATATATTAAACAGAATATGCACCATGAATATTATTAACAATACTAATTATTGTATGAATATGTAGGAGCGCTGCTTTTAAGTTTTTTTTAGAACTACATCTTAAATCACTTACTTTCTATTCTTTTTCACCATCTATCTGTATTTGAACTAATTTTCGCTATTTTTTTTTTGTATGTTATAATCTGAGGATAATAGTATTTTACTATTTATTTAATAAAAGTTATATTTTATTATATCAATCTAGTGCACCATCCTGTGACATTTCATTTGCTCTTCTTCTTGTTGTTGTAATCTCAATTATGTGTCCATGGTAGCACCCCCTTAATAACATTATTCATTAAAAGGTTTTTTTTTTATTGTCTCCCTATATTGGAGATACATATATCCTGTGCGACTGGAGTATCAGTACCGATTCATTAAAGACTGCTCCTTCCGCAGCGCAAGAAAACATGACACTCAACATCTCAAGGTACAGACCGACATGTCACCTCAAGTGGTTGTTCCAGACTCCCTAACTTCCAATAATGGTGCCAAAACTTCCCAAGAAGGGGATCAGGTTTACAACTGAGGTCCTTTGACCTGGAGTCCCAAGTTAAGATTTGGAAACCAAATGAGGAAATGCAAACCTCCCATTCCCAGGGTAATCCCTGATCCTATAGCCTTAGATGATACATCCAACACTACCATTCGTGGAGGGCAATTTAGCTCTGCTGCCCCGAGAGGTGAATTTGATTTGTCAACAACCTCTGGAGAGGTCTTTAATGCCATTACCGATTTCCTAGCCAATGTGGAATCTCCAGGAGGAGTACCCAATGTACAAAATCCTGAAGGGTTACTTGAGGTCCGAGAGGTGTCTGCCTTTCCAGAGGTCTGAGAAGTGTCTGCCTTGCCAGAGGTCCGAGAGGTGTCTGCCTTGCCAGAGGTCCAAGAGGTGTCTGCCTTGCCAGAGGTCCGAGTGGTGTCTGCCTTGCCAGAGGTCTGAGAGGTGTCTGCATTGCCAGAGGTCCGAGAGGTGTCTGCCTTGCCAGAGGTCCGAGAGGTGTCTGCCTTGCCAGAGGTCCAAGAGGTGTCTGCCTTGCTAGAGGTCCAAGAGGTGTCTGCCTTGCCAGAGGTCTGAGAGTTGTCTGCCTTGCCAGAGGTCCGAGAGGTGTATACCTTGCCAGAGGTGCGAGAGGATCCACCTATGTCTGCCTTGCCAGATGTCCAAGAGAGTCTAGCCATGTCTGCATTGCCTGAAGTACCGACTCTGGAAGGGGAGCCTGAAATGTCAGCCCCAGATAATGGGGATAATTTCTGGTTCCTTGAGGAGGTATCTAAGTCTCCAGTTCCAGGAACAATATCGAGTCTGTCTACCCCAGGAGGGACATCTGATTCTGTGGCCTTAGAAAAGACATCTGACTCTACAGCCCCAGAAAGGGCATCTGTCTTCAAGTCTAGTCCTGTAGCCCCCGGAGGGGTATCTGATTCTGTGTCAAGTCCTGAAGCCCCAGTAAGGGCATTGGTCTTCAAGTCTAGTCCTGTTGCCCCTGGAAGGGTATCTGATTCTGTGTCAAGTCCTGAATCCCCAGAAGGGACATCTGTTTTCAAGTCTAGTCCTGCCGCCCCTGGAGGGGTATCGATTCCAGCTGAGACCTCAGGAAGTGGGATAGCTCCTGTCGAGTTCCGTGAAGGGGAGATTCTAGCTCCGGCCCCAGGAAAAGGGGTAGATCCTGCCAAGTTCCTTGAAGGGGAGATTCTAGCTGAGACCCCAGGAGAGGTAGATATTGCCAAGTTCCCTGAAGGGGAGATTCCATATGTGACCCCATGAGAGATAGATCCTGCTGATTCTCATGAAGTAGTGATTCCAGTCAAAACCCCAGGAGGGGTGGTTCATCCCTTGTCTCCAAAACAGACTTCTGAATATCCAGCATCTGAAAAGACTTCTAAACATTCATTTTCTGAAAAAACTTCTAATCTGTCAGTCCTGAGAGGGGCACCGCACACTGTAAAGTCTGGAAAGAAATACCAACCAGTTATTTCAGCAGGGAATTTACAGCATCCTCCTAAAGACTCTCAATCCATTGTTCCAAACCAAGACCCTGGCCTAGTCATTTTTGATGAAAAATTAGAACAATATCATGATCTGATGCTTCAGTGTCTAGAAGTAGCTCCTCTCTTACTCCAGCTGAGACAATTTGATGGATTAAGTTACTTATTTGGTCCAATGATCCTATTCAAGATTTACAAGCCTTAAATAATGCTGTTATTAGAAGATTTGGTGGTCCTGACATAATCCTTTCTCACTCTTCTGGAAGTTATGCATTGTCAGCCAAAGAACCGCCTATCACTGAGCTCAGAAAATCTTTAATACCAGCATAGATGTTATGGCATCAATGATCCACTGTGCAACTGGGTAATTACTACTAGTAGTCTTCTTGGTCCCTTTCTGGGATGAAGATCCACTCCCACCAGCATCAGGGGTAGTGCTCAAGGATTCTTCTAAGGAATCCTGGATAGGGGAGGACTGAGTTAGCCTTATCAAATTGGATGCAAGACTACTTCTGATCATGATTGAGGATATTGCTGATGAAGGTGTTAGTGGTGAAGATGGCAAGTTCTTGGATCTAGCAGAGAGAAGGGAGCTAGCTGATGCTGGACTGCTTGTTGTTACTTTTTTAGCCAATGTTTCTGAATTTGGCAAAAAAATTTCATGGAAGCGCTGCAGATGATGTAACAGGGAGGAGGTTCCTAGATGGTTAAGTTCCCTACCTCTACTTACTCTGGCTTTACAAAGGGTACAGATGGCTTGACAATTGTCTGGATTTGGGTATAAATAATTCCACATATAAGAAGTATTTTTTATTGTCTTATGCCAAGGCATGACAATGGGCTTTTCCTTATTATGGGCAACAAATGTTTCCACTAGTGCCTGAATTACACAAACAACATCCTCATCAACATCCTCATCATCAACATTCTTATTAGTGTCAGCTACACAAATATCCTCCTCATCCTGGTGCATTTCCACAGAAGCATCCTCAATTTCAATGTCAGCCTGTTCACTTGTGCTGCTCATCCCCAGATTTGCAGAGGGCGCACACATGGTGGAAGGAGGCTCCTCTTTGAGTACTGTATTGGAAAGGTCAGGCTCACATATGGCACCCGCTGACACACAGTTGGTTCCTGTGCCTTAACGATTTTCATTTTTTTTAAAGTCTACAGGCCTTAGCCTTTCCTTGCCACTTCATGTGGTGAAAGGCATATTGCCAATGTTATGTCTTTCTGCAGCTAACTTTCCCTTTGATTTTTCTTTCTTTACCACTGTAAAAGATTGGTTCTTTGATTTTAGATGCCCTGACTTAACCTCTGTATGCCCTTGGGCATTGGCTTTAGTAGATGATGTTTACAGACTAGTATTGTCATGACTGGTGGCACTGGCAGCAGCTCCAGCACTAGTACTGTATGTGGTTCCTGCTCTCCTCTCAACTGATTGTTCTCCATATCAACAAGCACGAATGAAGTGGGGTACAGCACACACCACAATTTGTTCCAAAAATGTTTATTTTTATCTGTAACTTTATTTTAAACTTTGTTCACAGATGACACTGTGGAGTCACAATTCTTATGTGAATGTCCTGGGGTAGAACCTACAGCACAAAATACTTGTATGTATATTACACTGCATGAATGACCTATAGTGTCACAATATTTTTATGAATATTACTCTGTTTTACAGATGGCAGCATCACAATATGTTTTATGAATATTACACTGCGGTATGGATGGCAGCATCACAATATTTCATGAATATTACACTGCAGTATGGATGGCAGCGTCACAATATTTTTATGAATATTATACTGCAGTATGGATGGCAGCATCACAATATTTTCATGAATATTACACTGCAGTATGGATGGCAGCGTCACAATATTTTTAAGAATATTATACTGCAGTATGGATGGCAGCGTCACAATATTTTTATGAATATTACACTGCAGTATGGATGGCAGCGTCACAATATTTTTATGAATATTATACTGTGGTACGGAAGGCAGCATCACAATATTTTTATGAATATTACACTGTGGCATTTACGGCAGCATCACAATACTTTTATGAATATTATACTGCGGTATGCATGACCTACTGTACAGCGTCACAATACTTTCATGATTATTATGCTGCAGCATGGATGACAGCGTCACAATACTTTTACGAATATTACACTACGGTACGGATGGCGTGATGTCTCAATACTTGTATGAATATTACACTGCAGTTTGAATGACCTACCACCTCACAACACTTTTATGATTATCACACTGCAGTACAGATGACGTCACAATACTTGTATGAATATTACACTGCGGTATGGCCAGCAGCGTCACAATGCTTATATGGATATACCGGGGGGGGTTACAGCATACAGCATCAGAGTGCTTATATGGATATACCGGGGGAGGGGGGGTTACAGCATACAGCATCAGAGTGCTTATATGGATACACTGGGGTACAGCACAAAATTAATCTTGTTAACATTTCTTTTTACAGCCGGACACACAGACCCCCCCTAGAGTAGACAGAGCACAGTACACCCCTGGATGGGTACAGAGCACAGTGACTGCAGTGCACACCCCTGTATTGGACTACAGCCTCCTAGACACACAGCCCCCCTGGAGTGGATGGAGTACAGCACACCTCTGGCTGGGGACAGAGCACACTGACAGCAGTGCACACCACTCTATTGGACAACAGCTCCCTGGACACATAGCTCCCCCCTGGAGTACATGTAACACAGCACACCACTGGATGGGGACAGAGCACAGTGATAGCAGTGTTCCCCTGGATTGGACAGCAACCCCCTGGACAGTGGACACACAGCCATCCCCTCGACAGTGGACACACAGCCGCCCCCTGGAGTAGAGGGAGCACAGCACAGCACAATTGTACAGCCTGGTACTCAGCAATGAAATAGCGCCGATCACCACGGGGAGGGACTTATAAACAATCCAAAAACCGTGAGAATCTGACACCAGGAAGATTATGTTTTGCCTCATTTTGGATTCAGGGTCAGGCGGGAAAACCCAAAGCTGACATGGATCCTACTCGGATCCTCTATGTTTGGGTGGGCCCGGTTCTCAGAGAACCGGACCCGCTCATCTCTAATAACAATAGAAAGTGAGATTTGTTGGCAAACTTCAATACAATATCCATGATTACCCCGGGAAGAGATTTATAGTTTATATTGCTTTGGACAATTATCACATTTATAAATTAACAGCTAGGAACCCATGGACAGAGCCTCCCAGAAATGTGGTGCTTAATGTACAACCTTCAATAAGAGGACTGCTTGTAACTCTAGGGTAAAATAGGTTATGTATCTATTATTACATTGGTTCTATCAATGCCACCAACCACCATACGTTTAAGATCAATTCAACTATGACCTCACATATCACCCAGGGATCAGCACTTCAGTTTTCCCCTCTTTATAGCAACCAGATGAAAACAAATTCCTCCCATGATGAACAATATTACATGTGTGCCATGTTTAGCTAACAAAGACATCAATCACCTAGATGAAAGCCTGTAGGTACGTCATAGTTATTCATTTACTGTAGAGCAGACCTTAGAGAGGAAGCGTGTTTTAGGGGAACAAAAAATAAAAAATAAATTAAATCATTTTGATTAATGGTTTTACATATTTATTTAACAAAGTATATAAAACTGTACAGAGATCTTGAATTAAATTCAGTGTCAGTAATTACTTACTGCATATACTGTAAAATCTGTAGAATGAGAGCCACAGGACTCTGCACTACTATCTGTAATATCAGGTTGTGAATTACACGGGCCAGTTCAAGGTAGTAAAGTACAGTCACAAAGGAACACTAAGTTAGCTAATAATGAAGAGAATAGCTGACCTGTAATACCCCTTTTCCACCAAAATGCCGGGTCTGACCTGGAGTTGGAACAGAGGGCCTGATTCAGAGCCGCTCGTAAGCGGCTGCTCATTCGTTCGGAGCGATGCTCGCACATCTGCGCATGCGTATGGGTTTTAGTACGCATGCGCGAACCAGTCAGTGCGGTCAGAATTCATGTGCTCGCAAAATAGCGAATGCCTGCTAATTTGAGTGACAGAATGAGGCGTTTGTGGGTGGTAACAGGGGAAGGTGCTTGAAAACGGGGAGTGGAGATCTGAACGCAGGCGTGCTAAACGGTCAAAACGTGCGTTTAATGGGAGTGCATAATTAACAAAGCAGCGTCATTGACCACGTCACTTGGGTGTCTTTTAGCCAGAACTGCACGCATGATTGTGGTAGGAAAAACCAACCACAAAAATAGCGAGCAGTTCATTTGCCTTTCGATGTACTCGATTAATCTAATAAATAGCGGAAATGACGTATGATGCGAGCGGCCAGGGGGTGTTTTTATCAAAAAAACGTCCGCATGTTTTGTTCGCTCGTTCAGACATAGAGGCGTCAACAGACCGCAAAGAGCGAACGGTCAATTTAAATAGCCAGCCCCTTTTTCTGGACGAGCGAACGCAAATAGCGTCCGGCTCTGAATCAGACCCAGAGTTCCTATCCGGATCAGACCCAGAATTTAGCTGACGCTGACTCTGGATATTCCCGAGTCGGCGCCGCTCACACCGGAGTCAGGTCTGCTTAGACCCGGCTTTCCCGGCGTGAAAGGCCGGCTAGCAGCGCACTCCAGGTCATCGTGACCCGGAGTGCGCTGTTCTCCCAGCAGGTTTCACGGGCTACGCCCGTGTTAAATCCTGCTATTTACCTGGGTTGGATTGCCGGGTCACCCTCTCCCCGTTTAAACCAGGGAGCTACCCGGGTTAACCCTTCAAAAACCCGGGTGTAAAAGGGGTATAATCTGTAATGTACTGTACATGCAGAAAAACAATCAATGTCACCAGAAATATCTTTCTCTTATTAATGTATTTACAATTTCTACTGTATTTTTTCTACTGTATTTTTAACTTCTACCACCTTTCATCAAAAAAATTAATCTTACAAAGTCTCTGTTTTGCTTAGGACTTTTGGTTAATCTCATCAATAAAACCTCAAAATCAAAACAGTTGTTGACAGTTATGAGATTGCCATTGTTGAGATGTCAACAAGCAACATGTTGACATCCTCAGCATGTCAACATTTTCACATCTGAAACGTCAACATGTGAAATCCTAATATTCCCGACATTAGGGTTAGACTGCGGGATGGGGAAGGTGGGGGGGTTAGGGTTAGGCACTAGTAGGAGGTTAGACACTAGGGGGGTAGTAAGAGATTAGTGTTAGGGATAGGGAAAGAATACTTATGAAACCGCTGCTCTGTCAGAGGTCTGAGCTGTAACTGCTTGATACCTGACCGCCGGGACCCAGTAGACATCGCAGGAGACGCTACTACCACTGGGAGCAGATATGTCACTGGTTGGTTTGTCGACATTCTACTATGTCGACATTTCAGCAGTGTCTGCATGATCAATGTCAACATGACGAATGCCAACATGCTAAGCATAACAACATTTTGCCTATGTCAACATTCTCATCTAAACATTATGAATTTCAACTTTATATACTGAACCCGAATAATGGGCACCAACTACATATCACAATCTCTTATTAATTTTTACATTTTATCAACAGCAGAAAAAGTACAGTATATGTACTCCTCAAAGTCAGTAATGAATACATTTAGGTAGTTGGGCCTGGAGTGAGGAGTGAGGCATTCTACTATAACTTCACTTTAATCAAAACAATTTTCTGCTTTCTGTTCTATAATTAATATTATACAATTATAATATATTTAAAATTCAAATAAATGCTCCCTGACACAATTTTTTTTTGTGGGAATGTAAAGGTTTCTGAAGGCCAGAAGTTAATTGGTCTGTTAGGGAAGTGTTGTGGGCTCACTGGCAATGGGAGTTGTCTATGTGAATTAGGGCAAAGTTTGGGTGTGCCAGAGTCATGGGCCTAATTTGTCCCAATCTTTATATAAATATTTATGGGAGCTGTGCTAGACTCAGGCAAGGGCAAATTAGATAGCTACAGTACCCAGGCACGCCGACAACATGGCCTAAGCGTGGGAGGCATGGCCATGCCCCCTTAGAAAAAAAAACCTTTTTGCTCTGGGGAGGGAGGCACTGAGCTCTAGGAAGGGGAGCGCTGTGAGCCCGTCAGCCCAGTGCATAAGCAGTGGGGGACACGATCAGTGTGATCACTCCTCCCACAGGCATAGGAGAGCAGTCTCCCAGTGCAGCCCAGCACACAGCAGTGTGTGCTAGGCTGCTGTGATGTAAGAGGGAGGGGGGTGGCACCGGACCCCTCCAGCAAGCCTGGACCCAGTAATTAGTACAAGACCCCCCCCTCTCGGCACCCAGTACAACATGCCTGACTTAACTTACTCAACTGCCACTAGAGGGCAACAATGCAGTGGTGATTTTAGGGAAGGTTCTCGGATTTACAGTGGTGCACCCAAGATACTGCCCAAGTTGCCCAGAATTTTAAATATGGCCCTAATTGTGAGATCTTATTGTAATATTTTAATAATCCAGTAATTAACTGCATTTTCATAGCCAACAATCAATTGTTCCTTTTTTTTCTTTTGCCTTTGTGTAAAGGGCATGGAATTATGCTTTGGGGACCATGCTTATAAAAATCTTTCAGACTTGCTTCTGCTACAATAATTTCTTCTTTGTTTCAAAGCAAAGATACCTACTTTTTATAACTAATGTTGACTCCTCATTATCGTTACATTATCAAACACATAATTAAACATTTAGGACCTCATTCATAGTAGGATGTAACCGCAAGTCACGTCTTTTTTGGCAGCAACTTGGTCTTTTTTTAAGTATACATGCTCTTCTTTTAGTGATGCACGTCTGTTTGCCCTGACAAACTGCACTTGCAGCTCTCTATGACAAGGGATCAGGACGGGTTGGAAGTGGCATGTAGATGCAGAAAAAACCAGTAATGGGAGCTTGTTGACTTGAAATGCGGCCAAGATGATTAGCAGAAAAGCACAAATGTGTCTGTTCAGAAGAACTTGACTTGCTGGTATTCAAACTCTAGTGCAAGTTATGAATTGATGATGATGATAATGACAGCCAAAAGGGTCTATTTACTAAGCCTTGGATGGAGATAAAGTGAAGGGAGCTTCTTGGGCGGTAGGTAGACAATGCCTCCCGGCCACTCTGATTATGTGTAATTCAGAATCAGGCCACCCGGGAGCTTATTTCTCCTGCCTGCATTTTAGACAGCAGCCCTATGCACGGAGTGAGTGGCCGCAACTACATGGAGTGTGCGGTGGCTTGCACCATGCATAGGGCAGCCAGCTAACAAGATGCTCCCCAGCCACTCTGATTCTGGAGTACACACAGAGAGGACAGGCATTCTCTACCTACCTCCCAGCCTGTAGCCAGACATTGAGTGGCTGTCAGCATACTGACTGGTGGATGGCTGGAGCTATCCATCAGAGTCAAGCAAGTGGAGAGACAGTGTGGGACCGCAGGAGGAGTAAGTTATACATTTTTTTTACATTTGGGATCTGATTTTCTTAATTTGTGCTGTGGGATTGTCAGATCTGGGGTCTGCTTTTATTAATTGGTGTGGGGTAGTATTTGGGCATCCAATCTGGAGTCTGATTTTATTAATTGAGGTGAGGGGGCAGTGGGTATCTGCTCCTCGGTATGATTTTATTAATGGGGGGTCAGTGGGTGTCCAACCTGGGGTCTGATTTCATTAATGGGGGAAGGTCAGATGGTAGGGGCCCCAGTGCATTGCTTTGCCCAGGCCTACATTGATGTTAGGATTGCCCTGCTCTTGGCACTGAATTGCCAATTGCTGCTGGGCACACTCAGAGCAGGCTGATGTATGATCATAAGCCCCACCATGTGCTGCTTGCTGCTCAGAGGGGACTGATAGGTTTCCTCTGAGCTGCCTGTCACACACTCTGCTCTGTATTCTGTATATGGGAGGGAGAGCATATAAGGGAATCTATAATCAATGGGGGGTGTAGGTGTCAACACCTACAAACCTAATGTCACTGGTTGGGGGATGGGGGTATGCTACTGTGGGGGGGGATCAAAGTAAACAGGAATATGCCACAGTAGTGGGGGGATAATATATGTGGCCAACAACATTACAGGGGGAGGAGGGAATGCTATGGGTGGGTCTATTGAATAAAAATTTATAAAAAATGCTTAATGATTGGGGGGGATGCTACTACAAAGGTCTTCTAGATACACTCACAGGGTAACATTAGACACCCACTGAGAATGATTTTAGCAAAATATTACAAAATATGCTTTAAACAGGTATTATTTACCTAATTAATTCATAAAAAATTTACAATTTCTGAGATTTTTTTAAAAAAAATGTTCACCCATTAAGTGGTTAATGCAGTTGAAATTCATAAAGTGAAAATTTATATATTTGCTTGAAGTTAGTAAACATCTTTTGCCAGAACACTGGCTTTTATAAGAGCCAGACCCGGGAAAGAGTTGGAAGCAAAGTGATAGCATTGACCAAATTTGCATGAGTAGCCATTGGAATGGGGTGTGTTAGTACAGACTAATGGAGAGTAAAAGATGCACAATAGTAGCCCATAGGCTACTATGGGCTAATGTAATCTGAAGCATTCCAGAGCTTGATAGCAGCCCCCAAAAAACCTTATGAAGAAAACAATTTTTTCATGTCTCGGTGATGGGAACAGTTCCTTTCAGTAAATCAGCTTAAGTTAGGGAATTTTGGTTTAGCTTAACCTTTCATAATAAAGTATGGTTCTAGATGTAATGCTATAACTAGAGATGTGCAGTTTGGTTCTCCAGAAATCCGAATCCACCCGAATTTTGTGAATCCGGGTAAATCCGAGTCGCAGTTCTAATCTCCCGGGGAGAGCCGGTTAAATCCGGGTCTCGATTCTGATCTTTTTGCGGTTCAGAATTCGGATTTTAAACATGAATTTCGGGTTTTGGATTGCATAAATTAATGATTTTAGCTGTTTTTAAAACTTTTTATCTATTTTTTACTTAAAAAATCCAGATCCAAAACCAAAACACTTGAGGGTGGTTTGCAAAACCAAATCCAGATCCAAAACCTTGAAGGAGATACAGATCTAATACCAAAACCATAACACAGGGGTAGGCGCACATCCCTAGCTCTAACATTCCGCCATGGTAACTATTAATAAAAAGACCAGTATCTTAACTTAGCCAAACAGATAAAACTGTACAGTACATACAGTACATTTTATGGCAATAAAAATAAAATTAACCCCAAAGTACAGTGTAATGTTTTCTTTCACAGACATTTCTCCAGGCTCAGAAAGCAGCAGCAGATTTTATACAATGTTCTTTAGTTAAGCTTATACAGAACAGTAGGATCAGGCTCTAATATTAATAGTTACATTTTAAAACTACAGTACAGGTCAGACATACAGTATATATTAATAAAAAGGTACAAAGAGAATGTTTCAGTAGTATGTTGTTGTTGTTAGAGAATACCAAAAGCCCCAAAATGTTTTTATATCAGGACAGCTTTATTTTGACTTATAGTACATGTTGCAATGAAAGTGGTGCAAATACGTTTATTACCTTTGCATGTAGGGTAAATGCTGACTGCTTTTGCATGTAGCCCACAAATGCTGGACAGCTTTTTTTTTACACAGTAATTTAGACTTGAGTTTGGACACACCCTTCTCACATATCAATTTCTCTCTACACATTTTAAATCCTAGATTGATATGAGAGCCCACAAAAATCAAGACTTTGGGTACCATAACAAGGTCCCATATTCCCTGCACTTTCCTGCATGGCCAGAATGGTACATCTTTACAGTTACCCCAACACCAAAAACTTTCTCATAATCACTGTAATCACTGTAACATTTGGACTGCAACTCATATGGTATTTGTGTTCTGCATTTGTAATAAATCTACAAATACAAACCAGTTACAGTGTCTTACCAACACTGCATTCTCACTGTCCTCATATTGCCATAAAAGTGATATTTATATTTTATTACATTCTGCATTGTTCCACTAATTTCATTCGTCAACTATTTTTTGCATTGTATTACCACCACTCAATTATCATTTTGCAATTACATTTACCAGTACATTTTCTATGACAATTGATTCAGGGGGAGAATTCAATTGTTTTGCCGGTGGCTTTTGCTAAAACGCCTGACGGAGCAATTCAATTGTTGCTCCGCCAGGGCACGATAGCCACTGGTGCTGGCATTTCTGCTCCTGAGGATGCGAGCAAAAATGTGTGAGGAACCCCCTTGTTAGGCATGCTAACCACAATTAGCTTGCCCTAACCGGAACTTTAGATGGGTTTAGCTGTTTTACACAACTAAACTTGAGGCGAAGAGTTCAATAATTAATGAGCACCAAGAACAATTGAATTGCAACACTGGGCGCTCATTAATTATCACACCTTAAAAAACAATTAAATCGCCCCCAGGGAGTAAACTGTTGGTTACACCACAGCCAACACTTATCAGGTAGAAGGCCATAAATTAATCCATTCTTTTTCAATAAATGTGCACAATGGCTTATTTGCCTTACCTATATATAGAGTGTTCCTACAAGCTGTTTAGGGAGTCAATTAGTGGTTGTCAGAGTCAATCCCTGGTAGACCATGCAAGGACTGTAGAGTTAATCAATGTGGTTTTGAGACAGCCAGGAAAAGGTGAGATTACGCTAACCATGAGTTTTCTCCATCTCTCCCCTCCAGTTGCATAGAGCAATGGAGGGAACCCATTATTCATGCGCAGACCTCTGAGCACATGGGGCCATGCCATTTTCCCAATGATTTCAATATTGTGCTTGTGCAGATCTTGTAATTATCGTGAATTGGTGCAGTGTGTGCGGTGTGGACCCAGGGGCTCATGCGCAGTACACACATTATAGATTTTCCCATGGCATGGAGGCGCCTGGTGGTGTAGGGGCTGCATTATGTTTGAATGGAATCCTTTAATCTCAGGATGAAATATGAGATCAAAATGCAACTGGAGCTCATTGACAGTTAGATGTAAATCAATTTATTTTCCATAAGATGTACATTATTGTACATTGCATGTTTAAATATTTTTGACTTCATGTTCACTTTACTGGTTCCTTGTGTCTTGAAAGGTGGAAATTGGATGAGTATTGGATCCCAGAAAACATACTAGGTATTTGAGGTCCCAATCAGATTTCACATTGGTGTACGCTGGGCAGAACTCTGACCCGGGGAGCCTGTTCTGGTCCTTCCACTGGATGAATTTGTTACGATCCAAATTCAGGATTTCTGACAACCTTAGCAGTTTCTAGTCCTGGCTGTTGCAAGGCAGCAGGGAAGCTATCAGTGTTGTGGATGCATTCAGCTGCAGCCAGACTGTAATCAAACTCTCAGTGTGTGTGCAGTTCAGCTGCAATTAAGTCTGCAATCAAGTAGGCTGGCTTGCATTCGTTCCTCTTCCTGTTGTATTGCAGTCAGTCCCAGCATTCCCTGCCACTGATAGTCTGTTCCTAGTGTCCAGTCTGTTTGGTTCTGTCCTGTTTCCGGTCTCCTGTCTCATCAGAGCCATTTATTTGTGCTTGTTCCTCTGTGTTCCTGGTTGAGTATCTCCCAGTCTGCTGTTATCATGATCTCCAGCCTGCAGCCCAGCCATGTTACCAGCCACGTGCGGCCCAGCCAATTCAACTGCCTGTGGCCCAGCTGTGTTATCAGCCTGCGGCTTTGCCGTATTATCAGTCATCTGTACCTCAGTCTAAAATTCAGCTGCACCATCTGTAGCCAGCCACTGTTCCTTCCTGCAGCCTAGTTGCGTATAAGTCAGCGGTTCTCATTCATATCTGTGACTCTTACCATCTAGTGCAGCCCATACTGCAGCATATCTCCATCACTAAGTGAGATCATATCTGCTGAATTACCATCACAGCTGCCAAAAGGGAACTGCCCTGCCTGTTGTTCACCTGCTGGCATGTCCGTTCTAGCCAAGTCCATCACTGTGTATTCAGATTCAGCCTTCACCCAGATTGAGATCACCAGCTCAAGTACATCCAAACTGCATACAATCTGTGACCAGCAGGGGTTAGTAAGAGAAGCCCACAATGTGCTGAGAGTACGACCTGGCAGCAGCCTAAGTACCGATGTGCATTTTCAGTCATTAAGAGAACAATGAACCTGAATAATGGGCACCAACTTATAGGCAGAATATCTCACTTAGTGACTCTGTGGGTTTATCTTGCATCATACTGTAGCATCATAACAGAATTTGGATGAAAACTTCATACAGGGTTGGCAGTTGGTCTGGATTGCCAAAAGTAGTGCTTAGGGTCCCTGTCATGGACCACCAGCTGATCTCTCCAGATATGCCAATCTGAGAATCGCCTCCCGTCAATTTTTCAAGTTAACTCAGCAGGTGTGGTTAAATAAACATGATAGCTGCCACCAGCAAAGGGGAACTGTAGTATTAAATACAGGGTACGCCTTTGCTCTTACTTGCTATACAATTATGCACACTTAGTAAAAGTAGGTAACATGGGCCAAATGAGGCCTTGGGTCATAAAAACACAGTTCCAGAACTAGAATTAATGTTTTAATTCCAGAATACATTCAAAGCTTAGTTACAAAAAGTTACAATATTATAATAATATTAAATAAAAGGGTTCACACACATTACTCACAATTTCAGAAATAAAAGGGAATAAACAAACCATGTTGACTGTAAGTGGTGTGAGATGAGGCAGTCTCAATGATGACTTCGGAACAATCTGTACCTTGTCAATAGCCTCTACCAGAATGAACTCTGAATTACCAGAGTGTCGCAGTTTTATCCTGCTCTCCAGCATTTCTCCCAAACCCCCCTTCCTGGGCAATTTTAACCCTTGTCAGCTCAGAGGGTATTGTCACTGTTGCTGGGGCTCCAGGGTCTCTCTATCATTTGTGAAGGGGTTATTTTATTATACCTTCAGTTCTGTTAGAAGTTAAGCTCCAAGACTTATGTCAATAAACATACCCCTGGACTTATATGAGGGAATCCACACCTTTTAAAGACTGTGTGTCTCTGGTATAAGCAATCCTACTTTGACAGTACACAAAGCACTTAATGACTTATTTTAGCAGAGCCTGGTCCAATGTATAGTCATTTCCAGGGACATCTTTCTTCTGTGCCATATACGATTTGGACATTTATGGCTGGCAGAGAAACAAACTTCCTATAACCTCTCTTTCAACCTATGTTCAAAGGCTTTTGCATTTCCCACACACGAATAACATTACATTTACATATATAAAGGAAAGTTATGGAATTTGCTGACACGATCATGTGCAGTTATGCCCATGCGGACGCAAAATCCACTTTTTCGCTACAGTCCCGGTCGGACTTCATTGCAGAGTGCGCCAGGCAGAACTTTGACCCAGGGAGCCTGTTCTGGGTTTTCCAGTGGATAGATTTGGATGACATCACATTATAAAACTTAATAACTTGAAGATACACCCCTGCACCGATTGGGATGAAACCAAATGCGAGGTGGTCCAGTTGGCTCCTGACCAGGTTTTAGGGGGTTAGGGTCCCAGTCTGACCTCCCGTTGGTGTACCCTGGGCAGACCTTTGTCCTGGGTAGCCTGTTCTGAGTCTTCCACCGGATGGATTTGGACAAAAACTTCACAGAGTGGTAACATTCTATCCCAGAAGACATACTAGGGGGTTGAGGTCCTGTTTGGACTTCTCATTGGTGTGTGTTGGTCAGATCTTTGACCCGGGGAGCCTGTTCTAGGCCTTTCACTGAATGGATTTTTATGAAAACTTCAGAGGACTGGCATTTGGTCTGGGATGCCTAATGGAGTGGTTGGGGTCCTGGGTGGACCTCACGGCGGAGTGCACTGGGCAGAACTTTGACTTGTTCTGGGCCTTCCACTGGATAGATTTGGACAGCATCACATAATAAAGCTTAATACCTTGAATATTTAAACCCGGGCAACGCCGGGAACTTCAGCAAGTTTATTAATAACTGTGGAGACACTGTTCTCTTTGATGACCCTTCATTTCATATTATATTTTTACAAATAGGACAATGCTAAACTGCCAAGCCACGTCTCTATATTTTTATACACTCTTGAGGAGCATAAGCATACATGCTTACAGTATATGCCGTCTACAAATGCAACCATTTACATGTTAAACATATTGTATGTGTGTCAATATACATTTTCTTTAGTGTGTGTTTATATATAGTTATAGAGTACAAATGCATCCAATTGGAAATGTGCCCCGCTCTAATTAGTTCACAAATAACTTGTTTAAAAAACATCCACATAGCCATGACTTATATTGTCATGGAAACAGTTTTTCTGTCTAGTATAAAAAAAAAAGTAATTAAGTTACACTTGAATTCCTTTGAAAAGGATCAATATGCCTGGCAATAATAGCATAAAAAATGTTACAAGATATATTTTTTTATCATGTGCTAAAATAATTTTTCACTAAAATCAGACTGTTTTTGTCAAACATTCCTTGTGATTGAAGAATTGTATATTTAATACTGAATGTCAAGACCAACAGAAAAAGAGTGCTGATATTTTTGCAAGTGTGACTTTGAATTGAAATATGTCTTCCCTGAAGACATTGCTCCCATTATAAATGTCCCTTTGCAGGATTGATTTTTGCAAGACTGGGCAACATTTATTCAACCTTAAACACAATTAAAAAAGTAGCAAGTTTTGTACATTCATGTAAATAAATGAGTAAATCTTGTATTGTATCATGTTTACATACAGTATAGACTATGAAATGTGGGTGTACATCATACTTTATATTTACTGAGGTCTATATTGTGTTAGATTAATAAAGAACTCCATCAAAAATGTTAAAACTAATATTATGTGTAAATGAAGATGCTAATATTCAATCTATATATGTTTTACTTGCGTGTTTTGAGGCTTAGGGCCAGATTCAGACCAGCTCGTGAGCGCACAGCACTCACAAGCGGGTCGATGGTCCCCGACTGCACATGCGCTGCCTCCGGCGTGCGCATGTGCGAGATCCGTACTGCGACAGCAGCTCCGTCGCAATGGGTCTAGCTACAAGACAGGGTGGCTGTCGAAGTTAATTGACAGCTCACCCCGTTTTGTAGGTGGGGAGGAGGGTGGCTGCACAAATGCAGGCGTTCTCTTAGGAACACCCACAGCTTAGCGAGCGGCCTGGAGGTAAAAAAAAAAACGCCCTGATTCAGAGCGAGCGCTCGCAAACAGCGAGCGCCTATGAATCAGGCCCTTATTCCCCTTCAGATTGCCATAAAAGGGCTGATTCAGAGGTGAACGCAATATGAAAACAATGCATATGTTGACGTAGTTAAGCATTTATTTGCACCTGCGCAAAAAAAATCAGAAAACCTCTACAGCGCATATGTTACACTGAGTGTAAGCATAAATATGCTACTATGAACGGGACATACTGTATGGTATCATAGTTGGGGCAGCAAAGTGATGGACATTACTGGGAGGTGACCTGAAGTGAAGACAAAAAATGTCTGTTTTATGGGCATGTTACGAGCGTGTCGCGGGCATATCAGTGAAAGTGACTGCATTCCCAAATGCACGGCCACAGCCATATATATCATAGTCAGGCAGAGAAACACCATCTGCTACAGGACTGAGGTAAGTGTCCATGGTAAGTATGATGGTGCATCGATGGTGGTGTCTAAAAAATTACCAGCGGCATTACAACATGCACAGACATTGAAAGTGGGCATCTCAGTCCTTGCTCATTCAGAAACAGGGTTCTACACAAGGGGAAGGTTGTGTTATGGAAGGAAAAGGGGGTTCTAAGTCAAGATTGGATAAAGGAATATATATATATAGGATCCATAAGGGATGTAGTCAGGATGCCGGCGTGTGGGATGCCGGCCACCAATACCCCAACACTAGAATCCCGAACAGGACGAAGATCCTGATGACGGCATCCCAAAGAGGATGAAACTATCAGCGTCGGTATCCCGACCGCTGGCATCCTGAAGGTAAGTATCCAGCTTACCTTTAATGTTATCCAGGGAATGGGGGGGTCAGATTTAGGCACCCCTTGGGGGGGAGATTAGGGGCAGGCACCCCCCCGGGAGTGTAAGGGTTAGGCTGCGGAAAGGGGGGTTAGGGTTAGGCACCCCAGGAGGTGGTTAGGGTTAGGCACCACCCCAGTAGGGTTAGGTATAGGGTGCGGATAGGAGGGGTTAGTGCTAGGCACCAAAGGGGGACATTAGGGCTGTGCACCTAACAGGGAGTTGAGGTAAGGCACCCAAAAGGGAAGGTTAGGGGAGGGAGAGGGGGAGGGTTAGGGTACTTACCAGCCATAGTCAGGATTTTCAACAGTCGGGCTTCCGGCGTCGGTATTGAACCTGCAGCTATTCAGCCATTGGGATTTCATACACAACCCGATCCATAATATGCATTATTTAGTTTAAAATGATCCAACTAGTTTTTGCAACAAAAGCAGTGTAAAGAAATATCCAAGATTGAATATTGCTTCAAAGTACCTATAACCATCATCTTCATGTGCTGCTAACCACAGTAACTCCCGATGCGCCATTTTGATGTCTTGTGATTTTAACCATAGTTGTTAGGAAAATAACTGGCATAAAGCCATGAAAAGAAACCTGTGCTCCTTAAATGTTGTTGTTTTTTTCATGATATGATGTTAAAATGATGAATGTGATTTGTATACGTAATTGAGACTATAAATAACAACTTATGGATGCCATTTTGAAGGCATTATTACGGTGTTGAGATGCTCCATATGTATATGTACAGTATGTAATTCATAAATCGTTCAATCTGTAAATAGTTTGTTTTGCACTGAAATCTTGGCGTGGACATTCAAAGGATATTTTTATATCAGCTGATACTAACATTTGCTATTATTGTAGCTGCGACACCAGCAACACATGCAAGACACCAGTGTCCAACTCTGAATTAGGCCCAATGTGAGGTTACCTTTTAACATTTAGGGGTCTATTTACTAAGCAGTGTTAGAAGACAGAGTGAATAGTGATAAAGTGCAAGCCAATCAGCTCCCAACTGTCATTTTTCAAACACAGTCTGTGAGATGGCAATTAGGATCTAATTGGCTGGCACCTTATCACTTTTCACTCTGTCTCCTAACACTGCTTAGTAAATAGACCCCTTAGTAGTTAGTTTATTTGTTTTTCAAAGTCAGCCCAGCAAAGCAAATTCACAGTGTCTGATGTGACAGTATGACTTACAAACTAATTTCTGTAACCAGAAAACACAACTTAGGGGTAAAGTAAGTGTCTGCATAGCTACACAAACACATCTGTGGGCCCTGTTGCTTGTGAGAACTCTGCACACAGTAAAAAAAACTACATTTGTTATAGGTTGTTGGCTGCTAGTTGGCCCAAATGTGATGGAAATATGGCTATCGTGAATCACAGCACTACACAGTGGGAGGTTGGGCCATAATGATACGCATCAAACTCCACCACGCCACCTGACTTTCTCTCCAGAATCTTTGGGAGAAGAGGAAAATAATGTTGATAAGTATGACAGAACTAACAAATCCTATTTAGTCATGCAATTTTCCTGCTATCCTGTTGTTTTAAGCTATATTTTAGACTAGTGACCTTCCCCGGTTTCTCACAGGAGCATTTTCATCTTGCCACAGCCCCCTGCAACTCATAACACTTACATCATTTCACCACAGCATCCTGCTTCTTACTGCTACCCACTGCATCTCACAACAGCCTCCTGCTGCTCACTACTGCCCCCTGCATTTTTCCACAACATCCCATATTTAACACAGCCTGCTCTTTGCAAAATGTACAATGTGTTTCCCAGTCTTCCTGTTGAGTTTCCTCGCCGTGGTGCCTCTGTCCGAGAACAGAGCTGAATTCCATGGAAGGTGCCTCCTGTTCACCTAGGTTGTGTGGCTGAGTGGGAACAGCACACTGGAGAGGGAGAACTTCAGAGTGTAGTAGTGGTGGCCAGAGTCCGCCTGCAGGTACAGCAAAGGATGGAAATCAGGATCCGATGGTTACCATTTCATGGTGATGGTTTGATGTTTGCCACCATCAGATGGAAATCATTCAATGGTGTACCGATGGTTGTTTGGTTTTTTAATTCCTGATAGCTATGCCTCTTCTGGCTCCTTTCTGTCTACTGTGTCTGCATCAGGGCATCTTTATGGGTTCATTGGAGGCTGTCTCTCACTCTGTCTGCTTCAGATGTGACCCTGCTCAGCCTCTGATTCCCTTCCAGTTCTGGGTTGCTGCTAAGCAACAAGGCACATTGCTATCTTTGATTGGCTCTCACTGTCTCTTGCTGAATCAGAACCCTGGCCAGCAGCTTTTTGTGACTTTGCTTCACTAAAATCAAGTAAGGATTAAAAACATGTACATGAAAACCACTTGCCACAATGCATAAAAACAAATATGAATCACCCAACCCAGTATCTGGACGGTCCAACCAAAATGGTACCGAATTCTGGGAACTCCAGACAGCCGTGGTATTTCTTCAGTGGGTGGAAGCTTTGGAAAACCATGAGCAGGAACCTCCAACGCGTTTCATTTGAACCATCCAGTGGATGGATGTCTGAATGAATTGCCACTCACCATATAATTACATGTGGTGCAATTAGGACAACGAAAACAATCTTAGGTTCAGTTACATCAGTTTTTACTAACAAATCCCTAAGGTTCTTCCCCCTACAATAACATGGCATAATCCGTGAATTTTCAAGAAACTTAAGTTTAGAATTACTAGTCACAATAGGCCAATACTGATTACTCCGTTTACTCACTACCTTGCTAGAAGAATTGAAATGATTAACCCATAGAATTACAGGACTTTTTCTTTTAATTTACTAGAAGACAGAGGGCCTGATTCAGACCCACACGCAAGCGGCTGTCCGCTCGCAAGTGGGTCGATGTTGTGCACTGCGCATGCGCATGACAGCGGGAGCTCCGTCGTGCGCATGCGCCAGACGCGACGAGCGAAGGACTTTCCTTCGCTCGTTGTGTCTGATCAAAGGGGGCGTGCTGTCGATGTTGATTGACAGCACGCCCCCTTTGGTGGGCGTGCCGGGGGCGAGCATCCCTGACGGGGGCGTTCCCAAGGGAACGTCTACCATCAGAAGCCGGCCCACTGACATCACTAGTGATGTCAGTGGGAGTGATTTTGGCTCTGATAGAGCCAAAATCACTTCGGGCCTTGCGGTTGAAAAACTCAACCGCAGGCTCCGGCTCGCAGTGGCGATGGTCGCGATGGTCAAGACCATCGCGGCCATCAAACTGCACGCTCGTATAGGCTGTGGGTGGTGACCCACAGCTATACGAGCGTCCAGGAGGACGCTCCATAATTATGGAGGGCGGCCCTCATTCAGAGCGTGCGCTCTGCTCAGAGCGTACGGCTCTGAATGAGGGCCAGAGACTGTTCTCTGGTAAGTCCTAATACTTTATTCTTTTGAAACAGAAGATGCTGTAACGGATAACCTTTTTGACAAATTTATTAACCATGATATCTAAGTGATCCTGTAAATCATGATTGTCACTGATGATCCACCGCAACCTCAAAAATTGCGAGTACGGTAACCCCTGTTTCAGGGGACTCGGATAGCAACTACTATACTCCAATAAACTATTCCAATCAGTGGATTTTGTGAACAAAGATGTTGCAAATTATCCGTTGTTAACTGAAATTATTACGTCTAAAAAATGAACCTTCTCCTTGTCAATGTTAAAAGTAAATTTAATAGGATGTTGTAAACTATTGAGATGTGTGAATAAATCACACAATAGCTGTTCAGGTCCTGATCACACAATGAATAGATCATCTATAAAACGATAATACAACACCACAAATTGTCTAATATTCAAATCATCATAAAATAGATGTTTTTCCACAGAAAACATATAGCTGTTCGCAAATGAAGGGGCCACATAGCACAGCCAGAGATTTGAATATAAAACTGGCCATCGAAATGAAAGTAATTGCATTTTAAAGTATGTTCTAATAATTGCAAAAAGAAATCCACTGGTGGACCCATGTACAGATGGTTGTCAGTAATCAGCTCTTTCACTGCTATTAACCCTTCAGTATGGGGAATACTGGTATATAAACTTTGTACATCAGCTGTACACAGAAACAATTGTTCGGGTAATTCTGACAGAGTGTTAAGTGTGTTTAATAACATGGTCATGTCTTTCAGATATGAACATTCATTTTGTATACATGTCTGGATCAAACAGTTTATATACACAGACACTGTATGGTATAACGAACCCCTAGCGGCAATGATCGGTCTGCTGGGTGGATTCTGCAGTGTTTTGTGCACTTTCAGCAAGGTGTACAAAATAGGCACAATCGGATGTGATGTATTCAAAGCTTTTTGCGTCTCACTAAATATGAACCCCTCGTGCATAGGCAAACGCAGGGGGGGTTCCGTCTGCCTGGAAAACCCCCCTCCCCAGCACATACCATGACCACAGTAGAAATAGTAATATAATAAAATTTTACTAGTGCTACGTGTTCTTCTCAGTATCACAAATGAAATAATTAGCATCACCTGTGGATCTTTTAACATGTATCAGCCAGTAATAAATAACCTGTGCACCAACTAGGAGATCTGGAAAACATGCACTGTTAGGGATGCACTGCTATAGAGCCCAATATGTACATATATGTCCAGGAAAGTGCTAGGTTCTTCTGCTGCTCCTCCAGGCTCCCGGACTTGCTCCAATGCTCTGGAATGGTGCTCACATCTAAAATAAAAACATTTAGCTCAGGCAGGATGGCTTACTGCCACATCAAATAACTTACTGTGATCCTGTATATGATGGAATTATGACACACAATACACATTGTATGACGCATATTAAAGCTGGATAAGTGCTAATTCTACCCTCTTCACTGACGGGCCACACTCGCTCTAAAATCAAGCATTTGGAAACCCCTCTCTACAAATCCTGCATTTGCCTCTGTCGTGTACCCCAAAAGACAATAAATCATCTAATTCATGTTTAAATTTAACAGTGGGATTAATATCTCATTTCTCATAGGTGTAGGGATCAGCAAGCTGATGATAAATTTCCAATTTATAATCACTTTTATTCAAAATAGTAATGGAGCCCCCCTTATCAGAGAGACGAATGACTATGTCATCATAGTTACACAAATTATGTAATGCTTTTCTTTCCAACAAGTATAAATTAGAAAAATTCTTGACATGAACATTTGCAGAAGAAACATCGGACAAAACACAGTCATTAAGCAAATGAGAAAACGTTTCAATAGAACTATTGCTAGATTGGGGAACAAACACTGATCTAGATTGTAATGCTCTCACTTTCATAGGTAACAAGTAGGGGTGTGCACCAGCCACTTTTCATGTTTTGTGTTTTGGTTTTGGATCTGGATCTTTCTTCGTATTTTGGATCTGGATTGGTTTTGCCAAAACCACCTTTCTGTGTTTTGGGTTCTGGGTTTTGTGTTTTGGATCTGTATTTTTTTGAAAAACAGCATAAAAACAGCTAAAATCACAGAATTTGTGGGGTTTTCTGCTCCTATGCTATTATTAACCTCTATAACCTTAATTTACACTCATTTCTAGTTTTTTCTGAACACCTCACACCTCTCAATAATATTTTTATGTCCAAAAAGTTGCACCAAGGTAGCTGGATGACTATGCTAAGCGACACGAGTGGGCGGCACAAACACGTGGCCCATCTAGGAGTGACACTGCAGTGGAAGACAGGATAGCAGTTTGAAAAACTAGGCACCAAACAGTACATTATGCAAAGAAAAAAAAGAGGTGGAAGATGGAATTGTCCTTGGGCCCTCCCACCCACCCTTATGTTGTATAAACAGGACATGCACACTTTAACAAACCAATCATTTCAGCGCCAGGGTCTGCCACACGACTGTGGCTGAAATGATTGGTTCATTTGAGCCCCCACAAAACAAGCTGGCAATTAATCTGTCCATGCACAAACTGGCTCTACGGAGGCAAGATGTCGTTCTCATCCTCCTCATCCACCGATTCTTCACCCTCTTCAGTGTTGTGTACATCCTCACGGAGTATTAATTTGTCCCCATTGGAATCCACCGCCACAGGTCCCTCTGTACGTTCTGGAGGCTTGTCTCCCTGCGCATACATTTCGCACACAAACACAGAAAAAAAAGAACTATTTATTTTTTGTGCAGCGCACTTTGGGGGTTACACCACCCTTTAACAGACTTATGGGACACAGGCACACGCTTGGCGCTGCTCCTTTGTTGATGCACGTACAGTGCACACAACTCACAAAGACAGAAGAAAATGTTTTATTTTTGTTGGAGTGCACTTTGGGGGTTACACCACCCTTTAACAGACAGACGCACACTTGGCGCTGCTGCTTTGAGGATGCAGGTGCGGCTACAGCTCACACAATTCACAAAGACAGAAAAAAAAGAATTTTTTATTTTTTGTGGAGCGCACTTTGGGGGTTACACCACCCTTTAACAGACAGACGTACGCTTGTCGCTGCTGCTTTGAGGATGCAGGTGTGGCTACTATGCATACATTTCACACACAAACACAGAAAAAAAGAATATTATTTTATTTTTGTTGGAGCGCACTTTGTGGGTTACACCACCCTTTAACAGACAGACGCACGCTTGTCGCTGCTGCTTTGAGGATGCAGGTGCGGCTACAGCCCACACAATTCACAAAGACAGAAAAATAAAAATAATTTTTTATTTTTTGTGGAGCGCACTTTTGGGGTTACACCACCCTTTAACAGACTTATGGGACACAGGTGCACGTTTGGCGCTGCTCCTTTGTTGATGCACGTACAGTGCACACAATTCACAAACACAGAAGAAAATGTTTTATTTTTGTTGGAGTGCACTTTGGGGGTTACAGTACCCTTTAACAGACAGATGCACGCTTGGCGCTGCTGCTTTGAGGATGCAGGTGCGGCTACAGCCCACACAATTCACAAAGACAGAAAAAAAATAATTTTTTTCTTTTTTGTGGAGTGCACTTTGGCGGTTACACCACCCTTTAACAGACTTATGGGACACAGGTGCACATTTGGCGCTGCTCCTTTGTTGATGCACGTACAGTGCACACAATTCACAAACACAGAAGAAAATGTTTTATTTTTGTTGGAGTGCACTTTGGGGGTTACACCACCCTTTAACAGACAGATGCACGCTTGGCGCTGCTGCTATGAGGATGCAGGTGCGGCTACAGCCCACACAATTCACAAAGACAGAAAAAAAAGAATTTTTTATTTTTTGTGGAGCGCACTTTGGCGGTTACACCACCCTTTAACAGACTTATGGGACACAGGCACACGCTTGGCGCTGCTCCTTTGTTGATGCACGTACAATACACACAATTCACAAACACCAAAGAAAATGTTTTATTTTTGTTGGAGTGCACTTTGGGGGTTACACCACCCTTTGACAGACAGATGCACGCTTGGCGCTGCTGCTTTGAGGATGCAGGTGCGGCTACAGCTCACACAATTCACATAGACAGAAAAAAAGAAGAATTTTTTATTTTTTGTGGAGCGCACTTTGGGGGTTACACCACCCTTTAACAGACAGACACACACTTGGCGCTGCTGCTTTGAGGATGCAGGTGCGGCTACTGCGCATACATTTCACACACAAACACTGAAAAAAAGAAGATTCTTTTATTTTTGTTGGAGCGCACTTTGGGGGTTACACCACCCTTTAACAGACAGATGTATGTTTGTCGCTGCTGCTTTGAGAATGCAGGTGCGACTACAGCCCACACAATTCACAAAGACAGAAAAAAAAGAATTTTTTATTTTTTGTGGAGCGCACTTTGGGGGTTACACCACCCTTTAACAGACAGATGCAAGCTTGGCGCTGCTGCTTTGAGGATGCATGTACAGTGCACACAATTCACAAACACAGAAGAAAATGTTTTTTTTTGTTGGAGTGCACTTTGGGGGCTTACACCACCCTTTGAGAGATGAGCCATCCGGCCCTTTACTTATGGGACACAGGCACACACTTGGTGCTGCTCCTTTGTTGATGCACATGCAGCCACAGTGCACACAATTAACAAGCACAAAAAAATATTTTTTTTTTTTTGGAGTGCACTTTGGGGGTTACAGTACCCTTTAACAGATGAGCCAGCCGGCCCTTGATTTATGACACAGGCACACGCTTGGCGCTACTTTGTTGATGCACATGCGGCTACTGCACACACAATTCACAAACACAGAAAAAAAATAAAAAATTTTTGGAGTGCACTTTGGGGGAGCACCCCTGATGCACAGATCACCCCCTGGACAACACTACAGCACCCCTCTAGGACTACAGCCTTTATGGGATACTGCACAACACAGTCCAGCCAGCCCCTATAGACTTTGGAGTGGACACAGCCCCTATGGACAACTGACTGCACAACACAGCCCAGCCAGCCCCTATGACAGCAGCACAACACAGCCCAGCCAGCCCCTATGACAGCAGCACAACACAGCCCAGTCAGCCCCTATGGACTGAGTGGACACAGCCCCTATTGACAACAGCAGCACAACACAGCCCAGCCAGCACTAGCTCCCACCCTCCCTCATCACTGTAGACAGCCGGAGTGAGAAATGGTGCCAACGCGGGGACCTTTTATAGAATCCAAAACACGCAAGATCCGGAAGGCGGGATGATGACGTTTTGCCTCGATTTCAGATCTGAGCCAGGCGGGAAAAGTCGAGCCTGACTCGGATACGACTCGGCTCGGGGGGGCTCGGGGGGGTTCGGATTTCAGAAATCCGAACCCGCTCATCCCTAGTAACAAGTTCTCCACGTTACCTGTACACTGTTGTTGATCTTCTTTAAAATGTTACTTCAAACACAACATTCTATTTAATTTAAAGTTCTCAACCAGCCATTGGAAATGTTGAAAATGTACTGATGGAACAAATGACAGACCTCTATTCAACACTTTAATTTCTTCATCACCCAGGACATGGTCTAACAGGTTAAAGATAAAATCCTGTGTAGGAACGGAGGGTGAGTCCTTCCACCTCTGCCTCTTGTTCTGCCCCGACCTCCTCGTCCGAGATCTCTTAGGCCTGAAGGGAATGCCTGTGTACGTGCCCCTAAAGAGATTGAAGGCAATTGAGAAGAATTGAGAATTGAGTGTCCCTCACTATCACTCAAAGCCGCTGAAGAACCACCTGATGACAAGGTATTGAATGGCACATGTCTCGAGCTAGGATAATGGGCCATATTGCTAGGGATATCTGTGAGCCACCCATACACATGTTGTTTCTCATAATCTTCATAAACTTTATTACATTTATTTTTCTTAAAGCGGATTAAGTCGGCAGTATATTGATCCACCTGTGCGCCAAGTTTTTCAAGCCATTTGTTATCTTTATCAGATTCAAGAGTCAGTTTATGGGTAAGCTCAAATGTAGATAACTTTTCTTTTGTGATATTCAGTTCTCTCTTGGCCTCTTCAATGACCAGCAATATTAAATCTAGAGAACACTTATTTAAGATAGCAACCCATTGTTTACAAAAGGCAATATTATGACATCCAATTGTTGGGACATTCTTGATTCGAAATCCCCTAGGAATTTTCTTGCATTTAAAGTAATCGGAAAGAGTTATGCCATGATACAAAAAGTCTACTTCACGTCTCCTTAGTTTATTCCATTCTCTGAATAAATCCTCATTAGATGTAACAGTGTGGTCTTGAAGGCATTGTGAAAAAACAATAGTTTCTGCTTCGCTGTCAAATAACAAAATCTGTGTGTAAAACACAACTAGTTAAATATTAACTTTGTGAGTGCTGTCTCACGAGGTGGCTGAAGCTCTGCTGGTGTCGAGTTCGAGTAACCATGGTTGATTCTGAAGTTAACGTTACCTGGATCCAGCTCGAATTGGGTGATACATTCAGCTTTTCTGACAATGAAGCAGAAACTATTATTTTTTCACAATGTCTTCAAGACCACACTGTTACATCTAATGAGGATTTATTCAGAGAATGGAATTGACATCTTTAACAAAAGTCCAAAGAGTAAATATACTGTTAAATGAGATAAAGTTGCATCTTGCATGCAGAAAATTAGAAATTGTTATTGTGCTTTTGGTCATTGTTGACTATTAGGGACTTCTTCAGGGACAAACATCTTCAGGAAATAATATAATTGATAAAACCCAAAATTACCCCTTTAACTTAGGGGCAGTTGGCAACGGAATTGGTATGTTTAACAGCCGGACCTAAGTCAGGCGGTTCAAATCTTGACGCCGAAAGACTGGCATGACAAGATCCCAACAGGTAAGTATTTATTTACTATACCTAACCCTCTCCCCCCTAACCCTAACCCTCCTTTAGGTGTGCCTAACCCTCCCCCCTAGTGCCTAACCCTAACTTCCCCCTGTAAGTGGCTAAACCTAGCCCTCCCTCCCCGTGCCCTAAACCTAACCCTCTCGGGGGTGTGCCTAACCCTAATCCGAACTTCCCCTAGCCTGAGCCTAACCCTCCCTGGGGGGGTGCCTAACCATAAGTCCCCCCCGGGAGCCCCTAACCTAACCCTCCCCTCACGCGGCTGTCTGCTACCGCCGCCCGGCTTACCTTCATTCGGTATGCCGGGTGTCGGAATCCCGTTGTAGGGATAATGATAGCATCAGGATTTTGACGCCTATGATTAGTCCCCTGCCGGGATTTGACAGTCGGGAAGCCGTCGGCTTCCTAACTACATCTCATTGGCAACTATGATAAAAGTGTGACGTCTATAGTTATAAACATGTAGAAATTATTTTAGAGCACCAGACAAATCTATAGCTCTGCAACACATATATATGTGACCCAGGGGAAGATATATCAAATCTTGGAGACAGATAAGTTGTAGAAGTTGCCCATTTATAACTAATGAGCTTTAAACTATCATTTTACAGGTTGTGCTATAATGAATGATAGTTAGAAGATAATTGGTTGCTAAGATCATCTTCCACACTTTATCTTCAAGATTTGATAAATCTCCCACACCCTATTGTCTGACCTACGAACAATTAAGAGTGTTCATACTACAAACAATCCAGGAAATAACTTGAAATAAGTGGAAGTCATGTAAATAAAGAGAATGTTGTACAGTACAAGTATTATTTTGAAATAGCTTGCTGATAATATGGTGCTTCATCATTTATCTGTACCTGTGAAGTAACAGGATTGCTGATACAAGTAATGATTGAAATTTAAACCATGAGACCTTTTTTCTTTATTGTCTGAGACAGACAATTATTGCACTATTATTCTTTGTCCTAGGTACCTGCAAAGCTGAATTGTTTTGTTGGCATCCCCTCCAGCGTAATAGAGTCTGGTACCTTTATCCAAATGCAATTGGTACTGAACTAAACATCTTATTCTATAGTCAAGATGGAACAAATTAAACCTGTCACTGTATTCTGGCACATACTGCAGTGCAGGGCTTATACAGTTACAGATCTAAATATTGTGATATTTGAACTGTAACTAAGAACCAGGAAAATATCATTGGAGATCACCAACTACACCACTCAGCTATTCATTGAGCCAGTGAAAATCTCTAATGATTGCTATTGTTATTACTAACAGCTTACTGAGTGTTGACATCATTTTCTGGGGTAAGTGGTAGAAAACAGTTGAGCTAAAGCTGGACATGCACTTTAAGATTATTCAACTACTGTAGTTGGCTGGTTGGAATGAAAATCTGCTAATGTATGGGAGTTAATGTTAGTTGACCATGTGTTTCCAAACACTGGAGAACGGACAAAGATGGTCATTCAGACAAATTGGTTAAATCAAGCAATCGATTGTCATTAGCTCTCATACATTACCAGATTTTCATTTCAACCAGCCAACTAGTTAATCTTGTATGGCTAATTTACGATATGGGGATAGAGAGGACCTTGTTTATTAAAAAAGGGTCTATGTACTAAGCTGTAGAGAGATATAAAGTACCAAACAATTAGCTCCTACCTTTAAAATGACAGTCAGGAACTGATTGGTTGGTACTTTTTTGGTAAAACAATGTAAACGTTTCTAAAAAAAATGCAAAAAACCTGTTTAAACATATTGTGTAAAACATTGCACATAACCACTATATCACATTTTTGACGTAGGTTTACAAAATACACTGTATGGACAAAAGTATTTGGCCACACCGGTTAATTATTGAATTAAGGTGTTTCAATCAGACCAGTTGCCACAGGTGTATAAAATCAAGCACCTAGCCATTTGCAAACATTTGTAATACAAAGTGGGTCATTCTGAAGAGCTCAATGACTTAAAGTGTGGTACTGTGATAGGATGCCACTTTGCTATAAGACTGTTCGAGAAATTTCATCCATGCTGGATATTCCACGGTCAACTGTAAGAAATATTATTAGAAAGTGGAAGTGTTTAGGAACAACAGCAACTCAGCAATGAAACAGAAGACCAAGTAAAATCAGAGCGGGGTCAACAAGTGCAAAGGTGCATGGTGTGTAAAAGTCACCAAAGCTCTGCTGATTCCATAGCTGAAAAGTTCCAAACTTCCACTGGTATTAATGTAAACACAAAACTGTGTAGCGGGAGCTAAATAAAATGGGTTTCCACGGCCGAGCAGCAGCATGGAAGCCTCACATCACCGAGTCTGGGTTTGGCGGATGCCACGAGAACGTTACCTGTCTGACTGCATTGTGCCAACTGTGAAGTTTGGTGGAGGAGGGATAATGGTATAAGGCTGTTTTTTAAGGTTTGGGCTATGCCCCTTATCTCCAGTGAAGTGCAATCTAAATGCTTCAGCATACTAAGACATTTTGGACAATGCTATGCTTCCAACTTTGTGGCAACAGTTTGGGGAAGGCCCATTTCTATTTCAACATGACTGTGCCCCAGTGACCAAAGCAAGGACTATAAAGACATGAGGCCTGATTCACTACCGATGGCAACTGCGATTCCGCACACAATCAGCCAATTGTTCGTGCACGTGCACTGCGATGTATACGCATGTGCAGAACGCAACACGCCACTGCGATCAGGACTGTGACTATGCAGACCCATTGCACAGTGATTGACAGAAAGTACAGTTTGGGGGTGGTGATGGCGGTGGTCAGTGAAACGCAGATGTGCCAGTGCTTTGATTGCCATTACAGGGGCGTGCAAAAATTAGCCACTGTGATGCCATACGCAGCTTGGGCTTTCACTGCGTGCGATGAGTTTGGCAATTCCTGAGTAAGGTCAGAGCTTGTGCAAGAGTACGTGAGGCTGTGATTGTACTCTATGTTACCGATGGTTTCGCAGTCTTGCAAAGTATTACAGATCTGTGTAATGTAAAGGGGGCATCCTTATGTTAGGCTGCGTATGGCATTGCAATTGCATTCATTAGCATATCTTCGTAGTGAGACTGCATGCATAATCGCTATTGCGATCACAGTATCGATCCTTACAGAATCAGGCCAATGGTTTGATGAGCTTGGTGTAAAAGAACTTGACTGGCCCACACAGTGCCTTGACCTCAACCCCATCAAGCACCTTTGGGATGGAGCGGAGATTGTGAGTTAGGCCTTCTTATCCAACATCAGTGCCTGACCTCATAAATGCTCTACAGAATGAATGGACACAAATTCCCACAGAAACACTCCAAACTATTGTGGAAAGCCTTCCAAGAAGAATAGAAGCTGTTATAGCTGCAAAAGGGGGACCAACTCCTTATTAAAGTATATGTATTTAAATACAATGTCATTACAGTCCCTGTTGGTGTAATGGTCAGGCATCATATAGTGTATAATGTTAGTCATGTTAACATTTTGTTCACAGAACCACTAAAGAAACCAACAAACATTTTACATAAGAGTATGCCACATGTAAACCTTAATGTAAGGTAAGAATCGAACATTATCTTTTCCTTTCAGGAAGTTATACTGGGGATGGGTCCTCAGGGTTTCTGCATGTGGGACCACCATGCATACCTGGGTGGAGTTGGTGGTGTTGCTATGATTGCTGGTGTGAAGCTCACTGAAGTTGAAAGTCTAGTTTCTGGTAAGCAAGCAACAATTTGAGCACCAAAGTATGCTATATTATTATTTAACTCATGTATAGCATTAGTATGTGACTCATGCATAGGGTGTATATCATTTATTGTACTTTTGCAGATAATTGGGATTCTTATAACTAAATAATGGCAGTAGTTTGTGCCTCTATGGCTGTTGACAATGACAACCTCTGGTAATTGGAATTAATACAGGTTAAATTATAATAATTTGCCTTAAATGTCTGTTCAGTTGTGCTGCATTTGTGTGGCAATGAACTGCACTTGCAATCACACAAATACTGGTATGCCCTCCCATATCTTAGCTGCAGCATCTCTTTCAGGTGTTTGTTGTGCTGTAGTGGTGGCATCAGCAGTGTTTTCCTTGCCATCTCGCACCAGTGGTGACACAGGCATCAAACGGAGAGTATCATCATCATTTCCTCTTCTTCTGCCTCATTGGGACTTGAATCATGTGTAGCAGACTCATCCAGGAGAGATATGACTGTGTCTGAGGAATGAATGCACAGACACATGCATCGTGGCATAGTGCGGCTCTCGCTGAGCAGTGACTAACATGGCCAGCGTTTGCCCATTGCAGTCTTTGGCGGGTGCGTGCGCAAGCACATGCATGCCATACATCTGTATGTGTTTGATTACAATGTATTTGGGGACAAAGGGCCTGATTCAGAGCCGCTCGTAAGCGGCCGCTCGTTCGCTCCGAGCGATGTTCGCACAACTGCGCATGCATATAGGTTGTAATACGCATGCGCGAACCAGTCATTGCGGTCGGAAATTGTGTGCTCACAAAATAGCGAATGCCTGCTAATTTGAGTGACAGGATGAGGCGTTTGTGGGTGGTAACAGGGGAAGGTGCTTGAAAACGGGGAGTGGAGATCCGAACGCAGGCGTGCCAAAAGGTCAAAACGGGCGTTTTAAGGGTGTGCATAATTAACAAAGCAGCATCATTGGCCACGTCACTTGGTTGTTTCTTAGCCTGAACTGTTCGCATGATTGCGATAGGAAAATCCAACCACAAGCACTGCGAGCAGTTCAGACACCTTTCGATGTACTCGATTAATCAAATAAATAGCAGAGATGACGTAGGATGTGAGCGGCCAGGGGGCGTCTTTACAAAATAGCGAGCGCATATTTTGTTCACTCGCTCATACATAGAGGCGTCAACAGACCGCAAAGAGCGAACGCTCAATTTAAATATCCGGCCCCTTTTTCTGAACGACCATTCGCAAATAGCTTCCGGCTCTGAATCAGGCGCCCAAAGTTTAGTACATTAATGAATACTGAAAAAAAGTAACATGTCTATATTGTAAAGTACAGTACAAGGCTACAGTTGATCAGCCATGGCCAAAAGTTTTGAGAATGGCACAAGTATTGGTTTTCACAAAGTCTGCTGCTTCAGTTTCTATGATGGCAATTTGCATATACTCCAGAATGTCATGAAGAGTGATCAGATGAATTGCAATTAATTGCAAAGTCCCTCTTTGCCATGACAACGAACTTAATCCCAAAAACAACATTTCCACTGCATTTCAGCCCTGCCACAAATGGACCAGCTGACATCATGTCAGTGATCCTCTCATTAACACAGGTGTGAGTGTTGATTAGGACAAGGCTGGAGATCACTCTGTCATGCTGATTGAGTTAGAATAACAGACTGAAAGCTTTAAAAGGGGTGTGGAGCTTGAAATCATTGTTCTTCCTCTGTTAAAAATGGTTACCTGTAAGGAAACACATGCAGTCATCATTGCTTTGCACAAAAAGGGCTTCACAGGTAAGGATATTGCTGCTAGTAAGATTGCACCTAAATCAACCATTTATCAGATCATCAAGAACTTCAAGGAGAGAGGTTCAATAGTTGTGAAGAAGGCTTCAGGGCACCCAAGAACATCCAGCAAGCACCAAGACCGTCTCCTAAAGTTGATTCAGCTGCAGGATCGGGCATCACCAGTGCAAAGCTTGCTTATGAATGGCAGCCGGCATGTGTGAGTGCATCTTCACGCACAGTGAGGTGAACACTTTTGGAGGATGGCCTGATGTCAAGAAGGGCAGCAAAGAAGCCACTTCTCTTCAGGAAAACCATCAGGGACAGACTGATATTCTGCAAAGGATACAGGGATTGGACTGCTGAGGACTGGGGTAAAGTTATTTTCTCTGATGAATCCCCTTTCAGATTGTTTGGGACATCTGGAAATATGTTTGTCAGGAGAAGGAAAGGTGAGCGCGCTACCATCAGTCCTGTGTCATGCCAATAGTAAAGCATCCTGAGACCATCCATGTGTGGGGTTGCTTCTCAGCCAAGGGAGTGAGCTCACTCACAATTTTGCCTAAGAACACAGCCATGAATAAAGAATGGTACCAAAACATCCTCCAACAGCAACTTCTCCCAAGCATCCAAAAACAGTTTGGTGACAAACAAAGGCCCTCATTCAGAGCCACTCGCTAGCGGCAGTACGCTCGTTCCCAGCGATGTTCGCACATCTGCGCATGCGTACGGTTTTTAGTACGCATGCGCGAACCAGTCAGTGCGGCCGAAAATCGTTGGTACGCAATATAGCGAGGGCCTGCTATTTTGAGTGACAGAATGAGGCGTATGTGGGTGGTAACAGGGGAAGGTGCTTGAAAACGGGGAGTGGAGATCCGAACGCAGGCGTGCTTAAAGGTCAAAACGGGCGTTTTAAGGGAGTGCATAATTAATACAGCAGCGTCATTGACCACGTCACTTGGTTTTTTTTAACTCAGAACTGCTCGCAAAATAGCGGTTGAAAACACCAACCACAAGAATAGCGAGCAGTTCATACGCTGTACGATGTACTCGATTAATCTAATAAATAGCGGACATGACGTATGGTGCGTGCGGCCAGGGGGCGTTTTTATCAAATAAACGAGCGTATGTTTTGCTCGCTCGTTCAGACTTAGAGGTGTGAACAGACTGCAATTTGCGAACGGATCATTTGAATAGCCACCCCTTGTTTTTGAACGAATGACCACAAATAGTGAACAGCTCTGAATCAGGCCCAAAGTCTTTTCCAGCATGATGGAGCACCTTGTCATAAGGCAGAAGTGATAGCTAAGTGGCTCGGGGAACAAAACGTCAAAATTTTGGGGCCATGGCCAGGAAACTCCCCAGACCCATTGAGAACTTTTGGTCAATCCACAAGAGGCCGATGGACAAACAAAAACCCATACATTCTGACAAACTCCAAGCATTGATTAGGCAAGAATGGGCTGCCATCAGCAGTGGCATAACTAGGGCATTTGGAGCCCAGGGCAAATTTAAATATGGAGCCCCCACTATGTGCGCCCGCCGAAACATGGGCATGGTCACTGAAAAAAGGGGCATGTCAATATTACACACACCCCTTTCTTGTCACTCTGGGAACTTACCTTACCATTCCATATGCACCTTAGTGCCCCGAGTAGTAGTGCCCCTCTTGCAATGCCCACCATAGTAGTGCCCCTTATGCAATGTCCCCAGTAGCAGTGCCCCATGTAGTAGTGCCCTTTATACAGTGCCCCAGTAGTGCACCGTTATACAGTGCCCCCAGTAGTGCCCTTTATACAGTGCCTCCAGTAGTGCACCCTTATACAGTGCCACCTATGCAGTGCCCGCATTAGTGGTCCACCTTATGCAGGCCCCCAGTAGTGCCCATTATACAGTACCCTAAGTAGTGGCCATCCTTATGAAGGCCCCCAGTAGTGCCCCTTATACAGTACCCCCAGTAGTGATTCCCCTATACTGTGCCCCTATGGTGCCCCCAGTAGTGGCCCCCCTTATACAGGCCCCCAGTAGTGCACCCAATAGTGGTCACCCTTATGAAGGACCCTAGTAGTGCCCCTTATACCGTACCCACAGTAGTGATCCGCCCTATGCAGTGCCCCTAGTAGTGATTCCCCCTATGCTATACCCCTTATACAGTGCCCCCAGTAGTGGTCCCCCTTTAAGAAGACCCCCAGTAGTGCCCCTAATAGAGTGCTCCCAGTAATGGTGCCCTTTATGAAGACCCCCAGTAATGACCCCCCTTAGAGTTGCCCCTTATACAGTGACTTCCGTAGTGCATAAAACACACAGAGAGACAGACATACATACACACACATAACACAGACTTGACTTACCTGAATCCCCGCTCCTGTTGCGTCCGCTGCTGTCTGCTCCTCCGTCCTCCTGCTGGGTCATGCTTGGTACTATGGGAGAGACGTCATGACGTCTCTCCCATCACCCACTGCAGGAGCCGGAAGGCGGAGCTCATGAGTGAGCTCCAGCCAGGCTCTGGCAGTGGGCGCAACAGCCAATGAGAGTCTATCTGACTCTCATTGGCTGCTGAAACACACACATCATCACAGGGTAGTACAAGTGTACTACCCAGCACCGGTGGTGATGTGTGTGTAACAGTGTAGTGCAGACCGTACTCACTGGGGTCTGCACTACGCTGAGTGAATTGCAGAGGTCTTGAAAAAGAAGGGTCAACACTAAAAATATTGACTCTTTGCATAAACTTAATGTAATTGTCACTAAAAGCCTTTGACACTTATGAAATGCTTGTAATTTTACTTCAGTATACCATAGTAACATCAGACAAAAAGGTCTAAAAACACAAAAGCAGCAAACTTTGTGAAAACCAATACTTGTGTCATTATCAAAACTTTTGGCCATGGCTGTACATACAATGAATCGGGCTTGTTACAGAATATTTGTATTATGATTGTCCATAAAATCACAAACAGTAATATTTCTTTTTTCAAGGAAACTTGACCTGTATCTAATGGCTGAACAGGAGCAGAACATGATATGGGATCCATTTGTTGCTGGACATTAGGCACAATCTCCATAGTTACAGATGGGAATAGTTGCTTCTGATGGATCTTAAACAAAATCAAACATTTGCTTGAATGCAGTATATTGATGCATGTTAATAATAAAAATACATTTCTGGTACCATCCCCAGACAATGTGACCCTCGCTGGATGTCTTCTTCTATGTTGAGCTATAAGCAATCAGGATATGTACATTAGATTGTTAAAAAAAAAACTAAAACATTGTGTGTGCCTAATTTTAGTGTGAAAACTTACCAATACACATGTACTAAGTAAGTACACTATTATCTAATGACATGTAACACATGTTTATAATGGTGTGTGTATGTTGACATTTCTAAAAACACTGACGGGACGGGCCTCTCTGTCGTGCACATTGTCTCCTTCCATGAGCTCTGCTGGGATGATCCTCCACACTGGCTCCTCATATTCAAGGTATTTTTTATCTATGGGGGGACAACCAGCAGGCAGCTATGCAGTCTTGATCTCCTAAGCCATCATTCCTCTTTATGGAGTTTATTTATGAAGTTTATGCCCAGAATTTATTAATTGGAATTAATACTGGCTAAATTATAATAATTTGCCTTAAATGTCTGTTCAGTTGTGCTGCATTTGTATGGCAATGAACTGCACTTGCAATCACACAAATACTGGTATGCCCTCCCATATCTTAGCTGCAGCATCTCTTTCAGGTGTTTGTTGTGCTGTAGTGGTGGCATCAGCAGTGTTTTCCTTGCCATCTCGCACCAGTGGTGACACAGGCATCAAACGGAGAGTATCATCATCATTTCCTCTTCTTCTGCCTCATTGGGACTTGAATCATGTGTAGCAGACTCATCAAGGAGAGATATGACTGTGTCTGAGGAATGAATGCACAGACACATGCATCGTGGCATAGTGCGGCTCTCGCCGAGCAGTGACTAACATGGCCAGCGTTTGCCCATTGCAGTCTTTGGCGGGTGCGTGCGCAAGCACATGCATGCCATACATCTGTATGTGTTTGATTGCAATGTATTTGGGGACAAAGTTTAGTACATTAATGAATACTGAAAAAAAGTTACATATCTATATTGTAAAGTACAGTACAAGGCTACAGTTGATCAGAGTGTACAGCCATGGCCAAAAGTTTTGAGAATGGCACAAGTATTGGTTTTCACAAAGTCTGCTGCTTCAATTTCTATGATGGCAATTTGCATATACTCCAGAATGTCATGAAGAGTGATCAGATGAATTGCAATTGATTGCTAAGTCCCTCTTTGCCATGACAATGAACTTAATCCCAAAAACAACATTTCCACTGCATTTCAGCCCTGCCACAAATGGACCAGCTGACATCATGTCAGTGATCCTCTCATTAACACAGGTGTGAGTGTTGATGAGGACAAGGCTGGAGATCACTCTGTCATGCTGATTGAGTTAGAATAACAGACTGAAAGCTTTAAAAGGGTTGTTGAGCTTGAAATCATTGTTCTTCCTCTGTTAACCATGGTTACCTGTAAGGAAACACATGCAGTCATCATTGCTTTGCACAAAAAGGGCTTCACAGGTAAGGATATTGCTGCAGAATTTAAAAGGAAAGAGCTTTTACTAGCAAGACACAGTGAGTAAAAACACTACCCTTTTAAATATCGGCATAAACACAAACAGAGTGTCAGGTTTTACATCCTGACACTTAGTAAATAAAACCCCATGTCAGAAAAGTGCTTCCCACATTGGGACTTACTCCTCTTAAAATGCTTAACAGCATTGACTGCCTTTACTACCATCACTCACAGCTACTTCTGCCACCTGGCTTGCAGCCTGCTTCCCAGAAAGTGGCTCATAATTAGGAACCAACTCATTAAGCAGGGCCACATTCTCTTCAAAACAAAAATGAACATGTCCTGACTCTCTCTTCCCTGCCTTCCTCTCCTGCGTGTCTGCTCCACCTCCTGCGCTGGCTCTTCTACCTCAGCTTTCCTATTCTCCTCTCTGCCGTTTTCTCTCCCCCTCCATCTAGACAAATAACAATTAAGAAAAACAAGACAAACGAACACAAAAAAACCCCCTACTTTAACAATCACTACACTCCTCACAAACACACGGCAGGCACATAAAAATAAACGCAGACAAGATGATAAAAAAGCACAGCAGAAAAAAATAGATAAACTGTTAACTACACACAATAAGATGAGACAACTCTCAACAAGCATAAATTACAGTAGCTCACCAAGCAACTCTCCAAACTACTATCTCCAACCACTCACTACACCATTACAATGTGTCTGGGCAGTTTGGGACATTTTTATAAGGGTTTTGTGATGTAGAAACACCATACGCTATGTTTAGACAAACAAATCACTAGGAAATGCTTGTCGGTTTTTAGTCAGTGACGGTCTTTCAGATCAGTTTTTATTTCTGTTTGGAAATATAATAAATATACTGCGCTGGTGAGTCCCTGTCAAAAACAACAATCAATAGGAACAATATTGAATATCACATATATTTATTAAAAATGATCATATAGTCAAATAAGCACATAAACACATAGACAAAACACAGTGACAATGATGATAATCCTCAACAATACCTGGTGGGTATTGAATATCCACTAGGATATAACACATTAATAGCTCAGTAAGATACTAAGTGTCAAATAACCCGCAATTGTATCCAATGGGGATCTAGATGACAACAATGTCCCATACACAAATGAATGTGAATTACACGGATAAGGCAACCGTGAAGTACAAAAGGAAAATCCAGCACTTGATGTATAGATAAAAGATAGATTGAATTACTTATAAATCTGGGTAATGAACAGTCATAGCCAGCAAATGTAGTGTGAAGAAAAGGGTAGTAAGATGGATATAATGACACCCGCTCAGATGGATATACCCACACGGGGATGGCGGATAAAGCCCCTGTACAGATGGTTTACTCACGGAGCGTCTCCAGCCCAATACTCCACAAGTGGCAAGTAGCCCAGCAGGCTGGATGTCCCTTGAGCGTCCAGATTCCATTGGAAAATTAAATGAAATGAAACAAATTTTATGCCAGCTAAAACTGATCGACTTCTCCATCAGTTTTCAATTGACATTGGAAATAAGCCATCATTGCTTGTCACTGTGTGTCAGTTTAGAAGTTAAATCAAAACTGACGCTTAGTAAGTGTACCCCTAGGTGTATGAGGACCAATCTGTAGTATGTACAAAGTCACTGTTATCAAAAAGGCTGATCAATTTAACTATCCCTATGTTATGCATTTGACATTTCAAAACACACAATTTGATTAACTAATTTAGTCCATCGGGATATAGGCTGTTTGTCTTATAAATTAAAAAAATTCTTCTGCCAGCATAAGGTTCTAGACCTGTCTCTCCCTCTTTTTATTTTTGCAGTTGTTTAGAAAACTACCACCATTAAATATTTTGGATCACCTCCATGAGCTTCTATAAAATGTCTTCAAACACTCTGGCTATCCTTTTTGTTTAATATATTCAAGGAAACAATGCTTCAGATTGTCACCCTTCCCACATATTTTATTACAACTGCATTGTGGCAGGAAGATTGTATACTTAGCAACACAATTTATAACACTTCAAATTGTACACATTTTGCCATCTATAAGTATCATTTACAAGTAATACATTTGTTTTTTCCACACTTGTAAAAACCTGACGGTGTACATGGGAACCATTGCATCATTCATTATTGTAGGATAAGTGTCTGCTCATCTTCTCTTAATTTTCACAAAAGCAGGTGAAAATGCACATTTTCACCTGCAATTGTAAAAATTAAGTAATCGGGCCATTCATCAAGCAGGTAAAGCAGGAGTATTCTTCAGATGGCGAATGCTCCTGCTTCAGGACTGCAACCCGCTCCTTCCCTATGGAAAGGAGATCCGGGTGCGATGAGGGATCTTTTAGGATCCCTCCGTCCCTGTCCGGCTTCTTCCGCCGGATTTTGCGGAGCTTGTGCGAGCAGTGAAGCCACTTGTGGGGACAGCTGATGTCACATCAGCTGTCACCGCGCCGGAGCAATGATGAATTGCTCCGGAAGCCGCAGTGAGTTCGAATGTTAATTATCGGGGTCCGGACTATGATAAGAAACATCATGAATAGGCCCCTTGGATCATTCATTAATGAGTTTTATCATGCACAACAAGTTTTAAAACTTGTTGCATTTGATAATGGTGCTCCAGCCAATCAGCTCTTAACTGTCATCTGTTTGAGAAATTACAGTTGGGAGATGATTGACTTGAGCACTATTTATCATACGCAACTAGTTTTAAAACTCCTTGCGCATGATAAAATTTGTTGATAAATTCTTTTTGTAAATTATAATTGGTTTATTTGGATAAAAGTTTTTATTATTGCATCTTGTGTCAATATGTTATAATTTTTCTGATTCAGTTTTTAATCACATTAGAGGTATGGTTGTATTTTGAAACACATGCTTCACTTACAATCTCATTTTTATTCTTAGTTTTATTCTTATCTGTAACTGATTTTACTCTTCAGTTTGATTACATTTTCTACACTCATTAATATGCCTTCCTTTATAACTTTATCTAAAAGATCTACCAGATGGTCTATTGATCTAAAGTAATCCATCATCACTTCAGCTTCTAATTTAAACATTATTAGGTTAGTACGATTCCTTCTCAATCTCATTAGCTGATCTTTTGCAATGTTTTGTTTCCAGGGTAAGTAGTATGCACTTTTAAAATGAAGATACATAATACTCCCCACCTTAATAATTTGAGGTGTCAATGAGGAGTCTCTGACCTGTAGGCTCACATCCCAGAAATTGACCAGATTCCTATCTTAACTGTAGATGAAGAACAAATTTAAAGTATTAGTGTGAAGAAATTAAACAAAAGATTGTGCTGTAGAAAGATCCCTATAATATACTTAATACTTTGCTCATCTATAGAATAACCATTGAAGTCTAGAAATACACCAAACCTGCTCCCTCACACATGGCAAGCCTCAAACATGCATATGTATTGGTTTGTATAGCTGGGTGCAAATTTGGTCCCCATGGCCAACCACATCACTTGCTAGTAAAATGCACCTTTGAATGGTCAATGCTAAACTTGATTGTCAATAGTGAATCCACTAATTTCCAAAAACTTGCAAACATGTACTCTATCATACACAATGATGTTGGTGGATGTGTTCAATGCACAGCAATAGTGTGAGCTGAATGGATAATTACTGATATAAGCATTGTAATACTGGTCAGTGAACCATTAAGTAATTCCCAGTATGTTGATGTTCAGATATATTATTACCAGTTATTTAGATATATGGATAGTGGTAAGTCAATGTGTTCAAGTGAATGGATATAAATTGATGCATGCAACAAGGTATCCAATGGTCTCATTGGCCTGAATGACTACTTCATAAGACTTTTACCCTACTCTTTTGGGCAAATTATCATGTTGCTTATACTCATAATTTCTCTAAATGTACGGTGATCATAGTTATAATTTTAATATCCACTGAGAATTGGTCCTCCAATAGTGGTGATTGATTGTCACACAGGTTATGCCCCATATGTATGAGACAGACCTCAAAAAAATGTAGCAGAAAATCAGGTTAAAGAGGTTAAAGTGATTAAGATAATTAATATATGGTGTGGATTGGAAAGTATGTTCATTGTCTGCTGCTTTGCTCTGTCAGTCATTCCATAGGCTACCTGTTTTCTACTGTATTCAATATAAAAGACATTTATTACACATAAGGCTTTTACCCAAACTACACCAACATACAGTACAACTCTTCACTTTTCTGAAAATATCTCCCAACGTGACCACTCCACTCTGCACAAGTACTGCGTCTCTCATACACAAGCATTAATCGATCCCTTTCATGGTTACAGGACTCTTTTTGGGGCTGCACCCACTCTGAGGAACGCCCCCCACACACAATAATACTTTCAAGTGAAAACTCATCTCTTCAGACAAGCTTATCAAATTCCAGAACCACCCACATAATCTTCATAAGCTATCCTACCCAATTACATCCCAAATATACAGTCCACACATAAGTTTAGATATTTTCTCTTTGTTCACTTAACATCCTGCTGACGCTTGGCCAACATTCCTATGTGTCTGGATCATACAGCTCACCAAGAATCTCTGCAATCTGGCTGGACCATTATGCAATAGGTAGCACCGATCCTTGTGTATAGATGTGTATTTCCCTATGGATTGTTTGGAAGGAGGGCACTCTTACCTCTTTGTCTGTTATTCCCCAGTTTTGTTTTATAAATGTTTGTTCCCAATTGTAAATATGCTGCACTATATTAGTAACTGTTAATGAATTACTAAATAAATAATATACTACTTGGGCAAAAATATAATTGGAAACCTTGCTAATTGCACTGATTTTGTTTCATTCACTAAAATTCATTGATTTAATATTGTTCATACAGTATGTGTAAACATCATCACAGTGCTAAATACTTGATTAATGGTTCATTGCCAAGTACTACACCTCTCATATCTGATTTTATCACCCAGTACTGTTATACATCTGAAAACCTCCAATAAAAACATAATAGTTTATGTTTAGAGCACTTTTTATTTTTGTCTAATTGTTGATGTACGTTGGATCCTCCACCATAGTCAATACATCTGCATATAGCCTTACCTAAAAGTATGTCCAGCCACCATGAGAAGCAGTGACACATGCTCAAGGTGTGTGTTATTCAAAAAGCCTGTGTGACTTGGCAAGCCTGCTCTAAGTATAATACTTCCAAATGGGATGCGGTTAACTTACCACCACCCAGAATGCCGGCCAACAGAATCCCGACGCTGGAAGTTTGACCTGGTACTAAAGATAGACGCCTATCTTTAGACAGATGGCAAAATCCTGACAGCCGGCATCCTGAATAAAGGTAAGCAGTGACTGTTAGCCATGGGGGGGAGTTCGTTTTAGGTACCCCCATAGGGACTTAGGGTTATGCACCCCCCGGGGAGGGTTAGGCACCACTGGGGGGAGGTTATTGTTAGGCACCCCCCCAGGAGGGTAAGGTTTAGGGTGTGAGAAAGAGGGGTTAGGGTTAGGCATCACCGGGGGGGAAGACTTAGGGTTAGGCACCATTAAGGGAGGGTTAGGGGGGGAGAGGGGAGGGTTAGGGTACTTACCAGCCCCAGTCAGGATCTCCACTGTTCGGACTTCCGGGGTCTGTATTACGTCCGCTGGGAACACATCCAGCAGCATTACATACCGATTCCCTTCCAAATAACTATATAAAATGCATTATCATCCAGATGATAAGTATACCATATTTATAGAACAGTTTTGTTTTCTCACACCAAATAAAATGTCACAGTTGAACCCTGTGTTTATATTGTAACTACTCATGAACCTGACACATTGTTGACATATGTTTAGTGCTGTGCAAGATAAGATACATATTAGATGAGCTGGACATGCTAATAGGGGATCTGCATCAAATTTCCAGTCAGACCACCAACAGAGAGGATACTGGGAATATACCCATCATATGTCTTTTTTTCTTGCTATTCTACAGAAATCGTTCCAGCTCATTTTCTTCTGTATTTATCAGAGACACAATTGCATTGATAATATTCTAAATAATAGTTTTCAGTGCATGGGAAGAAGCCAAACCTCCAAAAATATTATTTCCCTTTTCAGAATTCCTTTGATTAGAAGTGGTGAACCAGCTTTCAAAAACATACTTTGGTTTTAATGTTACGTTCTACAGCAGACAAGCAAAGTGTGTAGGTGCAATTATTAGATTTGAGAAGATTTATTACAATATTGTTTTTTATCAAAAACTGTGTTTTCATTCTTAATCACTCCATAATTTCTACTAGTAATATAAAATAATTATTACTATTAGATACTAATGGATGTTTATAGAAAGTGCAACAAGATCATAGTTTACGTTAATAATATTGCTAATATTAATACGCATTGTGCACTGTAAGAAAAATAGGAAAATATTGTAATTCTATAATATACTTATACAAAAAGATGCACACAGTAAACAACTAATGTTGGAATTAGCTAAATACAAGGTCATATTTTACATGTGCATCAGTTTTATTTAGTTCTTAGCTCCTTCTGTTTGCTGGAGCCACCATGTTTGATGAGGAAGATCCTGTAACCACACATGGGAGCTGTTTCTGAGTTGCATGTATCTCTCTTCACAGATACAAGCAGCGAGTTGGTACACACAGTGCATGTGCAGAAGCACTTTATGCATTTTTGCCTACACGTCCTATTCTGAATCGGACAGAAACTAGGCAAATTTGTCTTTCTGTTAAATAGGGCATTTCAGAGCGGGAACTGGACAGTGGCAAGGCAATTGCACAAAACCACTTGAAGGAGTGCAATGGGCATGAAACATAAGCTCTGTAATTGTGAGCCATGTGTACAGGGAAGGAAAGCCTGTTCCTGATGGATCTCTTGCACTTAGCTTGGGACTGGTGCCAGTGCCAAAAGTAGTGATGACGGTTGTGGCTGCCTGCGCAAAATCAATGGGCGACAGTGGTTTCTGTTTGAACACACGATCACCCCTGTATAAGGTGAACGAATAAATGTATTATATAAAGCAGATCTTTGCGTGTGACCAACAGTGGCTTGGTATCACATTACAGGTTTAAGAAGAAAAGGTTCTGTAAACTTCGTTCAGTATATGCTACAAAGATGTCTTTTGCTCTATCTCCCAATGAGGAGTGATTTCACTTGGGGCACTGCAGCTGTATAGTCTCAGGTGACCACACTGAATTTATTATTATTTTACAGTTTGTAAAGTGTCATTTTATTTGGCTCAGGTTCGTGATAATACAGTCTGTGTAGTGGGATTATAGTTTGCAAGCTCCATTGGGAAAGGGACTGATGTGATTGCCTAAATAGTGTCTGTAAAGTGCTGTGTAATATTTAAGCGCTATATAAAAAGGTTAAAAAAACAGGAGTCATGAGTAGAAAGGATCATGAAGTAATTACTAATCTGCAACAACAGAGATCACATCTTGAAGGTGTATATTAGCAGAGTAATAAACATGCTGCTGTATATTGGAGATGTGCACTGACCCCATGTTTTGATTTTGGATCTGTTTCTCCTTCGTGTTTTGGATCTGGATTTGGTTTTAAAAAAATCATAAAAATAGCTGAAATCACATAATTTGGGCCTGTTATTAACCTCGATTACATTTATTTCCAGTCAGGTTTGACTAACTCACAGGTCACAATATTGATTTAATCCAGTTTAGGCCAAAATATTGCATCAAGCTAGCTGGCTGACTAAGCTAAGTGACATCAGTGGGCATCACAAACATGTGGCAGTTCAGCTTCCACCATGGCACATCTAGGAAACAGGGTGGCACTGCAGTGGCAGACAGGACTGCAGTTTAATAAACTATACCACCCCATAGAGAAATCAAGAATGTTTTAATTAATCAAGAACTAGATCAGAGGCCTGAGGGAGATGGAGTATGTTTATGGAGTAGTTCCAGGCAGGGAAAGGAAGGAAAAATTTTTGATTATGAAGAAAAATTATGAGGGAGGATCAATGTAGGATCAAGTTCTTCAGTTCCTGTAAGACATCTTTGATCTGGAGAAGGTTAGCTATTCGAGCTTGGAGAGATTGTTAGGAGATTTTATGCAGTGTCTGCACCATCGCACAGAGATAATTATGGCATACATGGGAGCAGGCTCACTGATGCCCACTTGTGTCCTATCCTTTGTAAACCAACCACCTAAAACATTTTGGTATTTGTATTACTCTTTATTAATTGTATTTTCTTTTGTTTGCAACTCAGACCACAAAGTATGTTTTTTGTATGTGTTTTGAGTTTGTGAAGCAAACCAAGCACTTCTTCTTCCTTCTTCTAGGTGCATATATAATAAAAGTTAAGTTTTAGCTATTTCCACTTATCAACAGTTATCACAATATAAGAGTGCCCGAAAAAAGGAGTCATATTTGTTATCATGCTATACAGGATAATATTTGTTACTGGACATTTTTGGTATTCATCAACCGCATGTAGAAGATTTCAGTGGCTGTAGTAGTGCAACTTCCAACATGGCACATCTAGGAGGCAAGAGTGTCACTGCAGTGACAGACAGGATGGCAGTTTAATAAACTTTAAAAAATATTATTGTTTATGCAAAAAGACCTTCAGCAATGTCCCAAACAGCACAAAATGCAAAGAAAAGAGGTGCAAGATGGCATTGTCCTTGGGCACTCCCACCCATCCTTATGTTGTATATATTAAATGGGATGTGCACAGTTTAACTAACCGATCACTTCAGCGACAGGGACTGCCATTTGTGGATGAAGTGATTGGAGTGTTTGGGCCCCCACAAAATGGCTCTACAGATGCAAGATGTTGTCACCATCATCATCTGATTCCACACACTCAGGGCCTGATTCTGACCTGCTCGCGAGCACTGAGCACTCGCAAGCGGGTCGATGGTGCCCTAGTGCATATGCGCACGATGGAGGGAGCTCCGTTGTGCGCATGCGTGAGACCCGAATAGCGACGGCCAAGCCATTGCTATGGGTCTCACACCAAAGGGGGCGTGCTGTCGATGGTGAGTGACAGCACGCCCCCTTTGGTGGGCGTTCCGGGCTTGCGGCAGCGAGACCCTCCTGCAGGGTCTCATCGCAGTCCCGATGGTCGCGATGGTCTTGACCACCACGACCATCTTTTTGGCCGCTCGCATAAGCTGTAGGTGGTTACCCACAGCTATGCGAGCGGCCAGGAGGCCGCTCCAATAACATGTAGGAGGGCCCTGATTCAGAGCGAGCGCTCTTGTCAGAGCGTCCGGCTCTGAATCAGGCCCTCAGTGTGTACATCATCTTCACACAATATTAGTTCATCCCCTCTGGAATCCACCATTAGAAGTGCCTCTGTATTTTTTGATGTAATTGGTGGTAAAGGTCTTTCTCATGAAATATGTAGTTCATTTTGATGAACATTATCTTTTCCACATTTTGAGAAAGTAGCTTTCTACGCTGACCACTAACAAGGTTTCTGGCTGTGCTGAAAACTCTTTCTGGAGGGTGGGCAGCACAAGAAGAGCAAAGACAGTTTTTGCAAGGGCCTCCAAATTGCATTTTTTTTCCTTCCAGTAGTGAAACAGACTGTCTGATATGCCTATTTGGATGCTATCATTAAAATAATCCTCAACCATTCTTTGAATGGTGACCATATCAGAATGAGTCATGGTAGAGGTTTCATTAATTGTAGGCAATTCTTTTAGACCAGACCTTATGTCATAAAGATTGTGTTGACTCATCTGCACCACCAGTGGGTCTGCTCAGAAACCTGTTTTTTTTTCCTGGCAGCTGCACTTGCCGGAGAAACTGAAGGAGAAGCCATCGCTGCATCACATGCCACTTGAGCTGACAATTTGCTCACCAACAACTCTTTGCATCTCTTCAGATCTGTGTCCGTTGGGAAGAAAAATATGAAGTATGACTTAAACCTAGGATCGAGCATGATCGCCAAAATGTATAGATCCGAATTGAATATCCTGACAACCCTTTGATCCTGGCAAAGTGAATAAAGGTCTTGATCTACAAGTTCGACATACTTAGCAGAATCGCTATATTTCAGCTCATCCTTTAGTTACTTTAGTTGCTTTTCCAACAGTCTAATTAGGAGAATAACCTGACTCAGGCTGGCAGTGTCTGAACTCACTTCACAGGTGACTACTTCAAAGGGTTTCAGCACCTTGCACAACACAGAAAGTATTTTCCAATGAGCTTGAGTAAGGTACATTCCCATCGTCTTCCTATGTCAGAGGTTGTTATGTAGCTTTGTATGGCCTTTTTCTGTTCTTCCATCCACTGAAGCATATAAAAGGTGGAGTTCCACCTTGTTACTACCTCTTACTTCAGCTGGTGGCAAGGCAAATTCAACATTTCTTGCAGGTGCTGCAATCTTGTGTCACGAGTGGATATGCACACTGCATAGGCACACGCACTGCTATAGGAATGCATGGTGCAATTGCAGTGCGCACCATAGCGTATGCTGCTACGGGCAATTGCTACCATGGAAGATGGTAGCCAGGGGTAACTGAGTGGGAGATTGAGTTGGCAACTCATCATAGCCTGGAAAAAGAGATGCTGTGAAAGTCCTGAAGGAGCAAAGAGGTCCCACCACGTACACCTGGCACCAAGTGGATAAGTCCTTCATCAGTGCTTTCCATCTGCTTTTTGACAAATTGATCTTTCATTTCATGAATAGGTACACAGAATCACATGCTCAGAGAGAACAAAGGAACAAAGATTGGACCATGTAACTCAAGGAGTTGGAGACAATGTAAGCCACCATGTATGCTCTGGGTGTTTGTATGAAAGGAATCTCTGTGAATGATCTTTGGTTGCTTTCCAGCCTGCCAGCTGACACATTTGCTCTTGTCTTTGGGAGAAGTTTGTGGGAAATGGTCTACATTGTTACCACCTAGGTGAAAATATAACTATTGATGAGCAATTACTTCCAAGCAAAATAAGATGCAGGTTGACCCAATTTAATCCAAACATGCCCAACAAATACAGACTTAAATTCTAGATCACTGCAGTCATAGCAATGAAGTATGTCTTCTCTGCCTTCCCGCACCTCAGTAAGCAGCCACTAAGAGAATACATTGTTCTCCACCTCATGGAGCCATTTCTAAATCAAGGAATAAATGTGACCACAGGCAATGTTTTCATGTCTCTTCAACTTGCCAACAAGCTCCAGAAGAAGAAAATTCCTGATGAGGTGAAGAAGCCCAATGCAGAAATACACTTCACTACCATCTAGCAAAAGACTGGCAACAGAGTCTGCACCAAGACTGTGTATCATGGAAAGAAATATTAGAATGTCATTCTACTCAGTTCACTGCATGCTGAAGTGGCAGTGAGCAAAGAAGGAAAGAAGAAACCAGAAGCTGTAGCCTTTTTTAACACCACAAAGTATAGGGTGGACATGATTAACCAAAAGAATAATAAATACACCACTAAGTTTGCAAGTAGGCTATGGCTGATGCATGTCTTCTACAATATCTTGGTCATGGTGGCAATCAATGCCTGGATCATCTACAATCAAGTAACAAACAGAAATATGAAAAGAAAGAAGTTAATTCTTCAGATGGTGATTGAACTAAAGACAGGGTAAAAGCAAGAAAAAGCACAGTGGCAAGAAGAGGTTGCAGGACCAAGGCATACTTGTCTATGCTCTCTGATTCAGCTGGGAGCTTCCCAAAAATCGGGTGCTGCTCCCTTCCCCACAGAGATGCAGGCAAGGCTCCAGCATTATTTTGGCCCCACCCCCTGCTTTACAATGCCGGTAATCTCAGTATTGTGTAGGGGGGTGTGGCCAAAATGTTGCCATCACGTGGCCATGCCACCTGCTCCGCCCATCCATGCCAGCCACACCCACCTGTGATAACGATCCTGCTGCCCCTTCCTGAAAGGGGCAGCCAAAAAGTTGGCAACACTGGACCAAGGTCATCTACAAGTGGAAGAAGTATCAATTCAGTTTGTGCCAAGGCAACAAGACCAGTGTTTTCTGTGAGAAGTGCCACAAAGCCATATGTACAAAATGTGCGTGAAAAGTACAAATCACCTTTACCACATGTGATTTGGAGGTTCAGATAAGAGGAAAATAATAATTGTCTACAAAAAGCACTTTAAAAAAATTAGAAGCATAGCAAAGATAATACAGTTCTTATTTAAGTTGAATATGGAAGTTTTAATGCATTTCTTATGGCGGTCAAAATTACCATTCCCACTGTTTTAGGAATGTCAGATTCTCAGCATTAACCATTTCTACCAATACTGAGGACCCACCAGGTGGTGTTGTGATCATAATTCTCTCCTGCAGCACCTGTGTAATTCAACCTGAATCCTCCTCTTTCTCCTCTCTTGATGTCCCCTCTATTTGTCTCTTCTCCCCATGCCACCTTCACGTTGAGTTAATCTATTCCCTTCAGGCCACACATCACACTTATGGAATAGATTTGTGGCCAGGTTTTCCACATTCTATTCTCTTATCTTTCTTCTTTCAACTTGAGTGACTTAAATATTTACATTGGGAAGCCTACAGAATCTTCTGACTCCAAACATCTTTCACTGATGTCCTCATTTGTGTCACAATTGTCATTTTCCCACAGCATTGATCACCATATGACCTTATCTTCTCCTGCAACATTTTTGATTCTCTAATTCTCCTTTTCTACCACCACTCCCTCTTCTACTTCATCCTCTTATCATCTCCCCATTCTCCCAATTCCAAACCCATCAAATGCAATATTGATACCCTTGATCCTTCTTTCTTCTCCTCCTGTCTCAAAACTACAGTATTCTCTAACTCCTAGTACTACCAATAGCCTAACCCAAACAGGCTTTTATCATAAACAACAACTCTCTCACCTCTGCCCTTGAGTCTGCTGCCCTTGCCACTTTGGCTAGCCTATGGGATTCTAAAGTCTAGTTTGTGTTTGCATGGTTTTCCTTGGAGTACCTCAGTTTTCTCCCTTAATCCACAAACATACTGGTAAATTGACTTCTGACCAAAAATAACCCAGATGTGCATGAGGTTCCATGTGTAAGAGAATATAGATTGCAAGCTCCACTGAGGCACTGGTGCAATGGCTAAATATACTCTGTAAAGCACTACTAATAAATAAAATCCACAGTTACTTCACTGAGATCAAATGTGTGTTTCCACTTAATACTACTGTTTATTAGTCAGTGATCAATTTACAAGACTAAGAACATAAAACTCAATATCACAATAGTGGTCTCAGCTAACTAACTGATGTAGTACAGTGAGACTAAGGCCCTCATTCAGAGGTGGTCACAAGAAGCGAGCGCTCACTCTGAATGAGGGTGGGCGCTTGTCTAATCAAGTGAGGCATCCTGGTCGCTAGCTAAGCTGTGGGTTACCACCCACAGCTTTAGTGACCGACCAGGCTAATGATCGTGATGGTCAAGACCATCGCAACCATCGGGGCTTGTGACAAGACCCTAAGGTTGGGTCTTGGCAACCGCAAGCCCCAGGGAGCTTCCTGCTCTTATCAAGCAGGAAGCTCCCCGCTGACATCACTGCTGCTGTCAGTGCAGCCGCCCACAAAAAGGCAGGCGTTCCTTAAGAAATGCCTCTGTTTGTGAAACCACCCCCCCGCCACACCTACAAAACAGGTCGAGCTATCGATCACCATCGACAGCCGCCCCTTTTGTAGTGAGCTCCGGAGCGCAAGAATTTCTTGTTTCTGGTAGGGACAACGGATAGGTCCGACCATGGGGAGGCGTCTTCCAGGTAAAAAGTCGATAGGACAATCCCATTCTCTATAAAGAGGTAAGATGTTAACTTGTCTTTCAGAGAAAACATCAGTAAATGATTGGTACTCTTTAGGTATAGATGCGACATCTAACATCTGAATTTTTCTCACAGGATGGATCTTCAGTAGACAAAACCCCTGGCATTCCTCACTCCATGACTTAACCTACATAGTGTTCCAATCAATTCTGGGGTTATGCTTACACAGCCATGGGTATCAGAGTAAAATCTAATGGGAAGCCTTGGGTATGATTAAGAAACTGATATGTTCAACATGAAGGACTCTAATACGAACTAGAATAGATTGGGTTCTTTTAGACACAGTTCCATTACAAAAAGGTCTACCATCGATAGAGGTCAAGGAGATAGCATGATCCTAGGTGACACAAGGAATTTGTAATTTATCTGCCAAACGAGAGGACATTAAATTTTCTGCTGCCCCAGAATCCAGAGGGCAGAAACAAATACAGGACTAGACTTAATGTCCAGTGTTATGGACAAGACAGAGTCATTCTGCTTTGGGGACGGAAGTATTACTCCTAACTGAGTGTCCCTGGGACTAGTTAGGAATGGTTGTTTCCCGGCTAGTGGGTACAGGAAGCCACCAGGTGACCCATGTATCCACAGTATAGACAAATGTTCCTTTGAATGTATCTCTGTTGTTCTTCTTTAGAAAAATGGGTATGATTAACCCGCATGGGTTCTTCATCTGTAAGCAAGAGAGAATGGGTAGGAGAAGGTTGAGGATGAGGTCTAAAATGATCAGCTCTGTGCTTCTCAGCTTGGCGCTCTCTAAAGCGTATATCAACCTTGTTGCAGAGAGAAATGAGATCATTAAGCCTAGAGGGTAAATCACAAGTGGCTAGAGCATCCTTTATATGATCCGATAGTCCATGCCAGAAGGCCGATGTTAGGGCTTCTTCATTCCATTTGAGCTCTGATGCCAACGTCTGGAACTGAATGATGTACTGACTGACAGGACAGATATATTGTTTCAGATTCATAATACTGAATGAAGCAGAAGTGGTTCTTCCGGGCTCATCAAAAATCCTCCTGAATGATGTCAACAATTCTGGATAATTATCCATTAGCGGATCTGATCGCTCCCAAAGTGGAGAAACCCAATCTAAGGCTGAGCTGGACAACAAAGACACAATATAGGCCACTTTGGTTTTAGGAGTAGGGAAATTGGAGGGTTGTATGGTAAAATGTACATCACACTGGTTGAGAAATCAGTTTAGGATTGCCATCAAACTTGCCAGGTGTAGGTAAATTCAAATGAGGAGGAACTCCAGAGGCAGATACCACAGAAGTGGAGACAGAAGTAACTGCAGGCATACTTGGAGTAGTTAGTGTAGCTTGTAAGGTATCCTGATGGAGTGCCATTTCTTGTACATACTGTGCTATTTGCTGTTGCATGGTCTCCAATCCTTCTAGGCAAGAAGCCATGGCGTGAATTAAATCTGTTCTGGACTCCTGTCCAATAGCCAAATCCATTTGGCCAGTGCAAACTGTTAGAGAGTGTGTTTGTTGTGGACCCGGGGTGGTAACAGGAGTAGACACCAGAACAGGTTTAAACTGAAAGGTGGGTGGTTTAATTTGAATGTTGGTAGACATGAACAATAAGATAAACTAAAGTCCAGTAATAAACAAACAAATATATGTGGCAGGAGAGAACTGTAGTGAGTGGGAATAAACGAATGTCCAGATCGGTGACAGAGATGAATAAGGTGACTCCAGATAGACTGTAAGAGTGAAGTGGATATCCTGGTATGCTGAATAGTGGCTGAGAGGGATATCTGGAAATGCTGTGATAATGGCTGAAAGGGAAATCCGGTAATGCTGTGATGATGACTGAAAGGAGAATCCGGTAATGCTGTGATGATGACTGAAAGGAGAATCCGGTGATTCTGTGATGATGGCTGAAAGGAGAATCTGGTAATGCAGTGATGATGGCTGCACAGGAATGGGTTAACTGAGGAGCCAGGTTCAGGCAGGAGTGGGTCTGCTGGCAAGGCAGAGCGGTGCAGGCTATGCAAGGAGCTGGAGGCTGACAAGGAGCTAGGGCAAGCACCGGAGCACAAGTCTAAGATACAGGAGCGCAGAGAATGCTCTCTCACAGCTGACACTGTGAACATGTTGCACTGGCAACTACAGGGCCCTCCAAGCACCCTTAAGTACCCAGTAATGGGACATGATAGGCCAGAGAGAGCAGGTGACCCACAGATGATTGGCCTGCTATGTCACATGGCCAAAGACAACATGGTGGCGCCCAGACAGCCATGATGTGGAGATGCCAATAGACTTATCCTTGCCAGGATGGCCCAACACTGGCAGACCTCTGCATACTTGCAATGTCAATCTCTGCCAGAAGGACCATGCCACAGCACCCTCATAGGTAAGGACCGCAAACCTCCACACCGCGAATCCCTGGTTGTGACAAACATATAATGACAACATTGAGTGTTATCTTGTTCTGAAGAGGAATTCTAGGTCCTATAGTATCAGAATCATACATTCAAGTTAGACCTCTTCACTCAATCGTAAAATTCTCCTAAGAGATGCTACATGTGTAAATCATCACAGTTTAGATGATCAGGACTAAATGGCTAACAACACCTACCCCATCTGGGAATTTTATTGTGGACCTCCAGACCAGCATCATTCCTTTGAAACTCCAGTGACTATTCATTTCCATATCGTTCGGGACACTTTTCCAGTGGGATGCGATGCTGCTATATTAGCTGGTAACTATACTTGCTGGACATTAATCCAGAACATCACTAAGGATCAGTGACTAACACCTCACCTTGATTACCACACTTTGGATTTTACTACCAATACCTATATCTATGATATACTATTTTTACTGGACTCATTTTTTTATTCAAATGGTTATTGTTATTTTTTATTGAAATTTTATCTGCTGCCTAGTGTGCAACATTAAATGTTACTTTTCAATCCCAGCCGTATACCTCATATATGCTGATACTATTAATCTACAATTTTACATCGATTCTCTATTCAGTGATTGCTATTATGCTATTCATGGTTTATACATTGTTTGACATATAATACCCTACTAGATCTATGAGATTAGGCATATCACATTCAATCTGGTATCCAGCGCAGGTTCTCCCATTTTTTTCTGTAAACTGTATATATTAGGAGAGTGACTTACTCCTTGAACTAGCAGCTTATTTGATAGCGCCATTCTGATTTTCTGTTTTTTTGTTATTCTAAATGGTGTTCTGTCTTAAAAAAATTATATTACCGTGTGCACAATTTTTCAATTATACCCCGTATAACATGGGGTTGTAACATATTCTGAAAGTAACACATGTGATAATGATCATAAATATTAAAATCAGGAAAATCGTCAAACAAGATATAAATAAGAATACACATGATCCAATCATCTGACAGTGGTGAGAAAATCCACCACCATCCGCTGGCGATTTTATGGATAATATAATTATTTATAATATAATGGGGTCAAAACCCACATGATAAACAAAATACTGTCACATCGGCATCTTAAATATACAAATAAATAAACCAATAAATCTGGTAAATCGTGCAGCGTATACTTCAGACCAAAGGTAATCAGTACAATAAGTAAAGAAAGAGGTTGTATCGGTAATTTTCTGCAGTATGCGTGCTGTATAGTACAAAAGCCAAATGTGCGGTAGCGGTACACAGATGACTTCCTCCCTATATTAGCATCAACATGTTAGAAAATGCTTGACATTTGACTTGGATTCACAAGTCAAAAAAGAAGACACAATATATTGTACTATCCCTCATAAAAAGGTGGGTACCGAAATATCTCCAAATGATAAAATGATACTACTAGATTGTAGTGTGGGGTAATAAGCACTAAAAGCCAAATTGGTAATTAGATCTGTAACCATATACATTATGCAGCTCTCTCTGAGGAGATGAACTTCCTGCAGATAAATGTATGAGAGACGGCTTCTTCTTAATTGATCCCATAATATCCAAACTCAAATGTAGGTTTCAGCTTATAAATCACAACTACAGTTTGTTTTCATCACTTTTACATTTTCAAAGCATTAGAGAAGAAGAGATCCATAAAGATTGCAAACCAGTGCTAGAAAAGTATCTGGACGACCTCACATAATACATCTTAAAAATATCTACAAATTACATTATGAGGATATTTATTTGGCCCAGAGAACCGGACCCACCCGAACTTCACGTTATGTGCCGAGATCCAAGCACAGCTCGGGAGTTCCCGCCTTATTCGGATCCCAAATGAGGCAAAACATCATCCTCCCGCTGTCGGATTCTCACGGGTTTTGGATAGTATTAAGGTACCCGGTCATTGGCGCCATATCACTCCAGCTGTGGAGAGCGTAGTGGATGGATGTGCTGTGTCCATCTGCTATATCTGTCCAGGGTAGGGGCTGCTGTACCCATCTAGGGTTTTCTGTGTCCATCCAGGGCAGGGACTGCTGTGTCCATCCAGGGCTTGCTGTGTCCATCCAGGACAGGGGCTGCGGTGTCCTTCCAGGGGTTTCTGTGTCCATCCAGGGGCTGTGCTGTCCATCCAGAATCTGTGCTGTATGTCCAGGGGCTGTGCTGCTGAGTCCATCCAGGGGCTGATGTGTCTATCCAGGGGTTGCTTTGTCCATCTAGGGCAGGGGCTGCTGTGTTCATCCAGAAGCTGCTGTGTCCATCCAGGGGATGCTAGGTCCATCCAGGGCAGGGGCTGCTGTGACCATCCAGAGGTTTCAGTGTCCATCCAGGGGCAGGGGCTGCCGTGTCCAACCAGGGGTGCTCTGTCCGTCCAAGGGTGCCCAGTTTATAAAAAAATAAAAGCTAATAATATTATTAATAAAAAAGATATATATTTTTTTGTGCTGTACCCTAATGTACTATATTATTATTATACGTTTTTTACTGTGACGCTGCCGGTCAGACCTCAATGTACTGCAATATTCATACATGCATTGTTTGTGACACTGTAAGTGGTGGCGTACTGTATAATAAATATTGTGACATTGTAAGAGGAAAATGCAGTGTATTCGTTAAAACTATTGTGACACTGTTAGTGAAAACGCAGTGTATTCATTAAAAATATTGTGACAATGTAAGTGGAAAACGCAGTGTATTCATAAAAATATTGTGACACTATAAGTGGTAGCGCAGTGTGTTATTCTTTTTTTATTCATAAAAAAATCTTGTGACACTGTAAATGGTAGTGCAGTGTGTTATTCTTATTCATAAATAATCTTGTGACACTAAGTGGCAGTGCAATGTGTTATTCTTATTCAGAAATAATCTTATGACACTGTAAGTGGTAGCACAGTGTGTTATTCTTTTCTTATTCATAAAAAAAATCTTGTGACACTGTAAAGGGTAGCACAGTCTGTTATTTATATTCATAAATAATCTTGTGATACTGAAAGTGGCAGCGCAGTGTGTTAGTCTTATTCATAAATAATCTTGTGACACTGTAAGTGGTAGCGCAGTGAGTTATTCTTTTCTTATTCATAAAAAATCTTGTGACACTGTAGGTCATTGATACCACAGTGTAACATTTAAAATTGGTAATAATTGACTTGTGTGCTGTATCCCACTTTATTTGTGTTTGTTGATATGGAGAATGATCAGTTGAGAGGAGAGCAGGAACTGCATACTAGTGCTGGAGCTGCTGCCAGTGCCACCAGTTATGACGATATTAGTCCATCTACATCATCTTCTAAAGTCAATGCCCAAGGGTATACAATGCTTAAGTCAGGGCATCTAAAATCAAGAGCTGTATGCATCTCTTCAGACCTGTGTCTGTGTCCGTTGATAAGGAAGACACAATGTATGACTTAAACCTAAAGCTTGCATTTACTCTGTTCAGCTTGTCCACATATCTGTGGTTAAGTGGACAGTAGGTACAACTGCATTTTGGAGGCAGCTAATTAAGTTTTTTTAAATGTCCATGTACAGGTTGGGCATTGCATTCTAGTGAGGTGGAATCTTGATGGGATATGGTAGCAGGGACACAGGACCTCAATCAACTGTCTAAAACCCACTGCATTATTGGCGGATATTGGACGCACATCTAATATCAGCACTGATGTTATGTCGTCAGTGATCCGCTATGCAACTGGGTGACTGATGTCATACTTGCTCCCCCTTGCAAAGGATTGTTTGACAGTCAATTGTTTTTTAAAATACTACTAGTAGTCTTCCTGGTCCCCTTCTGGGATGAAAATCCACTCCCAGCAGCAGCAGGCATAGTGTTCAAGGATTCTTCTAGAGTAAGGGCTGATGTGAATGATTTAATTTTTTTTGTAAATGCCTTCCCTCCTCCCCACCCCTCTTCCCTCATAAATTTGCTTCACAATCAATTTACTACTAATCAAATCTTCCTTTCCCTGTCTAAAACTACATGCATACTCCATCTCCCTCAGTCCTCTTGAATACTTTACTGATGTGCCATGTTGGAAGTTGAACTGCCACTACTGCTGCAATCTTTGACATGTGGTTGCTGAATGCCAAAAATGTCCAGAAATGTTTTTTGGCCTCAGACAGCAACACCTGCATGCCCCTTTAATGTAAAAAAAAATATTCTGAACCACCAAGTTGATTTTGCGGGCAAAACATGGGACATATTGTATACCCATGCTCTCCCCTCCTCCCTCATAAATTTGCTTCGAAATAAAAAAATAAAATAAAATTTACTACCAATCAACGCTTACTGTCCCTGCCTTCAACTACATACATACATACTCAAACTCTCTCATGCCTCTTGATTAATGAAAACATATATTTCCCATGTTGAAAGTTGAACTGCCACGTGTTTGTGCCGCCCACTGCTGCTGCTTAGCTTAGTCAGCCAGCTAGTTTGCTGCAAATTTTGGGCCTAAACCGGATGAAAATAATATTGTGAGGTTGTCAAAATTGACTGGAAACGAGTGAAAATTAATGTTATTGAGGTTAATAATACTGTAGGAACCAAAAAAAAACAAATGATGTTGGGTTTTTATAAAAAATTTTAGAAAAAAATAAATATCCAAAACCAAAACACGCAAGGGGTGGTTTTGGAAAAACCAAGTCCACATCCAAAACACGAGGAGATACAGATCCAAAACCAAAACCAAAACACGGGGGTCGGCACATATCCCTAGTACATACTAGAAATGTGCGCCGGCCCCTGTGTTTTGGTTTTGTATCTGTATCTCCTTCTGTTTTGGATCTGGATCTGATTTTGGATCTTTTTACTTATTATTTTGGTTTTGGATCTGTATTTTTGTCCATAAAATGATATAAATAGCTAAAACCACATCATTTGGGCTTGTTTTTGTTCCTACAGTATTATTAACCTTAATAACAATTATTTTCAGGCATTTCCATGCATTTTTAACCACCTCACAATATTGATTTTACTATATTTCACCAATATAGGCCAAAGGCTGCAGCGATCTGGCTGGCTAAAGTAAGCAACAGAGCAGCGGCACAAACGTACGGCAGTTTAAAAAAATATAGGACATCTATGAAACATTGCCACACAGCAGTGGCAGACAGGATGGCAGTTTAAAAAATTATGCAAAATGTAAAGAAAAGAGGTGCAAGATGAAATTGTCCCTCCCATTAAAAAGGGCATGCAGTTTCTGAATTTGAAATACCCTTTCTAATTTAATGAATGTGCAACAAGTGACATAACAGGGAGAAGGTTCCTAAATGATTAAGGTCCTTACCTCTACTTACTGTTAGATGGCAATGGTAACAAATGGCTTTGCAAATGTTGTCTGGATTTTGGTGAAAATAATTACACACATTTGAAGTGGATTTTTTGGTCCATTGCACAGGCATGGCAACAACGGGATTTTTCCCACCATGGGCAACAACTGTTGCCTGATTTACAGTTTTTGCACAAACATCCTTGCCATCAACATCCTCATCATCCTTGTTGTTATCGCCAACTACGTAAATATCCTCATCCTCCTGGTGCAATTCCACAGAAGCATCCTCGATTTTAACGTCAGCATGTTGACTTGTGCTGCTCATACCCACATTTGCAGAGGGCACACTAACAGTGGAAGGAGAATCCTCTTCAAGTACAGTATTAGAAAGGTCAGGCTCACACATGGCAACCACGGACATACTTGGACTCTCCTCTGGGATCTATGATATTTCTGACACAATTAAAAAATTTTTGTACCTTTCCTACAAGCAGAAGGGCTTAAATCATCACAACTAGAACCACCAGTTATAAATAAAGGCCAAGGCCCTATCCTTTCCTTGCAATTTCATGTAGTGAATGGCATATTGCCATTTTTTTGTTTCTCTAAAGCTGACTCAGCTTTAGATTTTTTATTCTTTAACAGGGTAAAAGTTTAATTTTTTACATGGCCTGACTTAAGCCTTGGTGCATTGACCTTCACGTTGACGGCCTTGCATCATCATCATGACTGCTGATGGCAGCTACAAAACTGGTATGTGGATCCTGCTCTCCTGTCATGTGACTGTCCTCCATATACACTGCGGTGTTACAACAGTGTCATCAAGCAATTATAGCACAGCTAAGTTGCAGCTATGCACACAACCACACACAGAACAAAAATAAATATTTTTTTTTCACACTGGGGGTGAAGAGCACCCCTGAACGATGCAGCAGCCCCTTGATAAATGACACAGGCAGCACCCCTGTGCACCTACGTTGCTGATAAGTGTGGCTAACGCGCACTCACAAACAGAAAAATGTGTTTTTATTTTTTTCACACTGGGGGTGAAGAGCACCCCTGAGAGAGGCAGCAGCATTGCTGATGAGTGTGGCTAACATGCACACACACAGAAATAAAATACTTTATTTTTTCACATTGGGGGAAGCACCTCTGAATGAGGCAGCAGTCCCTTGAGAAATTACATAGGCTGCACTCCTGCAAACCTATGTTGCTGGTAAGTGTGGTTAACTTGTACACACACAGAATATTTTTTTTTCACACTGGGGGTAAAAAGCAACCCTGAATGAGGCAGCACCCTTGCACACCTACATAGCTGATAAGTGTGGCTAACGTGCACACACACACAGAAAAAAATGTTTTTATTTTTTTCACACTGAGGATGTAGAGCACCCCTGAAAAAGGCAGCAGCCCCTTTAGAAATGACACAGGCAGCACCACTGCGCACCTACATTGCTGATAAGTGTGGCCAATGTTTTTTATTTTTTTCACACTGGGGGTGAAGAGCACCCATAAAAGAAGCAGCAGCCCTTTGGTAAATTACACAAGCAGCACCCATGCGCACCTATGTTACTGATAAGTGTGGCTAATGCGCACACACACACAAAAAATTAATAAAATACTTTATTTTTTTCACACTGGGGGGGAAACACCCCTGAATAAGACAGCAGCCCCTTGATAAATGACACAGACAGCACCCCTGCGCACATATGTTGCTGATAAGTGTGGCTAACATGCACACACACACACAGAGATAAAATGCTTTATTTTTTTCACACTGGGGGGAAGCACCCCTGAATGAGGCAGCAGCCCCATGATAAATGACACAGGCAGCACCCCTGCGCACCTACTTTGCTGATAAGTGTGGCTAACGTGCACACACACAAACAGAAATAAAATACTTTATCTTTTTCACTCTGGGGGGGAAGCACCCATGAATGAGGCAGCAGCCATTTGATAAATGACAGAGGCAGAACTCATGAAACCTACGTTGCAGAAAAAATGTATATATTTTTTTCACACTGGGGGTGAAGACCTGTTGTACTTGGGCATGAGGCTGTAATGGTACTCGATGTTAGCGATGGTTTCACAGATTTGCTAGTTATTACGGATATGAGAAAGGGGAAGTGGGCATCCTTATGTTGGGCTGCGATGGCATTGCGATTGCAAACATTAGCATATTTTTGCAATGGGTTTGTGTGCGTGATCGCAGCTGCGATCGCAATAGCTATCCATATTGAATCAGGCCCTAAGTTCCATGAGTTCTGTTGTCGAGACTTGGTTTAGCTGGGAACATGTCTGCCTCCTCTGTGTGTAAGGGACCTTTAGAAAAAAACTATTCTTCCCATACATACAATTACAAACACAAAACAGTAAATTAAATATCAACAAAAACTAGAGTATCAAACCCTACTGCACGAAGCAGCCTAAAATGTTCCCCCAAATCTGTGTGGATATCACCCACTCCACAAAGATAAACACTATATGAGGGAAGATTGGGAAAAAGGGTATGAAATTGGGTGCTCTAGATACATAAATGATAAATGAAAAACATTAACAATCAATAATACGTTCCCTTGGAATCGTAGTTCCTCCTGTGGAGTTTTTAGTCTCTTATGGTGTGTTCTGTGGGTTCAGACATATATCCTCTCCTCATTGTATATAATATAGCATGTGGAGAAAAGGAAACAATGCCAATGTGTCAGTCACCTATACTTTTGTCATAAGCAAGAGGGAGACAGAGTGTGTTCACATAAAACACCCCTATATACAGAAGGTGCGTACCCCACTTACAGGATGAGGTGACTAGTAGTTCCTTAAAAGTGCTCATACTCTCTAATGGCCCTTATTGTTAAGGAACATAGAGAAGAATTGGGTACTCTAGAGGAGGAAATTAATGTACTCAAATTGCTTGTCACCCCATTTGTAGATCCTGAAGACTATCATGAATTAGAAAGCACTATAGAATTTAGGATATAAAGAGCTGAAAAAAGATTGATTTATAAAAAAAAGTGTACATTTAATAGGGATAAAATAGATACCTCGCAAGAGTCCAAATCTCAATCAAAAAAGCCTTCTGGAGGTCTTAAATCAACACAAGATTCAATCTGCATCATAGAGAAAAATCATAACATCCAAACAAGATCCTGGGAAAAAAGGCTAATCCCCCTGGCCCTAGGGATTTTAAGGAGGATTCTCTAAGTAACAGTAAATTTAGGGAAGAAAAAACATCTTGCTGGAGAAAATGAATAAAAAGAACTAAAGAATCCTCACAAAGATCGAATAACCATTATGAGAGAAATTGGAATAATGCCTGGAACACCCCTAGAAGATCCCCTTCATATACACATTTCCGCTTACCAGAGTTTGGGGATTCTTCTCCTTATTTAGGTGAGATTTCCTATTCCAATGATAGAATGAGAAATAATCAAAAGAGAGTGGATAGTTAACATCTTAAAAATCCTAATGGGAGACAAGAAAATGTAGGCAGAAACTACTCTGAACATTTTAGCCATCAAAATAGATTCTCTCCCTTGGAGAGGAGAAACTCTCCTTTTTAGAGGAGAGTCCATACCCAAATTGGTGCAGATAATCCACAAGTGGAGATACAAAGGGAAGAGGGGAGGAAAACATAAACCACCTATGAAAAAGAAAAAAAAGAGAAAAAAGAGAGTAAAATCTAAAGTTGACTCTTTACTTCATCAAAAACTATCAAAGGTGAAAATTTTCAATTTGAGTTAACATATATTTTATTAAAAGATGAGATATCCCTTCTAGAAAAGGGTCTAAAATTTGCCCCTAATAACACAATAAATCCTTTTAATATGTTTGTAGTTGTACAAAAATGTTTGCGGAAATTAACTTTAAAAAATTTTTTTCATCAGAATGAACAACATTCCATCCTAAATCGGTATTTTATCCACAATATGTAAAGGGTCCTTTTTTAGATACCTTCTGTGCTATAATCCTTGAGGATCAAGAAATATTAAATACAAGGGGGAACACAAGGAAAGATTACAATAATAAGATGAATCTGACATTTAAGGAGAGAAAAGCCCTAAAATATCTGAAGGGGAATAGAGATATTATTGTGAACCCAACGGATAAGGTGGGGTGGAGTTATTCTCCTCAATACCACAGATTATGAGGCAAAAATCTATAGGCAACTAAAAGATACACAAACGTATAAAAAGCTAAGGGGGATCCCACAAATTCTACTCTGTTGAAACTTAAGAACTTAATAGACAAATATCTAAAAATGGGCACCCTCACACAAAAAGGCACAATTCCTTATAAATGAACAACCGATAACTCCAGTTATATATGCACTACCAAAAGTGCACAAAGGCCTCAGTAATCCACCAGGGAGACCAATCATCTCCGGAGTTGATTCTATATCCTCTAACTTGTCAGAATTCATTGATTTTTCACTTGCAACCCTTGGTGATTCTCAACAAATTCTATCTTAAAAATACAAAAGAATTTCTAAAATCCTTGGAGGATTTGGAATTGGGTGAGGATTTTCTGATGGTAACATCAGACATCAGTTCATTGTATAGCATCATAAATCATGATGTAGGTATTGAGGCTGTCAAGTGTTTTTTGGAAAGGTCTGATATTTTCAAAAATTTACAACACTTTTTGTTGGAAGGTATCAGTTTTATGCTTTACAATAATTTTTTCCTCTTTAAAGATGAGTTTTACCTCCAGAAGAAAGGTACGGCGATGGGCACCAAGTTTGCGCCGAGCTATGCTCTTTATGGGCAAGTGGGAGGAGTAGGCTACTTGGGGGTGTGGCAAGCTCGGTGCGGGCTTGGTGTAAAATCACAGGTACATAGATGACATATTCATCATATGGAGAGGGGGCAGATTAAGTTTAGATGCTTTTTGTAAATACCTTAACACCAAAAATATTGTTTTAATCTTTGAAATTAGTGATGTGAGCTTTCATTTTTTGGATGTGCCTATATACGTGAAAGAAGGATCCTTACAAACTAAAAATTATACAAAACCGACGGGTTCAGGCGTGAATCCGAGTCAGCTGCCATCACAATAATTGTCTGGATGCGATACCAGCGGGCCAGCTAATGAGATTGAAAAGAAATTGCACAAGTCTTTCTCTCCCAAGCAGACAACATAACCAATAGATTTACAGCATGTGGGTATGATGAAGTAAGCATCAATAAAGCTTAGAACAAAGTCAAGAGTCTTGAATGTAAGGAACTTCTTAATGACAATAACAACAAAAAAACATCAAACTCAAAGGGAAACAAATTCCAATGGGCCTTTATTACTGAATTTTCATACAAACATAAATCCGTTGAAAAGGTCTTACAGAAACATTGGGGGATCTTGAAGAAAGACCCTTTGTTGAGGGCACTTATCCCAGATAAGCCAGTATGGAAATATAGGAAAGCCCCAAACTTAAAATCTATATTGATCAGTAGTGCCCAACCACCATCTAAGGGTCCAACCACAATTGTCTCAAAAGGATTCTATAGATGTGGGGGCTGCCAAGGATGTAGACTCATTAAAAGTGAAGACAGTCATAAAATTGAAAATGTTCAGATCAATGGAAAGGATTTCCAAATTAAAGCTTTTGTGACTTGTCAGAGCAAAAATGTTGTGTATGCCATCTAATGCCAATGCAACAAATTATATGTTGGGAGAACTTCGAGGCCACTAAAAATAAGGGCATCTGAGCATCTGCGAAATGTGAGAAAGGGTTTAGAGACTCACGCCTTATCATTACACTTCAAAGATGTTCACGGATGTTTGCCAAATGGCATTGTAGGCTTTTACGGCCTTAAGATCGTTAAGACTGATTTAAGATCAAGGTATGTGGCCACTGCACTGGCTAAAACAGAGATGGATTTGATTTATACTCTCAGAACTTTGGTGCCCACAGGACTAAACAAAGACTTCGAACTCAAGTGGTTTTTGTGAAGCACTACTATTTAGATCATTTTCTTGGTACATGTATGATATTTTGAAGTTAATTCTGATATGTTTTTTCTAGTGGAATTTATGTTGTTGATGTTTTGGACTACAACATGAAGATCACAAAATCAGATCATAAGAGATCAGAAGACCCAAGACAAAAAGTATTTTGTTACTATAAGTTGATCATCACCAAAAAAGGATTTCATCACATGAGGACTCCAATGTTTGAAATGTCCAGATAAATTTTGTTTTTCTTATATGTAATTTGGTTGTGTATTGTAATTGTTTTATTTATTTATTATCACCATTACTTATTATTTATTACTCATATGTAATTTGGTTGAGTGTTATTTATGCTTACCAATGTTATGGTGCAAATACCTAATTGTAACAGCACTATCTAATGCTGTGGTGCAAGTTACCATGACTACACCCTAACGTTAAGCCCAGATGCTAGTGTCACTGGTATCCAGCAGAACGTCACTTCCAGCTTGACATACACGGATGACATTGTTATGCTGTGCCTTCCACTTCTGCCCTTACTGCCCTGGGTCAAACAATCCATTATGTCGCCGGACCTTTACTTATGGTAAGTCAGATGCGGACGACATATGGGCGCCGCATTATTAGGTCTCCAGATCCATACTTCCAGCAGATTATTATAAATCAATAATAGAAAAAGTATTCTCATAACGGGCACACACAGATTATGCAACTATATAGATAAAGTACAAAAAAGGAGTCTGGTTCATAGAATTAAAATATAACTTTTATTAAGGCGAAATATAAAATAATAGTGTACATGAAATAAGTGATTAAAATATTTGATAAACCTATGTTATATGTGTCTTTGATCTATTATTGTCCGCAAATTCTCCAAGGGAAAAAGGAAAACTATCCTGATATCCACTTATATACAGTAAGTATCAATAACAAGAGTGTCTAAATCCATAAACGATTGTAACAGCAGTAATGTTACCAATTAGTCACATAACTGTGCTTGATTCCAATATGCTACCATATAATTAAATAGTATGATCTATAAGCTGTGGAGTCACAGTTGTTTGATGTAATGGATCACTGCTGTATAATAGTTATTCCTCTATCGTTGTGGTAAAAAAAAGCACTTATCTTATCTTCTAAATATTGGCATGTATAGTCAGTACCTTATATCCCACATTAATTGTGGTATGAATGTCAGCAGCGCTATATAATACATATGTGAAACTACTCACTGCTAAGAAATTATAATTGATTGTATGTATAAAATCTTGTTACACATAGAGAGATTCTAGAATTCCATTTAATAAAAGCTACTATCTGTATACATTGGATCTTATTATATAGCGCTGCTGACATTCAAACCACAATTAATGTGGGATATAAGGTACTGACTATACATGCCAATATTTAGAAGATAAGATAAGTGCTTTTTTATACCACAACGATAGAGGAATAACTATTATACAGCAGTGATCCATTACATCAAACAACTGTGACTCCACAGCTTATAGATCATACTATTTAATTATATGGTAGCATATTGGAATCAAGCACAGTTATGTGACTAATTGGTAACATTACTGCTGTTACAATCGTTTATGGATTTAGACACTCTTGTTATTGATACTTACTGTATATAAGTGGATATCAGGATAGTTTTCCTTTTTCCCTTGGAGAATTTGCGGACAATAATAGATCAAAGACACATATAACATAGGTTTGTCAAATATTTTAATCACTTATTTCATGTACACTATTATTTTATATTTCGCCTTAATAAAAGTTATATTTTAATTCTATGAACCAGACTCCTTTTTTGTACTTTATCTATATAGTTGCATAATCTGTGTGTGCCCGTTATGAGAATACTTTTTCTATTATTGATTTATAATATACTGTATCTATTCTCTGGTGCACCTCCCCAATAAGATACCAATTTAAGATTGAACATTGATTAGGGGAATGGATTTTGAGAGATAGGAGCTCCTGTGCGGATATTTCTTTTGTTGTGTTTGACCATACTTCCAGCAGGTCAGATACAGATACAACGTGGGCACCACATTACTCATTCCTGCCTGTAATTCACAGATGGAAGATAGTGGCTTCAGTGAGTGACCTACCCTCAACATACAGGTAGGAGGTGTCATACTCCTTGAACACCTGTTATAATTTGTGCCACATGCGGATAGGAGGCTGGAGGTATAAATTAATATTTTGGACACATCATTCTCATGTCTTGACAAAGGCTCCAGGGTGAGCCAAAACGTGCGTTGACAACGAGGATTCTGTGACCTTATTTACCCTTTCAGTGCCTGAGGTGTGTCTGTTGAAACATAAACTGTTTTTGGAGTTACATATTTTTTACCTCAATGCTGAAAGACTGGCAACTTTTTTATATTTTTTATATTTTTCTTTTATGATGTTTTACTATTTTTATTGTTGTTTCTTTTAACTGGCATGAGAAATTTCTGTGCCATTCATTTTGATATGGATTGATGTCTTTTATCTCATTGTTTGATTTGGATTTGTGTTTTGTTTAAATAAACAACTTTTTGGATGACTCCTCTTTGGCATTGAGAAATACATTATCCAGTGTGGATTACAAAGTGAATTAAAGGGAAACAACTTTGTTGAATCAAAAAGAAACCTTGATGTGCAGAGTCTGATCTCTTTTAGAATGAGTTGGGGTACACCACCATTACATCACAAAATACCTTTATAAGTAGTTACCTTAATTTGATAAGTGAGTCATGGTACGCAGACTGCACAACTGACCTGTTTAGTAATACACTGGGTGAATCTGGAATCTAAAGATACCTTTTAAGGAACTACTAGTCACCGCATCCTGTGAGTGGGGTACACACTTTCTGTATATAGCGGTGTTTTTTGTCGACACACTCTGTCTCCCTTTACTTATGACAAAAGTATAGGTGACTGACATATTGGCATTTTTCCTTTTCTCCACATGCTATATTAAATACAACGAGGAAAGGATATACGTCTGACCCACAGAACACACCATAAGAGACTAAAAACTCCACAGGAGGAACTACGATTCTAAGTGAACGTATTATTGATTGTTCATGTGTTTCATTTATCATTTATGTATCTAGAGCGCCCAATTTTGTACCCTTTTTCCCACTCTTCTCTCAAACACAAAACAGTGATTGCAGTTATTGTTGTAAAACTGCAGAGTTCTACTTAAGGAGAATACTATAATACACATATCATAAGGGAGAGGAGGCATTAGAGGTTATGAGTAAAATTTAAAGCACATTATTCAGCTGACAATAGCAGTTTTAAAATTACACAGCATGGCAGCTCTTCATCTACAGACACATGTGACTGACAACTTGATGCCTGGTTTTCTAAATGTAGTTTGAGGAAATTGAAGTAACAAGCTGATGGCACAGAGTTATTTGAGAGCCATATTCCCGTGATAGAACCATTGATGATTTTCAGTGTACTAGTGCAGTGCTGACAAACTGACACTCACCTCTTTGTAAAACTTGCCTATGAAATGAGGTTGTCTCACTACTGTCTGATGACCTGGAGAAATTAAACATTTCAGATCCTATGGGATATATTTATTAAATAGCACAATTTGGCAGTTACATGTATCAAACATTCTAATGAGTGGAGAAGTGTAGAAGTAGAAAGTTGTCTATAGAAACCAATAAGCTTCTAGCTAGCATTTATAAAGTACATTCCATAAAATGATAGGTAAAAGCTGATTACTTTCTATGGGCAGCTTCTCCACTTGTCTCATCTTTAGAATGCTATACTTGGAGATAGATAAAGTGGAAAGAGATAAAGTACCAACCGATTTTCTTCTGACTGTAATTTTACAGACTGTGGGGTCTATTTACTAAGCCTTGGATGGAGATAAGTGAACAGAGATTAAGGGGTCTATTTACTAAGCTGTGTTAGGAGATAAAGTGAACGGAGGCAAGGTACCAGCCAATCAGCTCTTAACTGACATGTCACAGGCTGTGTTTGAAAAATGGTAGTTAGGAGCTGATTGTTTGGCAACTTATCACCATTCACTTTATCGCCTAACACATATTAAATAGACCCCAAAGTACCAGCCAATCAGCTCCTAACTGCCATGTCACAGGCTGTGTTTGAAAAATGAGTTAGGAGCTGGTTGGTTAGTACTTTATCTCCATCCAAGGCTTAGTAAATAGACCTATGTATTTGAAAAATGACAGTTAGGAGCAGATTGGTTGATACAATATTTCTCTCCACTTTATCTCTCTCCAATGCTTAATACACCTCCCCCATACTCTCCAATTGCTGCTTTTTTGGGAAATTTACTTTGGAACCCCAGCCAGGACATAAAATCCAATGAAGGAATAACAGTAAAGTCATAGCTTTCACTATACTGCTGGGTTGGGATCTGGCAGTGCCACTGTGTATGCGCATAGAAACATAATAGTGCAGGGGTATGGAGGGGATCACCAAAATACCAACAGGCAGGGAGCAGAAGATCCTTTTCGTCTAACTCTCAGCATCGGGAAAATATGGCGTTAGTTATCAGAGACAATTGCTGAATCTTTACGGACCTTGTTAAATTGCAACATATCGCCGATCCCTTAGAGAGCTATGGGGATGTCTGTTGCAAGCACTTTGTACTGAATGCACAAGATATTTCCAATATAGTCTGTGTTACAGTATCTTAAATAGTGGCAATACTTTCTTTTGCCGCAAACATACAGAAATAGCTGTTTCTTCATGTATAGTACAGATATAATTTGATAAAAAGGCCCCTGAGGCACAAATACTAAAGGGGCTCCCATCTTATAGATACATAAGAGGGGTGAAGCTACTGTAGGTTTTTGGCATATGATGCAGTTAACATTGTATTTGCCACCATATAATGCAGAGAACATCACAGTGACTGCCATAAAATAAAGAACATCACAGTGACCACCATATAATGCAGAGAACATCGCAGTGACCGCCTGAGAATATAGAGAGCATCATAGTGACTGCCATATAATACAGATAGCATCACAGTGACTCCCATATGATACAGAGAACATCACTGTGACCACCATATAGTGCAGAGAACATCACAGTGTCTGCCATATAATAGAGAACATTGCAGTGACTGTCATGTAATAGAGAACATTGCAGTGACCACCATATAATGCAGAGAACATCACAGTGACCACCATATAATGCAGAGAACAGCACAGTGACTGCCATATAATAAAGAACATCGCAATGACCACCATATAATGCATGGTACATAGCCGTGGCCACCATATAAAGCAGAGAAAATCACACTGACCACCAGAAAATTCAGAGAGCATAGCAGTAAATGCCATATAATGCTGAGCATATCACAGTGAATGAAAGATATTAAAGTGACTGCCATATAAGGCATAGACCTTCAGTGATCCAAATATAACACAGATATATATTTATACACCCCCATGCACATAATGTAACTACACCCCGTCACACACATACACAATACAACATCCAGAGACAATATTGAAACACACACCAAACCCCTTAGCAAAACAAATACACCCCTCCCCATAGCATAAATACACCACCCCCTAGTATAATAATATTAAAACATTCTCAAATCTCCACTGACACCTATCAGTCCAAAAAGAGGAACTGTTTAGTGGTCCATGCTGATGTCCAGAGTACTGGAAAGTAATAAAGGGACAGGCTAGAGGAGAGGAAGGGGTGGGGACAAGAATTAAGGGGCAGGGTCTCAGGCAGGGACAAGAGGGTGTAGAAGAATAGACAGGGTAGAGTAGAGGATGGGAACAGGTGAGAGGATGAGGTCTTGGGCAGGGATAAGAAAGAGTAGAAGTAGAGTCTAGGCAGACAAATTGAGAAGAGGGTGGAAGCTCAGGGTCTCAGGCAGGTGAGTACTTGTGCCATCTAAAGCACAGTGCAGGCACTGGAAGCTGGTTATTCAGAGTAGGAACCAGCTACCAATAATTATTCAATCACCAGCAGGGCCAGCTCTTCCAGCTGGTGCCCCCAACCCTCCATCACACAGGCCACCTGCTCCCCAGCTGCTCCCTGCATATGTTGTATGGCTATGGAAGGAAATATCTTGTAGCTGGGATACACAAAGGTGGGCTTCCCTAATAAAACGTACTGTGCATTTAACTGGTTGCCTGGTTGCAATTATGTTGTTTGTATAATGCTAATAATTAGGTTTTCATAGCTGTAGGATAACTCATTAACTAAATACCAAAATGATCCATATGCAAAAATTTATTAAGCCCTTGCACATTTTCTTTTGCATACCGTAAAAAATAAAAAATATTTTCAGAGATAACGATGTCATCAATACAGTCAGGAAGCATTTACTGTATACTGCACATATGAACAGACTGGTATATTAGGCAAACACTTTGCAGATAAATGTTAACATTTTTAAAACAGTGCTAACATGGCTCAGATATGTCAAGCTTTACTTTAAACAGAAAATCTACTTATTGAATGCATTGACTCACATTCAAATACAACCTTTGGATAATTTCATGTTTTGACAAAAAACTCCATCTTGTGGCAGCTTAGCACAACATGTCCTCTATGCTCTGTGTATCTACAGAACTGATTGTGATCACAGGCTGTGATTTATAGTACAATTATCTCCCTAAACCCACTGTTAAACAGATATATCATTACAACAGCAAAATGAAAGCACAGTATAAGAAGTGAGGTAGTCATTAGTGTTAACAGGTCCTGACTGCTTTTATGAATCTTTATTGAACAATGGCTAAGTGGAAGTGAATCTATTTCCTACAGAGAGTGGAGGCAGCCATTTTTTGGGCTAAACCAACAGTAACAAGAATGAAGTCAATCAGTTCACTAGGAGCTACTGAAATCAGAGCCGGATTATCCATTAGCCACCTAGGCTCCTGCCTAGGGCCCAGTGGGCACTAATTGGCTCAGACTTCTTTAACCTAGGTTATGTGCTATTTTTTTTACAAACAATAAGGTGAGGGTACCGCAAATCACTGTTTTGCCTAGGTCTCCATGTTGTCTTAATCAGGCTCTGTGTGAAATCACTGAGACATGAGGTACAAAGTAAAGTTAAAGGCTAAATAGGGATGTAATCACCATCCTAGTGGTTGGAATGCTGGTGCTCAGAATACTGGTGCAAGAATCTCGAAAGCAGTCAGAATCCCGGCATCAGAATCCCGACCGCTGGCATCCTGACGGTAAGAATTATGGTTAGGAGAAGGGTTACATTTATGGACTAGGCACTATGGGGAGGGTTGCAGTAAGACTGCAGGGGGGGGAGCGGTGGGTTAGGCTGCAGGGGGGAGGGTTAGGGTGAGGGGGGAGTGTTAGGGTTAGGCTGTGGGAGGGAAGGGTTAGAGTTAGGCAGCAGGAAAGGTGGGTTAGGGTCAGGGGATGGTTAAGGGTTATGATACTTACCTATTTGAGTTGGGATTCTAACTGTCAGTAGGCCGCTGTCAGTATTTTGACCACCGGGATACTATACCCAACCCGCTAATTATTGGCTCAGCCCTTAAAGGGCTGCAGGCACTTTATGTGATTCCATCTAGTGAAAAAAAATCTGAATAATAAAAAACATACATGTGGAAATAATAGGCACAAAGGAACATGCACAACAACTCTGTATTGACTATCCTCCAAAAAATGAAATAAATAACTTCTTAGAATACAAATCGTTTTTCCTTTTGAAAGCGATAAATGTATCTGCATGGTAAGGACAGACTCTCACTTTGCAGATTTTTCAGTGTTCTAGTGCTCACAGTCCTCGAATGACTAAGCTCTGTCTGGAACAGCTCAGGCACAGGAAGAATATATTAAGCAATTAAAAAGTCTACTTTATTCTGTTTCCTGTAGATTACTAATCTACTCTTGGAAATTTCAGGTTGTGAAACAGCATCACCTGCTGGGTATGAAGCAAATTTCAAAGCAAGTAAAGAATCTGGGTTTCCTTAGTCTGTTAGAAGGCATGGAACCATGAAAAAATATTGTGTTTAATGAGAACATTTACTATAAAATTTTTATGAAAGCTTCAAGTCTTATGCAATATATTTAGATTTGAGGCCAGAAACACTTGACACTCAGATTAAGCCTCAAGTGGGAAGGTCATTGTTATCAACTTCTTTGGATCCTTAGAAACCGAGATAGAGTATATACAACAAATAAACAACATTCCACTACCAAACAATTGTGGATTTACAGGGGTGCTTGTGTAGCAGTCAATGCAGCATGAATGGCTGTAAATACAGAGACAATTGATCTTTATAGCGATTATGATTTCAGCGCACACTGACAATTTCCTGAATACTTAATGGGCCATGAGTGTATTTGCCCTAAGGCTTTTGAGATTTTAACCTAATTCCTTTGCTACTCCAAATTAAACATTTCACTCATAGTCTTAACCTTAACATTAGTTTAAGCAAAACCACCTATATTTGAATTTAGCCCAGCTAACTACTGTATTTTATTTTTGCAAATATTACTCCATATTTGCCCACCAACATTTTAGCCAGAAGCTAATACCCTTTTACACCGCAGCTAAAACCCGGGTTATTGCTGGATTACCTTGGGTTGCTGCTAGGTGTAAAAGTGGGCAGAGTTGGATTCTTGGGTTGAGTGACCCAGCAATCCATCCCAGGTAGCTTGCAGGGTTTAACACGGGAATGACCTGTGTAACCCTGCAGTGTAAACGGGTAACCCGGGTCATCCGTACCGGGTCCTGTCTTAAAGTATGGGGAGTTCTGGATTTCCCGGCACTTGGAGATGATGTCATCTCCAAGCGCCAGCAGAACAGTTCCATTGCACCTGTGTGCAGTATGAACGGCGCTGACCTGGGAATAACCTGGGTCGCGATCTGAAGAGGATCTGTTCCTGGTCTGACCCGGTTTGGAGCCATGTTCCAAATACCGGGTGAGACCCGGGACTTTAATGTAAAAGGGTTATAAGAGAGCTATAGCTTTTGATTTGTCGTTTGTTTACATCTTAAATTTTATTTAAATTCCCCATTTGACAAGATTTGAAGACATTTGTTTAATTTCTTGCTGTCTGTTGAAATACAGCATATGAAAATTGTCAGCACCTCTTCAACACTAATTCACTCCAATTCACACTTATTTCCCCACTTTCATGCATGATAATGTTTCACGTGTTTTCAATTTGTACTTTTTTTTGCAAGAAAAAAGATTTCTGCACTCAGATTACTTCCTTATGCAAAACAGCCAGGTCATGCATACGCATATCCAGCAATCCTTGCCTGGGGAAGCGTTATGTCTACTCTTACTGCTACTGGTCAGTATCACAAGGAAGCTGAATATAACTCACCTGGATCAGCAATACAGTACTTTCTTATTAATGTTTTGTATTGCTGTGGTAAGTGGTGCAGATAACTATTCTATGCCACTTTTTGATAAATAGATGCAATAATCTTAGTTTATGGTATGGTATCTGTGTGTTTTATTTTAATAAAGTTTCTTTTTAAATTTATTTTTTGGGGGTCTTTTTTTACTGTTACTTAGGGTTACTTAGTCTATAATAATGGAGCTACATCTATTTTATGAGTACATATTCCAGCAGCCATTGAATGCCATTGACTCGAAGGGCATGTTGGCACCAGTCGCACTTGCTGACATTCTAGCTGCCAAGACTGCACAGTGAGGGAGCTTGGTGCAGCATAGGGTTGCATGGCCAGGGACATTACCCAACATTAAGGCATGTGACTCTCTTTTCTTCTCTTCTCCTCCGACTGACACCACAACAAGGGGACGGAGCCAGTCGGACAGAGCAGAAGAATCATGGGAGAGGGCAGGAAGAGATCATTCTCTTCCCTGCTTCTCTCCACAGCGCCAACAGGTCAGTTCACATAAAACCATCTACAGATGGCGCTGTTTTCAACAACAGTGTCGCTATAGTAGTAGAACTAACTAAAAGTACCCTAGGTATTGTATTACATTTATGACACTACATACTTTAAAATGAGTGGTAAGGCACTTATTTCTTTATTGGTGTAGTGTCAAGTGGGGTTCTAATTATATTTCTAATAAAATCTGACAATCAACTGACTGCCAGCAACTCTGAGTTAAAATCTTACTGCAAAACATGTAGACTACCATCCTATAAGGTTAGGATGAGATGGGCAAAATGGAGACAAAAGTAAAATACTGTACAGTAGGCCTCACACCCACTGAATTTCATTTGCATGTAAAAAGGAAGAATAAATGCCAGTGAAACCACATTTAAAATGCAAATGGATTTGACATGCGGTTGTTAAATTCTGTTTTTACTGACCTTCTGGAAGGGTTAATGAACATCATTCTACTGAACTTATTACATTTAGCTTACATTAAATGGACTGAATAAAGCAGGCAAAATTTGAAATTCTGCACTGCTCCCGAATGACAGTAAAACCACCAGTATAGCAAATTGGATGCCAATCGGTGTGAGGCATTCTAGCTTAACCCGGGGTGACTGCTCACTGCAACCAATTATGGGGGACATGTGAGCAGGAGGGCCAATGAGACGCTGTGATCACAGACATCGATTATCACTCATTGGTCGCCCCACTCACACATCCATTCTGCAGCCACTTTACAGCGGTGATCAAAAACGTTTACCACTTCAGGTGTTAATGCAGCTTTAATATTGTAATGGCCTTTAAAAGTCACAAGGAACAAAACTGGCAGAACCTGTTAATAACAATCTAACAGAATTGAAATTGCAGAATATCTCTCTAATGGTGTAACTTGAGTTGCTAATCAGTAGTGGCCAAAACAGTTACCAACAAAAGATGAGGCATTTGGACAAGTGTCATGGGACTGCGTAGGTGGCCCATTTCATCTTCCCACAAGATTTTCCAGAGTCTTACTGAAGAGACATCACACAGGCATCCAAGAATGAAATCCTTCTCTGCATTGCCAAAAGAAACCTCCTCTAATAATTCTGATAGCATTGTGACTATTTTGATGTTCAGTTGATGTTTTGTTAAGTGAACAGGATCGCTCAATCCTCCCCCACGGAGTAATCAAAAAGATTCATTCCACAAGCAATAAGGGACATTTTCATTTGGATTGCTGAGCATGGTGCCAAACGAAACATGATTACTGTGTTTAAGAAATATTAAAGGCATTTCCTTTCAGTGTTTTCGTGCTGTTACCCACACAATCTGGTGCATAGCTGATGTTCTGGAATGTGACACACACTTTGTTTCCATATTAGCATTTAACCTTTGCAAGGAAGAACTAACTGTGGGACAAAGAATTCATCAGTTGACACAGTTGCCCCAGCATATACATTATTTATATTATTTAATATTTTCCCCCCTATTAATCACTTTTTGTATATTGGAACATTCACGGGTTTGCAAAATAAGCAGAAAATGATCACCAGGAGAAAAATATGAGATGTTGCTGAGGATACCAGAGGTTATGTCAGGAATGAAGACAATAAAATAAATAGGTTGTAATAAGTAGAGATGTGCGGTTCAGTGCTCCAGAAATCCAAATCCACCCAAATTTCGTGAATCTTGGACAGATCTGAGTAGCGATTCTAATTTCCTGAGGAGATCCGGATAGATCCAAATTGTGTTTTTGACCTTTCAATTTGAATTTCAGGTTTTGAATTGCAAAAATTGCATGATTTAGCTGTTTTAAAAACGTTATATATATATATATATATATATATATTGTGATAGGATCACTGGTAAAGTGGTCTGTGGCAGGTACATTTGTCCCAGATTCCTGTCTTTTGTGTTTTAAACCCCGAGGAGAAAGTCTGCAGTGTAGCAGGCTTGAGTTTTGGCTTTTTGAAAAGCCGGTTTGGGACCTGGGGGTTGTGGGTGAGAGGAGAGGGAGGGCTCCACCCACGCCCACTCCAGGTTTTGGTTCTCGCAGCCTGGTAACATGCTTGTTAGTTTTCCACCTGAGAGTGGCCAATATAAGCCTAGTTTGTTTAGGGCTGATTGTTTCACCTGGGAGAGCAGACAGGGAGTTTGCTCAGAGACACTTGAAAACCTAACTGTAAGTGTTGTGCTGTGCTTTTGTTGCTGGTGAGGGCATTAGGCCCTGCCAGGTTCTGGTAGTGAGGGAACTACCTGTGAAGTTAGTGCCCCGACAGGGCTAGGATTTACGCTTATGTTTTCTTTGTGTTATTTCTGACATTGCACAATAAAGACTGGCGCCGACCAGCTTGTACTTGCATCCAGTCTGGCGTACTGTTTCCCAACTGCTGTGTGTGAAAGGAAGGAGTCCTCTACTCAGGAGAGGGACCCCCTACCCTAACTGTGTCACAATATGGTGGAGAATGCGGGCAACCACACACAATAAAGTTGCAGCAAGAGGAAAACTTTCCATTTAAAAATTAAAGGGACAGACACCCAATTTGTGAGTGTGGAAATAACTCTGTGTCCTTGGAGTCACATAGAGGAGGCATCAGCCAATGCTCAGAGAGGCAAGGTTCAGCTTCCAACCTACACCCCAGGACAAAATGGAGGACATTATTAAGGCCTTGCTCCAAGCTACAGCAGCTCAGCAGGAATCTACCAGGGCTCAGCAGGAAGCTACAGCAGCTCAGCAGGAGACTAACAGACTTCAACAGGTCTCCATTGAGGAAACCCGCCAGGCCTTAGCGGAAAACAGCCAGGCCATAAGAGAGGTGGTACAGCACCTGGTCGCCCAGCCCAGAGATGTTGCTACTGGTCCTCCCACCCCCACTCACTCCGTACGAGCCAGTCACTTCCTTCAAAAGATGACTTCGGGCGACGATGTGGAGGCCTATCTCGCCGCATTTGAAAGAACGGCCGAAAGGGAGAGTTGGCCCAAGGAGCCGTGGGCAAGTCTGGTGGCACCTTTTTTGTCTGGGGAGCCACAAAAAGCATATTTCAACTTATGCCTGGCTGATGCCAAGGACTATAAAAAACTAAAACAGGAGATCCTAACTCGCTTGGGAGTCACCACCTTTGTTCGTGCCCAACGGGTCCACCGCTGGGAGTTCCATAGGGACAAGCCTCCACGTTCACAGATGCATGACCTCGTCCATCTGTCCTCAAAATGGCTACAGCCCGAGACGCTGACCGGACCACAGATCGTGGAAAGGGTTGTGATGGACCGGTACCTGCGATCATTACCTGTGACTCTGTGCAAGTGGGTGAGCCATGCAGACCCTAAGTCCGCGGACCAGTTGGTCGAGCTGGTGGAGAGGTACATGGCGGCTGAGGAGCTGATGAGTATGCCCCACCGAGCCCCGATGGCGCACCGGCGAACTCCCACAGACACTGGTAAGATTGTTCCAGGGGAGAAGGGTGCTGGGCGGTGGAATGTACCTAAGACTGAGGGTGTAGAACCTGGAGACAGGCCTGCCAGGCCAGGAAGGTTCTTGCCCCGTAAATGACTAGACATTAATATGACTCAGTGTTTCCGATGTGGTGGCTTCGGCCATATTGCCGCTAATTGTTCACTTACAACTGAACCTACGCAATGTGATACTGCTCATGTCTACCGCAGGGGGTCTTTCTTTGCACAGACAGCCTGTACGGCTGACCGGCAGGCTGAGACTGATAAGCACATGTGTGTACTCACTGTAGATGGCAACCGAGTAGAGGCACTGTTAGACTCTGGTAGCTTGGTGACACTTATAAAAGCTGAACTGGTGAACCCCTTGAGGCATGCAGGGAAAACTGTGGGTGTGACCTGCATACATGGGGATACTCGATATTATGTTACGGCCGAGGTGAACATCGAGACACCATGTGGCTCTGCTATAGTTTCTGTGGGTTTGGTGCATGGTCTGGTGTACGATGCAATATTGGGGAGAGACTTTGCTCACTTCTGGAAGTTGTGGGAAAGCCGTTTTGTTCTAGAGGTGAACAACCCCGATCCATTTGAGAAGGTTGTCGATGTAGTGGAGGAGGGAGTTTCTTCTGAGTCAGAGTTATTCCCTTTTTCTACTATGGTTGGCGAACTAGAGAATGCGGAACGTGACGGTGGCCCGCCAACTGATGTGCCTCCCATTGAGGTGGGAAGTGTTGTTGGGCCAAGTGATCATCTGCCTGATTTAGAGGTCAGAAGAGAGGTCTTTGCCGTGGAGCAGTTGAATGACCCTACTTTGGTAAAAGCCAGGGAGAATGTAAAAGTAGTTGATGGTAAACCCGTAGACCCAGATAGTACTTTGTCCTATCCCCACATGGCAATGTGTCAGGATTGGTTATATCAGGTGACTAAGAAGGGGGAAGATATTGTGGAACAACTAATAGTTCCCAAAGCCTACAGAAGAACAGTGTTGGATCTGGCCCATGGTCATATAACGGCAGGCCATCTAGGGGTAGAGAAAATTACTGAGCGAATAATGCAGAGTTTTTTCTGGCCCGGGCTTTATAAAGAGGTGTCTGACTTTTGCGCATCCTGCCCTGAGTGTCAGTATCATGCTCCCAGGCCACATTTTAAGGGTCCACTAGTTCCATTGCCTATTATAGAGGTGCCGTTTGAAAGAATAGCGATGGATTTGGTTGGACCCTTAATGAAGTCTGCCAGGGGACACCAGTATATTCTGGTCATAATGGATTACGCTACCAGGTACCCGGAAGCGATCCCGTTGCGCAATACATCAACCAAGACCATTGCCAGAGAGCTAGTTCATGTCTTTAGCAGGCTGGGTATACCTAAGGAGATACTAACTGACCAGGGTACACCGTTTATGTCCAAAGTCATGAAAGAGTTATGCCGCCTGTTCAAAATCGAACAGTTAAGAACTTCGGTTTATCACCCCCAAACCGATGGGCTGGTCGAGAGGTTTAACAAGACGTTAAAACACATGCTTAGGAAAGTGGTCGACAAGGATGGTAGGGATTGGGACTACTTATTGCCGTATTTATTGTTGGCCATTAGAGAAGTTCCCCAGTCCTCCACCGGGTTTTCACCCTTCGACTTGTTGTATGGGAGACCCCCAAGGGGGTTACTAGACATTGCCAAAGAGACATGGGAGGGGCAGTCTAGTCCTTACAAAACGGTGATTGAGTATGTTTCTCAAATGCAGGAGAGAATTGCTGCGGTAGTACCAATAGTGAGAGAGCACCTGGAACAGGCTCAACAGGCACAGCAGAGGGTATACAACCGCAATGCTCGGTTACGCAGCTTTGCTCCTGGGGACAGAGTGTTAGTATTGGTTCCCACTGTGGAAAATAAACTTTTGGCTAAATGGCAAGGGCCCTTTGAAATCTTAGAAAGAGTGGGGCAGGTCAATTACAAAGTTTACCAGCCGGGGAAAAGAAAGCCGGAACAGATATACCATATAAATCTGTTAAAAGCCCTGGAAAGATAGAACGGTACTGTCGGCCGTCCGAGACCCTCCAGTAAGTCCAGGGCCCTTAGTTCCCGAAGTGACAGTGGCAAAAACCCTGTTGGCAATTCAACAACAAGAGGTCAAGGATTTCTGATTAGAAATAGGGTGCTGTTCTCTGACGTACCTGGGAAAACCTCGGTCATTAAACATGACATCATCACTGACCCAGGGGTTAAAGTTAATCTAAAGCCCTATAGGTTACCAGAAGCACAAAGAGAATCGGTGTCGAAAGAAATTAAAAATATGCTAGAGTTAGGGGTTATTGAAGAATCACATAGTGAATGGTCAAGTCCCAATGTGTTGATTCCAAAGCCCGACGGGAGTGTGCGTTTCTGCAATGACTTCCGAAAGTTGAACAGTGTTTCAAAATTCGATGCCTACCCGATGCCAAGAGTGGGATGAACTGATTGAGAAACTAGGGACGGCAAGGTATTTAACCACTCTTGACCTAACCAAAGGGTATTGGCAAGTACCGTTAACCGAGAGCTCCAAACAAAAGACAGCTTTTTCAGCGCCAGAGGGCTTGTTTCAGTACAAGATGTTGCCCTTCGGGCTACATGGGTCACCTGTTACCTTCCAAAGAATGATGGACAGGATTCTAAGGCCCCATAGACGGTATGCGGCTGCTTATCTGGATGACGTGGTTGTTCATAGTCCTGATTGGCAGTCTCACTTACCCAGGGTACAAGCAGTGTTGGACTCCATCTATAAGGCAGGTTTGACAGCCAACCCAAAAAAGTGTTGTCTTGGCATGGAGGAAGTAAAATATCTGGGATACACCATTGGCAGAGGCCTGAAAAAGCCTCAGCTCAATAAAGTTGATGCCATACAAAACTGGCCACGGCCTCTGAATAAGAAGCAGGTGAGAGCCTTCTTGGGAATTACAGGGTACTACAGGAGGTTTATACCCAACTTTGCCACCATGGCAGTCCCACTGACTGACCTGACCAAAGGCAAACAAAAAGTCATGGTAGAATGGAGTCCTGAGGCAGAGAAAGCTTTTCAGGAGTTGAAAGTAGCGTTGTGTTCCCAACCAGTCCTGATGATTCCTAATTTTGAAAGGGAATTCATAGTACAAACCGATGCATCAGAAGTAGGTATAGGAGTGGTCCTGTCCCATAACAAGGAGGGTGAGGAACACCCTATTTTCTATCTTAGCAGAAAGTTGAATGTACATGAGAGAAACTATGCCACAGTGGAGAAGGAGGCGTTGGCCATAAAGTGGGCGTTAGAGGCTCTCAGGTACTACTTGGTCGGAAGAAAGTTCAAATTGATCACTGACCATGCCCCTCTGAAGTGGATGTCTGAAAATAAGGACAGTAATGCCAGAATTACAAGATGGTTCTTTCCGTTACAAACTTTTAAATTTTCAGTGGAACACAGGCCAGGAAGCCAGCTGGCCAATGCTGACGCGTTGTCACGCGTTCATTGTTTGGGGGCTTCAGTTGTTCCGCCCCACAGGTCGAAACAAAGGGGGGGATATGTGATAGGATCACTGGTAAAGTGGTCTGTGGCAGGTACATTTGTCCCAGATTCCTGTCTTTTGTGTTTTAAACCCCCAGGAGAAAGTCTGCAGTGTAGCAGGCTTGAGTTTTGGCTTTTTGAAAAGCCGGTTTGGGACCTGGGGGTTGTGGGTGAGAGGAGAGGGAGGGCTCCACCCACGGCCACTCCAGGTTTTGGTTCTCGCAGCCTGGTAACAGGCTTGTTAGTTTTCCACCTGAGAGTGGCCAATATAAGCCTAGTTTGTTTAGGGCTGATTGTCTCACCTGGGAGAGCAGACAGGGAGTTTGCTCAGAGACACTTGAAAACCTAACTGTAAGTGTTGTGCTGTGCTTTTGTTGCTGGTGAGGGCATTAGGCCCTGCCAGGTTCTGGTAGTGAGGGAACTACCTGTGAAGTTAGTGCCCCGACAGGGCTAGGATTTACGTTTATGTTTTCTTTGTGTTATTTCTGACATTGCACAATAAACACTGGCGCCGACCAGCTTGTACTTGCATCCAGTCTGGCGTACTGTTTCCCAGCTGCTGTTTGTGAAAGGAAGGAGTCCTCTACCCAGGAGAGGGACCCCCTAACCTAACTGTGTCACTATATATATATATATATATATATATATATATATTTTAATCCAATAATCCAAAACCAAAAACAAAGTACTTAAGGGTAGTTTTGTAAAACCAAAACACAAAGATGAATCCAGATCCAAAACCAAAACATAGGGGTCAGCACACATCTCTAGTAATAAGCAGATATATCAGTGACAAATGCCCAATCAAAGTCCACCAATAACCATCAAAATCACTGATGCAGAAAGTTGCTAGCAAAGTGATAGGCTACATGGTAAAGTGTGTTCAACCCACAAAATGGCTGCCTCCATGGCGTATAGGTTGTTGATGTTTTTGGGTTTAGTGCCCAAAGTTTCATGCAACAAGCACCCACTGATGTATGCAGTCAGGGATGAAAAAGTGCATTACAGTGTCCCAATACCAAAATATGAGTTGGGGCCTAATGATGCAACCCATTTCTCAGGCACCTCGCTCTCCTCTTTTGTCTCTTCTGAGCTAGCACATATGCCCTGGAATTGTAGATACCCCTTTACCGCTGGGCTGAATATGAGTCGCACGCTCTTAATTAAGCTTTGTGTCCTGTCATAGGTTCACTGTCAGATATTCAGTGCTCAATATTGTACCCATGCATTCAGTTTATGTTTGTAATAGAGATAGAAACATAGAATTTGAAAGCAGATTAGAATGCTTGGCCCATATAGTCTACCCTTTATTGCCGGTAAGAATTAGGGTCCATATCACATACTAAGCCCTTATTGCATGCAACTTTAGCATCACTTAACATGTGCAATAGCAAAGTCACTATAACGGGGACTTAATTTCACTTTAAGGAGTAAATTTACTAAAGCAAGATTTTTTAGAAGTGGAGATGCTGCCCATAGCAACCAATCAGATTCTAGCTATTATCTTCTAGAAGGTGCTAGTTACATGTTAAGTAGAATCCGATTGGTTGCTATGGGCAACATCTCCACTTCTAAAAACTCTCACCTTAGTAAATTTACCGCTAAGACTCTATTTCCCCGCTGTTTAGTAAATATAGCACAAAGTCACCAATTACTGTCGGCTTTGCTGTTTTAAATCCTGTAGCAGAGTCTCTGAAAATTGGTGGCTTTGAGAACCAGTCACTAAGTAAATATAGCCCTCCATGATTTCTAAAAATGTCATTAGAAGCATTTTCAGCAACCCAGATCTTTGCAGATCAACTTTATCTGATTGCTTTTAAAAAACAATCATAAATAATCATAATCATTCTGCTCTTCCCTAATAGCAGTTTGTGTATTCAAATGAAAAACATAACAATGTTTCATGCAACAGGAGACTGTATGTTATAGGACTTTTTAAGGCTTAGCTAATATATGGAACTGCACTGACCCTCTTGAATCATTAGGATGGTGATTTTACAGCGCTTTCTGGGTAGTTCTTTGTGATTTAAGTGCTTACAAATTGTGACAAAGAGCAGCTGCTCCCCCTTGTGCCTAGACATAGCAATAACAATGTCAAAATAATAAAATGTAGCAATAAATGAAAAAGTTTATTAAATATATTATAATGATAATAAAATATTATAAAGTTGAAAATATATTATAATAAAGATGACTCACTTACTTGGCTTTAATACTTGCATACATTGGTTACAAATTATTAACACAATGGGCAAATGTAATTGTTTACTAATTGCCAAAAGTGTAGATTTCCCCCCAGTTTTGAAGCAGGGTTTAGGGCTGGGTTCAGACCCAGATGCAAGTAAAACAAATCCAGCGCAAGTGACCGATATTTTAAATAGGCACATGTGTCCCAATGATCACCGCCAACAGGCGCAAATCGTAATTGCTTGGATGGTGACACGGAGTGTGATTCGAGGCAGCAGGCATCCTCTGACTGCGGCAACCAAATTCTGATGGACATTCTGGAAGCCATAGGGTTGCTCAGTAGTCTTCAGGTGCAGCCGATGTCCACTCAATGGTGCACACAGTGGATTAGACCTGTAGCCAGTGGGTAGCTCAATAGACAGCCCATCGTCAGCAACATTAGTATAATTTCACAGAAGCGGCTGCACTATTGCTTTGCATCCACCTCTGAATCACCCTCTTAAACTGGATATTTTTTTAAAGGCAAAGCTAACCAAATAATTTATGTGCACAGTTCAGTCAGACACATCTCAAGATTTATCTATGGCTGGCATAAAGAAGATGGTATAGAGATAGACTAGAGCAGTGGTGTCAAACTTGGGCCCTTCAGCTTTTGTGGGACTACATATCTCAGCATGTCCTGCCACAGTTTTAGCATGTCCTAATAGCAAAACTGTGGCAATACATGCTGGGATGTGTAGTTCCACTGTAGCTGGAGGGCCCAAGTTTGACACCACTGGAGTAGAGGGAATCCATACAAGAGACCGTCAGTCGAGATGCCGTCAGTCGGGATGCCAACGGTCAAAAGACAGACAGCAGCACCTTAATGCTTAGAATCCCAACAGGGGCTTGGTAAGTATCCTAACCTTCCCCCTTCACCCCTTATACCTAACCCTCCCTTCCTGCATCGTAACTCTAACCCTCCCTTCATGCATCGTAACCCTCCCTTCCTGCATTGTAACCCTAACCCTCCCCCTCTGCAGCCTAACCCTAACTCTCTCTGTTAGTGCCCAAACCTAACCCTCCCCCCTTGGTGCCTAACCCTAAGGGGTTACTCTCCCTTAGTGCCTAACCCTAAAGGTGGTGCCTAAACCTATCCCCCCTTCCCGCAGCATAACCCTAACCCTCCTTTCCCGCAGCCAAATCCCCCCCAGTGTTGCCTAAACCTAACCCCCCTTCCACAGCCTAAACCTAACCCGCTCTGCTATAATTACGTTCAGGATGCTGGATGTCAGAATTCCGGCGTCAGCATCTCAAGTGATGTCGGAATTCCAGTGCCATTATTCTGGCTGCGGGTCGGGATTCCGGTGCCAGGATTTTGACCGCCAGTATCCCGAACAACGGCATCTTAACTGCATCCCAGAATAGAGATGTGTCTTGTCAGTGTTTAATAGTAAATACTATAGTTGCATTACCCTATTTGTATACATTTTCCAACAAAATTTAATATTGAATAATTTTGATCAATAAACTAATGTAAAATGATATCCTTTGGTGTGTTTTGTGTGAAATTCGGAAAATGTTAAAAATTTCACAAACTTTTTAGCACCACATATGTACACATGCAGCATGGAATGGTACTGTATATTACATACACAAAAAGCAAGTTAACTTGCTTAGTTTATCATGTGAGCAAATAGGCAAGGCGCCTTTTGTGCTACTGACCAGACGTCACATGCTAACCACTTTGGCTCCATTTGGTACACATTTTCATTTCCCCATATTGCTGAACTGATTGATATGTGTTGGCTGCCCCCCCTCACCCCGATCAGTTTTAAAATGGTTTATGCAGATTTTTTCATATGCAACACTGTGCAACATAGTAGCAAACAGAAACAATTGTAAGGAGCTGAGAATCGGCACTAAAAATTCCACGGCTGTCAGGTGGGGGAAGAACCCACAACAGGGCCTTAACTAGAGTTGTACAGCTGGTGCTGCATCCTGAATCTGGGTATTTGAGAAAAATGATACACCTGCCCCCTGGCTTTTTGCAGCATCAGAGAGGAGTTGGGAGAAGGCAGCCACAGAATCTGTAGAATGGGAAGAAGAAATGAAGAGGAGGGGGGGTGTTTGGTATATAAATAACCAATGGATGACATCATCACACTGTCAGTGCGAACAAAAGACGCCCATCCCTGTGACACCATCACCATGGTTACCGAAGTAACACCTGAATAATTACAAAATTAATACATATAAATATATAGACAAACAGAATGCACAAATATAGCTGCCTCTGGTTCTAATCACATGGTTCACAATTAAGTATTAAAACATGGACACCAACAGTGACCTTAAGCGATGCATGCTAAAAAGGAGCCCCTCAAAACTGAAGTCTAAAAACATAGACAAAAATACATTCAAAAAGACAGTAATAGAACAATATTGATTTACCCCTACACACCCAGCGTACCAAGTACCATTCACATTGTTCACATTAGTGCAATGTCTAATACATGAATGTATGAACTCTAAGAGCAAAAATTGCCATAAGAATTTACAAAAAGCTGGTGTATGAAATGCTTTCATTTAAACCCCTGGGGTGAACTACTTCCAAAGAGCTTCACACTGTAGTAATTTTGTCGCTCGGTCACCTCCTTGCTAAAGGGGGGGAAGGTGGTCAATCATACGTATGCTGGTCAGTGGATGTTTACACATGGCAAAGTGCCGAGCTACCAGCTGTTCACTGGTTCCTAATTCTAGCGCTTGGCGTATGGCAGAGCGGTGCACCGCCATGAACTCCTTGAATTTCCTTTCGGTCTAACCTATGTAGGTAAGACCGCACGGGCAGATGATTTGCTAAACCACATAGCTTGTATTACAACTCAAGAGAAATGTAATGGGGATCTTTTTCCCAATACGGGGATGCGAAAATTAATCGCCTGCAATGAGATATTGACATGCTGTTCAGGAGCACTTAATGCCAGCCCACTTTTGTTTGTGTTAGAAACCTAGTAGAAGGATTTTTGTACAACTTTGAAAATATCGGTTTTCACCAAGAGGTCACACAAATTGCGTCCTCATGAATAACATGGCATAAGTTGGCTACCCTTAAGATGTAGGTTACTATCTGACTCAATGATTGACCAATGCTTCTTAGAAATTTTGTAGATTACTTAGGATGCCGTATTGAACCTATTGACCCAGGGAATTTGAAAAAGATGCATTTTTCTTCTCTTTCCTAGATAACAATTGATTCCTGTCTAGCATCATAACTTTTTATTTAGTTTGCTCTAAGGATTTTCGTGAATAGCTTCTAGCATGGAATTTTTCAATAAGCTCATTTAGTTGAAGAGTGGCTCTCACAGGATCACTATTGATGCGTCTCACCCTAATCATTTGTGAGTAGGGCAGCCCCCGTATCAAATTTCTGGGGTGATAGCTTTGAGCTTGTAGTAAAAAATTTCTGTCTGTAGGTTTAGTGTAGAAGGTTGTAGTTATAGATTGATTGTCAACAATTATTTTTACATCTAGGAAGTTAATTTCTGGCCTACTCATTAAAAGTAAAATTAATAGGTGAATTACTTTTATTATGATTTCCATCAAAAGCTGAAACTCTTGTGCTTCTCCACACCAAAACAGAAGCAGGTAATCAATAAAACGGGAGTAGGAAATAATCTTATCAGCTACCTGCATGTTGCTATAGAACATATCTCTCTCTATTTCAAACATCACAATATTCGCATAGACCGGGGCTGCACTAGAACCCATAGCGCAGCCCTTTGTCTGAAGGAAATTTTTAGTAAGTAGCAGTTCTAATAATCTAAGAATGCTATCACACAGAGCAGGTTCAAATACAGATTTTCTAGACAAAAAGTTTTTTGCACATGTCAAACCAAAATCATGAGGAATCGAGGTATATAAAGAAACTAAATCAATTCCTATGAGCCAACAATTTTGAGGTACACAAACAATGGCATTGATTCTCTCAAGCAAACTCGTGGTGTCAAGCAGAAACGAGGGCTCATTTCGAATCAAGGGTTGCAACAAATGATCTAAAAATAATTGCACTTGGCTGCAAAAGCGACCCCCTGGCAGACACTATAGGACATCCAGGTGGAGGGTTGATGCCTTTATGGATCTTGGGGATCAGGTAGAATAGGGGTACTATCGGAAAAGCTGGAATTAGTGACTCCATAAATTTTGCTGTAATTAATTGCAAGTCCATAGCTTGTTGGAGAATTGTCAGTAGCTTTTTCCTGCATGATGCTGTGGGATCTCCTGACAGTATGGTGTATACATCTCTATCAGAAAGTTAACGTTCTGCTTCTTTGCGATAATCAGAAAGATCCTGCAGCACTATAGCACCGCCCTTATCTGCAGGGCGGATAATAAGATTTTGGTTATTGGATAATGCTAACAATGCTTGGCATTCCAAAACAGAGAGGTTAGGATGAGACAGGGCTTTTTTAATTTCAGAGGTCGTTGGCTCATGGTCCAAGATTCTAATATAGGTTTTGATACTGGAGTTATACGATGGAGGTTCAAAAGAAGAGCGAGGGCCCACTGCTTTTAATTTAGGAGGAATATGGTCTTTATTTTCCATTACCTGTTCATTAAAGAATTCTTTGAGTTTAAGTTTTCTCTGTAGAGTATTTTTCTCTATGTTCCATTGAAACTCATTGAAAGGTACTGTGTGGACAAATGAAAGTCCTCTGCTCAATAATCTGTACTCACTGTCAGATAACTCATATGAAGATAAGTTGAAAATCAGGTCTTTCGGGACCGAGGTGGCTTCGCTGCCCGACCCCTGCCTCTTGTTTTGGCCACTCCTTCTTGTAAATCTTCTCTGATTCCGCTTTTGACTGCCCTTGTAGATACACCTAAAGGGCCCGCAGCTTGTTCAGGCTTATCAGTTTCACTATTGGAACTGTTGTTATCTTGCCCTGAATCTGTATCAAAGCGGGATTTTTGAAACCAACATCTAGAAAAAGGACATCTATTGTCCTAAGGACACAGAGTGAGTTTCGTAATCTTGCTCCACTTTTAGCAACTTTTCCTTACCTAGTGTTCTCCTGTCTGTTGCACAAGCCCCTGCTGTTCGGAGGTATAAGATCTGGTGGCCGGTTAAGTACCAGTGTCTGCCTGTAACACTAAGGCAACAGCGGGTGGCTGTTATAGGCAGAAGACGCTCCATAGAGGGACTCTAGGGGTCTTATGTAATAGTGCAGGAGTTTCATAACACTTAGGGACAGAATTGCAACAAAAACAGAACGTAGATATTTCAACAATGTTGACATAACATCAGTGGTCAATGTTGAGATCATGTAAATTTCAACATGTTCAGGGTCAACATTACAGCCATGCGGACATTCTCATATTCACATAATGAATGTTGACATTGTGAATGTTGGATAAATATACCGCACCGTAATAGGACAGTTTACACATTGTATAGTCTTTAAGACTTTTATGAAAGTTCTGTTGTAAACATTATTGTAGAGTTAATGCTTTTTCACTAAAAGTACGTGGCTTTCAGAATTATTATTCAGTGAGAGTTTTAAAGTATTTTATCTCCCGTTCCTCATAAGATTTTTTCCTCTATAAATTGTACACTGCTTGACCAGCCTCAATTAAGAAGAAAAAGTGTAATGATCATCAGACATTCTGAACTACAGCTACAGGAACTGTTTCTGATAAATGTGCTTTTTAATGGGAAATCACATGAAACTAACATAAATTAACACATTGTAGCAATTATAATAATTACTATTTCTGTTCTAATTATATCACTCTTATGCACTATTTTCTCCTCTGTGTGCTCTTTACAGATCAGAAAAACGACTGGAGCTTGTAAAAGGTTCAGGTCACAGGCAGATTTATAAGCATGGCGCAAAAAACACTTATTGTAAGCTGTACTTTTATAGTTATAATGGCTCTACCATAATTTTTACTACTAATTTTGGAGTGATACATGAGATAGGGAGAAAAGGCAACTTTCGCTGTTTCCAGTAGGCTCAGTTGCATAATGGTACAAATTATATAATGTATCTAAAATGCAATCAGCTCCCTTTAGGCTAATTACTATTTAGAGGGCTGCACTTTGTGGGTTTGAGATTACCACCCTCAGGATGGGATTGATAGTGATCTGTTGAGTTAGAAAATTCTAATGCCGGGTCCACACTAGGTCGACGGGTTTGGCATATACACTTACCAATTGCCCATCTGATGTGTCGGGCCTGACGTCACAGCTGGACAGGCATTTGAATTTTCCCGCCCAGTTGAGCTGTCACTCACTGCCGGGTCCATACAGTACAGTATGTGTACAGGCGATTGGCAGGTCACCAGTACACACCAGCAGATATATTGGCCATATGCTGTGCTGCAGACATATCGGGGGTATACACCAGCCAATGCACTCGCAATATATTGGCTGTTCATTTGAATGGCCAATATATTGCCCTGTGTGTTCCAGCTTAAGACGCCTCATTAAATCTTTGAGCAGGTTTATGCTGGAGTCCATTTGAATATGACCAGTGCCAGAGTTGAGTCATATTTAAATAACACTAATGGAGCCTTACTATTAACCTTGCCCAGAAGAGAAGTGGAAATTTGCTGGGTTGAGCATTGACAGCCGAGAAAGCAGTAGAGTGACACAGATCCAAGTGGCAGCAAAGGCCTATAGAGCTGCAAGGATACTAAGTCTATTTGCAAGATTGCTGGGACTAGTAGTGCACCAAACATGTGACTGTCAATTTAACCAGCTTGGTGATTAAGAAGAGGCAGGAAGCCTGAGCATGTGCCTGTGTGATACCCCATGTCTAGTTAGAGGGAAAAGGACCATGTCATTTATATGGAGACTAATTCAATGTTGAGAGTACAAGGAACCTGGGGCCTGATTCAGCAAGGAATGCAAAGGAGAGCACGCACGCACTTGGCCGGTGTTCTTGCACTGTGCATGCATCGCATTGCACGTGCACAAACCACCAACTGTGATGTGAACTGCGTGAGCAGAGGCAACGCAGACCCAAGGCAAAGTGATTGATAAAAAATGCTATTTGTGGGTGGTGACAGGGGAGTGGTTGGGCAAATGCAGGCATGCTAGTGCATTGCAATGCCGTTGCAGGGACGTGTATAAATTAACCACTGCTGTGCCGCACACAGCCAGGTGTCTCTCTGCGTGCAGGAATCTCTCAACTCTTGCGGCAGGGTCAGGTCAACCATTAGTGTGCGTACAGCTTTGATGGTTGTCGATGCATACACACGCAATTAAGTAGCAGGTACTGTATGTATACCAGCCCAATCCAATACATTTCACTTTGTGTAGTCTGAATTGTTTTAGATTTGATGTGTTTACAGGTAACAAATACAATTAGTGCCCTAACAGTTTACAGCATGTTCCTTTTATAAAAACATTACAAATTGTGTAATTTAAGTGTAAAATAGAAAATTCAGGAATAGTTGTTTCTAAAAATAGTTTTTTTTTTTATTGTGCTCCCCTCATGCTGCTGTGGAACTGCACATCCCAGCATACCATTCTACAGCAATTACATGCCCTAATAGCAATACTGTAGCAGCTCATGATTGGATGTGTAATTCCACAGCAGCTGTAGTGCCCATCTTATTAAAAACTTTTTTTTTGTAAAATTGTTTTTAATACATATTTTTAATGTTTAGCAAATTAAAACTCAGACTGTTTTGAATGTTCAAAATTATTTATTCAAAATAATAAGCATGCAGAATGACTTTATATTATGGGAATGTAATTAAATTAAAAAAATCCCCTACTGTAATAAGAATCCTGTAACAAAAAAAGTGATTTGTGGAATATACACTATTTTCTGGTCGAAATTGGAATGGGTACACACTTGCAGATGTGGGATGTGACATGTGTCACCAAATGTCCCTACACCTCCTCCAAAACAAAAATCACCTCCAAATATGTCTGCCACATATGATGGCAAGATACAAGTTCAAAGTATTAGTTATATGATTTACAAAGGCATCAACCAGATCTCATATTAGGCAAAAGTTCCAAAAGCTTGTGGAAAGATTTGGTTCCAAATTTGCAACAAATCAATCGTGGCAACATCACTCACATTAGGCCTTTCCTCTCCCAGAATGCTACCAAACTGATTATTCATTCACTAATAATTTCTCGGCTCGACTACTGTAACCGTCTCCTCACTGGCCTCCCACGTTGCCATCTTGGTCCCCCTCCAATCTGTTCTAAATGTGCAGCTAGACTTATCTTTCTCTCTCGCCATTCCACTTTAGCTACTCCCCTCTGCCAAAACCTGTACTGGCTACCATTCCCCTAAAGAATCCTCTTCAAACTCCTCACCTTCACATACAAGGCCATTTCTAACTCCACTGCTCACTACATCTTTCACCTCATCTCTTTACATACTCCCTCCCGCCCACTCTGGTCTCCCAATGACTGTTACCTCTCCTCCACCCTTGTTACTATCATGCTCGTATCCAAGATTTTGCCCGTGCAGCCCCCTTCACTGGAATGAGCTCCAGCTTGATCAGGCTCTCCCCGACCTTGCAGAGCTTCAAACATGAACTGAAAACACACCTGCTCATCAAAGCACCTTCTACCACATAACCGTGTCATGAGGTCACTCTCCCTCCTGCCTAAGCCATATCTACCTTGCCTACTTCCTGCACTCAGGTCCCCTTCTACACAATCATGCCTCATGTCATCTGTCTGTTTCCCCTCTCCCATAGATTGTAAGCTCCTAGGAGCAGGGTTCTCCTCCCTACTGTCTCACGGCCCACTTCTCAAATACTTCAATGACAGCCTTCACCTTCCTATTTGTTACTTGTGCTCTGTTTATATTTTGGTTACTGTATTGTAATGTTCTGTGTACCCTGTACTGTATGTATGGTGCTGCAGACACTTGGGGTGCCCTATAAATAAAATGTAATAATGGCAATGACACTTTGCAGCCGACTCCAGAGATGTAATTTTCCAGACCCGGGTGGACCGCCGTGTACCCTACTCATAGCTAGTTCCTGCCAGGGCAGGGCACTGATCCACCATGCTCGAACTTGGTTGATTGTCCTCAGAAGGGAGGTGTGCTCCCCCATGTTAGTCTGGACTGTATGATTCAAGACATCAATGGCTGCTGTCTGTCGTTCCACTGCCACCCTAATGCCATCGATGACTTCGGCAGTGGTGGATGGGGATGACAGAGATGATAGAAGTTGTGCCCCCCCCCATCCGACTGCAGCCTTTCAGCCTCGACAGCTCCTTTAACAAAGACAAAAAAATACATTAGTTTTTGGACTTGTCACAGAAAGAGACAGATGCAGAGACAGGTGTATGCAAATAATTACCAGACACAGCATGTGGGGCATCTTTGGCAGGCAACATCAGTTGTAATATGTTGGCATCTGCCAACAACCTCCAATCCAAGGACCCCAACAGTTTAATTTTCCATTGGGTCAATTTCAAGATCTCAGGGAGGGGAACCCCTAGCCCATTTTGTGTTTGATCCGGGCAACTACCTTTCTCCATAGTCGGCTGCTAAGGTCGCTCCATCTAATAAGCATTTAATTTCAGAGGAACATTATAAACAAGATCTATGTACAGTATGTCAAAAGTTCTATATATAACATTGGGAAAAACACGTTTGTTTGGTTAGATTTAACATTTACTACTAAAATGTTTTATTTAGGATTTTTGAGAGGAATAACAAATTTTAACAAATCTTACCTTTTCCTAAGGTAGTGTTCATACTTCGTGGAGTGCTTATGATTGATTTTGTTGCAAATTGTTGTCCAGACCTTTCCACGAGCTGTAATTGGAACTTTGTGCCCACTATGAAATCTGGTAAGTGCCTCTTGGATAAGTGTATTAGTTACCATACAACCAATACTTTGTTCTTGTACAGTATCTTGCCATATGATGATGAAGAATCATCATCTTCCATTGAGACATATACATTTGGAGGTGATATGTTTGGAGGCGGTGAAGGAGGAACATCTGGTGTTGGCACAGGCACACTTTCAACCTCCACATCTGCAAGTGTGTCCACAGGCAGATTTTCATCCCATTCCAAATTCAGCCAGAAAATCATGTATATATGCATAGCAGTCATCCAAAGAGCAGAACCCTTCCTTCATGACTGCAAAAGTCCAAAAGCCAAGTGAGACTATTTACAGGCATATGAGTATGCAGGTATAACTGTGCACCTTCCATACACATTTAATATGTGTACACCCATAATTAACTCACGCCTATAAATCCATCCTTCCAAGTTAGACCCACTTTCATTAGGATCTTCGAAGTGGCAGTATCTCCACTATGCCGCATATGTGTATGCCTTCTCAGGCACTAGGCAAGACACCTGCTGTGTTGTGATTGTATTTACTTATGGAGTTTTGTGAAAATAGATTAAAACAATAACTACTGCCTGTACTAAGCAGCCATTCTTTGGGGGGCAGCCAATCAGATATCACCATAGTTTATATAAAGTATGCACACTATAATATATGTAATTGCCAACATGAGAGCTGCAAGCTTACACGCAGAGAGATGTGCATATTGGCTCAGATTATGGACCAGTGCCCGTGGCCCCATATGTAACAAATGCCCAAAAGCTGCATGCCTATGCGGAGGTTCAGTTGGAGAGGCGATGGTCCAACCTCCAGCGGCAGACCCCACACCTCCTGGCCCACTTGCAGGCCTTTAATACGTGAAGTAAGTTACATTGTGGTTTGTATGCTTGTTGGTGTGGATGTATCCACGCATATGCATACGTGTAGCTCCTGGGCGTTCATGAGGTTGCTGAGATGCTTTTTTTTTTTTTGCTCTGTTGCCATTTTGTTTTTTTAGTGGCCATTTTCTTTTTGGATTAATCTTATTTTATTGTGATATTAGGTGTGTGTATGTTAGTGCATCCTTCATGTACATATAAAGATGTACTGTATATATTTTTATTTGCCCCCAAATCATTAATCAATCTCTCTCTGAGGTTGTGCTTTCCCACTACCCTCACCCCAAATACCCACCTCCCCTCAACCTTCTTCCAACCATTCCTCCCCTCTCAACCCACTTCCAACCATTCCTCCCCTCTCCTCTCAACCCACTTCCAACCATTCCTCCCCTCCCTCCCCCTCAGTCCATTCCAACCATTCCTCCCCTCCCTCCCCTCAACCTTCATCTCTTCCCCCAATTTTCTTGCCTGAACAACCCCATTCCCACCACCTCCCCTGGCCCAGCATCTGATTCTTTGGGGTCAAACAGTGCTGCATCATCCCAGGGAGGCCCTGTGGCTGCAGATACATGAAAGACCCAAAAAACATTGACACACATATCCAAATCATGATTGTATTTGTATAAGTAATTACATATAGATATTTATCTTGCAATATACATATTTGTAGACATATGTTATATCAAGATATATTTAAAACATGTGTTTTTTTAAATAAATAACAATATTTACAACAAATATCACATTAACAGGCCAAAAAAAACCAATACAACAACTAGAACCTCATTAACAAGATCAAAGCTGCAATTAACATCCATTGCATCGCATAACAAGCAACCAGCAATGGCACACCAATTGCAGAGATGAGTACAGATTTTTTTTAGCAAATGTCCTGCATCAGGGTGTGATGGTTCGCCAGGTGACCGATGCTTCCGCTAACTTGCTGACTGCTTAACCTGTGTGTAGAGAGAGAGGTGGGCGGAATTGACTTTTCCTGGGTGTGTGTTTTGAGTTGTGATTTCCATGCATATGCATGATTACCATACACTCGCACGCATGCACTGCATATTTTCTGCTGAAGTAGAACACCTGGCATGAAGAGAACAGGGTAAAGTATCCTCAATATGATGTCACTGATGCACCAGGAGACTGTGCTGGTTGATTTGATATGAAACACTTATTATATCTGTGTATGATTGAGTCTGTTTCCGAAGTAAAATGGAACTTGGCATGGAAAAAAGCAGAGCTAAATTCCATAATGAATGATTTCCCCGATCCCAAAAAGGAATTAGCCAAATGTCAAAGATTTTTGAAAAATTTGGGTAGTTCTCACGAACCAACCAACCAAGATTGGCGAGTGGTGTTAAGGGCCTGTCTACCACGCAATATCGATGTGACAAAATTTATCACGGATTGTGTATTGGATGGAGATGTTCCCTTAACAGAATAAATTAATCAAGGTAACATTTCCCGCATCATAACTCAATGGGTGTATATTTTCCAGTAGTAGTTAACTGGAACAAAATCTTCACCATAAACAAAAAGAGAGTGAATCTGCAGAAGATTATTGTGACTGGGCTCTGCAGGCTATCACCCAGTACACTGGGTTAGAATATATTTAAGATAGCACTCACCACAGGGGAATGATTGTCACTGTACTCATGGATGGTCTTAAAGAGAACCTAAAGACCCGGGTTCAGACCTCACAGCCTAGCTGGAGGGTAGTCACAATAGACACCCTCATAGAATCCGCAATTGAACATGACAAGAACATCTCTAAAAAGACAGAGACCCAGAGTGAGAAACTAATGGCTGTCAGTATTCAAGCTCTAGAAGGAACGACTGTAACATCACAGCCAGCAGACACACCTGCATCCACACCTGCACCTGAACAGTTACACACCCTCACTAATCCCACACCACCGCAAACACAGCCCTACCCCACTTATCCTACACAACCACAAAACCCATACTATCCACTGCCACAATATCTTCAACCACCATACTACCCTCACAATCTTTATCCTTACCCTCACCCTTTCCCCGCTGCTCAACCCACACAACAACCTTATCACCCACCCCGCTCACAAAAATGCTTTAACTGCAACCAAGTGGGACACCTAAGTAAGCACTGCAAAGTGAAGAATGTAGGACTCTCAAACCAGACAGTACCTGTATATCCTCATAAGGGATATACGCAGAATACAGGGAACCCCTAACAGTCACCAGCTCCAATAGCAGCCTTACATGCTGTATTGGACATTGAAAGTCAGCGCTAGGGGTCAGGTCATATCTGCAGTCTATAGATAGATTAATGGGAAGTACTACACATGGACACGATTGTCCCAAGGTTTCATAGACAACTCCAGTATCTTCCCCCAGGCCTTATACGACTGTTTACAATCTTTTTCAACCTGCCAATGGATCTGTTCTGATACAATATGTGGACGATTTATTGTTGTGCCCTGTTTCATTTATGCCATGTTTAAATGAAACTAAACTGTTGTGATTCATCTCTCACACACAGGACACAAGCTTGCTAAGGACAAATTGCAGCCATGCCAGGCTAAGGTCAAGTACTTGGGAAACTGTCCAAACCCAGGGGCTAAAACACTACCTAGAGCAGTAGCTATTAATAACAGGGTTTAATTGTACAGAAGGTTGTATGCAGATACGGTATCCCTAGAGTATAGGGATACTCATTTCACAGGTGATGTCTACATGTGTAAGTTGGTGGGTATTAATAATATCAAGATCACCCCAGACCGTCTCTTCTCTTTTTTTTTCTATCTGTCCCCCTTTGAGATACTGTTTGACAGGCAGCCTCATGTGAAAATATGAGGAGTTTACTGTGCAGTGTCTCACGAAGATGAGTAAGAACTGAAATTGAAAATTTTATTTTCTAACATGTTTGATGCAAACTGTCATGATGTCAAACCTGGAGAATTTGTTATGATCCAAATTTTTTACGCTCAGGTTGTTTGACCGGTGGGAAGGTCCGTACCAGGTGTTGCTGACGAGTACCACATCTGTGAAGGTGGCCGAGAGAGATATCTGGGTCCATTCCACTCACTGCAAAAAGGTCAACCAACCGGTAGAGAAACAAGGCGGAGACAAGGCTGATAATGTGTACCTGTCAATTGCGAGCTTGTTCCAGGAGGATTAAAAGGTTGTAGTGAGATACCTGAGTTAAAGAAATTTGCTGGTCCTTGCTGCGGCGATGGACTGGTCTGCTGTGTTCATTTTTATATTCTCTTCCAGAGTTTCCATCATCCTGGTTTGTTCGGGGATATCTGGTTTCTGTGACGGGGGACCGATAGAGGAGATGGTAGCTGACGGCAGTGCTGATGTAGTGGAGTCAAGAGGAGGAGTGCTATGCCAATCAGGGGAGTGTCTGACCAATCTTAGTACTGTAATTGTAAAGAGTTTATGACCCTCACACATGATGAAATGCTTGGTATTCATAAAAACACACCATCACCATATCTTCACACACAGTATGAACACAGAGGCAAAATAAATATGATACCTGGTGATGTGCATAAAGCCACACAGTTAATTAGTGAGACAACTGGCTTTCAAGTTTTAGTAGCATTTGATCCCACCAGGATCGCTCGGGGTACACTAAATTTTATATATATCCAAGATCTTGCTAAATTGATAGATAATATCACCGAGATGTATGATGACACATTCAGGTATACAGGTAGGGAATTGCTAGCGTACAAGAAAGAACTGGTGCAACACAGACTAGTGTTAACTTACTTAACAGCTGTCACTGGAGGGTACTGCGTAACTTTGGCCACCCAATTTGTAGTGAAGTGTTGCACTTATGTCATAAAATGATACCAATGACCCCAAGGAGGTGATAGACCAGAAGATGAATGAAATTCTGCAGCTAAAATGGGAATTTCGGAAGAGCCATAATGCTTCAGTGGCTGAAGTAGAGGAGAAGGTAGAGGAATGGGTTTCATGGTTGAACCCAGGGAAATGGTTCTCAGGTCTAGGAGAGTGGGTCCAGGAAATGATCGCAAGCATAGGTAAACTCCTCATCCTCATACTGGTTGTCATCATAGTAATTGGCATGTGTCAGGTGTGTTCCTACTGTGTTGAAGTGTGGAAAATGTAAAGATAAGGTAACCGGAAGAACGAAATTATGATGGTGGTTAGTAATGACAATATGAATACTGAGGTAAAAGTAGAACTGCATTACAACCCGGAACTAGGAAATACCATTGTATAATGTATTATATTTAGACATGCATAAAATGTATTATTAAAATGTTATTTTAAAACACCTCAAATAATGTAAGTCCCTAATCCCCTTCAAGACTTCCATTATAGGATAGGTGCATCCCCACACCTTTCCCATGATCTTCCAAGATCCGCGGTGTGCATATAATGGTAGTTTTATGTCCCCTCCTAGAGACACATTATTGATGGATTAAGGGCCTGATTCAGACCCACTCGCAAGCGGCTGTCCGCTCGCAAGTGGGTCGATATTGTGCACTGCGCATGCGCACGACGGCGGGAGCTCCGTCGTGTGCAAGTGCCAGACGCGACGAGCGAAGGAAAGTCCTTCGCTCGTTGTGTCTGATCAAAGGGGGCGTGCTGTCGATGTTGATTGACAGCACGCCCCCTTTAGTGGGCGTGCCGGGGGCGTGCCTCCCTGACGGGGACGTTCCCAAGGGAACGCCTACCGCCAGAAATCGGCCCACTGACATCACTAGTGATGTCAGTGGGAGTGATTTTGGCTCTGATAGAGTCAAAATCACTCCGGGCCTTGCGTTTGAAAACCTCAACCGCAGGCTCCAGCTCGCAGTTTCGATGGTCGCGATGGTCACGACCATCGCGGCCATCAAACTGCACGCTCGTATAGGCTGTGGGTGGTGACCCACAGCTATATGAGCGTCCAGGAGGACGCTCCATAATTATGGAGGTGGGCCCTCATTCAGAGCGTGCGCTCTGCTCAGAGCGTACGGCTCTGAATGAGGGCCTAAGAACCACCGTGTGCCATCCCATACTATAACATTAAAATGATATGTCCTAATGTAAGCCTAAATTAAATGTAAGATCAGTGTATGATAGCAAGATGGTTGCTATCAAAGGGTGGACTGTCGAAGCTGGATAATTGGCTGAGACAGAATCAATTTAAAATTAGATTGGAACGATGCCATCTTGCGAATGGCTGCCCAGCACCATTTTAGGGAAACTTACACTAAAGTACATATGGCGATGCTATTATTAGCATCATGCGATCGCATATTTCACCATACCCCATACACATATTAAAAATACGCACATTAGCGAATGCATAATACCCTGCATACGAACGCTGTTTATTAGCTTCATGCGTATGCATCTTCCCTAAGTTAAAAGTCCTCGCTACATAAATCTAACTAGCGTCTTTTCCCAAACCCCAAATACTTACACACTGCACACTCACATAAAAGGTTCCATAGTTTCAAAGTGTAATATTCAAGGTTTATTCATTTCTTACTAATGTTGTGAAATAAAGACTATTATGATATCTAAGGTTTAGAACATGATAAGCAAACCGTGTTTGGTGTTGTACTGATCTACTCTGTCTCAACAGCTTTCCGGTATCTTCGGTGAGAAGATCGCAACATGCATTCTCAACTTATGGACTGTAGAGAGTTAAAACACTAAAATGTACTTTGTAATGTTAGCAGCTTAGATTTGCATGCGGCGGGAAAAAGGAGACAAAAGGCTGTCGGAGGCTGACGTGTCCATTTGAATCAACCTGTTAAATGTCCTGTAACAGAAGCACCGTGCCTGGGAACCAATGGAATCATGCCAAACTTGCCTATTGTGTTGCTTATCCCTGTAAGGGTATAAATGTGCATACAGACTCCAATCTGGAGTCTTCTTACTGATGCTGTTGATGGAGGTTTCTTGTTGATGCCGGTAACTGGTCCCAGTGCGCGTGCGTATGTATAACTGTACCTTGGGTCTGTATGATTTCTTTACGCTAAATTGTCTTTAGATCACAGCATGTAACCTACTGTTTTTATGTTGAATAATAATCTTTGTGCGTTGGAAACACATTTCTCAAAGTCTGAAGGCAGTTATTTACTGTATGACTGCATACGCAAATAGCATCAATTCTAGGAGGTATAGGCAGGATTTAGAAGGTATAGGCAGGAGCATATAGAGGTTTAAATCCAGTATCCTTAACTGTATGGTCCCTGCTCCGCAGATTTCACCTTCTCCATGCAATGCAGGGGCTGTGCAGCCTATTGGAAGGGAGGGAGGGCGCAGGGGCATTGGGATGATTTTATGTTGCCCCCAACATAAAATCATTGCTCTCCTCAACATAAAGTCGCCCAAGACCACCTATATTATAACAACGCTATAATGCTTATAATTAGATATAGGGTGGTATCAGTAGAGAAAAAAACATGTACTGTATCTATAGGTGGAAAGAGCCAAAACAGCTTCCTTTTAGGGTAACTCTCTTTAAAAATGCAGATAATTTTGAATAGTACCAGGAATTAACACTTAATTTTAATTATATACCAAAGTCTTCTATCTCCTAGCTACTATTGAAAACATTCCCAAGGGAGAATACTAATGTTTAAAAGAAACTGTACGGATGAGAACTTTTGCCTCCAAATGCCATGAACTTACCACAAGAGGGTACAGTCATCAAAGCATCAAAAATAAAAATGCTATTTTAAAATCTAAAGTGAAGACCTTATCTTCCCCACCAACACTGCCAGAGAAAAACCTGAGCAAATTTGTATTGTCTGCAATTTCTTCCGTGAATGGCAGGAACTGAGAAATATTATTCAAAAACAATGGCCTATACTCCTCTCTGATCATGACTGGGCCAAAGCATCAACAGACAAGGGGCCTGATTCAGATGTGTACGCAATTCCGATATTTACGCAATTGAATGATTATCATCTGAATGCGCATGTCTCTGTCGCATGCTCAAATACCATGGTGATGCTGCTCGCAGTGAGGATTAGTTTGTTGCTGTTTTGTCTCAGGAAGACGCCGATGGGCGTAGGAGGCAGGGAAATGCGTAACATATACTGAGCCCACCTGTGGAGAAATTGTTTGGCTTTGTTTGAAGTGGATGGAGCGTACACATCTCTGCTTGCACTAAAAGAATGCACAAGATTGTGCTGACCATGGAGTTCTCCAACTAAGCAGGAATGGTAATATGCTGACCTTACAAAGCAACTGTGCCTAATAATATACTACAAGTCAGAGAATACGTGGGAGAGGAGAAGCTGGTGAAGGAGTTATTATGTGGTTAGATGCATGCATGCTAATACAGTACTTGCCAACCACCATTCCATGTTTTTCCGTCCCTTCCACAATACAAAGAACAGTTCCACAGTGACATTTTTGTTTCTTTGCATGTATACACCATATGCAAAATGATCTGAACTATGCAATAATATAAGTTATCGGATTTGAACTGTCTTTAGTGGAATACTGGGCCTGATTCAGAGCTGCTCGTAAGCGGCCGCTCGTTCGCTCCGAGCGATGTTCGCACAACTGAGCATGCATATGGGTCGTAATGCGCATGCGCCATCCAGTCATTGCGGTCAGAAATTGAGCGCTCGCAAAACAGCGAGTGCCTGCTAATTTGAGTGACAGAATGAGGCGTTTGTGGGTGGTAATAGGGGAAGGTACTTGAAAACGGGGAGTGGTGATCCAAACGCAGGCGTGCCAAACGGTCAAAACGGGCATTTTAAGGGTGTGCATAATTAACAAAGCAGCGTAATCGACCACGTCACTTGGTTGTCTTTTAGCCTGAACTGTTCGCATGATTGCGGTAGGAAAATCCAACCACAAGCACTGCAAGCAGTTCAGACGCCTTTTGATGTACTCGATTAATCTAATAAATAGCGGATATGATGTATGGTGCGAGCGGCCAAGGGGCGTCTTTACAAAATAGCGAGCGCATGTTTCGTTCGCTAGCTCAGACCTAGAGGTGTCAACAGACCGCAAAGAGCGAGTACTCAATTTAAATAGCCGGCCCCTTTTTCTGAACGAGCGAGCGCAAATAGCGTCCGGCTCTGAATCAGGCCCACTATCCGACTGGGAAGGATTTTACTATCTCTTACTGAGATTTAGGAGCTGTCATCTTATGCTTTAAATTATATATCTGTTCCAGTGGATTGTCCATATTATAAAGGTGGAATATACTACCTATATAGAGGAACACGCTGTTCAGATAAATACGTACCTACTGGAGAAGATTTCCCCATACAAAGAAGTTGTTACAGTTATTATGAAGTGTCTATTTTTTTATGGATACAAGGAGAAACCTCATTGCAATAAGTTTTGAAAAATGGGTTACCTCGCGCTGAGTTATTTATCTTATCAACTGTCCCTGTGGGTATCAATATGTGGGGAGAACAACAAAAAACCTGAAAACAAGAATAGCGGAACATATGGGAAATATTAGGAAAGGTCTAGAAACCCATAACCTGTCAAGACATTTCAAAGAGATGCACAACCAAAACCCCACAGGACTAGAATATATGGGAATCAAACTGGTCACACCAGATTGGAGAGATTATGATAAGAAAATCAATAAAGAAGAGCTGAAGTGGATTTTCCTATTGAAAACACTCAGACCCCTAGGATTAAACATGGATAATGAGATAAAATCAGTAATTACGGGATAGTTGTGATATAAATCTTATCACTTGGAAATTTTATCACAATGCATTAGCACCATTACCCTGGAGATAATGTAGTTAAATATTTTATATACATTTTTTTACCATCATCTCTAAGATAATGCAAAGAATGTTAAGTTTTTAAAACAACGTTTAGAGTACTGATATCAGTGTACTAGATACCAAACTACTATATGTATCAAGTTCCCAGAGAATAAAGGATATTCAGATATACAGTATTATGGGACCTAAGATTTAATATGACTAGATAATGGGTTTTTCGTTGCAAATTTTTTTGTGATAACACCCTTTTTTCTTTTTTGATCTTTATATCACCATTCTATCTATCCATTTGTTTATTGTTGTTTTTTTTATGTTTGTTACCAACCATATTGTTAATATGTATGTCATCTTTTCCCAATGGTTTCATGTGTTTTTTTGACCAGCACAGAATACAGGCTGATGTGCTGAGATTTGGGACATCAGTAAGATGTCCAGTCATAATAGGAGGGTTTTTCTCCTCTCCCAGACACACCCACTTACAAACATCATAGCAACAAGGTACTTATAGAGACAAACCATTATGGAACTCATTCACTCCCTGACGAAGACCCTAAGGGGTCGATACATGTAGGAGCATGAGGAAATACACCAAAGACTTTTATTTATTTATTAGAAAACACAGACTGCCCCAGTCCACATTTGTTCTTAGGACCATCCACACATGACCCACAAGTTGGGACACAGACGCATCCTGAACTACACGAGGAAGACAGCTGTAGCGAGGTGCCAGCAGGAAAGGGATACACAGCCGCACGGAGTGAGCGGTATAAGGACCGGAAGCATAGTAACGCCCGCACAGTGAGACCATGCGGGGTGCACTGAGCACGGGCCACACAAATACAGTGACACCAAGGTAAGACTCCGTTAGAGGAGGGGGTACCTAGCGGAGGTTCCCCTTTGGAGATAATCCAAGCAAGGTTATCCCCTCCCCAGACTACAGCTACATTCTCAGCAGGACGACGGGCGGGTCCTAGAGAGAGTTGACCTGCCATCTATCTATTTTGAGTTGGGCAGCACAGTCCGGAGTCCCCTATAGGTCCATATTCCTGAAGGCCCTCATTCTCGTCCACACCCGTATGGTACCCCGATGTCACCACCAGTGTTTGTTTATGCATGCCAACGTTTTCCAACTTTGGATTCACCATCAAATTAACTATCTGGGCGCAGTTATCTGTGATCAGAAGAATACATTTTTTACTTTTCCCTATCAACTGTTTAACTGTTTTACTGACCAATAACGTCACTCACAATACTTTACAAATACTCCAAATATTCCAATGAGCACACAATTCTGTGAATTAGCAGCTCCACCATTTTGTGAGTTACAGCAATCTCATTCTGTGAGAGTGCTGAATCTGCAGTTAACCACATGGTGTGGTGGCATACCATATCTGTATTGTGCAAGGAACACGTCCATTAAGGCGTCAGCCTTAATGATCGTAATTTCATTGCTTTTTTTAGTTTGGCACAAATTCAGTAGGTTTTGTGAAATTTCATATCATGTCTAAGAAGCCTTAATGGGGCATGTAAAACAGTAGGGTTTTTTGTCTATAGAATTTCATTGCTTTTTTATAATGTATTAACCATCATGGTTTTGACGAGCAAACCGGGCCACCTGCAGGGCAGAAGGACAACAAATAGGTACACTATCACGGGTGGAGGAGTAGACAGCACACAGGAGGTGTTTTAAGGGTGCAGAGGGAGAAACGGCTGCAGGGGCAGGCTGCAGGTGTGTGGGGCAGTGGCAGCAGTGGAGGTGTGGAGCAGTGGCAGCAATGGGCGTGCACAGAAGCACGCCCATCGCTGGAGCGAGGTGCCAGCAGGAAAGGGATACACAGCCGCACGGAGAGTGAGCGGTATGAGGACCAGAAGCATAGTAACGCCCGCACAGTGAGACCATGCGGGGTGCACTGAGCACGGGCCACACAAATACAGTGACACCAAGGTAAGACTCCATTAGAGGAGGGGGTACCTAGCGGAGGTTCCCCTTTGGAGATAATCCAAGCAAGGTTATCCCCTCCCCAGACTACAGCTACATTCTCAGGACGACGGGTGGGTCCTAGAGAGTTGACCAGCCGTCTATCTGTTTTGAGTTGGGCAGCACAGTCCGGAGTCCCCTATATGTCCATATTCCCGAAGGCCCTCATTCTCGTCCACACCCGTATGGTACCCCGATGTCACCACCAGTAATTTGTTTATGCATGCCAACGTTTTCCAACTTTGGATTCACCATCAAATTAACTATCTGGGCGCAGTTATCTGTGATCAGAAGAACACATTTTTTACTTTTCCCTATCAATTGTTTAACTGTTTTACTGACCAATAACGTCACTCACAATACTTTACAAATACTCCAAATAATCCAATGAGCACACAATTCTGTGAATTAGCAGCTCCACCATTTTGTGAGTTACAGCAATCTCATTCTGTGAGAGTGCTGAATCTGAAGTTAACCATAGGGTGTGATGGCATACCATATCTGTATTGCGCAAGGAACATGTCCATTAAGGAGTCAGCCTTAATGATCGTAATTTCATTGCTTTTTTTAGTTTGGCACAAATTCAGTAGGTTTTGTGAAATTTCAGATCATGTCTAAGAAGCCTTAATGGGACATGTAAAACAGTAAAGATGGCCACACATCTAAAGATTATCTGTCCAACCAGCCAACTTGTTGATTGGTTGGAATGACAATCTGGTAAGGTATGGAAGCAAATGACAATCAGCAATTTACTCCCAAACGCTGGAAAATGGACCAAAACTGTTGTTTGAACAAATAGTTTAGATCAAACATTTAACAAACATGCCTGATCGACCATTTTCATCTGTTTTCTGGCATTTAGGAGCAAATTGCTGATCATCATTTACTCCCATACATTACCAGATTTTCATTCCAACCAATCAACAAGTTGGCTGGTTGGATGTAAGTTGGTCTAGTGTGTGGCCAGCTTTAGGTTTTTTGTCTATAGAATTTCATTGCTTTTTTATAATGTATTAAACATCATGGTTTTGACAAGCAAACCGGGCCACCTGCAGGGCAGAAGGACAACAAATAGGTACACTATCACGGGTGGAGGAGTAGACAGCACACAGGAGGTGTTTTAAGGGTGCAGAGGGAGAAACGGCTGCAGGGGCAGGCTGCAGGTGTGTGGGACAGTGGCAGAAGTGGAGGTGCGGAGCAGTGGCAGCAATGGGCGTGCACAGAAGCATCAGCGGCCAAAAGAGGGACTCACTGGTGCTGGGCATGCACCCGAGAAAATCAAATCAATAAGACACAGATGCATGGACATATCAGTGAGATCCATCCATGTATTGTTTTAAAAAATTAATTTGTAATATTTTATAAAAATGACGTGCCTCCACAGCACAAACAGCATCGGGCTTTGGAGCCCCAGTGCTGGTTGTGCTAAACACAGGGGACAAATGATGTAGGGGTTCCCTGTATTAAGCACAACCAGCACCAGGCTAATCAAAGCCAGTCTTGGTTGCCAAAATATAGGGGACGAGCGACGTAGGAGTCCTCTCGGAAAAAACTGAATTTTCCCACAGGGAAATCCCAAGGGGGCATGGTGTTTATGGGGCTACACCTCAAAAGCTATTGGAGGTAAGGTGCTGAAATTTGGCATGGGCTGGTAGAACTGTCGCTTGGTGCTGCATTCCAAATTTCAGGTCAAAAACATAAAAAAATAGGACTTGGGAGCAATTAAAATTTCCATCTGTCAGTATTTTCTGACACTCAATTAGGACCACTTTTCTGCTGTTCTCTATGGGGGATTTTTGGGAAGGCATAACTCAGGGTAGGGGGCAAATTTACACTTTGGGTTTGTTTTATTAGGTAGCTATTGTTCCAGGGTATGTGCATTTGGGGTTTAAGTAATTGACAAAGGTATAATTTTTACACTATTACCTCACAAATCTGCCATTATAGAGATAGGAAGTTTCAACGTGATGCGCAGTCTCAGTAGGAGCCTCCATCAAGTGTACTCACTGTGGCTTCACTTGGGTGCACCAAGTGGCGGTGAGCTCGGGGGAAGGAAGCAGCCGTAAGCTGCAGCCGAACCAGGGGGATAGCAGGCGTTAGATGTGGCTGGGACCCATGGGTGTTAGCGGCGGTGGTGGTGTAGGCGGAAGGACCTAGGGGAGGTAGCAGCAGACTGATGCAGGCTCGGAGCTGAACAATAAGTGATACCTGTATTCAAATAAACAAAGAAGCAGGGACGGGTCAGTGAGACCCATCAGTGCTTCTGTTAAATAATCCCTGTGTAAAAAAAAAATAGCATGCCCCCCAAAAAAACAACCAGCACCGGGCTTTGGAAAGCCAGTACTGGTTGTGCTAAATATAGGGGACAAATGATGTAGGGGGTCCCCCGTATGAAGCACAACCAGCACCAGTCCTGGTTGCCAAAATACAGGGGATAAATGACGTAGGTTCCCAGTATTGGGCGCAACCAGCACTGGGCTCTGAACCTGCCCTGGTTCTGGAAACACAGGGGGGAAAAATGCATTGGGTCCCCCTGTATTTACAAGAACCAGCACCGGACTCTTTCTAGCAGGATGGTGATGCCACAGTCAGGGGAGCCCTTTCACTGGGCCCCCCAGCCGAAGCATCACCCCTGACTGCTAGTCAGCCCAGGCCGGGGATCCCTGGGGACCCCCCCGATAAAGGGGTCCCCCTCTCCAGGGCACCCCAGGCCAAGGCTGAAAGCCCGGGGCTATTAGCCTGGGGATAGCCCCTGGGCGGTGGGTGCTGGATTGTGTTGTGTGGTGCATATGAAAATATAAATATTGTCTTTTGCAGTAATACTACAGGAACCAGCACGCACCCCCGCATACTGGCACTGCAGCGGGGCATTAAGGGCCTGCTGGTACCTATAGTAAACCTGCAAAATACATTTTAAGATAAAACAGACACCGTTTTTTAAAGTATTTTATTTAGCCGCACCTTCACCTGGGGGACGGCAGCCTTTAAGCTCTTTTCCAGGGCCGCCGCATCCGTCTTCCTGCTTCAGCTGGTCTTCTCTCCAGCTCCCCGGCCGACGACTGACTGCACGGCGCCTCGCGCTGGCTGTATCGAAGCCAGCCGAGGGGGCGTGGCGATGACATTGCAAGTCGTGATTAGCTTACGGGGGCCATCTTTGAATTTCAAAACTGGCGCTGAGGCACCATTTTTGAAAAGGGCACGCTCGGTTCTCACCATTGAAGTCAATGGTGAGAACAGCTCATTGGTTGAAAGGCGGAAGGCTCGCCTCTCTGTCAATGAGCGCTCCACACTGGGATTTCTGGACTGAAATCCCGGGCGGAGCTGTCATTCGGGTAGTAGTGTTCTCTAAGAACACTACTAATGTACAAGGGTCCGAGTATTTCCGTTTTTTTTTTTTTTGCCAAGACCTTGGATTGTCTGAAGAGGACAGATCCACGCATAGGAGGAGGTGAGTATGGAATTTTTATTACAGTTACTCCATATTATCTACTGGAGAAGAGGACAGACTGGCTTCAGGGATACTAGGTGAGTATGTGAGATAGTGTGTATGCATGTGTGAGTACATGTGTGTGTGCATGTATGTTTTAATAAAATTGTACTTTTCTACGGTGTGTGTTCTGTGGTGTTTTAATATTGCTTTTGCTGTGGAACTACAGGTACCAGCAGGCCCGTAATGCCCCGCATGCTGATACTTGTGGTTCTCCAAGTACCAGCATGCCGGGGAGGCTTGCTGGGAACTGTAGTCCCACAGCAAAAGACAATATTTTAAGTTTACTTGCACAACACTACACAATCAATCTGGCACCCACCGTCCAGGGGTGCTGGGGAAAGCCCCGGGCTATCAGTCTGGGCCTGGGGTGCCCTGGAAAGGGGGACTCCTCTATTGGGGGGGTCCCCAGCTCACCAGGGATCCCCAGCCTGGGCTGACTAGCGATCAGGGGTGATGTTTGGCTGGGGGGCTCGGTGAAAGGGCTACCCTGGCTGTGGCATCACCCCCTGCTAGAAAGAGTCCGGTGCTGGTTCTGGTAAATATACAGGGGGGACCTACACATTTTTTCCCCGTGTTTCCAGAACCAGCGCTGGTTCAGAGCCCAGTTCTGGTTGCGCTGAATACAGGGGACCCCTATATCATTTGTCCCCCGTATTATGGAAACCAGTACTGGCTTTACAAAGCTCTGGGCTGGTTGTTGTTTTTGGGGAGGGGTCCACATAATTTTTGTTTTCTTTACACAGGTCTTTTTTTTTTTTATTAAACACAGAAGTACCAACAGGTCTCACTGACCCGTCCCTGCTTGTGTTTGTTTTTTTAAACACAGATGCAGGTATTACGGATATTCCAGATCCAAGCCTGCATCTGTGTTTTGCTATCTCCCCCGGGTCCTAACGCCTGCTACACTGCCACCTGCACTGCCGCCGCTAATGCCCGCTACCGTCCCCGGTCACAGCTAACGCCCGCTAACCCCTACCTCCTCTCCCCCGTATCCCGGCTGCAGCAAACGCCGGCTTCCTTCCCCCTGGACCCGGCCCCCACAAAAGACAGCCATCTTGCTGCACCCACGTGAAGCCACAGTGAATACACCTGCTGGAGGCGCCTACTGCGGCTGCGCAAGGAATTGAAACTTCCAATCTGTATAATGGCGGATTCGTGAGGTAATAGTTTAAAAACTGTAACTTTCTCAATTACCTGAACCCCAACAATGGCTACCTAATAAAACAAACTCCAAGTCTAAATTTGCCCCCTACCCTGAGTTATGCCTTCCCAAAAATCCCCCATAGAGAACAGCAGAAAAGTGGTCCTAATTGACAATGTCAGAAAAAAGTGACAAATCCTCAATTTTTTTTATGTTTTTGCCCTGAAATTTTGCACGCAGCACCGAGTGACAGTTCTACCCGTCCATGCCAAATTTCATCCCAGTATCTCCAGTAGCTTTTGAGGTTTATCCCTTTAAACACCCTATTATCCCCCCCTTCGGAATTCTCTATGGAGATTTCCGGTTTTTTCCACTTCAATAAAGAGCCAGACATATAAAAAGAAAATCTTCTAAATTTACTCCTGAGGAAGTCCCCAGAGACTACAGCAGGATAAAACGCATTGAGAGCTGGAGAATTGGACCTCCTGTATACCATCTCTATAACACTTTGGACAGATAAGCCCATTTTATACTGTGAAATTGTACGATTCTTTGTTGTATGTTTAATTAAATATTGTGTGTGTTAAAACGTATCACACGATCTGGAGGCTCTCTTTTCCTGTTTTTTATATGTCTGGCTCTTTATTGAAGTGGAAGTTCACCTAAGGACCAAGAGACCTTATATACAATACCTTATGAAAAGCTGCAGTCGGTACGAGGCTAAAATTATTTTGGGTGTTGGTGATTGCTTGGATTCATCACACGAGTGATTAATGTTTTTTCTGACACTTTGAGGGGTATTCAATATGAAACGTAAACTTCGCTGTCGAAGTTTACGTTTCATATCGGAGCTTTTACCTGGGATAAAGTATCGGTGCGCGCCCGCTTATCCTCGTATTCAATATGAAACCTACGAAAACGGGAGCCTGCGAAGTGGGATTTGCGTTAAATTACGAAATTTTCCTTAAAAAAATTGTAAGACCCCCCCTAAAGCTGTAAAAACATGGGGTATCATTATGGGTACCCCCGTTTTAGCCTGCAAATGAAAGTCGGGGATTTAAATAGCCGCAGCAGGTGTTTTCTTCCCGACATTGAAGAAGTGTTGCAGAAGAGCACTTAGGTTATTTTTTTCGTTTTTTTAAGTGGTCCCATCAAATTTGGGGTACATGAAAATGGGTACTAGCATATTTTTATGTCCCTAAAGTAAGTTTTTAAAAATTCTGCATCTATGCACCTGCCGCTAATAGCCTATTCTAGAATACACCTGCCGCATACTTGCAGAATAGCCCTGAACCTATTTCCCTATTTTTAAACACTTTTTTCCCATTTTTTTTCTTCACCCCAATTTTAAAATTAATTTTTTGGGGTGTCCCTATTTTTTTTTTTGACACAGTTCTTTTTAAAATGTCATTCCCAGGGGTGCAGGCTATTTTTTTAAGCCTGCACCCCTAAACCCCAATTCTGCACTTTTTTTCGCCACCTATTCAGTGGTGAAAAGTTATCCCCGTTTTTTTTCAAAGACTTTTCGAACCTGCGAAAAGTCTTTGAAATGGAATACAGTGTAAAACTAAAACCTGCGATAATGATGTCATAGGTGCGATATTAATGCAAAAAACTGACTTATCGCTCCATATTGAATTCCCCTATTTGTGTTTTTTTTGCATGATCACATTATTTCTGTGCAATTAGCATGTCTTATATATTATCAGGTTACACTATATGTTTTTTTAGTTTTTTCTTTGCTTGAGGAAATAATTCCTGGAGCACTGTATACGGAAAACCCGTCAGGACGTCCTTGAAAGAACATATGGACTCTCTATGAACATTGTTGTTGTGAAGCATCTAAATTAAGAACTGGTACACTGAAGGCGCCGTTCCTTCATTACTTTTATTTTTCCTTAATGATTGTCTGATTGGATCATCTTGTGGGAGGATTGGCAGCCACCTTATAAGGGAGTGTCCTGTACAAATACTTTTTGGAATAATCATTGCATGAGCTTTGTGCGCCACTTACATTGTTTTGTAATCTATATATATATACAGTGTATATAGTGCAATACTGTAACTTTGCCTTGTAATGTATAGTGTACATATCATATATGCTCAAACTGCGTGTTCAGTTATAAGATTCGTTGTAATTGAACACATTAATTTAGTGGCATGCAGGGACACAGTAATTGTTTCCATTTGTGTCTGGCTGTGTGTGCCACATAACATATCCCATGTACAGTAGTGTCACTGTAAAAACACAATTCCGAGATGGCATGCCTGAGGCACACATGAATTACGCAACAAGGCTATTCATAATTTATTATACCATTAGGTCCCTATGCTACTTACTGTAACTTCAGCAAAATAATTTGTCTGTTTTGTAGGATGACACCCATGGGAATTGTCACTACTATTTTTATTTCATTTCATAACCTAAAATATAGTTCTGCAATGAGCTTGCCTACAACACTACACAATGGGTACTACTTATAATCAGATGGTTTCTGAGAGTGGAAACTACACTAATGATCTGTAACCAGCCCTGATGTCCTGTAGTCAGCCCTACAGGAATACAGACGTGTACACTTTAGGTGAAATTATCTTTTGGGTCTAGCGTGAAATGGCTCCAAATCTAAATATTAGGATTGCCCTTTGCTATCAATGCCAGTGAACTAGTGTGCATTTGTTTTCTAAATAAAGTTATACAATTTGAACACAGCAAGGACTTCTGGGAACTTCGGGCACAAGCTGTTACCGAGTAGCAGAGTGATCTGGAAACGTCTCCGCAGGCAGTAACGTTGAGTGAAGGATACCGTGCCTAGCAAGAAGTGGCAGCTGTAGAGAAATTACACATAACCAGATACTACTCAGTGCACACAGCATGCTGTAGCCGGAGCCATGCGTGTCAGCTGCCTGTCCTTCCGCCAGCCCTATGCCGGCCTAATCCTGAACGGAGTGAAAACCTTGGAAACGCGTTGGCGCCCTCTGCTGGCCAATCACAGGAACAGCACAATAGCTGTACACATTGCAGTGCAGGACTGGGAAGGCCAGGACTGGAGAGAGATCCTGCAAAATAGATATGGAATGTCAGCTGAGCAGTTGCAGCAGCTAATAGAACAAGGGGATCAGTTTGGCAGGGGAGTCATTGCAGGTAAATATTCAGCATATTGTAGTTAAATATATGCACAATAAATAATTTTCAAATTGACAAATTAATTTAGTCACATATAAGACATCACTGTTGTAGACACTTTCATAGGGTATTACTAAAATGTGAAATTTGCACTGCATTGTTCCTAATTGATTGGACCCCTTTACTAAGTTATGTGTTTTTATTTATTCTTTTTTAAAGTGAAGGAATACCTCACCAGCACTTCCTTGTTTGAACCAATGTGCAGCTGATGCAGATTCTACCTTTAAGGGCCCATTCTTTATCTCTTATGGTCCCGTTACACATGTGGAAACGCTAGTTTCTGCATGTTTTTAGTAACTGGTCCATTCATTATTAGGGGGGCCGCCTAATGTTTACCAAACATCAGATGGCGTTTGTTCCCGGAGCCCCGCTCCTTCCTTTTTGGAAGGTGCGCCAGGTTGCGAAGAGGGATACAATGAGGTCTCTCAGCACTGCATGCCCCTGGCAGTGTACAGACGTGAACTCAGTTACACATGCGCATTAACCGATACTGCTGTGTAAAGTTCCACTGCTAGCAATTAGCAGCAGAATAGGCAGTGTTAGTGATCGTGGGGGACATCTGCTTTTCAGATACCCAATGCTGCAAGTTGGATACCAAGGTATTGGGCCACTTAAGGGGCATATTGATGAATATGCCCCAAAGTCTGCATCAGAGGTGGGCAAACTCGGGCCCTGATTCAGAGCCGGACGCTCTGACAGAGCGCTCGCTCTGAATCAGGGCCATCCGTCCTGATTTTAGAGCGGCCTCCTGGTCGCTCGCATAGCTGTGGGTGACCACCCACAGCTATAGCGAGCGGCCAAAAAGATGGTCGCTCTGGTCAAGACCATCGAAACCACCGGGCTTGCGACAAGACCCTTGTGCTGGGTCTCGTCTGCCGCAAGCCCTGGAGTGCTCTTATGGCTCTATCAGAGCCAAAAGCACTCCCACTGACATCACTTGTGATGTTAGTGGGGCCGGTCCCAGACGGTAGGCATTCCCATGGGAACGCCTCCGTCTGGCCAGCCACGCCCCCGGCACGCCCACCAAAGGGGGCGTGCTGTCACTCACCATCGAGAGCACGCCCCTTTTGTAGTGAGACCCATAGCGACGGCTTGCCCGTCGCTATCCGGGTCTCGCGCATGCGCACAACGGAGCCGGGTCTGTCGTGTGCATGCGCACTGGCCCAACATCGACCCGCTTGCGAGCGCTCCGCATCAGGTCCTCGGTCCTCAAGGACCCTTAACGGATCATGCTTTTCTGAACACCTAGTTAGTGCACAGGTGTATTCAGTACTAACTGGCATATTTTAAAAGATGTGCTGCATTCCTGAGTGACACGTTATAAAGATCCACGGGTGGTCTGGAAAGGAGTAACTGTCAGGTGTGCTTGAGAACTGATTTGGCCACCCCTGGTCTGCACTACTTGATCCCCAGAAGTTAGCTCTTGGGGTGTTCTGACATGAACACATTCTATCACTAGCACTGTTAAGTTTACCCAATCTACAGTATGTAATAGATCAACCACTTCACTCTGTACTCAGGTTTGTAAATTTCCTCCCAAGAGAACAAGCATCTTAGGGCCAAATTCAATTAGAGCCGAAAAGCCGTTATTGGCGATAAGCGCAATGTTTTTGCCTCATTAGTGTGTTTTGAGACAAAGTTTTCGCCTGCTTACTCAATGCGCGCACCCGCTTTTCGCCCTATTCAATTGTAAAACAGACGAAAATGCATATGGGTGAATGCAGCGGATAGCGGAACTGGCGAAAAAGGTCAGTTTTTTGGGGGGGAAATCAGTCTGTACCCCCCAATAAAGCCTAACTTACCCGGGGAATCAATATAAAAGTGTATTATTAGCCATAATAAAAGTAATTAGGTGTCTTATTTTGAATCAAAGGGCTATTATATGCATAAGTGTGGAAAAATTATATTAAGCAATGTCTTTTATGAAAAATAATTGCTGTAGTTAAATTGGGGGTACATGTAAATGGATACTAGTGTATTTTGGGGCTTGTAATGTGCAAAATAATTCTGAAAAATACACCTGCTGCAGCTTCATGCAATCCTAAAAACACCTGTGCCATCTATAGAGCACCCCAAAATACCTAACCCAGTACTTTAGCCCAATTTTCAAACACTTTTTTGCATTTTTACACAAAAATGACATGGCTTTTTTAGGGGGTATTTAGAAATTTTTTAAAATTTTTTTGCCTAATTAAGTCATTAAGGGGGGGATACCCAAAGGGTTATAAACCAAGTCTCCACTTTTTTTTACTCAAAAATACGGATTTTGCACTTCTTTTCTCCTGCTTTTTGGTGGAGAAACTTTTTTGCCTGTTTTTGCCTATGGAGTCTAGGCGAAAACGTCCTGGAATTGGGCGATACTAAGGAAACAGGCGAAAACCGCTCATCTGTCGCGGCTTTTCGCCTCTAATTGAATACGGGCCTTAATCACAATTTGTCACCTTGTCTGTTATCTAAACAGGTCTTATTGACATTGGTGATACATGGCAATGTATGGATGATGTGTCTGCTGAGGAAGCCCTACAGCTTGAAGATAAAGCACTACTGAGAGGTCTGCAAGGAAAATATCTCACTGTTGTTTCCAATGCCAGGTGGCTGCTGAAACCAATCCCTGCAAGAGGTGCAAGAGACATTTGGGAAAAAACTATACCAGATGAATTCATTCCTTATTAACTTCATGTCAGGTGCTCTGTCTTCCGATTAATTGTTATTTTTTTTCGAGGGGGGAGGGGTTTGTTCTAAGCATCGTACTCGTATGTAATTTGTATTCAACTGGAAACAATATCAAGTCAATAACGGCAGAAATGTATTTTTATCTAGCTACTCCCTCTCCTTGGCTGACATTTCCTTCCTAATCCCAGAGTTTTACTGAAAGTATTTTGTCAATAAATTAGTTTTGTATAAAGCAACAAAAATGTTTTCAGCTTCATTAACATCTAGTTGTAGATTCATTAACCAACAGGTTTTCAAAGTGATTTCAAATGGCAATAGTAGTAAATGCTAAACAAGCCTGATTTAGCATTTATCTGCCTTTTTAAATTCTTCAGTCAAAGTCGCCGATGATCAGTTGCTTTCAATACATGCTGGTTACTATATCTACTCCCTACAAGGTTCTTGTGCTATAGTACTGTAATGTGTGCTGTGTCGATATACAAAGATGGAAGTGTAGTGATATGTTACATTTTATTGCTGTGACCTCTTATCTGTAAACTTTACTCCACATATTTATCTACCCAATGGTACAAGTGCACATAGCTACGTCCCTGTATTAACCACAGTGTTATCCTTCTTGTATGCTTTTATTTTATTTTTTTGTTATGAATATATTGTCCTGACACTCCCAATTTAACATCTGCCTACTGCATGAAAAGAACGGTATATTGGCTACAACCATTAATTTTGTCCTCCAATACACTCTAAAGGTGTGTACACACGGGACGATTTTCTCCCCGAACGAAATCGTCTTGTGTGTCCCCAGCAGGGGTGTGCTCAGTGTTGTTAACAATACTGAGCACAAACACTGAACGAATCAAGAACGATTTCGTTCAGTGCCGGGCTCCCTCTCTCATCCCCGAACATGTTCAACCTGACAATATCGTCAGGTTGGACAGGAGGTTCGGGCGATGAACGGCAACTACCAACTAAAAACGGGAGGGTACATTGGTAGTTATCGTTCATCGTTTTGGGACTGAAACTGAACGATTTTTTGGACGACTGAATGATAATGACATAGTTATCATTCCGTTGTCCAAAAAATTGACCCGTGTGTATGCGCCTTAGCTTTTCTGCTAGACTCAGAGAGATACAGAGTGGCACAAGTATCCAGTATATCCCCCTGATTTATAAATAAATTGCTTGTTCAACTTTTACTCACATCATCACATTATTTATAAACGTTTTCTTAAATAATTATCAGAAAGGCAACATGCAAATACATGAGAAAAAATTAAGTATAATAACAAGACAAGTGATACAAGTACAAGTACAGATGTGTCTTTACACATCTTTGCTGCAGTTGCGCTAAAATGCCCCTCTTGGCGCACCAGGTCCTGTGAGACTCTGCTAGTACCAGGAGACCTTTTTTTGCCAAAGTGCATCTAAGATATGACTGGAATGCACAAGCAGACCATGTTGATTAATTTGATATACAACAATTTTATATCTGTGTGCCGGCTGAGTCTCTGAATTGGTTTCCGGTCATTAGGTCTACAGTAGATTAACAATGTTTGGGTAGACATTGGAAGATAGACAGGCAATATGTCGACAGGGACTGAAGGTGACACACTAAAGGTCGACTAGTAAGAAGGACGACAGGTACTGAAGGTCGACATGGTCATTATGTTGACACACAAATGGTCGACACATTTTTGTTGTTGTTAGGGTTAGGCACTTACCGGAGGGTTAGGGTTAGGCACGAGGAGGGAGGGTTAGGGTTAGGCACCAAGGTTAGGGTTAAGATTAGGGTGACTATTAGGGCTAGAGGAAAAAAAACATGTCGACCATATGTGTGTTGACCTAATGTCCATGTCGACCTTCTTACTAGTTGACCTTTAATGTGTCGACCTTCAGTCCCTGTCGACCTATTGCCTGTCCATCTTCCATTGTCTACCCAAACATTGTTTATCTATTTACTGTAGACCTAATGATCCACACCCTCTGAATCTGTATACCAAGTGCTACAATGTAGCAGCCACAGCTTTTTTCATTCCAAGTTCCGTTGTGCTTCATATACAGGTTGACAATTAACTTTTATATGTCTAGTGTAAGATAGAGAATAATAGCAAAAGTTTGCAGACTTGAACATTTAAGCTATTCTTAATGTAGAATGGAGGGGTCAGTGTGAGAGATGCACTGTATGTTGTTGCAGTATTGTTAATGGCTTTGTAAGTAGAAATATACCGATGTAGAGACTGGCAGAACAGCAGTAGAAGACCATTTTGGGGTGATGCAGAGTTTAACGGAAGTCATCCGTAGTTGCTTAGGCATTGCAGGCATAGAACTAAATGCACATATCTGTATAGAAAGCTGTGTGCAACTATCCATACACTTGATTTCATAGTGGTCATCCTTATCATGCTCACTTCCACCAGCCCTATGCATGGTACAAAGATCTCTGAGGCCATGCATAATCATACATGTGAACATTCTGCATAACCCACAATTCCACCGACATGGCCTCTCTAAAACTTATTTCCATTCTGCAAGTGGAGATGTGATTGAGTTATGTACGACTCTGCATTGTCCGTACTTGTGTACACTTGGCTCCAGAACATGCACACTGCGAAAATGCGTGAGGTACGGCTACAAGATCAACTTGCATTGAACTCTGCATCAGATTGTGAGGAAAATGAGTATAGCCACTGTATTCAAAATAGATTTTAAGGGTAAGAGTCTAAAGTTATGAAGCAAAGGACACTTCTAAGGACAGATTCATTGATGGCACCTACCCTGAAGGGGGTAGAGTTAATTTTCAAAAGAAACCAAGATGTTGTTAAGTAATTTCTATTCACTGGTATTAGTTCAGTTTTGGAAATATTGAACTAGAGGTGGCAAAAGTATATCCATGCTGAAATATATTTTGTAGCGTAAGCCAACATAGAGTGTGAAAGATTCAGACGGATAAATGTGGGTATCAACACATAGAGGTTGTAGACACAATATACAGTACTGGGTATTGGAAGAAGAAAAAAAAAAAGCCCAATAGGTCAAGTGCTTGTAAGTTTCCAGCACATCCCACAGAAGCTTGATCACATTGAGATCTGGTGAATTTGGAAGCCAAGTCAACACCTTTTAACTCTTTGGACAATGACAATTTCTGCAGTGTGGCAGGGCGCATTACTCTGCTGAAAGATGCCACTGCCATCAGGGAATACTGTTGCCATAAAGGGGTATACTTGGTCTACAGCAATGTTTAGGTAGGTGGCACGTGTCAAAGTTACATCCACATGCTCTCTGACCAAAGGTTTCCCAGCTGAACATTGTTGCCTTCTTCCCCTAGTGCATCCTGATGCGATCTCTTGCCCCGGTAAACTATGCATATGGATCTGGACATCCACATGATTTAAAAGAAAATGTGATTGATCAGACCAGAACACCTATTTCCATTGCTCGATGGTCCAGTTCTGATGCTCACGTGCCCATTGTAGGCACTTTGTTTTGGACAGGTATACACAGTGGCTGCAATGCAGTGTGTGTTCTGACGCCTTTCTATCATAGCGAGCTTTAATTTTTTTTCAGCAATTTGAGCTAGAGTAGCTCTTCCATGGGGTGGGACAAGACGGGCAAGTCTTCGCTCCCACTTGGGGTAGGTATTAACCACTGCATAATAGGAACACCCCACAAGATCTACTGTTGTGGAGATGCTGTGAACCAGTCGGCTAACCATTACAATTTGGCCCTTGTCATAGTCGCTCAGATCCATTTTTCTTGCCTCCAATACATCAACTTCAAGATTGTTCACATGCTGCCTTATATATCCCACCCCTTGACAGGTGTCATTTTAACCAACTAATCAGCTATTCACTTCACCTGTCCATGGTTTTAATATCATGATTGATCTGTGTATATCCTTTCTTTTCTATTATTTGTGAATGCCCCCTCCATGCCCACAAATGACAGCAGACTGTCAATTTCTGACAGTCTGCGAGCGGGAATGCATGCCCATTCTGCACATGCGCAGAATGGGTCATGCGTCTGCGCAGATTCCCGAACATCGAGAATCTGTGTTCAGCAGTGCACTGCTGAATCAGGCTCTGTCCTGAAGATTTAAGAAGTGCAGGGTTTGTATTCACTGAGTGGTCAACCAAGTCAAACTCATCTGGGAGAACTAGAACTATTGACCTCTTAATTTAGCAGTGATCAAATAGTTGACCATCTTAATCAGTGCAGTCTTTGGGGAGTGTTGGAAAGAAGACCTGACAGAAGAAGGTTCAGTAGGTTGTGTGGGGGAAAGGAAGCATGTGAGCTGAGTGAAAACAACCCCCTTGAGAAGTTTGGAGGAGCAAGGAGGTTAGAAACCCAATGCTATACTATTCCAGAAAGAAATAATAACACGCTTGAATAAAGATGGAAAGGTAGCAGTGGAGAGAGAGTGATTCCAGATGTTAGCTAAGGCTGGGATGAGCAAAGAAGATGGTGAACAACTTTTGAATAGTCAAGAGTACAGTGAGTAGATTATGAAGCAAAGGAGATGATAGAAATATCATTGGTAAGAACAAAGGAGGATAATGTACCTGTGAGTGCAGCATGTGAGCAGGTTCTTGCTTGGGTCAATGATACAATTTGTTATGTATATATATATAACTTTGTTTCAAAATAAATAATGTAATGAAAATTTGCAGTTATAGTGCCAAGCCATCTTCTCATGTTCTGTTATTTTAGAATGATCACATGGGTCATAGTGTAGATGAAAGTTGAATAACATAGTAACTGCAGCATTCAGTGGTAGTTGTATATAGTGATAACAAGGTGGGTGGAGTACTCAGTGGTAGTTGTATACAGTGATGATACGGTGAGTGGACAACTCGGTGGTAGTTGTATACAGTATAGACTTTAGAAACAAGTAGTGGTGTCTATTTAATTGTGTGGTCTCTATTACAAACTGCATGTGCGTTTTAATCCGTACACTTGCGGCACTGTCAGCACGTCGGCGATGTGGTGGCTGCCAGCTCCAGGGATTGCACATGGGATCTCTGGCTCATGCTCAGTGGAACCGCTCCATACGCCATGTAGCGCCCTGCTAGTCGCGCTATGTTGTGAGTCGCACACAGTACATCTGTTGTATACAGCACGCAGTGCATCTGTAGTGATAACAAGGTGAGTGGAGAACTCCGTGGCAGTTGTATATAGTGGTAACAAGGTGAGTGGAGAACTCAGTGGTAGTTGTACAGTATATAGTATAGTGATACCAAGGTGAGTGGAGTACTCAGTGGTAGTTGTGTATATAGTGATTAACAAGGTAAGTGGAGAACTCGGTGGTAGTTGTATATAGTGATTACAAGGTGAGTGGAGAACTTAGTGGTCGTTGTACATATCTGATTCAGGCCCTAAGATGGATGTATCTGAGTTGAGCAGTATTGAGCTGTACAGCCAATTCGTTCCTTGAAATTTTTTGTTTATTAATGTCAGTAACAGAACTGATAAATGGTTGAATATAAAATTATGTACAGCCTATGAATAATAATGTGCAAAATACTGTATGTGTATAAAATTATCTTGTTTTATTAGTGTTCCCTTTAGCTCCGGCGGGAGGCAGGGCGCTGGAGCTAGAGAGAGCATGCCCGTGCGCGCGCCTTCGGCGCGCGCGACCGAGAAGGGGGCGTGGTCATCGGAAAAGGGGGTGTGTCTATAAGACGCATCCCCTTTCCATCACTCTTGGGGGCGTGCCCGGCACTTACGGACACGCCGGGCAGCCCCCAAGCCCTGCAGACAGGGAGAATAGATGCCGGGCGCATGCGCCCGGCGTCTATTCTCCGGCGGTGACCAGGTCACCGCATGTATCTCCGTGAGAACGGCTCCCGCAGGCTGTGAGGGCAGGGCGCTTTTTGCCCTCCTCCTGGAGGGCAGGGTGCTTTTTGCCCTCCAGAAGGAGGGCAGGGCGCCGCGCCCCGCTAAAACAGCCTAGCGGGAACGCTATTTATCTAGCTTTGACTAAAACAAGCATATTATTATTCTGGCATACACTAATGAGCTCACACAAGTTCATCTGATTATAAAACTGTCAGTTTCACCGATTCTAAATCCACTTCCTATTCTGTCCTCTACCGTAACTTCACTCTCTGTAGCATCATTCATTATACCTGTCCAAAAATTCTCAAAGTTTGCGAGGAAAAAAGATGTCACAGATTATTTCCCCCTATGTTTAAACAGGGAAAAATAAAGCAAACGTTATTTTTTGTATCAAAAGTGGAGTACTCAACATCTTGCGATTGTGACTTTAGTGCATACCCTGTGCACGATGGTGTGCATATGGCCCATACAGTCAGGTGCATAAATATTGGGACATTGACAGAATTTTCATATTTTGGCCTCTATTCACAACCACAATGGGCTTGAAATGAAACAAACAAGATGTGCTTTAACTGCAGACTTTCAGATTTAATTTGAGGGTATTTACATCCAAATCAGGTGAACGGTGTATGAATTACAACGGTTTCTATATGTGCCTTCTACTTTTTAAGGGGCCAAAAGTAATGGGACTATCAACTCAAAAGCTATTTCATGGACAGGTGTGGGCTACTCCCTCGTTATTTCATTATAAATTAAGCAGCTAAAAGGTCTGGAGTTGATTCTAGGTGTGACATTTGCATTTGGAATCAGTTGCTGTCGACTCTCAATATGAGATCCAAAGAGCTGTCACTATCAGTGAAGCAAGCCATCATTAGGCTGAAAAATCAAAACAAACTCATTAGAGAGATAGCAAAAACATTAGGTGTCGCCAAATCAACTGTTTGAAAAATTCTTAAAAAGAAAGAATGCACCGGAGAGCTCAGCAACACCAAAAGACCCGGAAGACCACGGAAAACAACTGTGGTGGATGCCAGAAGAATTATTTCACTGGTGAAGAAAAACCCCTTCACAACAGTTGGCCAAATCATGAACACTCTCCAGGAGGTAGGTGTATATGTGTCAAAGTCAACAATCAAGAGAAGACTTCACAAGAGTGAATTTAGAGGGTTCACCACAAGATGTAAACCATTGGTGAGCCACAAAAACAGGAAGACCAGATTAGAGTTTGCCAAACAACATCTAAAAAAGCCATTACAGTTCTGGAACAACATCCTATGGACAGATGAGACAAAGATCAACTTGTATTAGAGTGATGGGAAGAGAAGGAAAGGAACTGCTCATGATCCAAAACATACCACCTCATCAGTGAAGCATGGTGGTGGCAGTGTCATGGCGTGGGCATGTATGGCTGCCAATGGAACTGGTTCCCTTGTATTTATTGATGATGTGACTGCTGACAAAAGCAGCAGAATGAATTCTGAAGTGTTTCGGGCAATATTATATGCTCATATTCAGTCAAATGCTTCAGAACTCATTGGACGGCGCTTCACAGTGAAGATGGACAATGACCCGAAGCATTCTGCAAAAGCAACCAAAGAGTTTTTTAAGGCTAAAAAGTGGAATGTTATGCAATGGCCAAGTCAGTCCCCTGACCTGAATCCGATTGAGCATGCATTTCACTTGATGAAGACAAAACTGAATGGAAAATACCCCAAGAACAAGCAGGAACTGAAGACATTTGCAGTAGAGGCCTGGCAGAGCATCACCAGGGATGAAACCCAGCATCTGGATATGTCTATGCGTTCCAGACTTCAGGCTGTAATTGCCTGCAAAGGATTTGCAACAAAGTATTCAAAAGTGAAAGTTAGATTTAGGATTGTTTAGTTTGTCCCATTACTTTTGGTCCCTTAAAAAGTGGGAGGCACATATATAAACCGTTGTAATTCCTACACCGTTCACCTGATTTGGATGTAATTACCCTCAAATTAAATCTGAAAGTCTGCAGTGAAAGCACATCTTATTTGTTTCATTTCAAAGCCATTGTGGTGGTGAATAGAGGCCAAAATATGAAAATGCTGTCAATGTCCCAATATTTATGCACATGACTGTACAACCCATCCAATGGAAAAGGTGTGATACCAACCACTCTAATTGATGAGCCAGGTGAGCTAAGTAATTCAATAAACTCTACTCCATCTGCACGTCTGTATACAATGTAGTGCCTTACAAATACAAGTACTTTCAAATGGTATTATTAAGATATGGATGTGGGTAATTGATAAAAATGCCATTTGTCATTGTAAAATATTTCTCCATTTTTATACATTTTTTTTCTGTATAGTTATCTTAAGGTGCGTACACACTTGCCCATATTTTGGCCAACTTAACGATAACCATATCGGCCAGTTTGTACGCAAAAACGATGAACGATAACGACCAATGATGTGCGCTCCCGCAGGTCGTTTGTCTTTGTCGTTCATCGCCCAAACATGCAGACCAACCTGACGATATTGCGAGGTTGTTGTATGCTTAGCGATGAGGGAGGGTGCCCGGCACTGAATGATATAGTGAATGATATCATTCAGTGTGTGTGCTCAATGTCGTTAACGACATTGAGCACACCCCTGCCGGGGACACACTAAACGATGTTGCTCATGGAGTGAATAGTCTAGTGTGTATGCCCCTTTAGAAACGTTTATACACCTTCATAATGTATCAAAGATTAGACCCTTTCTTACCCTGGAGGCAAAGAAGACCCTCATCCACTCACTGATCTATTGATTGGACAATTGTAACCTCTTATCTGGCTTTCCTGCATCCCAACTCTCTCCATTCTAGCTTGGCTTATCTTTCTTTCCAAACGCTCTGCATCTACCTCCCCTCTTCTCACTCATACCTCCAAGATTTTGCCTGTGCTGCTCCCCACCTCTGGAACTTACCTCCTCTCCCTATCAGTCTCTCCATCTTTCTGCGAAGCTTCAAACAAGCTCTCAGATATCACCTTAAGCCACCCCTTTCTGCCTTAGCACACTGACTCCCCTTGCTGTGTTACCCTTGTCTGCCACTCACCCCCTATAGATTGTAAATTCTCATGAGCAGGGCTCTCTTCACTCACGTACTCGTCTTTCCCTCATGTTTGCCATTATATCATCCTCTGTGCTTACAGAGGTACAGCAGGCAGGCTCAGGGCCAATCTATAAGGGTACAATTTTCAGCCAGCACAAACTTTATTGCTCTTATGACTGTATATGCATAACTATTTATTTAATTTTCTTTTTATTTAATCATCTTGTTTGTATCATAATGGTTTGCACTTGGTATCCTACACTTCTGTATATGTACTCTGCAAATCACTGCATACCTTGTGGGGCCCTATAAATTTTTATAACAATAATAGTGAACTATAATAATAACAACAATTCTATGCCGTGGTTTTGAAATTTCAGGATTTTGTAATCTGTTAAAATTTATAGCACATAAACTGTAATGTAGGAAATTGTGCATTGCTATTATAACATGGAACCTCTTTAGAAATTCCATGTACAGTGCACAGTTGGCAAGTAGTGTTATTTTAGTAGAGAAACAGTGTTATTTTGTATTGACTATAAATTAAAATCGAAACTGAGAAATTGAAATAAAGCAAGATGAGAATATATAAGAAGTGAGAAAATGTGTGTCTGTTTGTCCTTTATGCACGGCCAAAGTGTTGTACCTAGCTCCACCAAATTTGGCATGGTGGTGTATAGTAGTTTGACCCAGATTAGGTTTTTGGCTATGTTTGTCTACAAGCTCCAACGGAAGAGGAGTGAGTCAGAGGATCAACTGTCACACTGCACCTGCACTGCCAGTTACTAATTTCTTCCAAGCATATTTTCAGGCCTTCAATGTTGGTCTGCAGAGATTTTGCTCGGCAATGATTTCTGTTTTGCGGTGATTTCTGAAACCGCAGTTATATGGGAAGCTACTGTATACTGATTTCTGTCCTGTAAATCACTCTGCTCCTGATTATACCCCATTCCAAATAGTCAGAGTGGGGGCTTCCAACAGACTTTTCATTCTGGCGCCTAATGGAAAAACAAATAACATAGTGTTGTAGTAAGTGTCTAAATACGCTATATAAATGGATAGATAGGTCCTTTTCTGGGCTAAAACCATGTTAGTAAACAATGGGGTCCTTTTCAGGTTCAATGGAATGGGGTTATAGGTGAGGACAATGTAAAAATGAAGGCTGCAGATGTACTTCAACCCGGGCAGTGCCGGGTATCCCAGTTAGTAGAAAATAAACCTTAGAATGGCATTTCTGCATATCCGATATAAGCAAATAGATCAGGATTAAACATTGCTCTGTAGTGCCGTAAAACAGCTATGGAGTTTAATTCTATCTATCTAAACAATGTGGTCACATACCATGTTGCACCCCAAATCTAGGAATGGTGAATGCCGTACATTAGTGCTTTTTATCTATCTATCTATCTATCTATCTATCTATCTATCTTTATTACCTTAAAAACTAAAATATATATTAAACTTTTAGAACCCAGCGACAATTTTTTCACAATACAAAGCCATTGTCTTTCTAACTTCTGACACCAACAATGTATTCTGTAAAAGTCTGATGGACCCAAACATGGGCCACAAAATACTGTTTCTCTTTCATCCACTAGGGGACACTGGAGTTGCTTATGCTGGGGTATAGAGGCGTGGATAACTGGAGCTGGCACTTTAAATAATTTAGAAGTGTGAAGCTCCTCCCCCTCTATTCCCCACCATCCCTCAGTTTAGAAAATGTGCCTACGGAGCTGGTCACAATCTGCTGTGCTCCAGCAATACAGTTATTTTATTTTATTATTTTAATAGCATCTTTTACACTTTATTGGTACCCTTCGCCACCTCTTGAAAGGTGGGGTCCGGGTACCTGGCGCCCTGTTATACAGGAAGGAGTGCACAGTGCTTAAAAGCAACTGACAGCTCCTTATCGCCACACAGCACTTCTACAAGCACTGAGGACAAGACAGTGTGAGAAGCAGGAGTGCTGTTATCAGAGAGGCCATCCAAGGGACGCAATGAGTACATCAGCTGCGCATCCCCCGGCTCCTGTCCCCGCTGCCGACGCTGGCTTCAGAGCATAGCGCTAGAGCGCTGCTCTATATTACATACTCCTCCTTCCCTCTCCCCGCTGGCACCCGCGCATAGCGCTCCTACTCAGCGGGGCTTCACAGGGGGAGGTGAAAGCTCCAGCGCGACTGCCATTTTCAGAGCCCTTAGGGCATGAAGAAGGGGGCGGAGCCTAACAGCGCTGGCTCTTTGTCTCCATTCAGAGCGGCAGCGGCTGTTAGAACAGCGTGGCTGCCGTTTCACATGTGTCTGACTGCAGCTCTCCAATTTAGGAAGAGTGTAGCAGCACTACTACAGAAGGGCTGGTTCTCCTGATTGCATCCCTGGGAGCCTGTGAGCACAGGGGAGAGTACAGCTGGGAATCAATTCTGTGGGAAGGGAGTTGTGTGATCTCCTCCTCTGTTTCCCAAACTAGCCTTCTGTCTTCTATATCTGTCCCTCTGTATGGGTGACTATGGTTGAATGTCAAACTCTTTGCAAAAGATGTTTGTTCAAACTGTACAAGCATGTTATGTGATGCTTGTTTAGTAATCTATCACCTATGGCATGGTACGAGTGATGGCTGACTTAACGTCACAGTTGGCTGAGGCTCTCACCTCCCCAGGGTGTCAGGGTTAACCAAGTCTCTAGACACCCTGGTACAGGTTATAGGTACCGTTGTTTCTACTCCCTCCACTTCCTACCAAAGACGGCCCCTAATGACTGTCCTCCAGTCAGTGAGGGTCTGACAAGGAAATCCTCACAACAGAGGATACTAAGGAACGTGAATGGAGGAAGTTTGTATAATGACGGTACGCCTCAAGATTTTCTCTGCCTTTTGGCTAAGATCAAGTGAAAAAGGGCTGCAATAAACAGGCAAACAGATCAAGAGAGTCCCATTTAGTATCTGTTCTTATCAGTTTAATAACTGATACGCCCGCTATCTGTGGGCCATATATAGAGTCTGCCTCTACTGGGGTGGAATTCTTATTTCTGGTGGTCAAGCAGGTATTTAATCTACATGTGGATATAGTTCCTGCATCCCAGGAGTGTGTATTATTTGAGTACGTTACTCCCAGTGTCAGGGTCAGAACAGCAGTACTCAGCCTGGAACAATTACAATGTAATTGGACGCTACCTATCTTCTCAGTGACCAACAAAAAGGGTCGTCTGTTTTTCAGTTTTCGCGGCCCTAGGTACACTCCACCCTGAACACGCCTGATCTCGGAGGGTCAGGCCTGGTTAATGGGAGACTGCCTGGGAATACCAGGTGTTGTAGGCTAAAATTTTCTGGAATCAATTCCAAACTCCTCGTCTGTTCCTGTTCAGCTAACCATTTCCATCATCCATGATAGAAGAGGGGGAAACATCTCCCATTGTTGACGCGTCTGCTCACTGTCCCTTTAAGAAAACTACACTCCCAGTACGGGCTGCCTCATTGTTGAGGGACCCTTCTGATTGCAAGTTGGAGTCAACGCTGCGCTCTATTTATACTGCAGCGGGAGTTTAACTTAGGCCTATGCTAGTTACCGCCTGGGTTAACAAGGCTATGATTTGCTGGGCTGACCAGTTGATTGCGTTAATCAGGTACTTCCAGGGCACAGTTATGTTCTTCTGGCAGAACAGATTGTGAGTTTGCAGTTTACCTGGGAGGAGCTTCTAAGGAGCTCTCATATCTGCTTCTGCTATTTCGAACTGCTGAGCCCTCTGGTTGTGCGCTTGGTAACCGGATGCAGAATCCAAGCGTGCGGTGAAGGGTTTACCATTCACTGGTGACATGCTTTTTGGCCCGGAATTGGGCAGATGGATATCCCAGGCCACATGGGGGGGGGTAAGTCTTCCTTCCTCCCTTCGACTGCTCCGGCTCCCAGAGGATCTTACATGGGACCTTCGTTTCTTTCCTTTCGTGTGCCACATTCCTTTCGTGGTAGAGCCAGAGGTGCTCCCACGCAAGCAAGAGGCGACAGAGGTAGAGGTCGACAGGAACCTAAACCAGCAGAGAAACAGCTGGCATGACGGTTTTCTGCCCCATCTGGGATCTCCTGCGGTGGGAGCCCTTTTTGCAGAAATTTCAACAAGTTTGGAACTAGACCTTTTCAGATCAGTGGATTCACAGACTGATTTCCCTACGGTAACAAATAGACTTCGAAGTTCCCCCTCATCTCTGTACTTCCCTACACGTCTGCCAATACCTGCAGACAGGGCCAGGGCTCTACGGGAGGCTATCCGGTCTCTACTCCGAACCTCAGTGCTAGTTCCGGTTCCAGAACATCAACGAGGTATGGGGTTTGTACTCAAACCTGTTTGTAGTACCAAATCCGGATGGATCGGTTTAGGACCTCTAGTCCTTTAAAACCTGTATCTTAAGATATATATCGTTTCAACATGGTGTCCCTGCAGTCCATCATTGTGTGGTTGAAACCAGGGGAGTTTCTATTATCCCTGGATATCAAGGATTATCTCCATGTTCCCTTTTGGGAACCACATCAAACCTTCCCGCGTTTTGCCGTATTGCAGGATCACTACCAGTTTCGGGCATTGCCGTTCGGGTTATCCTCGGCTTCCCGCATTTTAACCAATCTCATGTCAGTCATGATTACTCTCCTTCAGTCATCGGGAGTAAACATAATCCCCTATTTGGATGACTTGTTCCTCAAGACTCCATCGGTATCCCTTCTAACAAACCATGCCTTACTGACATATCACACTCTAATCCAACACGGTTGGATAATCAACTTCAAGAATGGAGCAGTAGAAAGAAGGTATCCCTAATTCTTTGTCTGCGTTTCTTAGGGAAGATGGTAGCTGCCTTCGAGGCACTACAGTTCGGACGGATCCACTCCAGAGTGTTTCAGCTGGACCTGTTGTCACAAGGGTCAGGGTCTCCTCTGCTTCTACAGCGACAAATCCATCTGAGCCAGAGTGGCCCTCCTCTGGTGGACACAATACAACAGTCTTTTAACGGGCCGAACATTCGGTATGGTTCTGGATCATCGTAACAACGCATGCCAGCCTTCGAGGATGGGGAGCTGTAGTCCTCGATTTTCACTTTCAGGGTCGATGGTCCACTCTGGATCAGAAGTGGCCCATAAATGTGTTGGAACTCAGAGCAATCTACTATGCTCTGATAGCAGCAACAGAGTTGCAAAAGACTCGTCGGTAAGAGTTCAGTCCGACAATGCTACGGCCGTCTCTTACATCAACCGCCAGGGCGGGACTGGTAGTCGCATGGCCATGCGACTAGTATCTCAGATTCTCCGGTGGGCCGAGAAGAAGTCAGTGATCCTGTCGGTGGTATTCATCTAGTGTGTGGACCACCGGGAAGCAGATTACCTAAGTCGCCAGGATATACATCCCGGTGAATGGAAGAATCATCCAAACATGTTCAACACGCTGATACGTCGATGGTGTTTTCAGGTGGACCTCATGGAGTCATGATTGAATCTTCAACTCTCACTATAAGTGTCAAGAACTCGCGATCCACAGGTGGAGGCAGTAGACGCTCGGACAGTTTCATGGATCTGCAACTTCGTTTACCTTTTTTCCTCCGATTCCACTTCTTCCTTCTAAAAAGGATAAGACATGAGTCAGCCTCTTGTCTTTCTCATGGCATCGAACTGGCCTCGGAGTAGTTGGTTCTCAGACCTTCGGTCCTTATTGGTAGACGACCCGTCGCCCCTTCATCTGCGTACGGATCTTCTACAGCAGGGTCCTTTTCGTCCACTCCAATTTAGTGCAACTGCGTTTAACGGGGTGGCTCCTGAAACCGATATCTTTTAATGCAGAAGCATCCCACCATGCTACGCGCCAGGAAGCCAGTTTCGGCTGCGCTTTATCGCATCTGGCGTTCTTATATCGAATGGTGTTCCAGTCGGGTCTTCTGTCTGGTTGTCCCAGTTTCTGTTTTTTTCTTCAGATGGGACTGGATTCTGGTCTTCACCTTTGAACTTTCAAGGTGCAGGTTCTGCTCTTTCTATTTTCTTTCAACGAAAATTGGCCCTCATTCCTGAGGGCAGACGTTACTTTTGTACCACCGATAGCTCCCTGGTACTTAGCTTTAATTAAGTATTTGTCTTGGAAGAGTGTCCTCCTCCTGGCTCTAGCTTTTGGCTCGTAGAGTTTAGTTTTGGGTGCTCTGTCCTATAAGCCACCTTAGCTTGTGTTCCCAGGGTTGGGTCAGCTTTCCGTGTCAGTCAGCCTATTTGGTACCGTCTTTGCTGGAGGACTCCGGTAATTCTTCTACTTTGGATGTAATTAGAGCTCTCCACGTCCCTCCGCAAGTCGAGTCGTTTTTTTTTTTTTGTCCTCTATGATGCTGTTCGGAGAGGTTGACCAGCGTCTAAGCAGACGTTGGCACGTTGGATTAAGCTGATTATTCTTCAGGCTTATATTAGTGCTGTCTGCCTCCTACGTCCATTCGGCTCATTCCACACGTTCTTTGGGTGCGTCATGGGGGGCCGTTAGGGGCGCCTCCAGGTCACAATTGTGCCGTGCGGTCACTTGGTCTTCAGTTCACACGTGGGTCAAATGTTACAGTTTTGATACGTTTGCTGCTTCGGCATCAAGTTTTGGCCGTCTGGTTCTGCAGGTCCCACAGAGCGCTCCCGCCCGAGGGGAAAACTTTGGGACGTCCCCAGCGTAAGCAACTCCAGTGTCCCCTAGTGGATGAAAGAGAAAATGGGATTTTGGTACCTACCGGTAAATCCTTTTCTCTGATTCCACAGGGGACACTGGACGCCCACCTCTGCGCTCTTAGCCTGCCTGTTCGGTTTGTTCCGTATGTTGTATGCATTGATTATTGTGTGTTCTTCTCTCCTTTTTTTTACTCCGCTTGTTCTCAATCTCCTCTCGGTCTTCATTTTCTAAACTGAGGGCTGGTGCGGAATAGAGGGGGAGGAGCTTCACACTTCTAAATTATTTAAAGTGCCGGCTCCAGTTATCCACGCCTCCATACCCCAGCGTAAGCAACTCCAGTGTCCCCTGTGGAATCAGAGAAAAGGATTTACCGGTAGGTACGAAAATCCCATTTTTGTGGTTGACTGTCAATCTGGGAGTGAAAAAATCATAGGCAGATGGAAAAATTATCCTGCTGTGAACATAGTTGATTCAAATTGACTTACAGTAGGACACTGAACTTTCTCTATTCAGACTGAGTTTAGCATGCTGCACATTAACGTACATTCCACCTTTTATTGCACAAAACAAAATAGGTGTCCTAGTTATTTTATTATGAAACAAAATACATTTTTGCATTTTAATCACAGCAAGCTAAATAATGTCTATAAGAATGTGAGGGCATGTTTAAGAACCTATTTTCTTTTCTATCGTTTATACAAAGAATATATAATTTTTATATGCCAAAACATTCCCACAAATAACCTTTGAGTGCTTAGACATCACTAGGAAGTAGCCAATTTTCCCATTATTAAAATTATTCCACAATAGCGCTGGACAGTGTTGACGCCTGCCTGATAATTTAAGCTTTTCAGATAATGTTAGGAAATTAGTTACTCTTTCCTTGTTAAAGAAAAAATAAAATCAGCCTTTGTAGTCCTCACAAAGGCTACTGGACAGGACATCACAGTGCACATTTTCTGTAAGCCAAAAACATTAGTTAACATTATAGATGATTAGCTCATTACAGATCTGCATTAGCAATTATAATGGTGGGGCTGGCTCATCTAAATCGTGAATGTGGAATGTGTTCAGTTAGATAAATACTACTTTATTTTTTATTATATTTGTGTTATACTTATTTTAGGGTGTATTTAATAACAATTATTGTTTATATATCCAACTCTGTGGTTTTTACAGTCAGTGTATGTCTGGTTTGGCCACGCAGCCATAGTAGAAAAAGTAATGGATGACAAGTTACTGATAACCTGTAAGGTATTACAGACACACATGGCCATATCCAATTAGCCGCGATAATGCAAAAATTTAACGTGTTTTATAAAAGTATTTGGGGTTTTTAAATGGTGTCAAATGACATATGCATTTTTCTATAACAGTAGACTAATGGTATAAAGGAAGTTTTTTTTTTTTTGGCTACAATAAATGCTGCAGTTAAATTGGGGGTTCATTAAAATGGGTGCAAGTCTATTTTTGTGTTATTTTTGGGCACTTACAAATTTTTTTAAAAATACACCTGGTGCAGCCACATGCAATGTTTATTAAAACACATGTTCCATCCATACAGCCCCCCAAAATTCCTGACCCCCTACTTTAAACCCAGTTTCCATCGCTTTTCATTTTTTTCACCACAAAACTGACATTTCATTATTGGCCAACTTTAAGGTAATTCAAAAATTATTTTTGCTTATTTTGTCATTAGGGGTGTGTGCAAGGGGTTCTGAAGCTCTGTCGTGCGCATGCGCGAGACCCAGATAGCGACGGGCTCTCCGTCGCTCCCGGGTCTCGCACCAAAGGGGGCGTGCTGTCGATGTTGATTGACAGCACGCCCCCTTTGGTGGGCGTGCCGGGGGCGTGACTGCCAGACGGAGGCGTTCCCATGGGAACGCCTACCGTCTGAGTCCGGCCCCACTGACATCAGTAATGATGTCAGTGGGAGTAGTTTTGGCTCTGATAGAGCCAAAATCACTCCTGGGCTTGCGGAAGCGAGACCCTACCGCAGGGTCTCGTCGCAAGCCCGATGGTCGCGATGGTCTTTGACCATCACGACCATCTTTTTGGCCGCTCGCATAAGCTGTGGGTGGTCACCCACAGCTATGCGAGCGGCCAGGAGGCCGCTCCAAATTTAGCTGGGACGGCCCTGATTCAGAGCGAGCGCTCTGGTCAGAGCATTCAGCTCTGAATCAGGCCCTAAGTCTCGAAATTTTTAGCAAAAATAGGGGTTTTGTACAATTTTTCACCTACTCTGAGATGTGAAAACTTTTTGCTGTTTTTTGTCTATGGAGAATCCGCAAGTGCGAAAACCGCGGCAATAGGATTGCATGATACGCTTTGTGCGAAAAGTTAGCGCTGATGAAAACTGTCGAAGCTGGATTATTGACTGAGACAAGATCAGTTTAAAATTGAATCGCAGAGACGCCATCTTGGAAATGAGATCGCAAGATGCCATTTTGCGAATGGCCGCCCAAGCGCCATTTTAGATAAACTCACAATTAAGTACATATGGCGATATTACTATTAGCATCATGCGATTTGCATCTTTCACCATTTCTCATATACACATTAATACGCACAATTGCGCTGTTAACTAGTCGCATATTAGCGAATGCATAAGACCCTGAATGAAAACACTGTTTATTAGCTAAATGCGCACGCATCTGTCCCAAGTTAACTAGCGTCCTTATATCAAACCCCGCATACTCACACATTTCATATTCACATACACAGTTCCATAAGCTTTAAGGTATAAGATTTAAGTTTGTTCATTTAGTATAAATCCTGTGAAATAAAGATTATTTGGTAATTAAGGTTTTATACATGATAAGTAAGCCATGTTTGGTATTGTATTGATGCGTGCTCTTTTTACAGAATTCCGGTATTATCGGTGTGGAGATCGCATCATGCATTCTCAACTTATGGACCGCAGAGACTTCAAGCAACAAAATGTATATTATATGAACAACTGTTAGGATGTTGCATGAGGCGGGAAACCAAAGACCCCCAGTTGTTGGAGGCTGGGTTGGGTCTATTTGAATCAGCCTGTTAAACGCTCTGTAACAGATGCATTCCCCCTTGGGAACAAATGGCATCAGCAACAAACTTCTCTATTGTGTTGTCTATTTCTGGGGGGTATAAATATGTGTGCTCTAACCATGGGTCTTAGTCTTCGTGCTGAATGCTGATTGACGAGGGGTTTCTTGCTGATGCCTAACATCTGGTCCGGAAGCGCTGCGTATATATACTGTACTTGGGTCTGTATAATTCCTTTGCGCCGAATTGTGTCTTTATCAATAGCGTGTAACTGACTGTACTTTTACTTGAATAATACTTTGTGATTTGGAACCACAGATTCCAGGTCTGAAGTCTTTATTTACTGTATGACTGTGTACGCAAATTAGCGTCATCCTTAGAAGGTATAGGCAGGATATTAGAAGGTATAGGAAGGAGTGTATAGAGGTTCTAATCCAGTATCGTTAAAACTTTTCACAAAAATGTGGCTTTTCGCTTCTAATTAGAAATGGCCAATAGTGTCAGTGTCATTTTCCTTTACTGGTAGTCCTCTATGGCAGCATTCTGAGGGGTGGTCTCTACTCAAATCAACTTCCAAAGATACAAAATCCCACAAACAGATATTTAGGGTAAGTATCTTTAAATCAAATTTCCTTTTACCTGATGTACCCATGGCATTACAATGCTGAAAATTAATTAGCAATTACAAATGGAGAATACTGTACAATTGTAACAACATGCAAGCAGAAAATACTTATAGAAAACAATTTTCAAATAGTGTCTCCTTTAGGGGCCCATTTTATTATGCTTCCCCCAGATGTATGAAGGAGGGACCACAGCAGATATCTCAGATACCTAATGTGATCCCTCCGTTCCCGCATTTAGCCGCATTCCCTATAGGTTTCTATAGGGGAAGCAATGCTGCCAAATTTACCAAAATTCGGTTGATGCATCCCGGATGTAGGGCCCCACAGCTAACGTTACTGTAGATGGCATTAGCCTATGGGCTACACCGCGCATAACTAGCCGGCAGAGGGTTCCCTCCACGGCAATGGCGGCCGTGCATGTGCAGTCAGCATGACTGCGCATGTGCAGCAGCTCTCTGGGCGCTTCGCAGGGACGGGCTCCTTTCGGAGGCCATGTGCCCTTTTCTAGAGTCTGCAGAATTAATAGAGCGCGTCTCAGGGTTTTTTGTTTTTTTTGATGATGGCCTGTGTATGGTCACCACAACAGATTAGTGCTCTGACCAAACCCAACTAGTGCCATAATGCATAGGAGATTGAGAAAACCTGAAGAATCTATACTTACCTACGTGAAATGGAAATAAATGACAACTGTAGTTTCAGGATGGTTCTACGTTCTATATGGTCTTGGAAGAATGTCAGGGAAGGTTCTCTGCTGCACAGAACCTATTCTGACAACTGTAGTTTCAGGATGGCTGTATGTTCTATATGGTCTTGGAAGAATGTCAGGGGAGGTTCTCTGCTGCACAGAACCTATTCTCACAGTAAAAATGTCCAGCAGAAACATTACTTTTAAGGAAAGGTTCTAAAGGAAAATCTGTATGATGTGCTTAGAAGGTGATTTGATAAGGCTTTTAGGTTATTTAGAGGAAAAAAGGCTTAATGGGTCATCTAAACTTCACAGCTTTTACATGCTGGACAAACAGACAATTACAAGCAACATCTGTGTAACAGAACTAAGGAAGACTACCTGGCTCTCAGCCATCAATCGCCAGTAAATCAAATTGAAAGGCCACACATTTTTAATAGATGGAGTTGTCATCCCAAAAGGATTTTTTTCTTTAGTCACTTACAGATGTAACCAATAATATCCAAAAATGTATTTATTTTATTTGTACCTTTGTACTCTTCAATTCATATGGGATTTCAGCTTAGCAAATGGTGTCAGAGTTCATTATTTGTGTGAGCCTAAAACATCAGCTGGCTGCATATGTTACTTGAAGAAGATCTAGCTATGTTTTTAAATCCCAGATCAAAAGAAATTGCAATCTGAGGCCAGATACAATGTCTAGGCTTCCACTATCTCTGGCCGGATAGTCTGAAGTACCTTGAGGAAGGGAACGGGAACCTGAGAGTTCTGAGAAAGAGAAAACGTCTTCTGCTTCTACATAATGGAATTTGTAGGAAAATTGAGGAAGTTCCTTATTAGATGCCATCAAGTCTGTCTTACCACTGAAGAGTTGTTGGAGGTAATTACAGTATCTTCCAGTACATACGATCATTGGTATTATCTCCTATTATTGTATAATGGTGGGAATGGGAGCCCTCATTTATTTAAGCACTATTAGTTTTATTAATTTTAGAACACTGGGAGAATAATAGACAATCACACAGCACACAGACAATCAGCTGATGGAGATGGATGTTTCTCACATTACTAAGATGGGATACTTTCATTGTTTCTGATGTAATATGTTTTTGTGCTGTCATATGGGATGATTAGAGGATAATTCCTACCCTCCTTGCTTTTGATGTTGTTGGATAAATATGGTCTTCCAAAGCACTTATGGACTATGTAGGGGATTGTACTAAATTGTGTAAATTAAACAAACTTCTACATGTCCTACACAGTTCATATGTGCTTTTGGAAAAAACAATTATATGAAATTTGGTGGCATGCTGAAGAAGGGCCAATTATTTTTGAAATATAAATGTTCTTCTGGATGGTGTTTTTTAAACTCGATTTTGCAGGCATCTGAAACCACTAAATGTATCCATTCATATTGGGTGTTATTCTGCTAGACCTGCTTGAAAGTGCAATTTGGCAACCACCCAACCTCCTGGACAGGGAAATGCATAAAAATATTTTGCTGGCTTTCAACTAAAAGATGTACTGTACCATTAGACCTGTCACCTCTGAGGAACATGCTCTGGGTCACTCTCCAAGTCCTTCTGACATATTCTTGCCCTGGACCATATGAGGTCTTATATTCCTATTGTAACTCTTGATTGCTATATCCAGCTTCTCCTCAAACAACATTGTTATATAAAAGTAGATATAGACTCTAGTTGGAGGATGGATACTCCGCCAACAGTATGCTCTCAACCAGAGAACCCTCCTTGTGATGATTGAATAATTAATATGCAGAGTAGACCTGTTGAATTTTCCATAAAACAAAGTTTAATCTCCGCTAACACAGCAAAAATTGCTTTTTTTCTTGTATGTCATAAATAACAGCTTTCTTGATGTTGTCGAACCATAGTGTAGCTTAGGGAGTTTTACCACTAAAGTGAGCTCTACTGCACCTCTATAGGCAGCACTCGCATAACTATTTTTAAAAATCATTATCCAACTTCTGTTACATATGAAAAGATGTCATCAAGGCGTGATTCTGAGTAGCGCGCAGTTGATCGATTAAATGCAACTGCGCATACAGGAGAAGTTCTGAGAACCCCTATGACGCTTGTTTTACACAGAGTGTACGCACAAAGGTGCCCTTGCAATCGATTTAGACGGTGGCAGAGAGTGATGGGTGTTTCTAGGCGGTGACTGGGTGGTGGCTAGTCGTGCACAAAAATTGGTCCATTTAGTGGGCATGTTATGGAAGTGTCATGGGTGTGTTAATGCAAGCAGCTGCATTCCCAGAAGCACAGCCGCAGGCATAGAAGGCCGCGGTCAGATGGCGAAACTGCACCTGCCATAAGGCTGGTGCAATTTATGATAGTGCAATTGTTGGTGGTATAAAGATGCACCAATTGGTATAATTGTGAGCACGGGCGCTAAAAGTGGGCGTCTCAGTTCTTGCCCATTCGGCCACTTGGATGTACACAAGGGAAGGAGTTTTTATGTCATTTGCATTAGGTCGCAGACAGGTGACCACCAATAAACGTTGCTGTATTCGTTTTTGTGTGCGACTCAGAATTAGCCCTGAGTGTGCAAAAAAGTTGTGCACAATTAATTTGCAAAACTAATACAATGTGGATTATCTATCACACAGTGCTTGCAGAATACACAGGGGGGTATCCAATTAGCTGCAGTAAATTACCTCACCCAGGGCTCTCCAATTAGCCCCGAATTCGGCCTGACACTGGCAAAAATAATCCATGATAAGTGCCGTTTTTTCGCAAAAAAAAGGCAAAAACACATAGGTCTGCGAGCTTATCGCGGCTCCTATGTGTTTTCAGGAGAACGATCCTATTATTTAGACTGAAATAATAGGATAGGGTGAAAATCAACATAGGCGAAAATCGGGGATATTCTGTGAAATTCCCAGTTTTTCGCCGATCGCGGGAATCAGTTAACTCTTCGGGGCTAATTGGATACTGCTCACAGTATAGACCCAGTCTGATGACTACATTATATTATATATAATATATATTATATATAAAGTATTTCCCTGTTCATGTAAGCAATATAAAGCTATTTGCCCCATGTTAGCAGTAGTGACTATATCAACCCTGTTATGTCAGCAGTATGGCCCCTTCATATCAGCAGTATACATTTTATTATCCCCTCATGTCAGTAGTTTACACCAGATGGAGTATTTACATCCACATACTAGAAGCATCACAACATGTGACCAGCACTTCACCAGTAGCAGATGTGTGAGGTTTATGCTGTGACAAGCATAGGAAATAACCTGATTACATGTTTTTTTTAGAAAAGTATACTTACTGCATAGTGATAATGACCCACTTAATAGTCTGAGACCCCAAAAATCCATTACATATCTGAGCAGGTGAGCAGTGGCGTACTGGGCGGGGGGGGGGGCGCCGCCGACCATGGTACCGGCCCATCCTAGTTGCCCAGTGTACAGCCGAGCCCCTTCCTTTCCCCTGAGCGCTTACCCAATAGTGCCAGGAGGAGGGTGGGAGGCGGACTCAGGCTGTGCATTTTACACATATCGCTGCCAGCGCGATGTATGTGTTAACCAGCAGCCAATGAGAGTCACCGCCCACTGCAAGAGCCGGGCTGGAGCTCACTTCACTTCCGGCTCCTGCAGTGGGTAATGCAGAGCACACCAGCCCGGGAAGACTGATGTGCACGGTGTCCGGAGCGTGGATTTAGGTAAGTGTATTTTTCTTTTAGTTACTGTGTTTTATTTATGGTGTGTATTTGTTGGGGGGGGGAGGAGGACTACTATTACTACTGGGGGCAGCACTGGGGGGCACTGCATTGGGGGGTGGACTACTACTGGGGGGGACCTCTACTGGAGGGACCAATACTGGGGGCGCTGCATAGGGGGGCTACTACTGGAGGCCTGCATAAGGCGGACCACTACTGGGGGCACTGTATAAGGTGCACTGCATAGGGAGGACCACTACATGGGGCATTGCTTAAGGGGGATTACTACTGGGGGCACTGTATAAGGGGCACTACTGAGCCCTGCATAAGGAGGACCACCACTGGGGGCACTGTATACGGGGAACTAGTGGGGAGCTGCATAAGGGGGACCACTACTGGGGGTACTGTACAAGGGGCACAACTGGGGGCCTGCATAAGAGCCACCACTACTGGGGACATTGCACACTGGGGGTACTGTACAAGGGGCACTACTGGGGGCCTGCATAAGAGGAATCACTAGTGGGGACATGCCATACTGGGGTACTGTATAAGGGGCACTACTAGGGGACCTGCATAAGAGGGGCCACTACTGGGGGCACTGCATAGGGAGGACTGTATAAGGGGCACTACTGGGGTTTAAGGTGCATATGGAAAGGAATGTTCAGAGTGATGAGAAAGGGGTATATGTGTCATGCTGACACTCCCCATTTTTAAGTGACCACGCCCCTTGTGACCATGCCCATTTTTCGCTGCGCGCACATAGAGGAGAGCTCCATTTTTAAATTTGTCCTAGGCTTCAAATACCCTAGTTACGCCCCTGCAGGTGAGCATACGGTACAAGGCAGTCATAATAGAGGTTCACAATATAATTAGTAAATTGTATTGTGTGTTTTTATGCATTGCATAAAGATTGTCTTATTTTTATTTCTGACTGTGTGACCAACAAGATGTTACCAGCTCTTTTTTTCTTCTTTGTATATGGCTGAACAGCCTAGTGCAGCAAAGCAAACGACTACTACCCAGCCAATAGGCCTGGTGAGAAGACTCATAATCATGGTCAGTACACAGGATACAGTTTATTGTGCATGTCTTGTGGCAGGGCGGAAGAGTAAACTCAAAACTCAGACTTTGGGTTAGCACATTGGCTGCTACATACTGTACTTGCCAACTCTCCCTCATTGTCGGGGAGACTCCCTGAAATAGTAGCAGTCTCCCTGAAGAGTCTAGTAATCTCCCTGATTGCACCTTATCCCCATTATGTCGCTGTTATGTTAAAAAAACGAAATCGATATATACATTCAAATGGGATCATTAGTATAATTCCCTGCATTGGTTATAAGGCACAATGATCCCTATGGCTACATGTATTTTCTGAAAAGTATCAGTGTGTTTTCATCAGCAAATGTATCTTACTAACTACTTTGGGTCTCGTTTACATTTGGATAGAAATAACCTTTATGACACGTCTCTCAGATGTAGCAGTACAAACCCACTGTATCGCACACTAACAGGTGTTGTTTTCACAATCTCCCTGAAATGTTTTTTCAAAATAAGGCAAGTATGGGCTGCTATAGGTTCATAAAGTCAACCCCAGAATGTCAACAATGGCCGAATGTTGACATTGTAAATATTGATAAAAAATGTTGCCAGGCAATTTTTCACAATTATAGGGGTTAGGCTGTAGTGTGGGTTATGTTTAAGGTTAGGGATACTCCCCTTGTCGATGCAAAATGGCATAGTCGACATGCCAACTGTCAACATTATTTCAATATAGACATTGTGAAAGTCAACTTCCCATCCATGTCGACAATCAGAACATATTGACATTCTGGTGTCAACATGACGAATGTCAACATCATGAATGCATACTTACCTACTCTCCCAGTAGTTGCAGGAGTCTCCCGAATTTTCAGGTAGCCCACAGCACCCCTGGAAGAGTGTCCCAATCTCTTGCATCCCACCAACTTCCTAGTGAGTGGGCAGGATGGGGAGATAATTGGCAGGAATCGCGAGGAGTATGCATGAACGACAACATTTTGTACCACACCCACAAAAGCCAGATGACCAGCTCTATGAACATGACATATTCTGATACAGTCAGGTGCATAAATATTGGGACATTGACAGAATTTTCATATTTTGGCCTCTATTCACCACCACAATGGCTTTGAAATGAAACAAACAAGATGTGCTTTAACTGCAGACTTTCAGATTTAATTTGAGGGGTCAAAAGTAATGGGACTATCAACTCAAAAGCTATTTTATGGACAGGTGTGGGCTATTCCCTCGTTATTTCATTATCAATTAAGCAGATAAAAGGTCTGGAGTTGATTCTAGGTGTGACATTTCCATTTGGAATCAGTTGCTGTCGACTCTCAATATGAGATCCAAAGAGCTGTCACTATCGGTGAAGCAAGCCATCATTAGGCTGAAAAATCAAAACAAACCCATCAGAGAGATAGCAAAAACATTAGGTGTGGAAGTGTGTGGAACATTCTTAAAAAGAAAGAACGCACCGGAGAGCTCAGCAACACCAAAAGACCCGGAAGACCACGGAAAACAACTGTGGTGGATGCCGGAAGAATTATTTCCCTGGTGAAGAAAAACCCCTTCACAACAGTTGGCCAAATCAAGAACACTCTCCAGGAGGTAGGTGTAACAAAGTCAACAATCAAAAGAAGACTTCACAAGAGTGAATATAGAGGGTTCACCACAAGATGTAAACCATTGGTGAGCCTCAAAAACAGGAAGACCAGATTAGAGTTTGCTAAACAACATCTAAAAAAGCCATTACAGTTCTGGAACAACATCCAATGGACAGATGAGACAAAGATCAACTTGTACCAGAGTGATGGGAAGAGAAGAGTATGGAGAAGGAAAGGAACTGCTCATGATCCAAAACATACCACCTCATCAGTGAAGCATGGTGGTGGTAGTGTCATGGCGTGGGCATGTATGGCTGACAATGGAACTGGTTCCCTTGTATTTATTGATGATGTGACTGCTGACAAAAGCAGCAGAATGAATTCTGAAGTGTTTCGGGCAATATTATATGCTCATATTCAGTCAAATGCTTCAGAACTCATTGGACGGTGCTTCACAGTGCAGATGGACAATGACCTGAAGCATACTGCAAAAGCAACCAAAGAGTTTTTTAAGGATAAAAAGTGGAATGTTATGCAGTGGCCAAGTCAATCCCATGACCTGAATCCGATTGAGCATTCACTTCAATTGATGAAGACAAAACTGAAGGGAAAATGCCCCAAGAACAAGCAGGAACTGAAGACATTTGCAGTAGTTGCCTGGCAGAGCATCACCAGGGATGAAACCCAGCGTCTGGTGATGTCTATGCGTTCCAGACTTCAGGCTGTAATTGCCTGCAAAGGATTTGCAACAAAGTATTAAAAAGTGAAAGTTAGATTTAGGATTGTTTAGTTTGTCCCATTACTTTTGACCCCTTAAAAAGTTGGAGGCACACATAGAAACCGTTGTAATTCCTACACCGTTCACCTGATTTGGATGTAATTACCCTCAAATTAAATCTGAAAGTCTGCAGTGAAAGCACATCTTATTTGTTTCATTTCAAAGCCATTGTGGTTTTGAATAGAGGCCAAAATATGAAAATTCTGTCAATGTCTCAATATTTATGCACCTGACTGTATATACTAGTCAATATTGGCACCTATTTCAATTTTATTTTTGCGCTTTCTAGAACTGAAGATTTTCTGTTCAGTGGGGAACACTAGTTTTACTTTGTATGTAGCTCTCTGTACCTGCCTGCAGTCAGCTTCTATGATTATTCATATTAAAAATATCTTACATTTTAGGGTATGGGAGAAGTATATACTTATTTGTTATTATAACAAGGAGCCTTTTAAAACAGCCATTTATTATTGTAGTTTTGATCTAACCCTGTACTGAAAGCATCTATTTATACAACTTACTGTACACAGTCAAGCCTAAGTAAAAATTATCAGCACTTAGATAAATAGTAGGAAGAAAGAAAATGTGGTAAAAACATTTTATTATCCAGAATATTTCATACTTATAGCAAGCTAGAATTAGATCATGTATGCACTTCCATGTGTTCTTGGTTCGTCACTGACCCTTTAGATGGTGTTGATGAATAGGACAATGATTTTGCCTTCTCAACAAAGCAGTTGCAGTTTGGGCAATAATGGTATAAAGGACTTTGATAATGTAAAGATGGAGACATATTAATGGCAGATGCTGCAGCAATCATAGGCATTAATAACCACAGGTTACAAAATGGCAGCAAACTAGCCACATTGGCTTGGATGGTGCATATGTCTGGATGCATGGTAGGGAATGCTGGAATTCCCATTACATTATTGAATTGGTTATTTGGGATGTGTGACATCATATTATACACAGAGGTAGAAGATGAGTTGGTTGTAGATTCTAATCTGTGACTGTTACTATGAGTGTGACTTGGTGAGAGCGATCGCAATGGATGATTTAACTCAGCATTCTGACCCATTGTAATGTGTTCTGGTGGCCGTGCAGTTGTTGTAGATGATAATGATGATGATGCGTTGTAACCACTTATGATGCATGGTGGTTTACTTAAAACATAGCTGACTGGTTGACTGTCCAGGAACAGGCTTCTCTATGTTGTCTTTTGAGGTCACACTCTTTTCTCCAGTTTCAACAGGATATTTGTGTTCTCTCCCATCAAATCCAGTTCTGATGACGATATAACTGAAAGAGTACTTTTAATACCAACTCTTCTCTTCATTCTTCCTAATAAATTAGGATAATCCCTTCGAAAATGTGGATTTTGGTACAGCTGTAACTGAAACGCAAGGAAACAATTTTAGTTTGTACACATGCAGATTTGATTATCTCATAATAAATATATCATCAGAATACAAGGAACAATGCAGTTTATTATAACTACTAAATAACTTTTATATTTGTATTTGGGTATGGGATGGTAACTGCCCAAGGACACTGGGGTCTATGTACTAAGCCTTGGAAAGAAATGAAGCGGACGGAGATAAAGAACCAACCAATCAGCTCCTAACTGTCATTGTTCAAACACAGCCTGTAAAGTGACAGGAGCTGATTGGTTGGTACTTTATCTCCAACCACATTATCTAAGTCTTAGTACATAAATCTCGGTCCACTTTATCTCTCTCTATGGCTTAGTCCATAGACCCCACTGTTTCTTGTGCATTCTATTGAAATGTTAACATACAAAAAAAGTTGAATCTTCAATAAATAGAAGTACCTTTACTGTAACTCCATTAGTTCAACCTACAGTATAACCTTTGTAACCCCTGTAATTTGTCCCATGTGTGTCACGGTCCTGTCAGCCGACCCTTCAGATACGCCAATCAGAGAATCGTCGCCCGTGACTATAAACTGGGTAACTGCCACCAGCAGAAGGAATTGTTATGCTAAATCATAAGGCGGGCTTCTGCTTCCACCTGCACACACAATTATCAATACTTAGAAAAATAGGTAACGAGCCATTTGAAGCCTTGGGTCATAAAAACACAGTTCCAGAACTAGAATTAATGTTTTAATTCAAGAATATCTTCAAAGCTTAGTTACAAGAGTTACAAGATTATAATAATGGTAAAAAAAAGGAATCGCACAATTACTTGTAAGTACAGAAATAAAATAAAATGGAATAAACAAACTGCGTCACTTACAGTAAGTGGTTCTGGGATGAGGCAGTCCCACTATCAAACTGTGGATCATCTGTACCTTTCGATAGCCTCTCTCAGAATGAACGCTGAACTACCAGTGTATCACATATTTATGGCTGCTTTTCCAGCATCCCCCCCACACCACTCTCCCTGGGGTGATTTTAACTCTAGTCAGCTCAGAGTGTATGGTCCCTCTAGCTGGAGCTCCAGGGTCTCCTGGTCATTTGGGCAGGGGTTCTTTTATTATACCTTCACCCCTTTGTAAAGCTGAGAGGTTTGGGATCACAGACTTGTGTCAATAAACATACCCATGGACTTAGGTGGGGAATACACACCTTTCAAGACTATGTGTCTCTGGTACAAGCAATCCTTCTTCGATCTCTAACCCTATATAGAACACAGGCTCTTAAGGACTGGTTATCAAGGGCCAGATGTCATGTAATTTCCCTGGACATCTTTCTTACATGCTATAAACAATTTGACATAATTATTGCTGAGGCAGGAAAACATAACTTCCTAAACCTCTCTCACAACCTTTCTGTCCATCTTCAAAGGTTTGTCATTCCCTATACACAAATAACATTACATTTACAAGGGAAAGCCATGGGTTTGCTAACACAATATCATGTGCAGTTATGCCCATGCGGACGAAACTCTGCTTTTTCGCTACAATTTTCACAACATACTGATAAAAGAACAGATAGATAAACTGATGTAGGGGAATTTCACCTTGACATTTTCCCTAGTTAGTGTGGCATTATCATGTCAGTCAGTGTAAACTAGCCGTCTGCAACCTAGCTACGTAACATAACAGGTATTATCTAATAGTTACCTGTGCTGACATGTCAAGTGTGCCCCAGTGACTATCAGAAACAACTTATCTCTGATCTGGCACTTATTTTGGGATACACTGTTAGTCCTTACCCTCAACTAACTACCGAATGTGGTGATCGGTTTACAGTCACCTAGGCAGATACATGTTTTTCTATTAAAGAACTGCACCTGCTTCCATAACGGAAGACTATGAGCCGTATTCAGTTTGAGCCGAGCCGCGATACTTTTTCGCGGCCCGGACTTTTCGCCTACGTCGCCTGTTTTGCAAGCGGAAAAGTAACTCGCGCGTATCGCTGCATTCAATTTGAAAGTAGGTGAAAACTGAAACAGGCGGAAACTACTGTCAGATTTGAGGAAATCAGCCCGACACCCCCCAAAAGATGCATGGACATGGGGAATCACTATGGGTACCCCCGAATAGCCCTGCTGAAGGTATTTGGGTTTTTTAAATGGGCTCAATAGGTGCCGTTTTGCATTTTTCTGTAAGTCGTGAAGAATAGTATTTTGCAAGTGTTTTTGGTTAAAATAACTATTCCCAGCAAATTTGGGGTACTTGAAAATGGGGGTCAGCATATTTAAAAGTTGCTAAAGTGAAGTTGAAAAAAATCATGAAAAAAACACCTGCCGCAAGCACCTGCAATAAAAAAAACACTTGGGCTATACTTGGGGACCCCCCCAGAGTCAAGTTCGCTAGTTTTCAACTTTGTACCCCTACTTTTTTTTTTTGCCCCCTTTTTCAAAGTAATTTTTTGGGGTGTCCTTAAGTGTTTTTTTTTTTTTTTTAATTGACACAGTTTACCTTTAGGGGACTGTTTGAAGGCTGCAGGGGGGTTCCCGCAATGTTGCACCCCAAAACCCCAGTTCTGCACTTTTCTCCGCCTGCTATTCATAGGCGAAACTTTTTCGCCTGGTACATTGCATTGACTTTCGCCTAGGCGGCAAGTATTCCAAATTGAATACGGGGTAAAACCAAAACAGGCGAAAATGACGTCATCGGCGAAAAAGTATCGCGGATCCGGACTTTTCGCTCCAAATTGAATACGGGCCTATAAGACAATTACACAGCAGTAACACATAGGTTTTTAGGAAATACAGATACTATGCCCCAGACAAGAGGGTTCTCAGACAGGCTAAACTTTTATTAAAGGCTAGCTGATATCAGAGCCGTAACTATACTTTTTTGTGCCCTATGTGTCAAAGAGAGCATTGCCCCCCCTCCTCCATTTTTTAAATAGGGACAAAAGATAGTGCACCTGAAAAAGGGCCATGGCTTCATGGGAAGGGCCAGGGAAGAGATAGGGGAGGCCAGGAGATGCTGGGGATAAAAGAAGAGGAAGCTACAACCTCAACCATGGCACAGGTTGTGCTACCCTAGTTACAGCCCTGGCTGATATATTATTATTATTATCATTTATTTCTATGGCACCACAAATGTTCCGCAGTGCCTTACAAAGTACAAAAACAAATTGTAGACAAGCGACTTACAGAACAATAAAATACAATACAGGACCAGGACATGGATAATATATATTGCTACATTAGTGACCATAACACCCAGATAAGCAACAGAACATAAGCAACCAAGTGTTAGGTCTCCTAGTGGTGAGTAAGAAGTAGATGAAACTAAAGTAGGGAGAAGCACAAGAGGGTAGAGAGCCCTGCTCGTAAGAGCTTACGTTCTAAAAGGGAGGGGAAGACAAACAGGTTCAACACAGATGGGGGTAGATGGGGAGGAAGAAGCATGTAGCAGGGAGTTAGAATGATAGTTGGAAGGTTTTGATGAAGTAGTGGGTCTTGAGAGCCTGTTTGAAGGATTGCAAAGAGGTGGTGGGGAGAAGGAGAGAGTTCCAGAGGTGGGGAGCAGTGCAGGCAAAATCTTGGAGGCTGGAGTGAGAGGAAGTAATCAGTTGGCATGAAAGGCGGCATTCATTAGTTGAATGAAGAGAGCGGAGAGGAGAGTGAAGGGAGATGAGAGATGTGTATGGGGTAGATTGGGTGAGGGCTTTGTAAGCGAGCATGAGAACCTTAAATTGGGTTCTAAAAAGGAAGGGGAGCCAGTGGAGGGCTTGTAGGAGAGGGGAGGCAGATGTAGAGCGTTTGGAGAGGAAGATGAGCCGTGCAGCAGCATTAAGGATGGACTGGAGAGAAGAGAGATGGGATTTGGGGAGGCCAGATAGGAGGAGGTTACAGTAGTCCATTCTGGAGATGACCAGTGAGTGTATGAGGGTTTTTGTAGCATCCTGGGTGAGATAGGGTATGATCTTAGAAATATTTTTGAGATGGAAACGACAGGACTGTGAGAGGTTCTGGATATGTGGTTTGAAGGAGAGGGATGAGTCCAGGATAGCTCCAAGACAGCGCACCTTGGGACTAGAAGAGATACTTATTCCATAAACTGATAAAAAAATAGTGGGAGGTGAGGTTATGTGGGAGGGTGGGAAAACGATCAGCTCTGTCTTAGCCATATTAAGTTTAAGAAATTGCTGGGACATCCAGGAAGAGATAGCAGAGAGACAGTTGGAGATACGAGTCAGAAGAGAGGGGGAGAGATCAGGGGAGGAAAGGTAGATTTGAGTATCATCAGCATAGAGATGATAATGGAGGTCAAAAGAGCTGATGAGTTCACCTAGAGAGGAAGTGTAGAGGGAGAATAGGAGAGGTCCAAGAACAGAACCTTGGGGAACACCTACTGTAAGAGGCTGTGGGGGGGGAGAGGAGTCATGAGAGGAAATGGAGAAAGATCGGTCAGAGAGGTAGGATGACAGCCAGGAGAGGGCAGTGTCACGTAGACCAAGGGAGTGAAGGATATTCAGCAGGAGAGGGTGATCCACAGTGTCAAAAGCAGCAGAGAGATCAAGGAGAATGAGAAGAGAGTAGTGGCCCTTTGATTTGGCAGCAAGGAGGTTGTTGCTGACTTTTGTGAGGGAAGTTTCAGTGGAGTGGAGAGAACGGAAGCCAGACTGAAAAGGGTCAAGGAGGGAGTGGGAGGAAAGAAGAGCGGTAAGGCGTTTTGTAGACAATCCGCTCAAGGAGTTTGGAGGCAAAAGGGAGGAGAGAGATGTGTCGGTAGTTAGAAAGAAGGTTAGGATCAAGGGTAGTTTTTTAAGAATGGGGGAGACAAGGGCATGCTTGAATGCAGAAGGAACAGTGCCTGATGACGGAGAGGTTAATGAGGTGGGCAAGATGGGAACAGGCAGAAGTAGAGGGGAAGCGGAGGAGGTGGGAGGGGATAGGATCAAGGGGGGAGGTGGAAGGGGGGGGACCAGATGAGGGCCATGACTTCCTCTCCAGATACATGGGAGAAGGATGTTAGAGTTGGTAAAGTTGATGGGGAGGGGTTATCTGGGAAAGGAGGAGGAGGAGAGCTGGGGGACTGGTTGGATATGATGTCCTGACATATGGAATCAATTTTAGATGTAAAGTAGGTAGCAAAGTCCAGGCCGGAGAGCAAGGAGGGGAGACGAGGAGGGGGTGGGCAAAGGAGGGAGTTAAAAGTGGTGAAGAGACACTGGGGATTAGAGGACTGAGAGGAGATGAGGATCTTGAAATATGACTGTTATGAGAGGGAGAGAGCAGTACTATAGGACGAGAGCATACATTTGAAATGGAGAAAATCTGCCTTAGAGTGTGATCTTCTCCACTGTCGCTTGGCAGTTCGTGAACACTTTTGCAGGTATCTGGTGCATTTGGAATGCCAGGGTTGAGGAGTAGATCTGCGAGTGTGAGTAGTGATCGCCGTAGCAACAGAGTCCAGAGCAGAAGTAAGGGAGGTGTTGTATAGGGAAGCGGCTTGGTTAGGGCAGGAAAGAGTGAGGATAGGGGAGAGAAGCAGGGAAGAAAATAAAACTGTCGATAGCGTCAATGTTATGCTTAATGATGGTGGCTTTTGGAGGTAGAGGAGGGGAAGGAGAGAGGGACAGGTTAAAAGAGAGAAGGTGATGGACAGAAAGTGGGAAAGGGGAATTGGAGTGATCAGAAATATCACATCGGTGAGTGAAGACCAGATCAAGCAAATGGCCACTGACATGGGAGGGTGAGGAGGTCCATTGGGAGAGACCAAGTGAAGATGTGAGGAGTTTGGAGGCAGAGGATTCTGTGGGGATATCAATTGGAATATTGAAGTCACCTAGGTTAATGGAGGGAAGGTCTGAGGAGAGAAAGTGAGGGAGCCAGGAGGCAAAGTTGTCAAGGAACTTGGAGGGAGGGCCAGGGGGACAGTAAATGACAGCTACTCAGAGGTGTACTGGGTGGAAGAGGCGTAAAGCATGGACTTCAAATGTAGAAATGTAAGGGATGGTTCAGAGGGAATGGTTTGGTATGAGTAACCAGGGGATAGAAGGACCCCAGCACCACCACCATGGCGACCCCCAGGTCGTGGGGTGTGGGAAAAGGTGAGGCCCCCAGAGGAGAGAGCTGCAGAAGAAGTGGTGTCAGAGGGTAAAATCTAGGTTTCAGTAATGGCTAGGAGATTCAGGGAGTTGGAGATGAAAAGGTCATGTGTTGGGACTAGTTTATTACAGACTGACCTGGCATTCCAGAGTGCACAGGATAGAGAGACAAAGTTTGTTGTAGAGATTTGAATGAGATTATCAGGGTTGCTGTAGCGTGGAGGTAAGATTGATTTGGGGGACTGAGCTGAATAGAGTGTAGTGATGGTGCAGTCTCCAGTGCTAGAAGGGGAGCCAGTAGAAGGTGGGCAGGAAGGGAGATTAATGATATGTGGATGGATGTGGGGTGAAGTGACATGATGAGGGGGGTGGGAGGAGGGATTAGCAGTGAGGTAGAAGGATCCCGGTGGAGTAATGGGAGAAGATGGGGAGGAAGGTAAATAGAGGAGAGGAGATGAGGGGAAGAGGAAATGGAAGATACAACGGGGAAAGGATAAAGGTGAAAGCAAAGGGCAGAACAAAAAATTAGGTAGACACTGCTGGAAGGTGGGAGTTGAAGAAAACATGGTAATGCTAAGGATGATGTAAATATGGGAAGAAAAAGTTGAAAGTAGGAATGAAGAAAGAATGTAAGAGTGCAGAATTCCAGAAATACAAGTAAGCGTACAGTGTGGGAGAAATGTGTCAGTAAAACAAAAGTTTATTATTGAGTATAATAAAAGTGGAGATTTGGTGGGAGCAGAAATTAAATAAAATAGACAGTGTTAGGAGCTAGATGATTTAAGACTGAGAAAATGAGCTAAGGTAAAAGTACATTATTATAGAGGTAAAGTGACATTAACACAGATATGTATGCATTAGGATTATATGTAAAGCACAGAGCCAGCAGAAATAGTAGCAAGGGAAGCACCAGGTTTATGTAGCCACCAGACAGGGTGTTCAGTGATAAAAGTCCTGGTTATGTAGTCCACAGGATCTAGTAGTATAGAGACTGAACTCACAATAGTTTGTTCCACTTTGTCCAAGTAATGTTTTGGTTGTTGTTTGATTGTAGTTTGGTGGGTTTCCTTCTGTTTAACAATGATATAACGCCAATAATCGATTTAAAATGTAATTGGCACTTTTAAATCGGGCACTTCTAAGATAGAGCACTCCAGCCAAAGGCTATACAGCCTTCTAATGAACCTTACATAGTAATCAGTGGCTTCACATGCCAGGCCTACTAACTACCCCCAAAACACTCCCACTGATAATGCTTGCAATAAATTAACTTAAACAAACAAATAGCACATATCATTAAGCTAACATCTGGGTCTATATGTCTAGAAGCTAACAAAGAAAAGAAAAAAAAACTATATTCAAAACCATCAGCTACAGATAGTATGCAGTGAAAAACTACTTAATTTAACATTACTTCTAGGTTAATTGTTCAAAGCAGTAGTCAAATACCTATTACAGCTGAGGCAGGGACATACAATTACAATGCAGCAAGAATATGCTGTGAGCAGTAGTCAAATACCTATTACAGCTGAGGCAGGGACATACAATTACAATGCAGCAAGAATGTGCTGGGAGCAGTAGTCAAATACCTGCAGGTATTTCAGCCAGGTAGACCTTAGATATTTCCAGTTTCCATCTCACCACTCAAGTAACACATTCATCTTTCACCTCCATAATAATGCATCCCCTCCTTCACTGCTATAGTAAGACATTACCCTCCCTCACCTGTGTACTGAAACATTCCACTCCTTCACCTCTGTAGCTATACATTTCCCTCCCTCGCTCGTGTTGTAACACATTCAACATTCCCCTTCCTCACCTGTGTAGAAATACAATCCCTCACTCACACATGTAGTAACACATTACCCTCACTCCCTTCTGTAGTAACTTATTCCCCTCCCTCACCCCTGTAGTAACACATTCCCCTCCCTCACCTCCCTCCACATTCCCATCTCACTGCTGTTGTAACACATTTTCCTCTCTCACCTCTCTAGTAGCACATTCCCTTCTCTCACTATTCAATTAGGGGAGCCACACCAACTGCCAGTGATGTTTGGCAGCACTTGGGGTGACAGTTGGTGTTTGAATACTACTGCCACAATGAGTCAGTCAGGACATTGCACAGGGGAAGGAAACATTTTAGCCCTTTCACACCCTTAGTCGAATTTCAAAAAATCTCTGCTTATTGCGTACCTATGGCATGGACATAGACATTGGTATTCACATAACAGACCAAAGTAAGGGAGGAATGCATTTAAAAAAAAAACAGGAAAAAGATACATTTTCATTAAGGCCAAAAGGGGCCACACAGTTCATTTGATGGATCAATCTGGCCTCCAGCTGCAAGAGTGCATTTTTTTCCTATCGCCTCCTCTAGGAGATGCTGGCACATGATCCACTATTTTGTAGCATAGTGTGGCTAGAATGTTTATTTTCACTAAAGTGGCAGGCCACAGGTTGAGCGTATTCCCTGCCACTCAACACAAGTCTAATGCCGCGTATCCACTAGGCGATTAAAATGAGCAATTGAATGATAATGACATCGTTATCGTTCAATCGCTCATTAATCGTTCACAAATCAGGTATAAAAATGTCTAAAATTATTTGGAATGGTAAGAGAGCGAGAATTGGGCTTGTAAAACTCCAGCAACACAGATCTAATGGTGGCATTAATCTACCCAACATTAGTGCATATAGTCATGCTGCTCACCTACGTTACTTGAGAGACTAGATGCACAATAAAAATCAATACATGAAAACTATGTTGGAAATGGCTTTCCTAGATAACATTGGTATTATTCCCTTTTTACATTTAGATGATGATGAGATACCTGTGTCAATTCGAACTACAGATTTGCCCAGCTATTTTGTTGCTCCTGGCATGGCGTGAGTCGCGCCATGGACTTGTGGCGTGGCGTGCAGGCCTCTTGAGTCGCACCATGGATTTGTGGCATACCGTGGTATTCTTCAACGAAGGATATGCTACGGCATGTAATACAGTGCTTAACCGCTGGGTGGCAAGTGCTCCACTGTTGTAATTACATGTAATACAGTGCTTAACCGCTGGGTGGCGAGTGCTCCACGTTTGTAATTTGTACTGAATGCCTTGTACTGAATGCCATACTGTTAAACTTACAGTAAATTGGATGGATATCACATTGAAAGCATTTGCATGTTCGCACAACCATTATTTTTAATGTCACATAATGTACATACAGTACAGTACTGTACCGTACAGTACAGTAAGATCTTATAACAGGATGCAAATCACTGCACATACAGTATTGTACATACGGTGCAGTAACTGTACAGTAGAGAAGTTGCCCGAGTTGTTATCACGGTATAACCGATACTGTAGATTAATGAGATGCACGCACAGCTTTCACTGAGATGAGATGAATTACAGTATGACATTTTTTTTTTTATTAAAAACAGCAGCGGGAGGAGTGCACAAGGATGAGGCCGCTCTGTACGGTTCACTGTAACTGTCGTGTGGGCTAGTGGTTAGGTGATCACTTTGGAAGAATTATGGTTCCGGGTTCGATCACTGGAAAAGAATATACCGTACCGTATACTGTATATTTTTTTTATTGGCACTGTCTGCTCTGGACACTATAGTGAAACTACTTTAGTAATGTTGTACTGTAATACTGTAGTGTTGTTGTTTAAAAGGCTACTTAAAAGTAAGACATTACAAACTGATTGTGTGTTTAAATAGTGCAAAACTTTCGTCAATGTCTGCACTGTGGTGGCTGTCTGCTTCGAGGGGTTGCAATGGGATTTCATGTGCATGCCCAGTGGAGGGGTTACAATGGGATCTGTAGTGCCAAGAGAGGGCTCTGTATATCAAACTGTGCGCCTAAACCGCAAAACGCAAACATGCAACAACGTAGATGTGGTCTCAGCCTTACACACTATAGCGACGTCTCTTGGACTGTGTCTGAGAGTGGTTTCTGTCTGTGGAGAGCTCTCTGTGTTCAAAGCTGACTGTGCGTTTGAAGCACAAAATAGCATTTCATCGCAAACTTGTGACAATGGTGATGCTGTTCCAACCTTGCACACTATAGTGATTTCTCATGTCCAGTAAGTACGGTAGTAGTGGGATCTGTATGAGAGAGAGCTCTCTGTATTACACGGTTGGAGCTATGGTGGCTGTCAGCCATCTGCGATGGATTAGAAATGGAGGGGGTACAATGGGATCTGTGGCGCCAAGCCATACGCCATGTAGCGCTATGCCATGGCATATGGAAGATCATCACTGAGCATGCGCATTTGGCTGTATTACTGCAGTCAGTATGCTGTTGAATTTCCATCTAAGGCGGGCGCATGCCGAGTAGGAGGGTTGCGATGGCATTTCTGGCGCATGCCCAGTGGGCCGAGAGTCATACACAGTGCATCAGGTCCCTTCCCCCAAATCAAGCAAGAGCCTCTCATTACCATAATAAAGGATGCTTTGTTAATCCATTTAGTGTAAGCAGTCAGCTCTGCCCTAGTGTCCTGAAAAATGCTTACACACTATAGCGCCGTCTCTTGGACTGTGTCTGAGAGTGGTTTCTGTCTGTGAGAGAGCTCTCTGTGTTCAAAGCTGACTGTGCATTTGAAGCGCAAAATAGCGTTGCATCGTAAACTTGTGACAATGGTGATGCTGTTCCAACCTGAATGTTACACAATAGTGATTTCATGACTTCAGAAACTTTTCAATCCCGTGATGCCCACACTACTTTGCCACTACGGTTATGACTACATTACAGTGCACCACAGACGCCTGCCGTAACGAGTGAATTAGTGTCGTCGTGCGCCATATGTTATGCGTCGTGCGATGTACGACATGCGTCACTGGCTATTGAAAATGGCTGCGAATAGGGCGAGAAGATTTTCGTCCGGCAAGCTCTTTGTCTTGGTGAAGTGGCGGGACGTAGCCTTCACCACAAACCAAGACAAAGAGCTTGCCTATCGAAGTGCAAGCAGAGAAATATACATGCACTACGGCCTGCACCGCAACATGAGGTCACTCCAGCGCAGGTGGTAGGACCTGTTGAGGAGGGACAGGCCTCGCCTAGTGCACACCAGGAGGCGTATAAGGTGCAGCAAGTACAGTATTGCTGTATAATCACATGAATTACAGTATACTGTACAATAACAAATACAGTATAATGCACGACTCTGACATACTCTACATTACTGTACACTGCACTGCAGGGTGTTGGATACTACAGTATCTGACGATGACTGACAGTTGTTACCACACACTGACATGACTGGCAGACATTTGATTGACAGGCTGATTAAATCTACAGTACTGTACTGTAAATGGACTAAAGGGTGACACACTATTGGTCGACACTTTTTTACACAGGCAGTGTGTAAAACGGAGATCCCACTTTCACTGTGTGTGAATCATGACCCGCTACTGTATGATCTTCCATACTGTATGCCATGGCATAGCGCTACAAGGGTATGGCTATGGCGCAGCACCACTGGCAATGCATTGCAACCCCGCCACTGGCCACGCGCCAGAGATCCTATTTGTACCGTAACCCCTCAGAACTGGCTATAAGTCACCACAGCGCCAACTGTGCAGACATTGACGCAATTTTGCGGTTTAAACGCAGAGTCAGTTTGTAATGCAGAGACCTCTCTCAAACAGAGTCAACTATCAGTTACTGAACTCATTAAATCACTAAAGTTTCCAAGTCTGGGACAGCATCGACATTGACGCAAGTTTGCGCTCTAGAGCACAGTCAGTTTGTAATACAGAGACTTCCCTCCCAAACAAAGCCCACTACTGTAGCACTTTCTGAAGTCATGAAATGAGTATTGTGTATACTGTAAGTCTCGGACAGTGCAGAATGGCACAAGTGTGAAAATTCAACAGTACTGTAGCAATACAGACAACTGGGCATGCGCCATAGCATAGCGCTACTTGGTTTATGGCTTGGCTCCACTGGGCATGCGGCACACATTCCATTGTCATTGTAACCCCTCCACTGGGAATGCGCTGACATTGATGCAATTTTGCAGTTTAAACGCAGAGTCAGTTTGTAATACAGAGCCCACTCTCTTTAACAGAGCCCACTACCAGTTGATGGTCATAAAAAATCACTATAATGTCCAAGTCTGGGTCAGCGCCGGCATTGACGCAAGTTTGCGTTCTAAGGTACAGTGTTGTATGTACAGTAATAAAAATCCAAATTTTGCTGTTTGACTCCCGAAGCACTGGGCATGCACTCCACATGTACTGTATTGAATACTGAATATTTTAAGTGAAGATTTTAAAAATAATTAAAAAAAACATATTTTCAAGGTCTCGAACCCACGGAACAAGAAGAGGGGAGAAGCAGTGAGACTAGGTATAAGACCGCTAGGCCACACGCTTCACCCATTACTAGAGTTCTGTAGTTTGTAAAGTAATGAAACCACTACAATGTCTAATCTGGGACAGTGCCGACAGTATTTACATTTGCGCAAGTATGATTTCAACCGCACAGTCAGTGGGTAATACAGAGCTTAATGATTACAAACTTTATTAGACATTCTTCTACCGCTTTATTATACCGTACATTCCTGATTCCATGTGGAAAACGCTGTAATACTGTATAGTGTACCGAATCACCGCTTCTGTCAACCAATAATCGGGCGGTGATACAGAACATACCGTACGGTACATTGGAAATCACACGCATGCGCTATGTAGTTTAGGAAAAGTGACATCTGGTGGGCAAAAAGTTGTATTACACGTAATGACTTTTTTCATTACTAAACTTTCTTTGTGGCGCGACTCATGGCGTGGTGTATGGCGCGGCGTGAGAGATAACACTGTGATGCCACATGATAGCTGGGCACATCTGTAATCCCTTATTGATGTCCACTCGAAGAACATGGCATATATTACACCACAAACACTCACTAAACCCATATGTAGCCCTACATCTCCCACTCGTACGCAATCCAAATTTTCTAAATTTGTAAGACAACATTTTACCTTATGGCACAGACAGGGACTTGCTACAATCCGACAATTTATAAATTGCAATTCAAAGAAACCGCTGACGTTTGTGCAAGCGGTAGAAAAATATCCAATACTTGGCTCTAATCCTTTGGCGTAACTACAGGCCGAACATTATGTAGCCAATCTTTCTAGAAAACTCTCCAGATGACTATAATAACCGACTAGATGATTTATTGCTGGGAGAAAATCCCCAATATAAGGCCATTTCAAAACAATACTCATTCCTACACACTCCTATACGATACGATAATCAGAAAGTTGGTCTGGCACAATGAAGGGATTATTTTCCATATCTAACTACAGAAAAATTGCTGCAATCATTTGAACTATCTGTCAAACTGGTACCAGCAACATCATATACAGAACTCTTCTTGAATATACTACATAGAACATATGTGTCTCCCCATCGCATATGACATGTTATGGGACTGTTAGAAGATTCTGCATGTCTTCGATGAGGTGCACAGGGGGCTGAATTAATGCACTGTCTATGGGGATGCCCAATAATATGGAGGTTTTGGACCCTTATAGGGAATTATGTTAATAGACATTTAGTGAATTGTTTACCCCTAACACCTGAATGGGCAATATTCGGTATTACACCTACAGGTACTAGAATGGCACAGGGGTTAGAAAATTACTAATAGTTAAATCGGCAGTGGCAAAAAAGTGTATTTTGCAAGTATGGCTACAACCCACAGCTGCTACACTCACCTTATTTTTGGAAAAACTTTTCAGTATTTTCCGGATGGAATGGCTGGAAGCCTCACTACAGAAGAAAAGATTCACCGAGAAGTTTTTTGAAACTTGGGAAAGCTATATAGACACATTGTCTTAGCCACTCAAAGACCAGATATGGAAATGTTTAAGATACACTTTGGTATGAGACTTGTGTTTGTGAGCAAGATCGGGGGGATCTCCCTTAACCCTATCTAGTTTGGGTTTGGGAACTGATGTTGCGGACCCGGGCTCACCCTATCCTATTTTATTTTTATCTTCTTTGTATTCTTTTTATGGATTTATCATTCTGTAATGTGTTGGCAATTTAATATGTTTGAATAGTGGACAATGATTAGTTTTCTGTAAAATACTATACTCACAAATGAATGTTCAGATTTCCGATTTTATGTCATATGTCTGTTATGCTTCAATAATGAAAAATTTTGTTGGAAAAAAAATGTCTAAAAAAACCAGTTATGCGCGCTCCCGCTGATCGTTTTCACCATCATAACGACATATTGGGCATGTTCAGGGATGTAGGCACTGCACATTATGAGGAAGGACTGTACGATTACAATGTTGTAATCGTACTGTCGTTCCACTATCTGCTAGTGGATACACATTTTTATTGCAGAGCGGTGTTGGGCCATTCTCTCACGGAATTGGCAAATCATTTTCACAATATACATAAAGCCACACAGGCATCTAATAGCATATATGACGAATGTGCTCGTACGTAAGTATGTGCTTGACTGGAATTCTTCATCCTGAAGATGGATGTGCAATGTAGCTACCTACTTCCATATACCGGCAAGTCATGCACCCCAAACACCTGTAACATCCCGGGTTTTTTAGTTAAAAAGTTGGCAGATGTACAGTAGTTGTCATATGGAACCCTGTAACATCATTCATTGCCAATCAAGCATTTAAATTGGGACCTCTATGATACCCCTGCATCACTTTAGAATCTTAAAAGATTTTTAGATTGGGGTCAGTAGTGATCAATGGCCAATGTTTTTTGATGGTTGAACTGATTCTCTGACTTTCTGATGAAAAAGTATTAAAAAACTCATATTATTTTGAGGATCGTGCCAGATTTATGGGAAACCCATAGGCTCTCTTCTCTCGATATAGTCATGGCTTTATTCTTAGCTTTACAAAGGTCTTTCAATAAATAACCCCTCTGATTAAATTTATTGAGCATAATTTCTGTCTGTTGGCTTCCACATCGCTACTGACAATGTGTCTTATTCTTAGAAACTGAGAAAATGGAAGTCCCTTCTTCAAAGCAATGGGATGATGGCTAGCAGCGTGAAGTAATGTATTTTTATCTGTAGATTTGGAGTTAAGGTTAGTTTCCAATATTGTCCCATTCCAGCTGATCTCCACATCCAAAAAATTAATCAGGCTCAAATTATATTCAAAACTAAATTTAATAGTGTGGTGGAGTTTAACTGATTCGATGGCAGTCGTAAATTCTGCTGCTGTATCAGACCAAATGACGAAGATATCGTCAATATAACAAATAAAAAAATTCCATATGTGTAGAAAACTGGAATTTCAAAGAATTAATAGTGTTTAAATTTTGAACATATTAAAAAATATTGGGTAAGGAGGGAGATGCTTTAGATACCATGCTGCATCCCAGTAATTGAAGGAAGAACTTCCCGTCAAAGTAGAAATCATTTCTACTCAGGGATAATTTCAGTAATTTCAAAAACAATGGAACATTAGGTCCTGAATAGTTGTCATTAGAGGATAGATATTCCAACATGGCAGAGAGACCTACTTGGTGGGGAATGCTAGTCTAGAGATTAGCCACGTCTATGGTACACAATAAAAGAGAAGATGGTAGATGTTCCAGTTGTTGTAATGAGGGTTCTGTCTGAATCAAAAGCTGTAAATAAAAGTCCAATCTTGGCCAAGAGGTATTACTGTACGTTTTTAATGGGTGGTGGTATTGTCACCATAATAACCAGTAACAAGTTTATATCTACTCACCCATGTGCCAAACGAGAACTGATGTCTGGTGGAGATGTGGGTGTGTAATAAAGTTACTATTTCCATATAGCTACACGTTGTGCAGCCCAGACATTTGTAGCACCCAGGTTTTTTACTTAAAAATTTAGTGGTTGAGGTTTTATCATATCCAGTAATGTCATTGTTAACTAATTTGTCATTTACTGTAAATTTCTTACTTTCTTAGTTATGGCTTTCCTTATATTACTCCTTCCAGGCATATCCAAATTGTGCCGGTGTAATGTTTTTTTCAATAATAACTTTTTTCATGTCTGGTACCTGTTGTTGGGAGATATCAGTTTTCTTTGCTTTACATTGTTTCCCTTTTTTTTCCTTTTTCCCTTTTTATAGTCATTAACATCTATTATCTGCCCTTTAGCTTATTTGTCTATTATTATGTGGTGTTCTGTCATGTGAAGCTTTTGTAATTGCATTGGTGTTTTTAATGATGTAGGGCAGAGGTTCTCAAACTCTGTCCTCAAGGCTCCACAACAGTTAAGATTTTAGAGAGGTCCATGGTTGAGCACAGGTGACTTAGGGCCTGATTCAGACCCACTCGCGAGCGGCTGTCCGCTCGCAAGTGGGTCGATGGTGTGCACTGAGCATGCGCACGACGGAGGGAGCTCCGTCGTGCGCATGCGCCAGACGCGACGAGCAAAGGACTTTCCTTCGCTCGTTGTGTCTGATCAAAGGGGGCGTGCTGTCGATGTTGATTGACAGCACGCCCCCTTTGGTGGGCATGCCAGGGGCGTGCCTCCCAGACGGGGGCGTTCCCAAGGGAACGCCTACCGTCAGAAGCCGGCCCACTGACATCACTAGTGATGTCAGTGGGAGTGATTTTGGCTCTGATAGAGCCAAAATCACTCCAGGGCTTGTGGTCGAAAACCCCGACCACAGGCTTCTGGTCGCACTGGCGATGGTCACGATGATCAAGACCATCGCGGCCATCATCCTGCACGCTCGTATGTGCTGTGGGTGGTGACCCACAGCTATATGAGCGTCCAGGAGGACGCTCCATTTTTATGGAGGACGGCCCTCATTCAGAGCGAGCGCTCTGCTCAGAGCGTCCGGCTCTGAATGAGGGCCTTAATTAGTACCTCGGTCAATTTGATTTAACCACCTGTGCTCAACCATGGATATCTCTAAAACCTGAACTGTCGGTGAGCCTTTAGGACCGCTTTTGGGAACCTCTGGTGTAGGGTATTTGACACTATGGCAACCAGACATTGAGAGGTGTGTGTGTGAGGAACGTCTGTCTGCAGGAACGCGACACTGTGATGTCATCTCAACTTAACATCAGTGGCCATTTGGCACATGGGTTAATAGATATAAACTTGTTTTTGTACTACTGTTTGTGGTCCCTGAGGAAAATCTCTGGTTGGAGATTGGAACGTCGGAATAAATATGACCTGTTGGTTACATAAATAAGCTTGGAAGTCCTTCAAGTGCCACTTGCATTAATCTACTATATATGGGTACACTGTGGTCTACCGGGAGAAGGCACCCGGGAAAGTATTGTATGCTCACTTACCTATAGTTGGAGTGCTGGTCATTATCTGGAATATGTACTAGCTTAAGTACTCTGTATTTCCCGGGTTTAAATATTCAAGTTTTTAAGTTTTATTATGTGATGTTGTAGAAATCCATCCAGTGGAAGGCCCAGAACAGGCTCCCTGGGTCAAAGTGCTGCCCAGTGCACTCCGCCATGAGGTCTGACTTGGACCCCAACCACTCCATTAGGCATCCCAGACCAATTTCCACCCCTCTGTGAAGTTTTCATCTAAATCCATCCAGTGGTAGGCCCAGAACAGGTTCCCCGGGTCAAAGTTCTGCCCAGCATCCTTGGGTCAAAGTTCTCTCCTTCGTACACCAATGCAAGGTCCAACCGGGACCTCAACCCCTTAGTATGTCTTCTGGGATCCAATGTTACCACTCTATGAAGTTTCCGTCCAAATCCATCTAGTGGAAGGCTCAGAATAGGCTCCCCGGGTCAAAGTTCTGCCCAGTATACACCAATGGGAGGTCCGACCAGGAGCCTAAACCCCCTATAACCTGGCCAGGATCCAACTGGACAACCTCTCGTTGGTTTCATCCCAATCTGTGCAGGCGTATCAGAATGTGCAACCGGACAGACAAACAAATTTTATATATAAGATCTTTAAGAATTTTATGTATAAGATATATACAGTATGTGTGTGTATAAATATATATATATATATATATATATATATATATTCCGATACCACACAAAAGAACGTGGAATGAGGGAATAAGGGCACTCACCAAAACAGAAGGTCAACTTATTTAATTGAGGCAGCAGGTTAATAGTTCACAGTTGCTACATATGTGGAATTACCGTCGTTTCGGTCCAAACAAGGACCATTTTCAAGGTACTGCAATCCAGAGGTCATAATACAGCATGGGTCCAAATAGGTCACAAATACCAAAAACCAACTGAGCACATTGTATAGTACTAGACCTTCTGTTTTGGTGAGTGCCCTCATTCCACGTTCTTTTGTGTGTGGTATTGGAATATATGATTGATCTGGCCTTTTGACCTGAGGAGGAGCACCCCTGATACATTATTTGCCCTGTATGATGATATGAGTGCAGATATGAACTGTTCATATATATATATATATATATATATATATATATATATAAAATTCATATATAACTCAGCCACCTCCTTCACAGTAAATTATTGCAGTCCTGTCTGCCTACTCATCACCAAGGAGAGCAGGCAACTAGTATAGGTATACATTAGTAGAGCTATGGTATTTTATTAATAAATAAATTGGAATGTTTGTTGGTTACAGTGGGAATCCTATAGGGAAAAAAAAATCACATTTCAGATTTCTTTTAATTAATAGATTTGTGCTTTACACATTGTGTTCATATATTCATATTTTGACTGGAACAGTCATGCTTGTGACAATAATTAGAAAATGAAGCATAAGCAGACAATATCAAATTTACAAACACGAACCAGTATTCACCAACAGGTATTTCTAATACAAACTATGTATACAGCACAGAATGTGAAAGGTGGCACACTTTTATCTCATAATAAAATGAGAGGTTCGGTCTTTGAGAAGTGAAGTCAGAGGATGTCTATTTAGAGTAGGTCGTAAGATCTTCCATGATCATATAAAGATCAACCCTCCAGAACCCTGAGAGATAGGGGGCCGAACGGGGGTGTCACAACCCTGTCTAGTTTTCACCTTTTGCCTGTTGACTTACCACTGCCAACTGTCTCCATGGATCTATATGTGTAGTTTTCCTGGAGGACCTGCTCTGATCATGCTGGCTGCAGCACTTCTCTGTATGCATTCCCTTCCACACTGATTGTTTACCTGGGCTCTCCTCTGTCTGTGAGCATTGCTAGTCTTGATTGGAATCGCAGGTGTGGTTCTGATTCTCAGTGCTGCAGAGATGAGTACTCCCTCTGCATGTTGTGCCTTCCACCACTCTGAATGCTACTACCAGACCACCTGTCCATATCCACCAATTGCAGCCAGACCCAGGGTATATATATCCTCCCCTGATAGCATTCTGGGCCTGAACATCTCATTACTTCCCGTGGTGTATGGTTCGTGCTTGCTTTTGTGTACAAGTGTATCCCTGTCTCCTGCTGACAGCAACCCCTGGTGCATCCAGAAAACCTGCTACAGCAATACCTGGCAATCCAGAAAACCACCTACAGAAATACCTGGCAATCCAGAAAACCTGCTACAGTAATACCTGGCAATCCAGACGTCCTGCTACAGCAATACCTGGCAATTCAGTAATCCTGCTAGTTTCCAGGCCAGTGCAACTCCTGTCTTTTCAGCATCAGCTATAAGTGAGTTCCTGTGCTCCTGACCTTAGTCCTGTGCTCTGCTGCTAGCCCTACTCCTGGTTGGTCCCTGGCATCCTGCAAACCTGCATCGTGTTGCCCTGATTTGCTTCCTGCTGTGGATCAACTCCTGCTCCTTCTACCTACCCACCCTCCCTGAACCTAAAATCCCAGACCTACCAATTCCTTCCTAAACCTGTTATTCCCAATTACCCAATCCAGCCTTCACCTGAGTTCCAGCCTTTGTCAAAGCATTTCCGGATTACCCTGTTTAGCCCTCGTCTTAGCATTACCTGATTTCCCTTTAGCCATGGTCACGTTATTCCAGTCCAGAGTCAAGTTCCAAGTTCATCAGTTCAATCCACGTTATTCCAGTCCAGAGTCAAGTTCCAAGTTCACCAGTTCAAATCCACGTTACTCCTGTCCGGAGTCAAGTTCCAAGTTCACCAGTTCTCTTCCTGCTGGTTCCAGTCCGGTTCCTCCAAGTTCCCTACTGGTTCTAAGTTCCTGTCATTTATCATCAAAGGCAGTTCTCACTGCCACATAAATCTTGCAATAGAGCTATCTACGTCATCTGTGGTTCTAGGCATGCCGGTCTCCGTTGAATCCCGCTCATCACCTGAGACAGATAACTCACAGACACCAATCGTGACAGGGGAATCTAGAAAATATAGAATAATCGCTCTCGCCGCATTTAAGAGATGAGAGACCAGTGATTTCTTAAATTGGGATACGATCATATCCATAAGACTGAGCAGCCAAAGTTCAGGTGTGTCAAGAAGCAGGAGTCCAGTGATCATCTCTGAGACTCTCAGAAGCCGGCCAGTTCTGGGCAGTGCCACCAAATATGAAGCGGAGTGCCTGGCGCCTGACCACATTTCCAGCAGAAATCAGAGAGACCGAAACATCATATGGAGATGGACAGGGCACTGATACCACCATGACAGACTATTATCAATTAGAATGGCTGGATTGTTCACAATAAACAACACTCTGAGGGTTAGCTTTACCTTCTTTTTTCATGAAAAATAGGTTGAATTAAACAAGCACTCCAAAGTATCCCCCAACCTGTAGTTCCATAGTTGCTGCTGCTACTTCTCTAGTATTACTATACTACAGAGGCAGCAGGCATTGAATATTTCCAATACAGACAAGAATGCATTACATTCAATAAGTGAGCATCGTAATACTGCTTACCTTACTAAATGCTTCTGCGGTTTTCTCTTCAGCTAGGAACTCAGTGAGTGAGGCAGATCTTTGAAAATCACAACGAATTTTGATGAGCCCATAAAGATTTACCTGCTTAATGAAACTTTTCATACAGTCAGTTTCGAAAATTCTGAAAGGATCTCTTCTTTCTAGGACTTAAAGTTTAAACAACTCCTCATTAATCACAACACAAATGCCATTGATGTCCCACCAAATAGACTGAAAAAGGTCACTTTCAACAATCTTCCACAGCTTTCTAGGAAAAATAAGGGATTCAATATCTTCCATGCCTTTGTTGTCATTAAAATGTACCCATGGCCTTCCCACAAATGTTTCATTGCCCAATGATTGGAACACACTTTCTTCCATTATAGCCTTGGTGTTTGGGATCTCATCAACTGCCTGGTCATATACTGCAGATACTGAAGGCATTATGGATTTTAGAGAAATTGTTTTAAAATTAGCCATCGTTATCTGCTCTCCAGTGCTGGCTACTTTTCCAGCAGTGGGCTCCATCTCTAATTCTTTATATAGAGAACCCAGATCATGTGCTGTCATCAGACATAGCTCCCTCATGCCTCTGTAGTGAGGAGCTGTTGGGAAATCAATGATATAACCTAGAATATCACAGTAAGTATAATACATGCTTATTACATCATAATTGCTTTCTCTAGTTAAGTCATCAGACAGCCCTCATGCTGCTGTAGTAAAGAGATAGTGGAAGATCAATGATAAATTCTAGAAAATCACAATAAGTATAATACATACCTGTTACATCATATAGGACTTCAATTGTTAAGAGGGTATTGTCATATTGTATGTATGTATGTTATATGCTAATGGAAAATACAACCATTATTAACCGCTTAACTGGGTAATATTTTTTTTCAAAGATCGGTCAGAAGTTGTAGTTTCTTTTACTGATTGAATTAGGTCAAGAACATCTATAGTATTTATAACATATCCAACACAATTATGTAAAAAAAAATACATATATTTTTTTAAACACATAACCTTAATATTGACAAGTGATATATATATATATATATATATATATCAGACCATGGTGACATCGCAACTTTACATTTACCCAGCAGCTGCTCCTCTCTGCAGCCTCCGGGTGGGGGATGCTGCTGGCTGCCACATCAACAGTAATCGGCTGCACTGCAGACACTAGGGGAAGGGATGCAGAAAGGCCAGGAGGATCCCTTTATGATTGGTGGCTGCTGGAAGATGATCTTGGGCAGCCACCCAGTGTACGTTTGTTTGCAACCATGTCAGGGAATGCACAGCCTTGCATGGTCGCAAATGATGCGACCATGCCAGGCAAGTGGTTAAACCTCTATATGGGTGATATGTATCAAACCTTGGAGAGAAAAAGTGGAGAATTGTCCAAAGCAACCAATAAGCTTCTGCCATTTATCTAGAAGCTAGATTGGTTGCTTTGGGTAACTTTGCTTTGTATCTCCCAAAGGCTTGATACATCTTACCCTACAGGATATGATAATAAATAAAAAATGTTTTCTATAAATAGGTAAACTGAGATGGAATCAGCAAGTAATATTTCTTTGGAAGAACTTCCTTACTTTTGAGTAAGTTTATTTTAAATTTTGGAGACAAGCAATCTTATGGTGGCCATTATCACATCAATAGATGATATATATTTCACAATATTGTTTTGTGATTTATTTTATTTGTTTTATTTAACATTTGATTGTTGTTTGATTAATGCTCATTGCTGCGTTTTTTTGCTTATACTAATTCTATTTGCATATTGATGTATATTTTAAAATGATTGATGAAATGGAAATGGATATAGCATGCAGTGGCGTCCCTCCCCACGGTGTCACCTGGTGCGGGAGGGGTGTGGCCTCATGAGTAGGGAGTGGGGCTATGTGGGAAGGGGAGAGGCTTCACATCCCGAACCCCCGTGGTTACTACTGGGGAAAGGGGGTGCTGGAGGTGCGGAATGCCCTGTTTGCAGTGCCGACTCCCTCGCAGTGTCAGGAGCCGAGTGCTGCACTTAATGCTACAGTGCAGCACCCGGCTCCTGTCACTGAGGGGGAGTCTGCACTTTGGTGTCACCCCTCTTGTGAAGCCACTGATAACATGGTTAGGGTTATTATTACATACCAATATATGCACTAATGATAGTCTTTGCTTTTAGCACAACATATCTAATAGATGACAGTAACCTCCTAGTAAATGCAGCACATTTGGCGTAGTGGTAAGCAGTACTGCTCCACAGCAATGTGTTTTATTCCCGGAAAAGGCCATATCTGTGTGGAATTAATATGTCCTCCAAGTGTTTGCTCTGAATTCCTACAATTCAAAAACATACTGATACTGTAGGTTAATTGCATTCTGATTAAAAAAAATAACACTAGTGCATATGTGTGTACACATGGTAAGGAATATACAACCTCATTCAGAGCCGCTTGCTCTGAATGAGGGCGTCCGCATTTTTTTTAAGCCGGCCTCCTGGCCGCTCGCTAAGCTGTGGGTAACCACCAACAGTTTTTGCAAGCGGCCAGGTGATGGTCGCGACCATCGGGCTTGCAACGAGACCCTTGTGGTAGGGTCTCGTATGCCGCAAGCCCCAGTGAGCTTCTAGCTCTAATAGAGCCGGAACCTCACTACTGACATCACTGATGATGTCAGTAGGGCCACCCACAAACAGCAGGCCGTTTCTCCAGCCACCCCCCCACCCCACCTACAAAACAGGGCGAGCTGTCGATCAACATCGACAGCCGCCCCGTTTGTAGCGAGCCCCGGAGCGAGTGAATTTCTCACTCGCTACGGGGCTTGCACACGCGCGCAGTGCACAACCATCGACCCGCTTGCGAGCGGGTCTGAATCTGGCCCATAGATTGTAAGCTCCACTGGGACAGGAACTTGTGTGAATAGGCAGATATTCTCTGTACAGCAGTGCAGTATATGTATGCATTATATAAATCACTCTCAAAAAGTGAATAAAAATAAATAATGGAAGTCCATTATGATGTACTGTAACATGTTCTATACTTACTGTAATGTTCTTTTAAGGTTGACTCTCCCCACAGTTGTTTCCAGTGGCCGAAGTGGTGGTATGGAAAATCTAAGGTTGTACTTAAGTATGTGCTGGAAAAGGGGGCGTGTCCTTAAAATGCACCCCTTTTTCATCAGTGTAGTGTACCACACCATAGTACCCCTTATACACATTATGCCACGCAATAGTAGTGCCCCTTATAAAATGCCCACAGTAGTAGTGCATCTTATACAATTCTGACAGTAGTAGTGCCCCCTACACAATGCCCAAAGTAGTGCCACTTATGCAATGCCCACAATAGATGTGCCCCTTATGCAATGCCCACAGTAGTAGTGCCCACAGTACTAGTGTCCCTTATATAATGTCCACACTAGTAGTGCCCCCTATGCAATGCCCATGGTAGTAGTGCCCCATATACAATGCCCACAGTAGTAGTTCCCCTTGTAGTGCCCCCTACACATTGCCCACATAGTAGTGTTCCTTGTAGTAGTGCCCCCTATACATTACCCACAATAGTAGTGCCCCTATACATTGCCCACAATAGTAGTAGTACCCCTTGTAGTAGTGCCCCTATACAATGCCCACAGTAGTAATGCCCTCTATACATTGTCCACAGTAATGCCCCTTGTAGTAGTGCTCCTATACATTGCCCACAATAGTAGTAGTACCCCTTGTAGTCGTGCCCCAACACATCGCACACAATAATATCAGTAGTGCCCACAGTAGTAGTAGTGCCCCTTACAGAAAGACACACACATACTTACCTGTAGCCCCACCCCTATGCCCACCGCCATCTGACAGCTCCTCACTCTGCACTGTGGGAGAGACGTCATGACGTCTCTGCCAACACCCACTACAGGAACCGGAAGTAAGTGCATAGAAAAAAAATTGTTTTTCTTCACGGAACTAAATATCTTCAGTTCTAGGAAGAGCAGAAATTAACTCAAAATAGGTAATGGTATTTAATAGATGATGTGCTGGTATAGATCATATGACATGACCACAGGTGGAGCTACTTATTTCACTTGTGATTCTGTAAGGAGACCTAGAAAACATGCACTGTTTGGGGTCCTGTGGACCGAGTTTGAGAACCTGTATAATAGACGATGTGCTAATATAGTGCATATGGCATAATCACAAATTTGATCATCTAGTGTCTACTTTGGTAGACACCCCACCCACCATTAGGGTTCTTATGTTTACATTTCTTTAAGCCTCCTAGCGGCCGATGTGTGTTTTGTGCTTCCGTCCAAATAACATAAAACTTATATAAAATAACGACACTGAAACAAAAAATGCCATTAAAAAAGGTTAGCTATTTATTGAAAAGATCACAAAATAAAAAACATGTATGGTGGCCAGAAAGGACGGCCAATATTCATTGCAGCCCAGCAATGCACCAACGCAAACACAAAACATGCATCGCCGGCGGAGTCCGCCATATGGGTGCTTACAAAACACAAATAAAAAAAGGGGCATCCAACTCAACTTTGCAACATATGAAAAATCACCCGGAAAGGTGTAGTGCTGCCCTCGGGGGGTGGTTCAGACTTCAGACAAAATTGAGTACACCCAAATACAAATAAACTGCACCCGAGCTGACAATGACCTGCCGTACTTTCCCGCCAATGGAAAATAGCCAACAACCGAACAAAAGGGTGGGCAGGAGGGAAAAACTTCACTGAGTACTCGAGCTGCGTATGGCATCGCAGTGGATAATTTATGCACACCCTGCAACGGCATTCAAACGCACTGGCACACCTGCGTTTTGCCGACAACCCCCTGTCATCATGCACAAATAACACTTCCTGTCAATCACTCTGCGATTGGTCTGAGTAGTCCCTGCAATCGCAGTCCCGTTCACAGTGACTGGTTCATGCACGCGCAATGCGTTGCGAATCAGGCCTATTGTGCCAAGTTATAAGTCTATCACTGTTTATTACTCTGCACTGTATTTATGGCCTTTGAGTCTTCTCTTCTGCATTCCACAGGAGATGCAAAATAAACTTTACACTGTGTACTGGTCAAGGTTGTGATGCTTCTCAACAGGCCTGGTGGCTAGGTAGTAGACCCTTACTTTGTTGCTAGTATAAACAGATGGAAACGTCATGTTGGTCACACAGCCATTGTTCTGATGTTTTTTTGTTGTTGTACATAGGGTCTGCTCCTGAGTTGTGCACTCCCTTTTTGCCTGTCTACATATTCATAACTGATATTTGTGCCTTCTCATGCTCGGAAAAATGGAACAGGGGAGAGACATGGCAGTCAAGCCTAGAACAAAATGTGTACATAGATGCAGATACACCTGTTACAGTACTTAAATGAGTATGAAACCTGATACAAATAAACACAAATGACAATGATGGTTGCCGGCACTAGCTGGCAACTTCTGATTGCCTGGTTGTGGATTAACCACAGAAGCTTATAGTGCTTTATATTATCCTGTATATTGTGGGCATATTATAGAAATACATTATATTGTATATATTTTTGTATGTGTTTTAATGGTGCGTCCTGACAAAAGGGTGTGAGCCCTGAAATGTTGACAGTGGAGTTGGAGTCTCTCTCTCTCTCTCTCTCTGTATGTATGTATGTGTGTGTGTGTGTATGTATATGTGTATATATATATATATATATATATATATATATATTAGCTAAAAAAGAAAAGACTTTCCCCGTATCTGCGCTACTATATGGCAGTGGTATACTTTTTACTAGCAACTCCCATGTGGTTAACTGCAGATTCAGAACTCTCACAGAGTGAGATTGCTGTCACTCACAAATGGTGGAGTTGCTAATTCACAGAATTGTCTGCTCATTGGAATACACACATGCAGTCTATGCAACTGAGGTCTGAGCAGAATATAGAGCTGTGCAGATGAGATCAGAGTATGGTGAATGGGGGAGAAGACAGGGTGTTGTGATGGGGCAGACAGAAAGGCGTGCAGAGGGGAAGATTAAGCAATACAGATCGGGGTGAGCCAAAGTGATGCAGATGGGTTGAAAACAGTGGTGCACATGGGGGAAGACAGAGTGGCAAGGTTTGGGGGAACAGAGCAATATGAATGGGGCAGCGCAGATGGGTAAAGACAGATTATTGTGGATGAGGAATACAGACTAGCACAACAGGAGAACACACAACAATAGGGATTGGGGAAGAGAGATTGGTGAGGATGGGAGGGGAAAGACAGCGGCATGGTTGGGGGGGACAGACTGGTGCAGATGGAGGAAGACCGAGTGGTATGGGTGGGAGGGGAAAGACAAAGTGGCATGGTTGGGAGGGACAGAGTGGTGCAGATGGAGGAATTAAAGAGTGGCAGAGATAAGGGGAAGACAGAGTGACGTGGCTGGGGGCAAGGCAGTGGTGCAGATGGAAGGAAACACAGTGGCACAGATGCAGGAAGACAGGGCAGTGCACATGGGGAAAGACATATTGGTGTGGATAAGGGCATGCAGATTAGTACAGTTGGTAAAGCACACAGCTGTAGGGATTGGGGAAGTTATAGCAGCATGGAGGCGAAGTTAATGTACATGCATAGACAGAGTATGATAGTTTTAGCAATTAGGAAGTAATAAATGAGATAGTTGTATCGAGTTAGAAGGATGTTGGAACCCAGTGGGATTATTGTGGATGCTGAATGGGAAGATTGTGGGCACTAAATGATGTGTGTGCCACATAACTGCTCAGACCTCGGTTGCATAGACTGCATGTGTGTATTCCAATGAGCACACAATTCTGTGAATTAGCAGCTCCACCATTTTGTGAGTGACAGCAATCTCACTCTGTGAGAGTGCTGAATCTGCAGTTAACCACATGGTGTCATGGCATACCATATCTGTATTACACAAGGAACACATCCATTAGGCGTCAGACTTAGTGATCGTAATTTCATTGCTTTTTGGAGTTCGAGTGGCAGAAATTCAATAGGTTTTGTGAATTTTCAGATCATGTCTAAGCAGCCTTAATGGGACATGTGAAACCTTAAGGTTTTTTGTCTGTGGAATATATATATTATATATACAGTGCTCGAAGTGTGCCGGTATACAACGGTATGATATATTGGCACTTCAAGCACTGAGCCGCCCGCTTGAACATCTGAAGAGGCATATTGAGAAGGCGCCGCTGCTGCCTTCTCCATATGCTGGCCAGGGCTCCACTGAGATTTTGTTATCAGCAGTGCCCGGCAGCTCACTCCCTGAAGCCAGATGCCGGAACTCACTTCTGAGCTACGCCTTCCAGCTCCCGCAGTGGGTGTTAGGAGAGACATCATGATGTCATGACGTCTCTCCCACAGTACAGAGTGAGGAGCAGTCGGACGGTGGCAGGGCTTCAGTTAAGTACTGTTTGTGTTTGTTTGCATGTCATTGTATGTATATGAGGCACTACTACAACGGGCACTATATATAATAGAATGCTATAGTAATGGCGCAGTTTAACTGACAAAGGGTTCCAGGTATGCCCGAAATACTGTGTCTATGCTAAGCAGATGATAGTGTGTGGGTGTATAAAGTATGTTTCTTGGAGCAATATGCTAACTACAGTCATTAGAAATATTGTAGGGATCAGCGCCGTAGCTAGGGGTGTGCGGCCGCACAGAGCGCACCGTCGACATCCCACGGCCCCTGCTTCTAACTGCAGGGTGCCTGTAACTGCACATCACTGCAGCAGTGCTGCCTGTAGCGTCCCGCGGACGCTACAGGCAGGCACCTTGCCATAATTACAACTGCCCGGCGCGTCTTGAAGACACTCTGGGCACTACTTGAGCTTCCGTTGCCTTGCGGCCCCGTCCCCTTGTGTATGACGTCACACGCAAAAGGGGCGGGGCTGGCACAGGGCGCACAGAGAGCTAGCTATGGCTCTGTTAGGGATACACTAGGTTGGGTGATTGCAGATAAAAATCTCTAGCTGATTGTAATGTACTGTACTTCAGTCTGTGGCTGTTGCATTACATCATGTGTTTGCCCTCTATTTTCATTAATTACTTAATATTTCCTGTAGGACTGCAACAAGAAAGAAAATTCCCATCTGATTTTTAAAGAGGAAACCAATAGATGTTTATATTTAATTGAATTTAATTTGTGTTTAATTATATTTTATATGGAAAATGCAACTCACATTTATTAATAACAGTGTCAAGACATATCACTCTTGTGTATATGACATTTCATCACAAAAGTATATTGTGAAGTCATATTATGGTGCATAAGTACAGTGGTGTAACTATAAAGGGTGCAAGGGGTGCGCTTGCTATTGGGTCCGGTGGCTTAGGGGGCTCACCGGCCCAGCAAGCAACCCCCTGCACCCTACCAAGTTTTTTTTTTTTTTTCTTTACTTTTAAAACTCCTTGGGCAAATGGTCAGGTGGCCGGGCAAGCAGTCGGGGGATGGGTACAGGTGTCGGAGAGGACTATAGTGTCACCCGCCGCACCCCAGCAGTCTGCAGAGATAGCTTTTACGCGAGATGATGATGTCATCATTTCGCAAGTCTTAAGGTGCATACACATGGGACGATTCCCTCCCCGAACGAAATCGTCCTGTGTGTCCCCGGCAGGGGTGTGCTCAATGTTGGTAACAATACTGAGCACAAACACTGAACGAATCAAGAACGATTTCGTTCAGTGCCGGGCTCCCTCCCTCATCCCCGAATATGTTCAACCTGACAATATCGTCAGGTTGGACAGGAGGTTCGGGCGATGAACAGCAACTACAAACGGGAGCGCGCATTGGAAGTTTTCGTTCGTCGTTTTGGGGCAGAAACTGGATGATTTTTTGTACGACTGAACAATAACGATTTCCTTAACGACCAATCGTTTAAAAAATTGTCCCGTGTGTATGCACCTTTACTCCTCTCAGGGGCTCAGGCACGGAGAACTGGGAGGGACTTGTGTGGTGTAGGAGCAGCGTCCATCAGTTAGCAAGAGAGCGGCTGCTTTAGTGAGTACAGGCAGTAATGTGAGTAAAAAACTGTGATGCTGCTGCTGTCATCATGAAACTGATTATATATAATATTTATAAATTATGTATATACATATATGTATATATGTGTATATATATATATATATATATATATATATATATATATATATGTATGTATACACTCTGGTTGAGACCTGAGTTGGAGGGGTCCCTTAAAAAATTTTTTATGGGGCCCACAAAGTTCTAGTTATGCCCCTGCCTGCATAAGTAAATACTTTTGTCACTCCAGGCACATCTGATGTACAGCTGAAAAAGCATCCATCTAATCCTATGCACATAAATGAGCTTTTTCATGCGCTCATATTTTCCTGTTACAGCTTGGGGTGCAAATGCATCATACTGTATTCTACTTGAGCCCCTTTTGGAGAAAAAACAATCCAATCATTGCATTCAAAATAGGTTGTAATGGGTGAAAGTCTGTTTAGGGTTAGATTGCATAGCCAAAGCAGGAAATATTGGGTCCATGAAGTAATGTTTACTCAATGCCTTTTGAGATATGAACATATTTTTGAATTGTTTCTTATGGTGCATACACACGTTGCAACTTAGAAGAACGATATCGTTATCGTTTGATCGTTTATATCGGGTTTTTTTTCAACCCCTCTAACGACCAAACAATGGTTGATGCGCAGGTACGGATAGTCGATATCGACCATCGCCCGTGCGTGCAGGCCAACCTGGTCGATATCGACCAGGTTAGCCTGTTTATTGTAGGGACCCGCGATCATAGATCGCGGGATCGTTAAGGAGCTGGTGCATGTTGCTGGATGTTCGATATCGAACATCCAGCACATGCAGGACGATCAGATAATGATGATCGTTGTTTGATCGACCCGTGTGTACGGCCCATTAGATGTACTTGGAGATAGATTGTATATGGTGAACAATGGACAGTTCTGAGTCAAATTTGATAACTAGGCAGCGAGCTTACAGGGTACAGGTTATTATCATGTTGTAAACACAAATAGATTTATCAGGTAATTAGCTTCTATTAACTGGTGCACAGATTATAAGATCACTTTTTGAAAGACTGAGGGCCTGACTCCAGAGGTGCATGGAAAACTCGGAGCGACTGTGATTCCATATGCAGCAGTACTGCTAAAATATGCACATGTCGCAGCCACTGGGATTAGTACAGAGATGCCCATTGGTGGTATCTCTGATCTGCTGCTTGCACACAAAAACACACCATCGGTCACACCATGATCCTCTGAGCAAAACTATGGTTGATGAGATGCCCCTGCTACGATCGCAACACGCCTCAATTTGACTCGCCACCCTTTCCCTCCCACAAACCCTCACTGACTGTCAATTGCTGATGGTAATCAAAATCAGTGCGTGCGCAGTGCGACTCTGACACATGCGCAGTACAAAGAAAAACGCTTGACTCCACAAACATCTGTGTTCCATCCACCTCCGAAGCAGGCCCTGAGTTCCAGATGGCAAGAGCTTCCAAAATTAAATACATTCAGCAATGCAGTATAATGTATAAAAAACAAACAGAGGCAATAGATTTAGATGCCATATGCATAGAGGTGATACTGACACCAAAAGAAGCTTCTTCATTTTCCAAGAGGATCTGGTGGATTTGGTAATAGATCACAGGCTGCTAGAAGCAGAAGTATTGATTGCAAGATTTAAAAGGTCTTTGTTTTGACAGGTTGAGAAACTTCCACTTGATAGAAAATATTTTTGTGAGTGTTAATTAGAAGGGAGTGCAGTACAGTAGGGGCAAAGTGGACAATGGGTGCGATTCAGGGGAAGTGAAACATGCTGTAGTTCTAAGAATGATGGCATAGACAATTATAAGTTTGCATAACATTTTGGGATTTAATAAGGGTTCTAGAATGGGTGGCTAGGTACCGCAGTAAAAAAAAAAACAAATAGAAAGAGTGAGAATTAGAAACAAGTTACTTTGGGACTGATTTAACATAGACCGCTATTGCGATCGCAGCTGCGATTACGCACGCAGATATTCTGCAAAAATATGCTAATGACTGCAATTGCAAAGCTAGCATAGAAATGCCCACTACCGCTTTCGCACATACGTAATACCTTGCAATTCTGCGTATACTTCGGCCCCTCACGCACAATTACAACAGGTCTGACCTCACTCATGAATTGCTAACCTCGTCGCACGCAGTGAGTATGCCGCCGCAGTGGCTAATTTATGCACGCCCAAATAACGGCATTCAAACAGACAGGCATGCCTGCGTTTCTCTTACCACGCCCGTCACCACTCACGCTGACCTCACTCACTCTGCGATGGCTTTGTATCTGCGCAGGTGATCGCAGAGCGATGGCAATGCTAACTCATGCACGCGCACTGCGGTGCATGCGCAGTACACACCATCGACTGATGATTGTACGCAGTTGCAATTGCGATCCATGATGAATTAGGCCCTTTGTCTGGAGTACTGAGATGATGCATGCAGTTCTTGGCTGTAGTGTATACTGTTCCTAGTTGTCCTCGGTTGTTGCTCAACTGGTTGATTTCCTATCATTTGTAGGTAAATCACTTAGTTCCTTGGGTAGATTGACCAACTAAACTGAAATACCTCCCTACACTGTAAGATGTCTTCGGAAGCACAATGCTGTGTATTTATATGGCTATTTGTAACACAGTAGCCACCTCCTTGATACATTTTTAGAAGATAGAACCCAGGCTGCTCCTCACTTGCATAGGTTTATATTGCTTCCCAGTTGACTGGTGATATTCTACATCTATATAAGAAAAAAGAAAGTGTGTGTCTGTTTGTTTGTACTTTATGTACGGCTAGAGTTTTGTATCTAGCTTCACCAAATGTGGGATGGTGGTATGGTTCGACCAGGATTAGGTTTTTACTTTGTCAGGGCCACACACTGTCACATAATCCCATACAACCGGGACACTCTTAAAAGACACAAATTCTGGAGCTGAGGGGCTGGCTTGACACACACACACACACTCTCTCTCTCTCTCTCTCTCTCTCTCTCTCTCTCTCTCTCATCTCTCATCTCTTCCTGGCAGACTCATGAGCAGCTCAGCACTCAATACATTTAGACTGTGGCAGACAGCATAATCAATCCACAATCTTTCATCCTGGCAAAGCTTACCATACAGTGATTACAAACAGCAGGGGAGATTGATCACAGCCACACAGTGCCACTGCAAGTGGGTCCCCTTTTACCCGTGAACGAGACCAGAGTCCTGACATCCCCCCCCCCATGGCAGCTCTGCGGAATCCATGTGTTTTTTCCCTGCCGAGGCCGATTTTATTGTATTAACGAGGATTTTACCTTGCAGCTCCAGGAGGTCCAACTGCGGGGACTCACGTGCGAGGAATCCCCAGCAATTAAATAAGACTGGCACGGCAATTAGTCGCAGGGATAACCCCGCGGCTAATTGAATATGCCCCCATGTCTAGCAGGGATCGCAGATGATCTAATGCTGCATCCTCGGACGCAGCTCGGATCAGTAATGCATGCAGGTGCGACACCTCCTGCTGCATTATATTGCAGCTACAGTATCCCAGCTGCAAATGTTATCAGCTGTGACAGCATATCCATTTGCAGCTGAATCACTCCCTCTGTTCTGCAGTGATTTCTGAAAATCAAGTGATTTTGGAAACTATACTAATTTCTGTTCTGTAAGTCAGTCTGCTCACGATACAGTGCATCCGGAAAGTATTCACAACGCTTCACTTTTTCCACATTTTTCTATGTTACAGCCTTATTCCAAAATGGAATAAATTAATTTTTGTCCTCAAAATTCTACACACAATACCCCATAATGACAACATGTAAAAAGTTTTATTGAGATTTTTGCAAATTGAATTAAAAAAAACACTAAAGCTGCATACACACACAACGATTTTGTTACCAACGATTTTATGAACTATTTTCTATCAGATTATCTGTCAGATAATGAATGATTTTTTTGAAATACAAAAGATTTTTGCATATTCCCTTAATGAAAATCGTTCAGTTGGTCAGTCTGACTGAACTACAAATGTGAACACGCATGAACAATAATTGTTCATCGTTCTAACTCAGAAAGTGAACGATTTTAACGATTGAACGATAAACAATATCGTTAACGATAATCATTCAAAAAATCGTTGTGTGTATGCACCTTAAGAAATCACATGTTCATATGTATTCACGACTTTTGCCATGAAGATCAAAATTGAGCTCAGGTGCATCCTGTTTCCACTGATCATCCTTGAGATGTTCCTACAGCTTAATTGGAGTCCACCTGTGGTAAATTCAGTTGCTTGGACATGATTTTGAAAGGCATACACCTGTCTATATAAGGTCCCACACTTGACAGTTAATGTCAGAGCACAAACCAAGCATGAAGTCCAAGGAATTGTCTGTAGACCACCGAGACAGGATTGTCTCGAGGCACAAATCTGGGGAAGGGTACAGAAAAATATCTGCTGCTTTAAAGGTCCCAATAAGCACAGTGGCCTCCATCATTCGTAAATGGAAGAAGTTCTCAACCACCAGGACTCTTCCTAGAGTTGGACGGCCGTCTAAAGTGAGTGATCGGTGGGAGTAGGGCCCTAGTCAGGGAGGTGATCAAGTCCCCGAAGGTCACTCTGTCAGAGCTACGGCATTCCTCTGTGGAGAGAGGAGAACCTTCCAGAAGTACAACCATCTCTGCAGCAATCCACCAATCAGGCCTGTATATTAGAGTTGCCAGAAGGAAGCCACTCCTTAGTAAAAAGCACATGGCAGCCCACCTGGAGTTTGCCAAAATGCATCTGAAGGATTCTCTGGTCTGATGAAACAAAGATTGAACTCTTTGGCGTGAATGCTAGGCATTATGTTTGGAGCAAACCAGGCACCGCTCATCACCAGGCCAATACCATCCCTACAGTGAAGCATGGTTATGGCAGCATTTATGCTGTGGGGATGTTTTTCAGCGGCAGGAACTGGGAGACTAGTCAGGATAGAGGGAAAGAAACCTGCTACAGAGCGCTCTTGGCCTCAGACTGGGGCGACAGTTCATCTTTCAGCAGGACAACGACCCTAAGCACACAGCCAAGATATCAAAGCAGTGGCTTCAGGACAACTCTATGAATGTCCTTGAGTGGCCCAGACTTGAATCCACTTGAATATCTCTGGAGAGATCTGAAAATGTCTGTGCACTGACGCTTCCCATCCAACCTAATGGAGCTTGAGAGGTGCTGCAAAGAGGAATGGTCGAAACTGCCCCAAGCTTGTGGCATCATATTCAAAAAGACTTGAGGCTGTAATTGCTGCCAGAGGTGCATCAACAATGTATTGAGCAAAGGTTGTGAATACTTATGTACTTGTGATTACTTAGGTTTTTTTTTTTAATTAAATTTGCAATAAAACTTTTTAAACGTTGTCATTATGGGATATTGTGTGTAGAATTTTGAGGACAAAAATTAATTTATTCCAATTTGGAATAAGGCTGTAACATAACAAAATGTGGAAAAAGTGAAGCGTTGTGAATACTTTCTGGATGCACTGTATTCCCCATTCCAAACGGTATGAGGATACGCCTGCCTGCACTGTCATTTACATTGTTATCCAGGTTATTGGGGAGGACAATGTAAAAAAAAAAAAAAAAAATTAAGGCTGCAGGTGTACTTCAGGGTCCAGTTTTCAACTCGGGCAACGCCTGGTATCCCAGTTACAGTAGTTTCTCCATAGTTTTTGGAAACTGTTCTAGAGGTCTTTTATATAGTATTAAATATTCCATCCCTACCTCTGTCATGTATGCTCATGTGGTATCAGTGTGTAGGACAGTGGCCTTGTTACTAGCTGGTCACCTAATATACTACAGATGTGTCCTCTTGCATTTTTGCACCTTGCGTGGCAAACGTGTGCACACATCGTGCCATGCGATTTGCTGCGGCTGCATTCACACGATGCAATCCTATCGATCACTGATGCAAAGGAAGCACGCTTACCAGGTTGCATGATTCGCGCCATATGTGGTGCGATTTGCCGCACAAGCGGCAAAGATGCCAGTGGACATATCAGCACCGTATTTCCTAGCTATATTAAACCAGTGGTATAAAATAGATTGTAATCTTGCAAGCAGGGCTCTTTTGCCTCGTTGTCTGTCTGTTAAAAATTCGGTATTATTATTTTGTTCCAAAGTGTACAGTAAAACAGATTATGCCGGTACTACAGTACGAAAATGAATGTTAATAAATGTGTCCCTACATCATTTACATAATCTTAATTTTTTAAATATTGTTTTGAACTATCTAATGTTATGCCAGGGCTTGACAAATTCCAGGGGCCAGGTTGCCATGGCTACCAGATTTTGCAGTAAGGGTGAAAGCAGATCCTCATCAGCTCCCGCGGAGATTAGTGGCTATAGTATTGCAGCGTTCATTTCATGCACAGGAGTGCATGTGCTGACTGTCGGCTGCAGTGACTGCTGTGCCTTTGTCCATCCCATCCTGCGCTGACTTCTCCTCTCCATCCCATCATGCGCTGACTTCTCCTCTCCATACTGGCCTGCTATGACCCATGCTGTCTGTCTCAGTCTACGCTGATCCTCCTGTACGTCACGACTGTCTGTCTGTCTCCTATCTCTGGCTGCATAGAGCTCTCCGGTAATAGGGTTTATGAATGGCTAGGGATTGCGGAGCAGCTTCAGAGGTATAGTGGTGTGACCACGAGGGGAGGGGGGTTCTGTTGTACTTTTTGACACCATTGTTTTTTATGAAATTTGGTCCATTATTACTGGAGGATGGGGGGTAGAGCAGTGAGGGAGCCTCCATGTTACTATATCCATTCAACTGCAACTATTTTGTGGACTAGTATAGTGTGTATAACAGTTGCATAACACAGAGCTGTGCTCCTCACTCACTCCTGTAATTTTTTGGGGGGGACAGTGATCCGGCTCCTACACTTTCATCCTGGCTCCTAGATTTTAGAAAAATTTGTCAAGCCCTGTGTTATGCATTTTAGTATTTCAGCTCCAAAGACAACAGTTTGCAATATCGGATTGGTATCTATGGGCAATTTTTTAAAATGTAAATGTACCCCTTAGTCTGTTCTATGGGGGCGATTGAATTCAGCGGGAGTTGAATAGCGCCAGAAAGTTGGTCCCGGAGATAGTCAATTCAGCACCCTAAGGGTTTGATTCAGACTGGGTCGCGAGCGCTGAGCGCTCGCAACCGGGTCGATGGTGGCCCAGAGCGCATGCGCACGACGGAGCCGGCTCCGCCGTGTGCATGCGCGAGACCCGGATAGCGACGGGCAGTCCGTCGCTCCGGGTCTCGCACCAAAGGGGGCGTGCTGTCGATGTTGAGGGACAGCACGCCCCCTTTGGTGGGCGGGCCGGGGGGGGAGGCTGGCCAGACGGAAGTGATGTCAGTGGGAGAGCTTTCGGCTCTGTTTGAGCCAAAAGCTCTCTGGGGCTTGCGGCCACGAGACCCTACCACAAGGCTCTCGTCGCAAGCGCGACCATCAACCTGGCCGCTCTCATTAGCTGTGGGTGGCATTAGCTCCAAAAAAAAAACGCCCTGATTCAGATCGAGCGCTCTGTCAGAGCGTCCGGCTCTGAATCAGGGCCTAAGGGCGGAATTCAATGGTTTCCAGCCCCCTTTGCGCCAGACAGAGCTATTCAATTGTTGCTCCTGTCGGGCGCAATCAGCTACCAGCGCTCCATTTCAGCTCGCAGCCCCAGGGGGGTGCGAGCTGAAATGGGCGAAAAGGGGACCTGTTTGGGCACCCAAACGGCACTTTTTCACGATCGCACCCAGCACTTTGGTCGGGGGGAGCAGATTTACGCGGCTAAACCTGACCACTTTGTGTGCGATCAGTGCAAAAAGAAGTAACAATTAAATAGCGACCCTTCACTTTAGACGAGAGATCGGGACCGCGAAAACAATTGAATACCGCCCTAAGTGTTTGGGGATAAATCAGAGTGTGCTACCGTGAGACTGTTTTCTGGCTTAGCGCACCGCTAACAGCCTCGCGAGAACAGGCATTCTCCGACTTAACTTGTAATACACAGCAAGATGAATGGGACGAACTTCCCGGCGCTATTCAACTCGCGCTGAATGGAATCGGCCACTTTGTGAGCTAAAACTCTCTGGACATCACAATGGTTTTCATTAAGTTAAATCTGTTACATTGTATAATCAGCAGATTGTTAACAGTGGCCATATATAGTATGCTACAATATCTACAGTAATATTGGTCAATTGGCACAAAGTCTGACCCCATACCTGATAATACTATTGAAATTTATAAGATCAGTAATTGAATATGCTGGTACATGCAGTTAGACAAGGCAGGATCACTAGATATGGTAAAATGGATCAACAGTAATTAGATCTACAGTCAATAGGTTGACGCCATATAGTCGCAAATCGAAATTCCAAAAGAATTGGAAAAACAGAATGTCCTCTACAGGCGCACAAATATGATTAAACAATAAAATATAACCTTTATTGGTAGGTATTAAAACCTTATCCTGTGAAATATAATTAAAATAATATAGATTGAAGAAATAGTGAACAAAGATAGAAAGTGAAATTAAAATACCAAGGCCCTCATTCAGAGCCACTCGCTATTTGCGGTCGTTCGTTCTAAAACAAGGCTATTCAAATGATCCGTTCGCAAATTGCAGTCTGTTCACACCTCTAAGTCTGAACGAGCGAGCAAAACATACGCTCGTTTATTTGTTAAAAACGCCCCCTGGCCGCTCGCACCATACGTCATGTCCGCTATTTATTAGATTAATCGAGTACATCGTACGAACTGCTCGCTATTCTTGTGGTTGGTTTTTTCAACCGCTATTTTGCGAGCAGTTCTGAGTTAAAAAAAACAAGTGACGTGGTCAATGACGCTGCTGTATTAATTATGCACACCCTTAAAACGCCCGTTTTGACCTTTAAGCATGCCTGCGTTCTGATCTCCACTCCCCGTTTACAAGCACCTTCCCCTGTTACCACCCACATACGCCTCATTCTGTCACTCAAAATAGCAGGCACTCGCTATATAGCGTACAAACGATTTTCGGCCGCACTGACTGGTTCGCGCATGCGTACTAAAAACCGTACGCATGCGCAGATGTGCGAACATCGCTCGGAACGAGCGTACGGCCGCTAGCGAGCGGCTCTGAATGAGGGCCAATGTCTCTTATTCCTAGTAGTTGAACGGCCATAAGTATTATCTATACATAAAATTAAATATATATTGAGTGCAATGTTCTGATTGTCTTGAGGAGGACAAATAATTGGTCCTTTAGACCCAAAGCCTCCTTATTAAACAATATAAAAGGTGGCAGTAACAATTAAATTATTACTATCTTTATTATGCCAGGAGACAAATTGCTACTGTCCTTACCCAATATATTCTGCACTTTCATATACACTCTAAAACATACCGTGTTGCATATATTGATTGGGTATAAGTTACTTATGTAGGTTTAACCGTTATGCCAACACAATTTACTCCCATATGTCAAGTTCATACGATACGTGAATCCCCTATCTCAATACGAGAGATAATAGCAACAGAATTCTTATATGTTGTAGTTTAGTAACTAGAAATAATTGTTGCTGTTACTGCACATTATATCCTACTCCTTCTTGTCCTTAGTAATACACGCTGTATTAATATGTAGTTAGTATGTATATTGTTGAACTATTGTTTTAACTTGATTCACTCCCATATATCATTATAGTATAGTGCACATCATGGTAAGTATATATAATGTGATTCAAATAATACTAATACGTGTGCGATTATTTAACACATATCACTCCCATATAACCAGATGATGACTGGCTATTTTAATGCGGTAAGCTCCTTATTAAATAATATATTAACAGGCAGTTTTGGAATCTGGAGTGATCGTCTTGGAATACTTAATTAATTATCTGAAAGTATAGAATGAATTACACAAGATACAGTAGATCAATGCTGATCATACTACCGGTATATACCATATGATTCACTGGTACTCCCTGTTAGGAGCTAGCTCATAACTGATATAAATATAATAGGAATTAATCTCCAACTAGTCACGACGGATACAATGACAAAGTACCCGTTTATAATTATACAACAGCGTGCAATCACGTGTCACCCCTGTACATTTAATAGCTTCAGTAAATATATAGTAGCATTCAATTATACTGTGACAGGCACTAATCTTCGACTAGTCACAAAATGAATAATACGCTGGAGATACCGGATAGTAACTATAAATCAGCGCATAATCCCAGATGAACAGAACTTTAAATAAATAATATAGGGAGATGCCTGGAAGTAACTATAGGACAGCATGTGATCTTAAATGAACCACAACACATTCGGTGGGTATAATCACAGCTGATATAATTGCAGAATGTCCAGTTATAATTATAGAGTAGCGTGCAGTCACACGTCGTCCAAAAGCATTCAATGTATTCAGTAAATATATGATAACATTCAGATATATTGTAGCATGCACTAATCTACAACTAATCATTAAATGAATAGTGCAAGTGGTCATTAAATGAGTAGTACAGGGAGGTGTCCCATGGTAACTATAGAACAGCGTGTGGTCTCAGATCAACAGAACGTTGAGTGAATAATACGGGAAAGTACCCGGTGGTAACTATATAGCAGCGTGTAATCTCAAGTAAACCACAACACATTCAGTGGGTATGGAGTTTAAGTTCCGATCATAATTCCTACTAGTATTTCATATTAATTATAGTGCAGCATCAGCGGTCAGCGTCTGAGAACGACGTACGTTTCACAATAAGTTTTTTCAAGGCAAACCCGAGTGTGCTGTTTACCCGGGTTATATAGATTCTAGCATCCAATCAATTCAAATCTCAAGGTCATCTGCCACAGGCTTCCAATAGAGAAATCCCCATTATGTGGAGTCCGGACATAATTACTCAAACTGGAATTATTTATTATAACAAGGTCAATTAATTATCCACATTTTATGTATATAAGTTAGATATATATATTTACTCAAAAAATGATATAATCTACATCAATTTAACGACATTCTACTATACACATATTCTATATTCTTAAAACATTAAATGTAATCATAATAACCCCATTTATTTACTATATAAAAATAATTAAATCTTATACATATAGATAATTAAAATACGTGTGCATGTGTTACAACATGCATCCACCATATTTAATTCCACCATTATATGATAAACATATAAGTGTAAATTTTAAAAAGATTAATGTGATACTGAATATCCTCAATAATTCATTGAATGCATATAAACTGTATTATATCAAATAAATAAAAGAATTAAAAATAATAAAAATAAATGTGTTACAAATTAAATAGAATAAGTGAATTATTAGTGTAAAGTGATAACACAATAAATGTAATATAATAAAAAATTAATGTGTGAGTGCCAATAGTGAAATCCCAAATACTAATATATAACTAATGACAAATATTAATATGTAATGAATAGTTATGATTAAAGTGCCTCAATGTAACTAGTTGGAGATTAATTCCTGTTATATTTATATCAGTTATGAGCTTGCTCCTAACAGGGAGTACCAGTGAATCATATGGTATATAGTATGATCAGCATTGATCTACTGTATCTTGTGTAATTCATTCTATACTTTCAGATAATTAATTATTTCAAAAACGATCACTCAAGATTCCAAAACTGCCTGTTAATATATTATTTAATAAGGAGCTTACCGCATTAAAATAGCCAGTCATCATCTGGTTATATGGGAGTGATATGTGTTAAATAATCGCACACGTATTAGTATTATTTGAATCACATTATATATACTTACCATGATGTGCACTATACTATAATGATATATGGGAGTGAATCAAGTTAAAACAATAGTTCAACAATATACATACTAACTACATATTAATACAGCGTGTATTACTAAGGACAAGAAGGAGTAGGATATAATGTGCAGTAACAGCAACAATTATTTCTAGTTACTAAACTACAACATATAAGAATTCTGTTGCTATTATCTCTCGTATTGAGATAGGGGATTCACGTATCGTATGAACCTGACATATGGGAGTAAATTGTGTTGGCATAACGGTTAAACCTACATAAGTAACTTCTACCCAATCAATATATGCAACACGGTATGTTTTAGAGTGTATATGAAAGTGCAGAATATATTGGGTAAGGACAGTAGCAATTTGTCTCCTGGCATAATAAAGATAGTAATAATTTAATTGTTACTGCCACCTTTTATATTGTTTAATAAGGAGGCTTTGGGTCTAAAACACCAATTATTTGTCCTCATCAAGACAATCAGAACATTGCACTCAATATATATTTAATTTTATGTATAGATAAAACTTATGGCCGATCAACTACTAGGAATAAGAGACATAGATACTTAATAATTGATTTAATAGCAGAATAAGCAGCATTCAGTGAGTCTAGTGTCTTGGTGTTTTAATTTCACTTTCTATCTTTGTTCACTATTTCTTCAATCTATATTATTTAAATTATATTTCACAGGATAAGGTTTAAACACATACCAATAAAGGTTATATTTTATTGTTTAATCATATTTGTGCGCCTGTAGAGGATATTCTGTTTTTCCAATTCTTTTGGAAGTTCGATTTGGTACTATCAATTTTTGTCCCAGGCTGCACCCCCAGACCTTTAAGTGAGCTTGGATTAGTCAGTTGGGGTTTCATTGAGATAGTTAGTGCAGTGGTCCCTTTTCCCTTTCAACTTGACACCATATAGTCGACATGGTCAAAATTTCGACAGGTACAAAAGGTTGACTGACAAATGGTCAACAGTGCAGAAAGTGGACAGGTTCAAATGGTCAACACAAAAATGAGCGACACATTTTTCTAATATATCCCTAATCCTAAACCTCCCTTTAGTGCTTAACCTTCCCCCTGATGCCCAACCCTAAAGGTGGGAACACATTAAATGATCAGCAAACGATATGATGGCAGTCCCGAATTCCCTCGAACTTCTGGACAAACAAGATAGTGCATACACATTATTCAATCTACCAAACAATATATTGTGCGTCGTTTGGTCGTTTCATCGTTAACATATCACCTGGTCGTTCGGTAGAGCATACACAATGCACTATTTGCTGGAAATCGTTGATGAGATCCTCAGATTGAGCAGCATGCAGGGGCGATCTGAAGATTTCGATGGACAACGCCGCGGGAGTGCACACGTGACGATTTGTAGTTCTGATCAGTCGGATTCGGCCAAATCGTTCAAAATATTGTCTAAGGTGTACCCAGCTTAACCCTCCCCTAGTGCTTAAACCTAACCCTAGCCTAATCCTCCCAGTAGTGCAGGGGTGGGCAATAAGCTGCCCTCCAGGTGTTGAATTACAAATCCAAGCATACCTTGCAACAGTTCGAGCATGGCCAAATAGCAAAACTGTGGCAGAGCATGCTGGGATATGTAGTTCTACAGCAACTGGGGGCACCTTATTGCCCACTCACTCTAACCTTAAAAATGTAGAAAAAAAACATTAATAAAAGTGTTGACTATTTGAACCTGTTGACATTTTAACCCTGTCGACCATTTGTCAGTTAACCCTTTGACTATGTCGACTTATTGCCTGTCGATCATCTGGTGTCGACCTACTGACTTTTGATCTTCCATCCGGATAGCAAGATCACTAACCACCCCCCCAGTGATGCTGAAAGAGATCTAAATACTTGACCTCAATAGCAAACAGCAGTATTATGTCCAGTTACATTTGTGGCCGATACAAGCCCACTTGTAAACAGTTTTAGTTGGGCAAATTGACCTAACTGGCTGTGGGCCCTATTTCAACACACAAAAACTGAACCAGATTGGATAGGTCTCATGATGGTGTAAAAATCAGGTCAGCCAATGTCCTCACTTAGCATACAAAAGATCATTAGTCAACCTGAAGCATAGACTTTTCAAACACGGCTAGTCCAGTCTCTAGAACAGTAGGTTTTGTACAGTTTGGCCGAATTACTCACTGATCGTTATTCCACAATTGACAATTGATTGCACCATGCTTAGCCATTTTAGTAGGTTTGCTTGGCATTATGAATCAATATATTGGAAACAATAATCATCATCTCTGACATGTTTAACCTTTTACTCAGCAAGTAGAACAATACAGAATCTCTTATGTACATATAGTACTTTAAGTGACAGGTCAAAACACCACCATGAGATTTTAAAGACATCTACACAATTTACTGAACATCAGACTTATGCTGTAGAACTATACAAGCAATGGTTTTACTGCATTATAATTTATTAACATTTATATTGATATCTATGACATTTTACAGATAAAATGATTTCAATTAAAGTTTGAATTAACAGTGTGAACAAAACAATTACTGGCAATATTAATGATAAACATTTCACGGGAGCATTTAAAATGTAAATGATAATGGACTTTTCTGAAAACAAATTTATGATTTTTTTTTTTTTTTATAAACAAACCTTATTTAAAAAAAATACTCTGTATTTATCAATTTATACTGTACATAAGTATAATTTTGAACAGAATATATTACATTGCTAAAATGTTCTTATAAATACTATACAAACAAGCATTGTTCATACACCTACAACTATAAAATCCTGAAATTGGACTGGTTACAGGATGGACAGAATGCTAAGCTTGTTTCTAAAATACTACCACTTCATTAAGCTAAGCCATGATTTTTACATACAGAGAAAAATGATTTTGCTAGTGGTATATTTTAAGAGGGGATGTAGTTATGATGCCGGCACTCAGAATGCCAATGTCAGAATCCCGCCGCCAGCATCGGTACTGCTGACATCCCTACACTAAGTATTGGGGTTAGGCAGTAGAGGGAGGGTTAGAATGCAGAAAGGGGGGGGGGGGGGGGGGGGGGAGTGTCAGGTTTAGGCTGCGGGGAGGATTAGCCTGCTTATCGGTAGGTGTCGGCATTGTAACCCAGTCGGGAAGCCGGCGTTGAGATTCTGATCGCATTCCATCCCCAACCCTTTAAGAGATGTAAGATTTGTTTCCAATGTGAAGGTTCTTTGTACACTAGCTGTACAATAAACAAAACCCTCACATGTATGACAAATAGTAGACAATTTACATTACAATATTACATTACACTCTTATGAGTCCAAGTATTAAATGAACATATAGATCTATTAGCTTAACTGACACGGTCAGGGAAAGATCTCAATGCAGCAGAACGAAAAGTAATGTAAAGCTGCATTATAAAATAAACTGCATATAAAAATAAGAGTAAAGGAAAAAAAAAAAAAATCTGGAGTGAGGTCAGTAGCGTATACAGTCTAGTTTCGATCTCCTTTGATCTGCAAAACAAGCAAGTGCACCATTGCAAGGTCAAGTAAAAGCCCATTTAATCTGGCATATCAATGCTCAGCTTTGGAGGTGGTACAATGTACTTCCCTGGGCTCTGTGTAATAACAACACCAGTCTTTTTACGGAACATTGGAGCAATCTTTGGAGGCTCTGGTACAGGTGTTTCCTCAGCATCTTCACTGTCCTCATGATGAATGTCATACGAAATATTGCCATATTCCCGTAGAAAAGGGAAAATCTCTAGCAGGAACTGGCAGAAGTCTTTACGAATACCGAACCACCCTGCAAAGAGTTTAGATTTTAGTTAAAATAAATATATTGTGCAAATAGTGATATTATCATGCATAACTATTATATATCTTACAGTGATTCCCTCCTTTCTGCCCAAATGTCGTCGCCATCAAAGTAATTAACGAAAGCCACAGAGGGACAAAGATAGGGATGTAGAAGAACAAATTATGTTCATCCAATCGATGAACAAGTAGAATCTAAAAGTAAAGAAATAATATGAATAAAACTACGGTATTTGCTAAAGAAAAACAATAAATCATGATGAGAACAGATAAGTACATATATTGCAGGTTTTCGTACCGCTTCCTCCTGGGAGAAAATAAATATTATGAACTTGTTAACTATTTGACTAGCACCTTCTAGAAGATAATAGCTAGAATATGATTGGTTGCTATGGTTTAGTAAATTTACCAGTAAGTGTTAAGTAATTCCTAGAAACAGTCAAACAGCCAAAAGGTAGACAGAAGTTACATGGTGAGTGGCCAGAGGGAGAACAAATAAATACAAACAAGAATCCCACAAAGCAAAATGATAACACTACAAGAGCTCTACCTTAAATTTGGCAATTGGACAATCTGATCAGCCCCGTGACTAAGGGGAGTATTCATGAAAGCTTGGAGAGAGATAAAACCAACCAATCTGCTCCCAAGTCTGCATACACACCAGAACGACATCGGCACAATTTTGTTTCCGGGCAAACCGGAACAACATATCGCGCGTGTCCTTCAGTGTGTACACTCGATTGCGCGTGCATAATATGTTATGGTTGGCTGTGTTGCACGGTCAATCAGAAGAGATTGTGTGTACGATGCTATGCTGCTAAATGCAGCATGGCATGGTACATCACGCCATCGTACCACTGCCTCGTGCAGTGTGTACGCACGGTGCGATATGTCAGCCCGTCAGGCTGATCGACCGGGAACATATTCTGATGTGTACCCAGCCTAACTGTCACTTTCAGGCTGCGTTTGAAAAATGAACCCAATAGTTATAAGAAAGAAATTAGACTCTTGTGTTATTGCATTTGTGTAATTCATCATATGTATATACTTTTATCGTCATGTGTGTTACTTGGTAGTGCTAATGTGCACAGTGATATAATTTAGTGCAAGTATTTAACATAGAAAATGTTTCTTTGCCACACTTCCTCAATGCTAATCGATGAGATGCTTCCATGCTTGAAAAAGACAAACCCATTGTAAAAATACAATTTAAACATCAAAGTTGAACTGAGGAGTAGAGGTCAACTTTAGGGGATGTAGTTATTTTCCCCGGCTGTCGGCACTCAAAATGCCAGCGCCGGAATCCTGACAGTAAGTATTGGGGTTAGGGAGAAGATTAGGCACTAGGGGGGAAGATTAGGTTTAGGCTCCATGGGAAGTAAGTTAGGTTTAGGCTGCAGGGAGGGAGGGTTAGAGTTAGTGGAAGGAGAGTATACTTACCGCCTTCTGTCGGCATTGTGACCCTGTCGGTATGCTAGCGTTGGGAATCTGACTGCTGGGATCCCGAGCGCCGGCATCTTGTACCCAACCCACCTTTAGACCATCTCTACTAATTATTTTAAAGCTCTAACCCAACAGGGAAGACACAGACATGAAAAATGTACTTTATATTTCTAAATTGTGCAAATAATCTATCCTTATTCACAATTAGAGAAAATAACATACACCCTAACCCTTTTTTTAATATCTAATTTGTAAAGCATAAAATACCTCAAAAGTGAGCAATGGCACAACTATAGCCATCCAGCTGACTGCCATGGTGATATGAGTCCTTCTTTGTTCTGCTATGACATCCATGGATCGTAAGAAAAGGACAGACCACACAATATAATACAATACTACCAAGCATAGGAAAGACATCAGAATCCAGAGGGGTACACAAACGACCTAAACAGAACAACATTGGTTACTTAATAAAATAAATCATTGCATATGCAACTAAAGCTCAGTATACACCTATAAAATACTCGTCCCGTTCAACCAATATTGGGCTGACAAATGTATAGGTGTGTATACAGTACCGTTGCAGGAGCATTAGTCAATAAACGGCTTATAACTTTCCTGCAATGGTCGGAATCAGGAGGTTGCATCTTATGTGCTGTTTAATATTTATCGGCCCGGCCTCCCGATCACATAGAAGCTATTTCTACCTGTGTGTACGGGGCTTGCAGGGGGTCACCCTGGGGACACAGTACTAATCGAGAGTGTTTACCCGATCAGCCGAGTGATCACAAAGGTGTGTACCAAGCTTTATTTATACAGTAGCCAAACTGGCATTAAACACCAACTGTGCTTGACTGTTACAGCTCTGACAGACACACATGGAAATGAAGGAAAAATACTTACTAGCCAAGGCCAAGTAATGATGTTGTCAAGTCTCAGTGCAATGAATATGAACTGCAATATATTAACAGAGCACAAGATTTCCAACTGTAAAGAGAAGACATCAAAACTTAAAGGTTATGATGACAAAGCAGTGTCTCGTAAATACACCAAAAAGAGGTTCCCTTTACTCATCAGGATCTAATGTCTGTTTAAACAAATTACATACATACATATGTCAGTCTCATAAGGTCAACACTCCCACAACTAAAACAGCATCTGTTGTTTACAGTGCTACTAGACCTCCTAAGGAGACTTAGCGGTATATTTACTAAAGTGCGGGTTTTTAGACGTGGAGTTGTTGCCCACAGCAACCAATCAGACTCTTGCTATTATCTTCTAGAACAGTGGTTCCCAAACTTTTTTGAATCACGGCACCCTAGAGTATCAGAATTGTTTTCACGGCACCTTTAGGTCAAAAGTTTATTATTGAGAAATTTAGCAAAAATTATTATATTAAGTAAATTGTACTTAACTGTTGTCCATAAGGTCAGTTTGTGGTGGTAGAAAGGGTTGCGCTTCTGTTTGGCACATATTTTATGGTTGGCAGCCACCAGCTCTGGTTTTGCCTACCACATAGACCAGGGGTGACCAAACTCGGTCCTCGAGAGCTACCAACAGATCACGTTTTCCTGGTCTCCTCAGAGAATCACAAGTGAAATAATTAGCTCCACCTGTGGATCTTTCAAAATGTGTCAGTGAGTAATGACTACACCTGTGCACCTGCAGGGTGACCTGGAAAACGTGAACTGTTGGTAGCTCTCGAGGAGTTTGGCCACCCCTGATATAGACCATAAAAAAGTTATATAAATAATCTGAGTATGACATCAATTAATATACATCTCATAGCACTAGTAATCAGTGTTATTAATGGTTATTATCAATTTATCAAAGAGCGCTCTTTGTCTGATAAATTGATAATAACCATTAATAACACTGATTACTAGTGCTATGAGATGTATATTAATTGATGTCATACTCAGATTATTTAGATATTTTTAACTAAGTGGAAATCACAGATTATTCACTATTAGGAGCAGCTTTATTCTCCTTTTTTTTTCCAGTATTTTATTATTGCCAAACCATCATTACAAGTTGTGAGCGCCCGAATTCCATATAGTCTCTGCATATACATACTATATTGGTATTTACATCAAAAAGTTAATTCAGTCCTGGACCACCAACCCGTGGCACCTCTACAAGTGCCCCTCGGCACCCAGTTTGGGAACCACTGTTCTAGAAGGTGCTATGTAAAATATACGTAGAATTGAATAGTTGCTATGGGCAACAACTCCACTTCTAAAAACCTGCAATTTAATAAATATACCTCTTACTCTACAAGTGAGACTTATTCCTCTTCTGGTGAAGACTCTGCTCAACTTCCGAATCAATCGAACTCTTTTCATAAACCCCCTCGAGGAGGGGAGGGCAGTGCATACGTGGCAAAAAGAAAGACGTCTAAGGAAAATATTGTCTTCAAATCTATCAGCAAGGACCCTACCATCCCATGAAATTGCAGTCCTTTGCAAGGACTGACCTTTCTACGCACAGAGGACCTCATTTAGTCGGTCGCAAGCGCTGAGCGCTTGCAACCGACTCAATGTTTTGGTCCTGCGCACGCGCAACGGCCGCACTGCGCGTGCGCAAGCCCCGGAGCAAGAGAGAAGCTCTCTCGCTCCGGAGCTCACTACAAAAGGGGCAGTTGTCGATGTTGATCGACAGCTCGGCACGTTTTGTCAGTGGGGAGTTTCCTGCTCAATCAGAGCAGGAAGCTCCCTGGGGCTTGCGGTTGCCGAGACCCAACCTTAGGGTCTCGTCGCAAGCCCCAATGGTCGCGATGGTCAAGACCATCGCGACCATCACCCTGGTCGGTCACTAAGCTGTGGGTGGTAACCCACAGCTTAGCTAGCGACCAGGAGGCCGCACAAAAAAAAAAAAGAAGCGCCCGCCCTCATTCAGAGAGAGCGATCGCTTCTTGCGACTGCCTCTGAATGAGGGCCAGATACCTTTAAAGAATTTGAGTGGAAGGTAGAAAAAAGCTGTTTACACCGGAAACTGAGATTAAGAGAATTGTTCTATAACAAAGAACTTTTGCCGCATATCAATAGACAGAACAGATTTAAAAACATATCCACTTTTGAACTGCAGGGCCTGATTCAGACCCGGTCGCTAAGCTGCGCGCGCTCGGGGCAATAATCGCACATCTGCGCATGCATCAAAGTACGCATGCGAACCAGTCACTGCGGCCGGAATCGTGCGCCCGTAGTACACAGACTGGACGCTACTTTGAGTGACAGCGCCGTTTGTGGGTGGTGACAGGGGAAGGTGCTTGTGAACGGGGGAGTGGATTTGCGAACGTAGGCGTGTCTGAGCATCCATGGGTGCGCATATTTAGCAAAGTAGCATCATTGAACACGTCACTTGGTTGTTTTTTTGCCTGAACTGATCGCAGTGCTTGGGGTAGGGGCTACCTCAAGTGCTGCGTGCATCTCCGATGGGTCTCGATGTTCCCGATTAATCACACACTTCCTGGAGATGACGTGTGCTAAGAGAGAAAGGTGGGCGGATTTATACTCCTGCGTACGCTCACTGCCGTCGCCCTCTAAGATATAGAGGACGTCCTTAAGCCAGACAGTGCGATTGCGGAATTTGCATACCTGGCCCCTTTTGGCAGCCAGTGAGCGCATCTTAGTGACTGGGTCTGAATCAGGCCCACAGTCCCATAACACATCTATTATAGGCTTCATAAAGGCACCAGATTCTCAAGTGTTAGGTTGCTTCTAATAGTGTGTTTGTCTTTACAATTCTAAGAATGGGAGACCTTAAAGGACTTGAATACCTATAGGGATTTTGTTATCCGACCTGCTGACAGGCGAATGAATAGTGGTCCAGGATGTCTTACAGTACAAAGAGGAAATGGTCTCACAGTTGTCCATGGTCTATTAGCAAGCATGTGTGCAAGAAAAATTCACTTGAATTAAAGACACCACAGCTCACCTCACGAAATTGGAGGAACTTGGTGACCTTGGCTGTGCCTCCTGGACATCACAAGCCTCTACACCAGAGGTTCTCGAACGCGGTGCTCAAGGCTCCCCAACAATTCAGTTATGTCCATGGTTGAGCACATGTGACTTAACTAGCACTTCAGTCAATTTGATTCAACCACCCGTGCTCCACCATGGATCTCTCTAAAACCTGAACTGTTGGGGAGCTTTGAGGACTGCTCTACACCAATATCCCACATAATGGAGAGATATTGGCTACTCGTTACTTGTTGGTGGACAATCCCCTGTATGAAGGAGCAGATCTTCAATTTTTATTGTCCCTACTGGAACTGATCCTTAAAAGGAACTTTTTATATCTAGGTGGAGAATTTTACCTACAGCGTACAGGGTGTGCAAATGGATAGAAAGTCGCATCCGCAAACAATAATACATATATGTTTCAAATAGAAAGGTGTTTTTACTTCTGGCTATCATCTTCCCTCACATGCAGAAAAGTAGCAGAACAATGGATAAATACCCATAAATATATAAAATACCCACAAAAATAAATAGGTTAATAATTGCTTTAACACCGCAACCCTCATCTTTTCCTTTCTTTCCATAGCGGCCCAGGTAATATAGAATCATTGTGCACCAGTGCTAGTAATAGGATTGTGTACAATATTAATAATACAAGCAATTTAATTTTTATGAACTTACTTCCAGAGACCGGTCGTGCCGGAATCCCCAAACACATGCGGCAACTGAAACCGGAGACACAAAGAACAGCGGCATAAAAACCAAGAGCCAAAAGTAGTGGTTTCCTCTCTCAATTCGATCACAGACTAGAACTTCAAACATCAGAAGCAGCAAGTGAATTCCCACTGCTATAAGCATGGCTTTAAACTCCACACATGTTTCCCCTTCTGCCCTGCAGCATGAGAAAGAAAATGTGAGTTACTGGTAATACATATAAAGAAGAAAGACGTCAATACATGTAAAAGATATGTCCACCTCTGTGGATATTTTTGTTTATATCTAAATGTAAAAGACCAATAGTGTCACTGTTTGCAAACCACAGTCCCTATCTAGTGGAGTTCTTTGATTCTAGTGGAATATATCCAACCAGCCAATTAATATCAACACAATTTGCATTAAAAAAAAAATAAGTACTTATGGGTCTTCAACTTTTGCATTTTTTCATTAAAAATAATGCCACAAAAGTTAGGGTTAATCTTTAAACCATGGATGGGGAACCTCAGGCCCGGGGGCCGTATAAGGCCCCCGAAATCATTTGGTCAGGCCCTGTGAGCTTTTTTCTGCTAGCCTCATCTGGCTAGCAGGGTACCTAGAATGGCACCCTGCACAAAACAAAAAAGAAAAGTATTCCCAATACAGGGCACTCACGAACCAAAAGGTACCCTGCAGCCAGAATCTATGCAGCAGTGCCGCCTGAGGATGCTTCAAACAGTCACACCACTGCCCTTACAGCTCCCTGGAGCATTCTCAGGATGCTCAGGGCATTGCTGTAATCACCGGCGATTGTGGCCCTGCCCCCCGAGTGACATCACAGAGGGGGGCGTGGCCTGCACCGGGCCCGCAAATAATGTTTTATTATAGATAGATATATATATATATCTATATCAATTGCCCTCGGCAGAAAAAAGGCTCCCCACCCCTGCTTTACAATAACCTGTATTACTCAACCAAATACTGTGATTTAAGTGAGGATCTCTCATCACTTAATAGAATTCCTATGTTCTTTTTGCCTGCTGTTCAGCAGATAACCACCTTCAACAACCCCAAGTGATGTAATCCCCAATCGTCTGAAGTTTCACAGGGAGCAGGACAGACGGTTAGGGTCAGTCACTAGGGGAGGGTTAGGGTTAGGCACCAAAGAGGGAGGGTTAGGGTAGGGAGAAGGTTAGCATACCGACCAACAAGTGTCAGCATGCTAACAATGTTGGGATCCCAGCGTCTGGATTCTGACCGCCAGGATACAGACTGTCGGTATTTCATACCGATTCCGGACAGACACCTGGTACTGTGTCATGGGTGCATGAACTGTACATGGTAAGATGCAGCTCATTCAGTCAGCTGCGACATGACACTTGGGGTCAGTTGAAAATCTTGGTGGCATAAAAGGCTTAAAAAATGGGATGCTGTAGACTACATAAGAGAGATCTAGAGAAACAATCAACAGATCGCTATGACACTTCCCATGCTTCTCAAATTAACTTGGTACACAGTACTTTTACCGTGATTGCCAACTTTTTAAAAATCATCATTAAAACACTCTCGCCAACATTATTACCCTATTATGGGTTCTATTTATAAAGCAGTGATAACCCCTTTCTCCAGAAGTTCTAACACCTACATGGTTGAAAACCAGCTCTTCTTTTTTGTTTGGCCATTGCAAGAGGATCTCAGCTATATTTATGCAGCTGTTCAAAGTCACAACATGATTGCTGATCATTGTGTAGTGCACATAAAAGTACTATGAAAAATGGACTGCAGAACATGTGCCAAACATAAAATAGTACTGCATTCCATATTCAGTCACTCTAGTTTCATTGAATTGTAGGTTTACCATAAACCTGGCATAAAGTTCCATGGCACTCCATTAGAATTAGATAACTTTGGCTTATAAATGTGACAGTTGACTGCTAAGAGTAAAAATATTTTAGTTCACAAGATATTTTGAACTGGATAATGCTCAAACGAAAATCTATTTATAGGGTGATATTTCTGAGAAGGAATTAATATAGTTTACCCAACACATAAATAGTCAGCTCATTACATATAATAATAAAACTACACAATTTCAAAATACTGCTTTGATACACCTTATCATATTTACTAAATACCTGTACTGAGGGTTCCGGGCCCACACTCCTGTGCCCACTGATGCTCCTACAATGACCATCAGTTTCCACAGCCATACTGGTGCAAATACAGCCCAGTAACTCCACTGAATAATGCCGTCCAGGCGCAGGGACAGGAGGACAGAGAATAGCAACAAACATGCATATATAAGAAATTTACTGCAAAACACAAGAAAAGAAACAATGAAGATAGATAAATGTATGTCTATATTAAATAACAGTATAAAACACACAAAAAAAATGTAAGACAAAGCTGGACAATCTAGGTGCTTATGAAATGTGCCCTGTCACCTACTACAGCATGGGCTGGTGATGCTCTGGGGCTGATTCTGACTTGTGAGCAAAGCTTGAAAACAAACAAAAACAAGTAACTTTGTGCAGATAATTTTTTTTTGTAAACAGTGTAAATCCTGGCTGCTGTTGTATGTAGGGATGTAGTCAGCTTGCCGCCGCACGGAATGCCGGCGGTCAAAATCCCGGGCCGGGTTAGCTCTTAGCCGCGGGGGGAGGTTGGTTTAGGCACCACGGGGTGGTTAGGGTTAGACTGCAGACAGTGGGGGTTCGGTTTAGGGATCACTGAGGGGGATTAAAGTTAGGCACTAAGGGAGGAGGGTTAATTTTAGGGTGCAAGGTGCAGGAAGGGAGGGTTGAGGTTAGGGGGTGAAGGGAGAATGGTAAGGATAATTACGGAGCCCCTGTCGGAATTCTCAGCATCAGGATGCCGCTGTAGGCCTTTTGACGGCCGGCATCCCGGCTGCCGGTCTCCTATACTCAACCCTGCTGGACAGCTTTATTTTTACAATGCAATCTAGATTTGAGTTTAGACACATCCCTGTCTAATCTAAATCTCTCTGCACATTGGCCCCTTTGTGCAGAGAGAAATGGGTTTTGCTGGGCATACACTGCCAGAAAAAATGCCTGTCAGACCAACAGACATTTTATCTGGCAGCCTGACACACAGCAGGTATCGCAGGCATACACTGTGAGATATCTCACAGTGTATTGGCCCCGATATCTGCGCTCCGCCCCCGGGGAGGAGACATTTCCCAGTTCCTTCTATGGGAAGGAACAGGGGAAATGTCTGTCTGTCAACCACGGCTGGGCATACACTGCCCGATGCGGACGACATTTAACATACAAAATATTGCATTGGACCCCCCCTTCACACAGAAAAGCAAGTTGCCAGGTCAAGCATTTGGACCCGATAATTTGCAGATCAACCCAGGTATTCCTCCTGTGTGAAAAGGTCAATCCGGCCCGCAACTCCTGGGACTTCGTCCCTGGCAGGTCTCGGGAATTTCGACCCGGGTTGATCCTTCCACACAGAAAAAGGATCTGTAAATTACCAGGTCCAAATGATTGATCCGGCAATTCGCTTTTCGGTGTGAAAGGGACATTACACAGTGAGCTGTCAAACCAAAAAATTTTGCTCTGCCTTTAAATGTGTATTGACAAAATTGTTGGCTCCTAACTTTCAGAGAAACAATGGCCATGATCTGCGCATTACAGAATGGCACATCACATTCAGTAGAGGTGCTCTGGAAAATAGACAATGTTGGGCTACCATAATATACAGTATTTTACAACTGAAGGGCACCCAATTAAAGTCCTGACAGAGCGGTGTGCTGCTCCACTGACTGCGGCAGACAGAGAACAAGATGAAAAGACACGGCCAGAGGTGCACAGGTGGGATAATGTTGCCAACAGAGAATAAGGGGCCAAGGTGTTATGACGTTGTCAGCAACGGTAGGGGCCAAGGCAGACAATGGCACATGATGGGGCAACACAGTCAACAGTGGTTGGAAGGCAAGATAGGACTGCAGGCACTGGTCAGGGGAAAAAAAAACACACTACAGTATTAATTGTGGAGAATAATAATATAAGTAAGATGAGCAGAGCATACTGTGGGTGACATGGGCAGAGCATACTGTGGGGATTGGGTGCAGAGAGAGATATTAGCAAGTTACAAACCTAAGGCATACAGAAATATAAAGTTAAGTGCATAGCTCAGACTGCACACCAGTCCTGACCACCCATGTATGATCTCCAGCTGCTCAACCAGTGCCTGGCTGTGCAGCTTCACCGTCCCGTCCTCCCCCTCCTCTACCACTTCCTCCCCACTCTCTAGGCCTGAGCCTCCCGTTCCTTCCTCGCCGTTTCATGATCTCGTTAGGCCGCGCATCATCTGCTCCTACCCCAGGTCCCATCGCTCTCCATATCAGCTCACCTCGGGTTGAAGTCCTGGAACAGACCCCGGAAATTCATGGTGTAACCCGGCGCCAGGTTAAGGCTTTACTGGCCGCACTGCCCAGACATCGCAGCTCCTCTCACCGCAGCCAGTCAGTGCTCCCTGCAGTGGCAGCCGTAATGCTGCTACACTGCGCGCACTCTTCAGCCACTGCAACTGTACAACAGACTTAAGAGCCGCTGCTGCCCCCTGTCTTCTCGCTATTACGGCAAATTAAACTGTGTTATGGTATCAAGGAAAATAATAATAATAATTAATAGCAACACGACTGGGCTAGTAGTATTCTAGTTATCCACTATGAAAGTGACAATGATAATTGTTTGTTTAGAATTAGGGCAGTAATTAGTGATAATATTGGGGCCAGCGAATACTTCTGTAGGAACTCCAACTTTGCCGAAAATGCAATTTCCCATTGTAGCACTAGGGATGGCCATTGGTGGGTTAACCATTGATGGTCATCATTGATGATACTACTGGTGCATACCTCCCAACTGTCCCGATTCCAGCAGGATAGTCCAGTTTTAGAGGCACTGTCCCGCTGTCCCACCTGCGGGCCGTGGTGTGCCACGGGCGGGGGGGAAGTTGGGGAGATCACTGTCACACCGTTGCTCTGCAGAGCTGAGCAGCGGTGACTGGATGACGCACGCATGCATGCATCATCCATATACACAGTGCCGGCTATGTTAGAGACTGGTGGCCTGTCCAGCAGCAGTTAGAGACTGATGAGGAACCATTTATGGTTTTGCCCACCTATCATGGCCGTAACTTGGGGTGTTGAGCGGTGCCGCCACACAGAATGCAGGGCTCTGTGGGCAGCACCGTCGCCGCCCCACGCCCTTTGCTTCTGGCTAGCAGGGTGCCTGGATCGACACCCTTCAGTCAGGATCACTACTGCTGCAGATTGTCCTCTCAGGCAATGATGGCAAAATCATTGGCCATCGGTGGTTATCATCTATGGTGGTTAACCATTGATGGTCAATGGCCATCCCTATGTAGCACCCTTCATTTATTACAATCACAGTGCATAAGTACATTGCTTATTTATCGCTATAACCATCGCACAGAGACACATTGTGCAATGCTAAAACAGGACCTCACCCTTATACTGAATCTGTTCCTCTAGGAGGATTTCAACTTAGAGCGATGTGCTGCCGCGATGTGCTGTTCATACTGCAGAGTTATATGGTAGCTAAACATCTCTAATTGTTCTGCACACCTCTATGGGGCACAAGTAAAATGAATAATATTACTGGTTGAAAAGTGCCTTTGCCTGACCATTCCTGAGGCACTAAGTGACCTTTGCACCAAATTGAATTCCCTACTTTAAAAATAAAACCATATGCAAGATGTACAGTATGGCAAACATTAAAACCACATGCTGCTTTGGAAACCCCACCCTCACACTGATCCAATAAAAGTATTTCTGTTGTGCTATAAATTACATCACAATTGTGTTTTTCATATACAGGCATGTACAAATTTGTTGGTACCCTTACATCTCATTGAAACAATGTTACATTCCTCCTGAAAGTGATGTAATTAGAATCTATTGTCTCATGTATAACGGCATGCCTTTGGTATGTCATATAATAAAGCAAGGAACCAAAAAAGAGATAAATTATTTCTTATTCTCCAAAATATATTCTAAAATGGCCTGGACAGATTTGTTGGTATCCATGGAAAAGATACAAAATAAATAAATAATCGGATTATGGATTATAGTGATATTTCAAACTAATGGCTTATTTGAGAAAGGAAAGAGTTGTCTGAGAAGATCAGAAAAAAATATATATGTTAAAGGCTATAGGACCAACTCCATGCAGCTTGATGCTCTTGTGACTACAGTTGCAAATGATATTACGAAGTTTAAAGTACCCTATCCCTACCTCTCTCCCTCCCTAACTCCCCCCCCCCTTAGTGGTGCCTAACCCTAACCTCCCCCCGGGAGTGCCTAACCCTTCCCCCTAGGGGTGCCTAACCCTAACTCCCTCACAAAAAAAGCCCAACCCCGCTACGGTCCCTAAACCTAACACCACCCCCCCCTCCCCACGGCCAACGCTAAGGGCACCCCAGACTTACCTCGTTCGGCTTGACGTCCTTCGGCATTCTGGCATCAGTATTTCAACGGCTATCTTAACTCCCTTGTTGGGATTTCCTTGTAGGTATTGAGACCGCCAGCATCGCAGCCGCCAGTCTCATAACTGGACTCAGGTATGGGGTTAATCATCATTTAGTTAATTGCCTACCCCTATCTTCCCAATGGGCAATTTTTGACATGTTACCCGAAAGCACTTGTGTAGCGCAGAAGGTACAGAAATTGGTTAATAGCCATATCAACTATAGCCTTACTTGCCTACTTTTGAAAAAACATTTCAGGGAGATTGTGAAATCAACATCTATAAGTTTGCCGGTAATGTGGGCGTGTACTGCTACATCGGAGAGGCGTGTCATAAAATTTACTTAAATCCAAACGTAAATGAGCCCCAAAGCAGATAGTAAGATCTCTTTGATGATGAAAACACACTAATACTTTTCAGAAAATGCATGTAGCCATAAGGATTATTGTGCCTTATAACCAATGCAGAGAAATTATACTAATGATCCCATTTGAATGTATATGTCTCTGTTTTTTTTTTAATAAAACAGCTTCATAATGGGGGTAAGGTACAATCAGGGAGATTACTAGACTCTTCAGGTAGTCAGGGAGATTGCTACTATTTCAGGAAGTCTCCCTGACAATGAGGGAGAGTTGGCAAGTATAGCTACAGTATAGCTAAAAAATGTATCCTCCAAATGTGATAAACTCATGTTTGAGAATAGAGTGGTTGGATGCCTCACTACAAAAGGAGAGGTTTACTGAAAGATTTTTTGAAACATGGGAGAGTTACATAGAGACCCTCTCCCAGTCACTTAAGGAACAGATTTGGAGGTGTTTCAGGAATACACTATGGTATGAAACTTGCGTATATATTCCCAAGACCCTCCGATTTCTCTCACTGATGACTAGACCATGGTTGATTTCTACCTTGGTGAACACATTTCTCCTAAATGTGAATGTAGGGAAAGTAGATAACATGGATCCAGGTCCGAACCATTTTATCAGTCTTATTTTTTCTCTGACACCATTTTGGAATAAACTGCTCATTTAATCTTGTTACATATCGGACACTTGTTCTTGATGTGCGTTATACTATACTCACGATGACTGTACTTCTTTGAATTTTTATTTGTATTTGTCATGCTTCAAAATGTTTTATCAGCACATTTATATCCAGCATATGGCTCCCTTAAACTAAGCTAAACAATACCAGCTTTCTATCAAATGGTCGATTAATTCAGCGTCAGGAGCACCTTCCCAGTGAATCCCAGAACTCCTTATGCTTCACACGCACACAAACAACCCATGTGCTGCAGCTGTGTTTTAAAGGTATCCAGCAGGGAACAACATCTTTACCCCTATCTACTCTATGTTCCAGGGAATGAGTCATGTTCTTTATAGCAGAACATGGCAAAGAACCTCCTTTGCCGCATGAGCGGTAGCTCCGATTTGCGGAGAAAGGTTGTCTCTCTTTAAAATAAGGTGTTTTTGATCCATCAGGTGGGGGCTTTTCTGGGTACTCAGAAACCCTCCTGTGTGTGCCACTGAGTGGGCTCCATGGAAGGAGACCCAGGAGGACTCAACTTCTGCAAAAAGACAACATAAAAAAGGCAGGCTGGAATTTGCCAAAATGCATATGTATTGTGAGAAAAACATGGGTTCTCTTTTTTTGTGGAACGGTACCAACAAATTTGTCCATTTCTGGGATGGAATAACTAAAGATCAATTTTGTTCTCAACAGTTTTAATTTAACTAAAAAGGAATGAAATTACTGTCAAAAAGAGATGGATACACTTCAAAGGTCACAAACTATTACAGAAAAAACGCTCAATTGACCATGGCAACAACACCACATCTCTCACTTGCTCCAAAATTCCCCCACATAGATGCAGACCAATACTTTCCAGAAAAGCAACAACCCCTTACCTGATACCCATCCCGATTTTGGCAGGAAAGTCCCGATTTATTGGGAATTTAACAGTGTCACGTGATCGGCATGTGTCCCAATCTGCGGGAAGTCTGCAAGTATTTCCTCAACCACACCCACAAAAGTTGGTGCATCCAGTGCCTGCCGCAATACAACGGTGTTTTTGAGCTAAGCATACCCACTGAGGGCATGGCCATATCAATTCATGTTATAGCTATTCCCATTATGATTGTGCCACAACCTCAGCATTCTGCATCCTGCACCCATTCCCAAATCAAAATGTACCATCACTCGGAATTATGCAAACTCTGGATATGTCACTCAGACCTCACTACAGGACCCCTAAATGTCTTACAGATGGATTAAGGAAAAAGTAATAAGAAAAGAAGAATTTACAATATTTATATTTAATAAAGTGTGGCTTCTGGAGCCTTTTATTCAATGAAAGTTTATTTTAAACTTTAATCTACATTTATTTTTATATTAGTAATTGTGGAACATTGAGCTGTGGTGATTCTGAGTCAGTTGTAAAGTGGCTGTATTTGTGGACAGCCATGGAAGCCAGATTTGTTATTGTATGCTAACGCGACATTCCATACAGCTAATGCAGGGGTCTGTGCGTCTGCAAGTGGGAAGCGGCACCGTCCAATTACTTTACACCAGCCGCTGCAACCATCATTAGTACTGGCACCAGCCCCATGCTACATGCAAGTCATGCATCAGAAACAGGCTTCCATTTACACCGCAACATTTTCATGACACTACTACAAGTCAGGGCGATTCTGTTAGCATTGTAGATGCCCAATTCCTGCCCAAAAACTGCCAATTTCATGGAAAGACAGGTCAGGCCATGTTCCGTCCAATAGTATGTACAAATGCAAAGATGCGTAAATTCGCCAGTTGCATTCATGCACAGAGATCTGTCCAACTCAGAATCAATCTCTCAGTGACCCCCAGTGCATTGCACCAGGAACACAGTAAAGGAAAGGTTGCCATTCCAAGGGTTCTAATCTTGTTTATTAGTTAAACTCCCAGGGGTATATTTACTAAAGTGCGGGTTTATAGAAGTGGAGATGTTTCCCATAGCAAGCAATCATATTCTATTTATCATTTATCTAGCACCTTCTAGAAGATAATAGCTAGAATTTGATTGGTTGCTATGGGCTACAACTCCACTTCTAGAAACCTGCACTTTTGTAAATATACCCCCACAGCCCAGATTGGTTTTGAAAGTAGAAACCAGGGGAACACAATGGGTTTTATATTTGCATCCAAAAAGTATTTTCCTTTTATGTTTTTCCAATTGACTTCAAAGCAATCTTGAATTGCGTGCAAACATTCTATGATTTCCGCAGTGATTTACTAAATTGATCCTTCACAGTCAGGCAAACCTTTGTTTTTGCTTTTTAAAAACTGTTGACTTAAATGTCAATTTTCCTTTAATAGATTTGAAAATTAACAAATTAATCTGTAAATGAGTAATATTTAGAACCATTGTAAATCCCTCTATCCCCTGAGTCTGTCCTGGAAATGGATTCTGGTAACTTGTAATGCTGCACCACTTTCTTATGTAATAGTAACAATCAGTTGCAGATTAAGAATTAAAAATGTACCTAGAAAATATTCTGAAAGTGATTGTGTTCGAATTGTTGTTAGGCTGGGTCAAATTGGCAGCATGCATATACAGTATTTACATGTAATCTGCTGGTGTGGGCTCTGTCATACCAATGGCTTTGACGTGGTCATAATGCAAGGGGCATGGCTATCACTCCAGACAGTGCTAGGTTGCCCTCCAACCCCTTGCCATTCAAATACACCAACAATGCTGAGTGTCCCCTGTTAAATGCACATAGCTAAGCACTTTAAAAGGCATAGCTGCGTAAAGACAGCCATACCAATCTGATAGAGGTGAACAAAAACAAAAAGTCCCCACATAATTATTGGCAGGCCCTATAGTTGGAAGCGATGTGTGATGGAGGTAAGTCCACACAATAGATAACTAAACCAGGTCTTTGGTTTTGGTAGAAAAGGTTTGCAAGATGACATAGTTAATGCAGTGGGTATGTACTAGAATAGGTACACAGTGCACATATAATGTATTTACGATCTAGCCAGGAACGTATAGGGGAGCACAGACTGATTGCGTACAAACAAGAGCATGACGTCACGCAGAGGGGTTGGGCCACCAACACCGGAAAATGCAGCACTGCCCGGAGACTAACCTTACAGCTTGCTGTCCAGTGCTGCCAGGGAGCTGAACAGTGACAGCAAATATTTATTTTATTAATGTCCCTGATACTTATGATTCACCCATTCTGCTAAGCTTTGTGACCCTATGTCTGGACAGTGGGGAAAAAACCATCAGCGCCCTGTCTTCCATCAATGGCAGAGATCCATCAGCTTTCCTCCATCGATGACACCCATCGACCATCGGTGGTCCACCTTTGATGGTTGATGGCTATGTCTACATTAGTCACAACCAATTTTTGTCCTGGTAACAGGACTTTCTTGCAAAAACTGGACTGTTTGGGATTATGCTAGCCAGAACTACCATGACTGCTGCAATCGTGCAACAAAACATAATCATTTAGTCAATTCTGAGATTGATAAATACATTTTTGTCATTGTTTGTGTACTAATAATGAATGAATTAACACTTAACTGGCTTGGTCGCATGACAGGCTACAAGGATCTGCTAGACATGCCCACAGGGTGGGGCTACAGGCATCACCTAGGTCAGAGGTTCCCAAACTAGGGATGGCCATCGTTCCTCAATGTTTTCAAAACATTGATGGTTGCCGGCCAATGTTAACTAGTTTTGCCATCAATGGCAGAGAACCAATGGTTCTCCGCCATCGATGGATGAGTGGGAGCCGATGTTTGGATGAGTAGGAGCCCCTGGCACTCGCTATGCCCTGCCACAAATTTTTAATTGGCCCACGGTCTGCAGTGCCTGCAGCAGAGGTAACCATCTATGGGGTGCAAACCATCGATGATTCACCATATGTGATTTTTGTAATCACCGATGAGCACCCCACCGATGGCCATTCCTATACCAAACTCCGCCATTACAGTCCAGGTTTTAAGGATATCCATGCTTGAGTACAGATGGTTAAATCAAATTGATTGAAGTGCTAATTAACTCACCTGTGCTCAAGCATGGATATGCTTAATATCTGGACTGTAATGGCGAAGTTTGGGAACCTCTGCCCTCTGCAGGGCCGCAACTATGGGGGGGCGGGCACGTTCCCTGGGAGCAGAATTAAATGGGGCGAGCATACCACCAATGGGGACCTTGTGGCAGCAGATGTAGATTTGAAGCCTACACCTGTGCCTGCAGCCAGCCGCCCGCAGCCCTTGAGAGACACAGCGCCCTCTGCTGTTATTTTAATGTGGCTGCTTGTGGCGCCGGTCGCAAGCCAATCGGAACTCGTGGACCAGCAGCCAATCAGCATCGGCTTCCAGTCTGCGAGGTCCGATTGGCTCGCGACCGGCGCCACATTAGAATGACTCCAATGGGCGCTGTATTTCTCTCAAGGAAAGGCTGCCGGGCGGGTGTACGCTTTCAAATGTACACCTGCTGGGCTGCTGTCAGAGGAGGGGGACGAGGTGAGAGGCTGTGGGGTGGGGGGCCATAATGATATAAGGGGCATTACTGTGTGTGCCATAATGGTGTTAGGGTTATTACTGTGTGCCATAATGGTGTGAGGGGCATTACTATGTGTAGCAGAATGTATAGGGGGCATTACTGTGTAGCAGAATGTATAAGGGTATGCAGTCAGGGAGCCGACGGGCGAAATGCCAACCGCTGGCTTCCCGACTGTGCAATCCCGACAGGGGACTAATGATAGGCATCGAAATCCCGACGCCTATCATTATCCCTACGCTGGGAGCCCGACGCCCGGCATACCAAACGAACGTAAGCCGAGCAGCGGGGGCGGACAGCCGCGGGGGGAGGGTTAGGCTAGGGGCTACCGGGGGGGACTTAGGCACCCCCCCGGGAGGGTTAGGCTAGTGGAAGGGGGGGTTAATGTTAGGCACCCCCCCGGGAGAGTTAGGTTTAGGCTGTGGGGACGGGGGGGGGGGTTAGGTTTAGGCACTTACGAGGGGAGTGTTAGGGTTAGGCACCCCTAAGGGAAGGTTAGGGTTAGGGGAGGAGAGGGTTAGGTTAGTTACTTTACTTACCTGTCGGGATCTTCACTGCTGCCGGTGGGGCATTACTGTGTGTGGCCCTGCCCTAGGCATATTTGGCTTCTACAAAAAATAGTATTTATTAAATACGTTTTGTAAATAGATATTATTACTCTATTTTAAAATTTTTTAATTTATAATAGTATAGTAACAAAATATTTGCTAGTTAAGTGATTAAAATAAAAACATACCAGTACTAAATACAAACAAACTGTATAATGCATTCTATTATCATTCGCTTAGAAAAGAAACTCCGGTTTACCCTATAAAAAAAAAGTACACAATTCACCTTGGTTACAAAAAAAAAAAAGTTGTTCATTTTCTGCTCACGAAGATATATATCTGCTTTCACTCATGACGGCATTTCTCTCTGTAATAACCTGCAATTATTTCAGAATATCTGCTAATATTATTCTAGTATACAATAGTAAGTTATAATTTCTAAACATTCTGACCCGGAACCACACTGCTCTTACAGTATATGCAATTTTTCTGTGCTGTGCATGGGTACAGTATCCCAGGTACTGTATATGCAGCACAGCTGGAATCTGGAAAGGAAGGAACTGATGCTTGCTTGGTGGTGCTATAAGTAAAACACACTTTTCTTTCCCAAAGTACAGCCAACCAAAGCCAATCCCAATCACCCATACAGTGTCCAATCACCATCTGGTAGAAGTACACCAATCGCAGCAGAGCTCTCAGTAATGCAGTAGAAGCTGGGAGGAAGTAGAGCACACACATATATCACTTGCGATAGAAGTTACAGTAGCTGCTGAATAACAGATCTGTATGACAGGAATTCCCCCTAGCATGAGATCATTATGTTGCAGCAGCCCGGGACCCCTGCTTGTTCTGTCTGTCATTACTGCTGTCTCTGGAAGACAACTGGAGTCTGTCACAGGTCATATGCTGCTATACATGCTTACTGTTATACATGCGTTGCTAGTCCAATAGTTATTGCCTGCTGGTTGTAATATTTCACATATTACATATGTCCTATTGTCATTGTGAAACATCCGTGTTCAACAGTGCATATTAAGCTGGAGGCTGTAATTGCAGCATTGCACACAAGTTAAAAAGGCATTTTATTTTGCTCGGATGACAGTAAATTGCACTGTTTGCTATTGTGCTGTTTTTCTGTGGGGAGAACAATATGCAGTAAATATGTTGACATGTTCATATGTTGACACTAGAATGTCAACATCATAAATGTCGACATCTTGAAATTGTCTATATAGTTACTGTTTACCTTATGGTGAATGTCAACATAATATACTGAACCCGGGGGAAGTACATTGGAGCTTGTCGTCTACAGCTGTGGTTCTCCCATACTTGGTGCAGGTTGGCTGGCTGATATTGGTTTCAATCTATTAAATCCAACAAGTATATTGTCAGCTACTTTTCTGCAGAAGGAAGTAGGAAATTAAATGCAATAACAATGTTTTGAAAATAATATCAGTTTTGGAATTTGGAATTTTTTAAAAATTGTTTCCAGTTAATATCCTGTATTGTTTTAGATTGTTGTAGATTATTGTATACTGTATATGTTAAATATTGTCATAGATGTTCAAATAATTTTGAGTAAGTTCTTTAAAATCATGTTCGATATAGGGGTCAATCCTATTCCATGCGAACGGTGCGAGTTGCCATTGCAACGGCGTTAAAACGCTGTTAACGGACCGGCACCTCTCAACCCTTAGCGGCCCACTCTGGGCGCTATGGGGCTGCGAGCACTTTTAAGCGAATCCGGGCTGCTGTCAAGTGCGGCTGTTGCCGCAATGACTCGCACCTGCGAGATCATCGCAAGTAATTGGATTGAGCCCTTAGGCTGGTTTTATTCTTGCAAAAACTCTAAAAAAAGGAAAATGCTACTTTTAATAGTTTAATAATATTTACATCTTGTGTGTGTGGATTGTAGAGGTCAATTTATCAGACTATTTACGATGTGCTGCGTTTTATTTCCCCTGCTGCCTTCTCCAGTTATGTGCATTTGATGCAAGTAAAAGTGTTAGCCTAAGGGAAGTATCCATGATTAACGCCCCCCAAGCACATTTTCAAGTGCTTGTATCTGCATAAAGCCTGGCAACTCTGGGGTGTAAGCAGCCTAAATGAAAATTGCGTTGGGTACGGGATCCAGACGATCGGAATACCGACAGCGGCATCCCAACTAGTTTTGGTAATTATTTTAACCCAAATCTTAACCCTTACCCTCCCCCTTATCCTAACCCTAACTCTCCCCCAAGTGCTTAACCCTAACCTTAATACCATTGAAATCTGCTAGAATTATGACCGGGATCCTGACTGCATCACTGAAAATCCTGTAAAAAAAAATGTAAACCTGTCAATGCAAGGAGAAATCTACACAGTACAATAGTATAAAATCATATGTCAGTTGAGCTAAAAAAGAAACAGTTTGTTATTATATTTATGATTTAATAGTACTAGTGTTCCCGCTAGACTGCGGGCAGGGTGCTGGGGGTGCTGGCAGGGAGTCTATGGGGCAGATTCAATTAGCCGTGAAAAGTCACATTTTGGCAAAAGGCGTTCAAAGGTGCGAACTTTTCGCACAAAACTGCGTATCGCGCAATCCTATTGCCGAAGTTTTTGCATGCGCGAAAACTCCATAGACAAAAACCAGCAAACTGTTTCACCATCACAGAGCAGGCGAGCTCAGGGAGGACAGAAACCTCTTGTGGAGCAGAAGGGCATAAAATGTGGGGACTTGAGGCCTGATTCAGACCCGTTCACTAGGATGCGTTTGCATGCAGCCGTCAGCAGCCTGAGAATGAAAACCCTGCGATCGCTAGCAAGACATTATCACGCCCACTATGTCTTGCCGTGCGATCATGGTGTGTATTTATGACGCCCGCCAGCCTGACACAAGACGCCCACTTTCCCTTCATAAAAAACGTCCTCTCCAGGAAGTGTATTAAGCATTCGGTAACATCGGACCCATACGCAGCACTTGTGGCTTACCATACCCTACTGCAAGCACTGCTGTGTGTAATTCAGCCATGTGACGTGTATGCTGACGCTGCGTCTTTATTATGCACGCCCCTGAAACACACAGATGCGCCTACGTTTGCACCACCACACCCCCGTCACCATCGACCGACCCCTGTCACCACCCACAAACGGCTCGTCCTGTCACTCATGCTAGCAGAGCGTCTGTGTACAGGGTGTGAACGCTTCCCGATCGCATGGACTAATTCACGCACTGCGTCTTGTACGCATGCACAGATTGCAAACATCGGCAGACTACGTCCGAATGCAACCTAGCGAACGGGTCTGAAGTTTTTAATTTTTTCAAACTGCACTTTATAGACATAAAATTATACTAGCACTCATTTTAATGTACCCCCAATTTAACTACAGCAATTATTTTCTCCAAAAAATATTGTTTTTTTATCATTTTCAACACTTAAGCAAATATGCATATAACAGCCATTTGACACAATTTAAGTACCCAAAAAACTTTTCTTAGGGCTATTAATACACTTCTATATTTTGTCCTATGTCAGTTAAGTTTTTTTATGAGGTTCAGACTGATTTCCCGAAAATGTGCTGTACATTTTTCTGGTTTCACCATGCGCAGTTTTCGCACATATACTTTTTTTGTAATAGAATAGGGCGAAAAACGGGAGCATGCATTTCCAAAAGACATGAAAATATTGCACCAAACATGCGACTAGTGCGAGAACTTCTCCAGGGTTAAGATTTAATTTTATCGCGGCTAAATGAATCTGCCCCAGTGCCCGCTCCCAAAAAAGGGGCATGGTTGGCCAGAGAGGGGGCATGTCCTTGGGACACACCTCCCAATGTGTCACACTTGGGGGCGTGCCCAGCACATACGGAGGTGCTGGCCTTCCCCCAAGCTCTCCCCTCAAAGTGAATCAATGCCATGCGCATGGCGTCTATTCACCTGGCGGTGATCGTCACCACAACTTTTTTCCCATCCCCAGAACACTGCGGCCCGTGGGTTGGGAAGGCTCAGGGCATGCTGTTTTAGTGGGGCGCCGCTAAATGGGCAGGGCGCATTTTGCCCTTTTAAAATCTGGCAGGGCACGGCGTCCCACTAAAACAAGCTTGCCGGAACACTATAGTACCTTTTTAGTCTAGGTTATAAAAATATACATTGGTATCTGAAACTTTTCATAAGCATGCATTATTATTAGTAGTGGTAGTAGCATTATTTTCTGCTGTAACCGCTTTTTCAAATTATATATATATATATATATATATATATAATTATTATTATTATTTTTTTTTTCCTTGCTGGGGAAAGTGAGTGTTATATGACCATTTTTTCAGGATCTTGATATATATATATATATATATATATATATATATTATTAGGGGTGTGCACCGGCCACTTTTCGTGTTTTGGATCTGGATCTTTCTTCGTGTTTTGGATCTGGATTGGTTTTGCCAAAACCACCCTTCCGTGTTTTGGGATCTGGGTTTTGTGTTTTGGATCTGTATTTTTTTATAAAAACAGCTAAAATCACAGAATTTGTGTGTTTTTCTGCTCCTATGCTATTATTAACCTCAATAACCTTAATTTCCACTCATTTCCAGTCTATTCTGAACACCTCACACCTCACAATAGTGTTTTATATCCAAGAGGTTGCACCAAGGTAGCTGGATGACTATGCTAAGAGATACGAGTGGGCGGCACAAACACGTGGTCCATCTAGGAGTGACACTGCAGTGGCAGACAGGATGGCAGTTTGAAAAACTAGGCCCCAAACAGTACATAATTCAAAGAAAAAAAAAGAGGTGCAAGATGGAATTGTCCTTGGGCCCTCCCACCCACCCTTATGTTGTATAAACAGGACATGCACACTTTAACAAACCAAACATTTCAGCGCCAGGGTCTGCCACACGACTGTGGCTGAAATGATTGGTTCGTTTGGGCCCCCACAAAACAAGCTGGCAATTAATCTGTCCCTGCACAAACTGGCTCTATGGAGGCAAGATGTCGTCCTCATCCTCCTCATCCACCGATTCCTCACCCTCTTCAGTGTTGTGTACATCCTCATCCTCACAGAGTATTAATTCGTCCCCGCTGGAATCCACAACCACAGGTCCCTCTGTACGTTCAGGAGGCTGGTCTCCCTGGAAGAGTTGATAATTCATTTTATGAACATCATCTCCACATTTTGTGGAAGCAACCTCCTACGCCTTTCGCTGACAAGGTTCCCGGCTGCACTAAACACTCTTTCGGAGTACACACTGGAGGGGGGGCAACTCAGGTAAAATAGAGCCAGTTTGTACAGGGACCTCCAAATTGCTTCTTTTTCCTGCCAGTACAGGTACGGACTGTCTGACATGCCTACTTGGATGTTGTCACCGATGTAATCCTTTAACAGACAGACGCACGCTTGTCGCTGCTGCTTTAAGGATGCAGGTGCGGCTATAGCCCACACATTTCACAAAGAAAGAAAAAAAAGAAGAATATTTTTATTGTTTGTGGAGCACACTTTGAGGGTGTCACCACTCTTTAACAGACAGACGCACGCTTGTCGCTGCTGCTTTGAGGACAGTATCATATGCAGTGACAGTAGACTTGTCAGAAATTGTTGGCACGTCCTTCAGTCCGGACCAGATGTCCAAACCGGCCCTTGACTTATGACACAGGCGCACGCTTGACGCTGCTACTGTGTTGATGCACGTGCGGCTACATCGCACACAAGTCACAAACACATAAAAAAATAGTTTTTTATTTTTTGGAGCACTTTGAGGGTTACACCACCCTTTAACAGACAGACGCACGCTTGTCGCTGCTGCTTTAAGGATGCAGGTGCGGCTATAGCCCACACATTTCACAAAGAAAGAAAAAAAAGAAGAATATTTTTATTGTTTGTGGAGCGCACTTTGAGGGTTACACCACCCTTTAACAGACAGACGCACGCTTGTCGCTGCTGCTTTGAGGATGCAGGTGGAATCTAGACGGGATTTGGAACCGGGGACACACTACCTCCATCAATTGTCTAAATCCCACTGCACTAATGGTGGATACCGGACGCACGTCTAACACCAACATAGCAGTCAAGGCCTCAGTTCTACGTTTTGCTTCAGGATGACTGCTGTCGTACTTCATCCTCATCGCTAGGGACTGTTGGAGGGTCAATTGTTTAGTAAAAGTAGTGGTGTTCCTACTTCCTCTCTGGGATGATGAACAACTCCCAGCAGCAGCAACAGCACTAGGAGGAAGTGGTTCTTGATCTTTCCCTATTTTATTTTTATCGGAGAAAGTTTGGTCCTCCATTTATGTTATATTGATATATACGTGCAGCTAAGGCGCACACAAACACAGAAAATATTTTTTTATTTTTGCTGGAGAGTAGTGCACTTTGTGGGTTACACCACCCTTTAACAAATGAGCCAGCCGGCTCTTTACTTATGGGACACAGGCGCACGCTTGGCGCTGCTCCTTTGTTGATGCACATGCAGCCACAGTGCACACAATTCAGAAACACAGAAAATATTTTTTTATTTGGTTTGGAGTGTACTTTGGGGGTTACAGCACCCTTTAACGGTCAAGCCAGCCGGCCCTTTACTTATGACACAGGCGCACGCTTGGCACTACTTTGTTGATGCACGTGCGGCTACTGCGCACACAATTCGCAAACAGGGAAAAAATATATTTTTTTTTAGCACTTGGGGGGAGCACCCCTGATGGACAGAGCACCCCCTGGACAACACTACAGCACCCCTTTAGGACTGGGACACTGCACAGGACTTTGGAGTGGACACAGCCCCTATGGACAACTGACTGCACAACACAGTCCAGCCAGCCCCTATGGACTTTGAAGTAGTGGACACAGCCCCTATTAACAACAGCAGCACAGCACAACACAGCCAGCCCCTATGGACTTTGAAGTAGTGGACACAGCCCCTATGGACAACAGCAGCACAGCGCAGCACAACACTACTCTGCACTACACTACACTACACAGCCCAGCCAGCCCTAACTCCCACCCTCCCTCTTCACTGTCCACAGCCGAGTGAGAAAATGGCGCCGACGCGGGTACCTTATATAGGGTCCAAAACCCGCGAGATCCAGAAGGCGGGATGATGACGTTTTGCCTCGATTTCAGATCCGGGTCAGGCGGGAAAAGTCGAGCCTGACTCGGATCGGCCTCGGATCGGGGGGGTTCGGATTTCAGAAATCCGAACCCGCTCACCCCTAATAATATATATATATATATATATATATATATATATATATATATAGTGACACAGTTAGGTTAGGGGGTCCCTCTCCTGGGTAGAGGACTCCTTCCTTACACACACACACAGCAGCAGGGAAGCAGCACACCAGTCTGGATGCAAGTACAAGCTGATCGGCGCCAGTCTTTATTGTACAATGTCAGAAACATAAAGAAAACATAAATATAAATCCTAGCCCTGTCGGGGCACTAACTTCACAGGTAGTTCCCTCACTACCAGAACCTGGCAGGGCCTAATGCCCTCGCCAGCAACAAAAGCACAGCACAACACTCACAGTTAGGTATCCAAGTGTCTCTGAGCAAACTCCCTGTCTGCTCTCCCAGGTGAGACAATCAGCCCTAAACAAACTAGGCTTATATTGGCCACTCTCAGGTGGAAAACTAACAATCCTGTTACCAGGCTGCGAGAACCAAAACCTGGAGTGGCCGTGGGTGGAGCCCTCCCTCTCCTCTCACCCACAACCACCAGGTCCCAAACCGTCTTTTCAAAAAGCCGAAACTCAAGCCTGCTACACTGTAGACTTTCTCCTGGGGGTTTAAAACACAAAAGACAGGAATCTGGGACAAATGTACCTGCCACAGACCACTTTACCAGTGATCCTATCACATATCCCCCCCCTTTGTTTCGACCTGTGGGGCGGAACAACTGAAGCCCCCAAACAATGAACGCGTGACAACGCGTCAGCATTGGCCAGCTGGCTTCCTGGCCTGTGTTCCACTGAAAATTTAAAAGTTTGTAACGCCAAGAACCATCTTGTAATTCTCGCATTACTGTCCTTATTTTCAGACATCCACTTCAGAGGGGCATGGTCAGTGATCATTTTGAACTTTCTTCCGACCAAGTAGTACCTGAGAGCCTCTAACGCCCACTTTATGGCCAACGCCTCCTTCTCCACTGTGGCATAGTTTCTCTCATGTACATTCAACTTTCTGCTAAGATAGAAAATAGGGTGTTCCTCACCCTCCTTGTTCTGGGACAGGACCGCTCCTATACCTACTTCTGATGCATCGGTTTGTACCATGAATTCCCTTTCAAAATTAGGAGTCATCAGGACTGGTTGGGAACACAACGCTACTTTCAACTCCTGAAAAGCTTTCTCTGCCTCAGGACTCCATTCTACCATGACTTTTTGTTTGCCTTTGGTCAGGTCAGTCAGTGGGACTTCCATGGTGGCAAAGTTGGGTATAAACCTCCTGTAGTACCCCGTAATTCCCAAGAAGGCTCTCACCTGCTTCTTATTCGGAGGCCGCGGCCAGTTTTGTATGGCATCAACTTTATTGAGCTGAGGCTTTATCAGGCCTCTGCCAATGGTGTATCGCAGATATTTTACTTCCTCCATGCCTAGACAACACCTTTTTGGGTTGGCTGTCAAACCTGCCTTATAGATGGAGTCCAACACTGCTTGCACCCTGGGTAAGTGAGACTGCCAATCAGGACTATGAACGACCACGTCATCCAGATAAGCAGCCGCATACCGTCTATGGGGCCTTAGAATCCTGTCCATCATTCTTTGGAAGGTAGCAGGTGCCCCATGTAGCCCGAAGGGCAACATCTTGTACTGAAACAAGCCCTCTGGCACTGAAAAAGCTGTCTTTTGTTTGGCGCTCTCGGTTAATGGTACTTGCCAATACCCTTTGGTTAGGTCAAGAGTGGTTAAATACCTTGCCGTCCCTAGTCTCTCAATCAGTTCATCCACTCTTGGCATCGGGTAGGCATCGAATTTTGAAACACTGTTCAACTTTCGGAAGTCATTGCAGAAACGCACACTCCCGTCGGGCTTTGGAATCAACACAATGGGACTTGACCATTCACTATGTGATTCTTCAATAACCCCTAACTCTAGCATATTTTTAATTTCTTTTGACACCGATTCTCTTTGTGCTTCTGGTAACCTATAGGGCTTTAGATTAACTTTAACCCCTGGGTCAGTGATGATGTCATGTTTAATGACCGAGGTTTTCCCAGGTACGTCAGAGAACAGCACCCTATTTCTAATCAGAAACTCCTTGACCTCTTGTTGTTGAATTGCCGACAGGGTTTTTGCCACTGTCACTTCGGGAACTAAGGGCCCTGGACTTACTGGAGGGTCTCGGACGGCCGACAGTACCGTTCTATCTTTCCAGGGCTTTAACAGATTTATATGGTATATCTGTTCCGGCTTTCTTTTCCCCGGCTGGTAAACTTTGTAATTGACCTGCCCCACTCTTTCTAAGATTTCAAAGGGCCCTTGCCATTTACAGTGAGTACACACATGTGGTTATCAGTCTCAGCCTGCCGGTCAGCCGTACAGGCTATCTGTGCAAAGAAAGACCCCCTGCGGTAGACATGAGCAGTATCACATTGCATAGGTTCAGTTGTAAGTGCACAATTAGCGGCAATATGGCCGAATCCACCACATCGGAAACACTGAGTCATATTAATGTCTAGTCGTTTACGGGGCAAGAACCTTCCTGGCCTGGCAGGCCTGTCTCCAGGTTCTACACCCTCAGTCTTAGGTACATTTCACCGCCCAGCACCCTTCTCCCCTGGAACAGTCTTACCAGTGTCTCTGGGAGTTCGCCAGTGCGCCATCGGGGCTCGGTGGGGCATACTCATCAGCTCCTCAGCCGCCACGTACCTCTCCACCAGCTCGTCCAACTGGTCCGCGGACTTAGGGTCTGCATGGCTCACCCACTTGCGCTGAGTCACAGGTAATGATCGCAGGTACTGGTCCATCACGACCCTTTCCACGATCTGTGGTCCCGTCAGCGTCTCGGGCTGTAGCCATTTTGAGGATAGATGGACGAGGTCATGCATCTGTGAATGTGGAGGCTTGTCCTTATGGAACTCCCAGCGGTGGACCCGTTGGGCACGAACAAAGGTGGTGACTCCCAAGCGAGTTAGGATCTCCTGTTTTAGTTTTTTATAGTCCTTGGCATCAGCCAGGCATAAGTCGAAATATGCTTTTTGTGGCTCCCCAGACAAAAAAGGTGCCACCAGACTTGCCCACTGCTCCTGGGGCCAACTCTCCCTTTCGGCCGTTCTTTCAAATGCGGCGAGATAGGCCTCCACATCATCGCCCGAAGTCATCTTTTGGAGGAAGTGACTGGCTCGTACGGAGTGAGTGGTGGCGGGAGGACCAGTATTAACATCTCTGGGCTGGGCGACCAGGTGCTGTACCACCTCTCTTATGGCCTGGCTGTTTTCCGCTAAGGCCTGGCGGGTTTCCTCAATGGCGACCTGTTGAAGTCTGTTAGTCTCCTGCTGAGCTCTGGTAGATTCCTGCTGAGCTGCTGTAGCTTGGAGCAAGGCCTTAATAATGTCCTGCATTTTGTCCTGGGGTGTAGGTTGGAAGCTGAACCTTGCCTCTCTGAGCATTGGCTGACGCCTCCTCTATGGGACTCCAAGGACACAGTGTTACTTCCACACTCACAAATTGGGTGTCTGTCCCTTTAATTTGTAAATGGAACGTTTTCCTTTAGCTGCAACTTCAGTGTGTGTGGTTGCCCGCATTCTCCACCATATTGTGACACAGTTAGGTTAGGGGGTCCCTCTCCTGGGTAGAGGACTCCTTCCTTACACACACACACAGCAGCAGGGAAGCAGCACACCAGTCTGGATGCAAGTACAAGCTGGTCGGCGCCAGTCTTTATTGTACAATGTCAGAAACATAAAGAAAACATAAATATAAATCCTAGCCCTGTCGGGGCACTAACTTCACAGGTAGTTCCCTCACTACCAGAACCTGGCAGGGCCTAATGCCCTCGCCAGCAACAAAAGCACAGCACAACACTCACAGTTAGGTATCCAAGTGTCTCTGAGCAAACTCCCTGTCTGCTCTCCCAGGTGAGACAATCAGCCCTAAACAAACTAGGCTTATATTGGCCACTCTCAGGTGGAAAACTAACAATCCTGTTACCAGGCTACGAGAACCAAAACCTGGAGTGACCGTGGGTGGAGCCCTTCCTCTCCTCTCACCCACAACCCCCCAGGTCCCAAACCGGCTTTTCAAAAAGCCGAAACTCAAGCCTGCTACACTGCAGACTTTCTCCTGGGGGTTTAAAACACAAAAGACAGGAATCTGAGACAAATGTACCTGCCACAGACCACTTTACCAGTGATCCTATCACAATATATATATATATATATATATACACATATACATATACATATACATATATATATATATATATATATATATATATTCCCAAACGTGTAGTATTGATGCAGGAGTTTTGAATTGGTGTAGAGACACGCTAATAATATATTGGGCGAAATGTAATTGGGTGAGAGTTTAGAAAATGTGAGCGTTTAGCAGTAAACTCTCAAACTTTTTAAACTCGCCCAATGTAAGAGTCCCAGAACATGCAAACTCACATGTTGTTTTTAGACTCAAAAAACTCTCACAATTGAAACTCTCATCCAGATGTTTTCCCATTTTGAAGCTAAAACTCGACCAATGTGAGAGCTTACTGCTAAACTCTCACATTTTCTAAACTCTCACCCTATTACATTTGGCCCATTGACTGCAACAAGTTATGCTGTGAAAATTTAGGAGATGTAGGGGAATGTGTTTATACTCTGCAATACAGCCACAGGTTTGACATTAAACAACATTTTTCACAGAATAAACCGCAAGTGAAGTAGCTCCTACGTTATGAAGCCTGATCCAGTGTGGAATATGCAATACAGTACTATGACTTATTTGACAGACGTTTGCTTTAACAACCATTTCTTAACCAGAGATACATCATTGTCTCTCTTTAGGTGGTATGAATGTCCTCCTGATAATTGTGGATGACCTCCGTACAAGCCTTGGCTGTTATGGTGACAGTATTGTTAAGTCTCCTAACATTGATCAGCTGGCATCTCAAAGTGTACTGTTTACAAATGCATATGCCCAGGTAAGAATGTTAGTTCTCTTAGCCAGGCTTTTTAAGAAAATTACTAATAACTGAGAGCAAATGAAAATCCAGGGTTGGGTACAGTTGGTTGACAGTTATCATGTTGATATTCATAATATCAACGTGAGAATGTCGACATAGTAGATAGGTCGTCATGCTGAGCATTGTAAATGATGACCACGTTAACATTTATCATGTCTACATGGAAGATATGTCAACATAATGAACTGTCAACAAACACTCCCTTGTGGACAAGTGGTGTCTTACCTTATCCCAGCGGCTCCAGCGTCTTCCCTGGTACCCGACCGTCACATGAGGATCAGTTCTGACGGCGATGTGCAGTGAGTATTATCCCCACTGTCCCTAACACGAACCCTCCACCTAGTGCCTAACCCTAACCTCCCCCCCGCAGCCTAAACCTAACCTCCACCCGTAGCCTAACCATAACCCTCCTGGCGGCGCCGATATCTAACATGTCGGCATTCCTCAGACTGTCAGCATTTCACATGGTGACAGTTCAGATGTTGACATTGTGAACATGTTGGCATTCTGTGGATGTTGAGATGGTGCCTGTTGACAGTTTGAACCATGTCAACATTGTCATTTCGAGATTATGAATGTCGTCATGGTTACTATTGACCTTCTGGCCGGATACCTCTCTGGGGGCCTATTTTAGTATAGAGCGATAAACTTTTTATGCTGAAATATTTTAGAAAATCAGGGACATGTGCAATGCCTGGGGATCCACTAAGGAAAAAAGGAGCAAGTCAGTAAAATTTAATGAGTATCTGGGAATGCTGCTTTTTATTGGTTCATAGCTCTGTGGCGGGAAGTAGTCAGTTTGTCTATACGGGAATATCAATTAGGTGTAAGTATCCTTTACCTCTGGAGTGTGGTTGCAATATAATGACCTCATTGAATTCCTCCAGTATGTTGAGAAACTATATGTGGATGGGCGAATGCTGACAGCATTATGCTGGTACCGTTGTAGGGGTATATTTACTAAGAGATGTTGCCCATAGCAACCAAACAGATTCTACTTTACATTTATCTAGCACCTTCTAGAAGATAATAGCTAGAATCTGATTGGTTACAATGGGCAACATTTACACTTCTAAAAACCTGCACTTCGGAAAATATACCCCGCAATGTTAGTTAAAGGATTTTAACCGTGTTGCCATTAGAACTTTAAAATTGATAGTAGAGCCCCATATTTTCAGTTCTAATGCCAAAACGATTAAAATGCTTTAACTACCATTACATATATTGTTTTATTTTCTTTGCCCCAGGCCACCCCTCCCCTAAAATTTTTATTCCTACCGGGTTTTATGTGATCTTCAGCCCCCCCCTCTTTTGGCTTTTGTCTTACCTACTATTCTTTTGTCATTTTTCTTCCTTTTGTCTTTTCATCTGCTGTTGTACTTCTTCATTGTCACTGGCCGAGCTGCTCCTCGACAGTGCCATACTTTCTACAATGTGCCATTTTTGACTAGCTGCCTGTGATACTAGGCATGTCTGAATAAACACCGGGAGCCAGGTAACAAAAAGCAGCCTTCGAAAGCATAAGGGGTAAAGAAGTTGTCTGTCTCTATTTTTCATATTTAACTTATATCAACCTTTAGATGAATTCATTTACACATATAATTGGTCAAGCCTGACACCAGATGTTGTGCCATAACAATATACAGTCAATGGCTGTAATACAATGACCAACACTTTAGTGATGAGCCTAGTGGTAGAACCTCTTTAATTTGTAGCATGCTAACATGTATAACAATAATACATATTCTTTTTAAAGTGTGTATACTTTACCTTCTTAATTAGTTTTTGTTTTATGAAGTCACTTAAACTCTGGTTATCTCTCATTTGTTTCAGTGGCTAACATGGCATGACCCACTACTGTCATGAAATTCCCTAAACATACTCTTAATTGCTGAGCATCAGAATGTGTTGAGTTGTACGCTCCTTTTCCCTCGATTAGTATTGTTCTATGACACTTATTTTCTTTCACATTTGTGAAATCTCTAGATTCTGTAGATTACATTGTGTCATTAAAAGTGATTGACTGCTCTGAGTCTCACTGCGCCAAATAGCATTCTAGTTAGCAAAACAAGTATTGTTGTATCTCTCTGATAATCTACTCTTGTAAGTCTCTGTCATGTTCTTTGCTGCAGCAAGCAGTGTGTGCTCCCAGCAGAGTGTCCTTCTTAACAGGAAGAAGACCTGAAACTACTAGACTGTTTGACTTCAAATCCTACTGGAGGAAGCATGCCGGGAACTACTCAACACTCCCCCAGTATTTTAAAGAACATGGCTATGTAACTATGTCAGTTGGAAAAGTGTTTCACCCAGGTACGCAAGTATTACAGCTGGTTCTAATTGTCTTATATGTATGTATAATTTGATCAGTAATCAAGTCATCGGAATGATCATGGTGGCAAAGAGTATTTCTTAGAGCGTGCTAGGTATTGAACAATCCATGACCTGACCACTGGTGATTATTGTAGCTTAGTGAGGATAGGGCTGCTTATAACAGGGGGCCTGATTCATTGCCGATCGCAACTGCGATTATGTACTCAGACGGGCGATTGTTACGTTCTGCGTATGCATTGCAGTGTGCATGTGCAATGGTCTCACTGCGATCGGACTGCGTTCACAGTGACTATGCAGACCCATCGCAGAGTGATTGACAGGAAGTACCGTTTGGGGGTGGTGACAGGGGTGGTGGTCGGTGAAACGCAGGCGGGCCAGTGCATTTGAATGCCGTTCCAGGGACGTGCATAAATTAGTCACTTCGATGCCATACACAGCTTGGGCTTTCACTGCATGCGATGAGGTTAGCAATTCCTGAGTAAGATCAGACCTTGTGCAAGTGTGCGTGAGGCTTACGGTGGTACTCGATGTTACCGATGGTTTTGCAGACTTGATAAGTATTACGTATGTGTGTAAGGTGAAGTGGGCGTCCTTATGTTGTGCTGCAACGGCATTTAGATAGCAATCATTACCATATTTTCACAGTGAGACTGCGTGCGTAATCGCAGCTGTGATCACTGTTATGTGCTGACTAAGGCAAACTGTCTGTGGGGGTGATGTACTAACCCGTGGAGAGAAATAAAGTACCAGCCTATCTGCTCCTAACTGCCATGTTACATTGAAAATGACAGGAGCTGATTGGTTCATAGTTTATCTCTCTCCACTTTGTCACTGTCCAAGGCTTAGTACATCTGCCCCACAGACAGTTTCTGTATCTGCTGCCTGACCTGTTTTATTATTGGTGTCACCCCCAATGTTGTCACACATCTCTCTCAGCACCAGACCATACCACCAGGCTATTTGTTGTATGTGAGATGGTTACCTCACCTTCAGGAAACTGACATGACACCACCCTATAATTGTAGAAGCCATGTGCTGAAGATGGGGGAAGTTCCATTAACTAAATTGCCCCAGCATCTATTAGAGGGTTGAGGCTGCATCAGAACAGCATAGCTATCCCTGAATGTAGGGAATAGTGCCCTTATCTATATAATCCCCAGCTGCCATTAATCACTGATACACAGTGTGGCTAATGTGTGAAGTTTATAGTGAAGAAAATACCCCGCTGAAAATGCATGGGAGACGCTGTTAAGCCGGCAGCATGAGTTAAAGTGCAGATGATGTAATGAGAAGCCCTATTAAGAAGTAATAGAAAGTTGTGAAGGCAGGGAGAGCCTACCGTAGGTGTTCATGTGTAGCAGCCGAGAGGGTTACACTGTGAAGAGTGCTCGAGTTGCCGAGTGTGAGAATGTGATATCTGTGAAGCGTCATTGGAGCCTACAAGCTGTGAGATGCAGGAAGAAAAATTCCAGCAAAGTGAAATGTTTGCTGCAGAGGTACTACAGATACACCAGCCCGAACATGTGTGCTGACAAGTGGCTGTATGTTTAAAACCTGATTCCAAATATGAAGCGTTATAGCAAATGATACTTAAAGAAGGAGCAGGCAGGGGAAATTATGTAACAAACTAAGGCATCCGTATACTCAATACAACCAAGAGACTGTGTTGGTGGGAGAAGGTGAGTAAATGTCACATGTGACATGTCTATGAATTTGAGCAGGAAGAGAGGTGTTATTCTGAATCTTGATGAAAGTTTAGTCTTGTCCTATAAGCTGTGTGCAGGAGGAAGGAGGCGATGAGAATACTTATACTGTATATTTTGAAACCCAAGGCATATGCTTGAGGATAAGATATGATCTGGTGCCCTACTTACTGTGAGATCTATTGTGCAGCACTGCATCCATTATACATGTGCACCAGCATCTGTATCTATAAAATCTGCATCTGCGGGGACCTCATTTTCACTTCAGGGCAGAGTAAGTGTTAGAGTGGATGTGCACTACCTACCCAGTCTCCTCATATTACAGTACCTAAACAGTGAATACAAAGATAAAATGCAAATACATATAGTTTATGTCTCTTTTAATCAGGAGTCATATTTTGTTTGCATGTCAATGATAGTTTATTAAAAGCTACAAAACAACTATTGCCAGTATACAACAACATAAAACTAGTTGCATCAGTACTAAGGACCTCATTTATCAATGAGTGATGTTCTTGTTACCACTAGTTACTAATCTTAAACGGTGCTTCAACCAATCGGATTCTAATTGTCATGTGTTTGAAAAATTACATTTAAGGAGCCGATTGGTTGGAGCACCGTTTCATATTCGTAACGAGTGATAACCAGAATGTCACTTGTTGATAAATGAGGCCCTAAAACTGGAGTTTTGTGCAGTGAGAAAGACAGTATCATGATCTAAATCTTGTCTGTACATCTGGGTAGGTGTTTTAAAAGAAATTACCTATTTTGTCTGTTCAGACTTTTAAACTTGTAGAATCTTTTATGGTTCCATTATATTGTACCTGACCTGTAACAATCCTATTTTACTCGCACTTGTTTTAGGTATTTCATCTAATTACAGCGATGACTACCCATACAGTTGGTCAATTAGACCTTTCCATCCATCTTCTGAGAAGTATGAGAACACAAAGGTATATGTGAGATATTTATATTGGAATCTGTGCTGTCCCTACTGGCTTGTGCACACAAAGAAGTGCTCCATACAAGTGGAAGAAAAAAAATACAATTACTGATTTACAGCAGTTCAGTATTTGCATCCCCGGTATTGGCAGAATTATGGGAGAAATGTATTAAACCTATTAACGAGTGGTGAAGTGGGCAAGTATAGAAGTTACAGATAGCAACCAGTATAGAAGTTACAGATAGCAACCAATCAGCTTCTACCTATCATTTGATAGAGTGTGTATGATAAATGCTAGCTAGAAGCTGATTGGTTGATATGGTCAACTTTTCTACTTGTCCACTGTTTAGGAAGCTTGCCATGTATTCCCCTGTGTCTTTTAACTGTACCTTGCTAAGGGGAGATGTATGAAGCTGTGGAGAGATATAAAGTACCAACCAATCAGGTCTTATCTATCATTTTCCAAATGAAAATGACAGTTGGAAGTGGATTGGTTGGTACTTTAGCTCTCTCCACAGCCTAATACATCTCCCTTTAAATGTCATAAGTGCAGTGAAAATTCCATGGGCGGAATTCATCCCCTATCGCGCCCGACTGAGCTATTCTATTCTTGCTCCTGTCGGGCGCGATCAGCTGCCAAGCGCTACACTTCAGCTCGCAGCCCCTGGGGGATGAGAGCTGAAATGTGCGAAAAGCGACATGTTTGGGCGCCCAAACATCACTTTTCGCGATCTTTGGTCGGGTTTAGCTGCTTTACACGGCTAAACCTGACCTCTATGGGCGCGATCAGCGTGAAATACTGGCACAATTGAATAGCGGCCCGCGATCTCCTGTCACTTTAGACGGGAGAAGCGGGGCGCGAAATCAATTGAATTCCGCCCCATGACTGTTAACTGTGCTACAACAATGTCTGCTCTTGTTTACTTATTAATATGTTCTTTGTAGACTTGCAAGGGTAAAGATGGGCAACTTCATGCCAACCTGGTTTGTCCAGTGGACGTGTCTGAAGTTCCAGAGGGAACATTACCAGATATACAGAGCACCGAAGAAGCTATCAGACTCTTAAAGATTGTAAAGCAGCAGAATTCTTCATTCTTCTTAGCAGTTGGTTATCATAAGCCTCATATTCCATTCAGATTTCCAAAAGTAAGAGTAATTATCCAATATCTTCAATATTTACCAGTACGGGGTAGTTATAATAATTTAATGTAGGGGATACATTTATGTGTTTTTATGCATAATGTTCTAAATGTCCTAAAAATAAAAAGCATACACAGATAGAAATAATAAATAGCTCAAAAGCAAGTATACCATACCCTGATGGCACAGTGTGGCTATATATTTTCCTGGTGCCAGTGGTATTAGTTGACTTGGTCGTGGCTCCATTTCCACACCTGCACTGAACACAGGCAACTAACCAGAGTTCAGTGCAGTACTAGAAACTGATCGCCATGAGCCAGTAATAGGGCAGGCTGATAGCATCAAGTTTGCTAAACTTTACTTTCAGGGTTAATTTAGAAAGTGGAGTGGTTCAGCCACATTTCCAATAGACTAAGCTTGCAAACACGGACAGCTTACGTCTTTATCTATTATACTGTACACCGTTTTGTTTTTATGCTTAAATTTGTTTTCACTTGTAAGGCCAAGTACAGTGAGAGCGCGTACATGTAATTGCGAACAGACGCAGACCAACACAGTGACGCGTATAAGCCTGTAAAAGCTGTATCAGTAGCGGGCCCCTGAGGCTAGTAAAAGTACATGCTGATAATTACAGTTACTAGCACTAGCTTCTGATTGGCTGATTATGACATTCATCTCTTGTTGATAGTTGCTACCTTCGTTGCGCATGCACACATTATAATGTTTTGTATGTGTTTTTAGAATTTTTGTTTTGTATACAAGATGTAGAAATGTACCTGGATCTGGTATGAAAGAGATTTTTAAGTATATTTGAAACCTAATTAGAAATGTGTATTTTACAAGCAAAATCAATGGTTAAGTGTGTTACATATGCATGAAGCAGACGTACATGCAATTTGGGACATGTGCGTCTCAGCATATGGGCGTAAATGTAATTTTTACACACTAATTTTTGTGAGATTAAATTATATCCAATATGCCTACAGCGCAACATCTGGCCATATCTACATAGTGGCTGGCTCTTTATACAAGGTTACTTTATACCAGTAGCCATTTGCAATGCTAGGTGAATAGTGAAGTTTGGCCATATCCACCAGTGTGTCCCTCCTCCAATTTCAATCGCCACCTTATTAATTACAGCAATGCTTGGCCCACACATAGAATGCAGTTAACCAAATATTTTGACAGATTTTCTTAACTGATTGTATCTATTTTCTGTCCTAGGAGTTTCTCAAGCTATACCCCATTGGCAACATTTCCTTGGCACCTGATCCGGACATACCCAAGAATCTTCCTCCTGTTGCTTACAACCCGTGGACAGACATTCGTAAGCGAGAAGATGTTCAGGCTTTAAACATAAGTTTTCCATATGGTCCAATTCCACCCCATTTCCAGGTATGTCTTGCACAAATTATTCAATACATGGGATTAAATGAATTAAGGTACTGGATCTATATGAGCCAAATAACACTGCAATACCATCATCATATTTACTAAGCCTTGGAGCACTGCATGTACTGAGACATCCCAGTATATAATGTAGAGGCAGCCAATATTGTTTGCTGAACCAATGTTTATAAGAATGCACAATTTGACTATGATGCAATGCCTCAATTATATCACTTCTTCCTTGTGGCTTCATTCTGAATATTGATTCAAAGGTGGGTATATTTACTAGTGCAGGTTTTTAGAAGTGGAGATGTAGCCCATAGCATCCAATCAGATTCTAGCTATTACCTTCTAGAAGGTGCTAGAGAAATGATAAGTTAATCTGATTGGTTGCTGTGAGCAACAACTCCACTTCTAAAAACCTGCACTTTCGTAAATATACCCGAAAATGTCTGTATTCACTCCATATAGAGTACGTGTGAAAAATAATCACATTAATAAAACAGCGCTGTGGTGCACCTCACGAAGAAAAGTGGATGTACAGTAATTAGAATAGATAAAAGTTTTTAATATTGTATAAAAAAAAAAACCATATAAACACATGTTGTGATCATTCACGGTATCTGATCCCTAAATATGGGATTATGCAAACTGTATGTTGTATTCATGGATCCATGTAAATTCTGTATGGAAAATATGTTATTCTCAACCTGCATGCCCATTGCTATTATGTGTGAACCACACGAGTCAGTGCTGACATGAAAGGGCAAAGCCCACTCAGCCAGCACATCTGTTAAAATCCTGTTTATTTACCCCAGCATTACCTGAAGAAAAAGTCTGTATCCTTCTCTTTCCCGTTTGAAAGCACAAAGGGATTATGTCACTGCCCTACAAAAGTGACAAATGTTTTGAAGGGAGAGACAAAGTGATATTACCTAGGTTACATAACTTTGCAGATCACTGAATCTGAAATATTTCCTGCCTGAATGATGTTGTAAATTGTCGAGAAACCCTGTCAGCTTGGCCAGGTAACCTTGTACTGGAAAACCCAGGGGGTCCTCTTAGGCCCTGCTAACCTGACAGGGAGACCCTGTTAAAGTGGGAACAAAAAAGATTTGAATGTTTATAAAAAGCAATCCAACTCCGAATTCAATGTCCATTTCCGGGGAGAAGCCTTTAGGCTGAAATGTACCAATAACTTTTTGGCCTTGTAAGTGTCCTAAAACTCTCTTATTCCTTTTTATTTCTGAAATTATTTGCATGTATAAATTAATTTTTATTAATCACTATCTGAAGTACTCGGCGTTGCCCGAGTGTAAATCTTCAATATATTAAGTTAGGCATCCCAGACGAATTGCCGCCCCCTGTGAAATTTTCATCCAAATCCATCCAGTGGAAGGCTCAGAACAGGCTCCCCGGGTCAAAGTTCTGCCCAGCGTACACCAATGGGAGGTCAGACCAGGACTTAATCTTCAAGTTATTAAGTTAGGCATCCCGGAACAATTGCCATGCATCCAAGACCAATTGCCACTCCGCTGTGGTTTTCATCCAGATCCATCCAGTGGAAGGCCCAGAATAGGCTCCCCGAGTCAAAGTATTGGCCATCTTGCACCAACGGGAGGTTTGACCGGGACCCTAACCCTCCTATAACCCAGCCAGGATCCAACTGGTCCACCTCGTGTTGGTTTCATCCCAATCGGTGCAGGGTTGTCTGAATGCATAACTGGACAGACAATCAAACAGACCAATTAATTTTATATATAAGATTTATTTGTAACTAAGGCTTGGGAAAATTTTTCGGATAAAATACATTTAATCTAGCATATTCAGTGTGATTCTTATTAAACCTGTAAGCCTGTGAGGCCCATGCTACATACCTGTGTGTAATTGAGGGTGAAACATTAATAAGTGTTCGGGAAACGCAAAGGGCCCATCTTGCCCTTTCGTGTTGGCAGTGAAATTGTTTATTTTGGTAAGTGACCAAGGTACGATGGCATCACGACCAGCTGGTCCAGATTGCTGTATCTGAGAGTCAGCCTGAGTTCGTAACAACACATATAAAAATCGAATAACACTAAGAGGGGTATTCAATATGAAACGTTAACTTCACTGTCGAAGTTAACGTTTCATATCGGAGTTTTTACCTGCGTTAAAGTATCGGGCGCGCTCCCGCTTATACCCGTATTCAATATAAAATTAACGAAAACGGGAAACTCCGAAGTTGGATTTGCATAAAGTTACGAATTTTTCCTTAAAAAAATTGTAAGACCCCCCTAAAGTAGTAAAAACATGGGGGATCACTATGGGTACCCCCGTTTTAGACTTTAATTGAAAATCGGGGATTTAAATAGCCGCAGCAGGTGTTTTTTTTCCGACATTGAAGAAGTGATGCAGAAGAGCACTTAGGTTATTTTTTTCGGTTTTTTAAGTGGTCCCATCAAATTTGGGGTACATGAAAATGGGTACTAGCATATTTTTATGTCCCTAAAGTAAGTTTTTAAAAATTCTGCATTTGTGCACCTGCCGCTATAATTCTATTCTAGAAACCATCTGCCGCATACTTGCAGAATAGCCCTGAACCTATTTCCCTATTCTTAAACAATTTTTTCCCTTTTTTTTTTTTCACCCCAATTTTTAAATTAATTTTTTTGAGGTGTCCCTATTTTTTTTTAAAACTTTTTTTGACACAGTTCTTTTTTAAATGTCAGTCCCAGGGGTGCAGGCTATTTTTTTTAAGCCTGCACCCCGAAACCCCAATTCTGCACTTTTTTCGACACCTATTCAATGGTGAAAACTTATCCCCGTTTTTTATCAAAGACTTTTCAAAACTGCGATAAGTCTTTGAAATTGAATACGGTGTAAAACTAAAACCTGCGATAATGATGTCATACCTCCGATATTAACGCAAAAACGATGTTATCGCACCCATATTGAATACCCCTGTTATAGTCTTAAAAAAAAATCTTGTGATAATACCCAATATACCATTTTATATAAATAGACTGTGTAATGGTTAACATTACACAGAGTTTGTGGGTTCGATTCCCACTACGGCCATAACTGTGCGGAGTTTGTATATTCTCCCCGTGCTTGCATGGGTTTTTTCCCACACTCCAAAGATGTACTGGTAGGTTAACTGGTTCCCAACAAAAAAAAAGTAACCCTAGTGTGTATTTGTGTGAGCATGTGATAGAGAACATAGATCGTAAGCTCCACTGGGGCCGCGACTGATGTGAATGGCCAAATATTCTTTGCAAAGAGCTGCAGAATCTGTGTGCGCTATAAAAAAAACTTGGTAATAATAATAATTATATATGTGCGTGTCTCATATTATTCAATTGATGTTTGGTTAGTGTACTATTGGGGGTTTTTCACCATTAAAATAACTATTTCATCAAATCAGCTCCAGTTTTCTGAAGACATCTTAAACATATACACCACTCCATAGGGTAGAAAAATGTCCGACCGAATCTCACTTACAGTATGTGATTCATTAGTGATCCTATTAAAATATTGATAGGGAAAAAACACATCTTATCAAAAAATTTCCAGTAAAATTCATCGTTACCACAGAAACTGTCTTTGTTGTTGGAGGGTAATCTGCAAAATTAAATTCTGTTGCAGCAAATAGTTTCATAGAGAAAACTGAGCCATATGAAGGTTTCTAATGCCACAGATTCTGTAGCTTCTGATGAATGGAGAGAGCATTACTGTTCATGATCACCAATTGACGCGTTTCATTATCCTCTGGATAATTTCTTCAGAGGTAAAATGTGTATGTATTAAAATTGTCCAGACAGGATGTAAATAAACCTTTACACTGCATCTTAATTAGCATTCAGCTGTACAACATGTTTTCTAAATTCTCCTACAGACTAGATTACAATATTTTGAAGCTAAATATAATGTAATAAAACAAACAATCATAAAAACGAAGGTAGTCTTAACTGTACTATTTTCATTGGTATTAAAGATTTCACATTAAATCACAAGCTGTTAACATTTTTACATAATAATATATATTTAACAGCAATTAAACCAAGTGTGGAGAACGAACTCTAGAGTATATAATTATCAGCAAGAAGGGACCTTTTTTATATGCACTATCTTCTTATGAAGAAGAGTCACATTTTATTTTATCTATGACCTTTTGAGATTCCAAATAAAGCATAATTCCATGCCTATGTTGAGTTTCTACCAATAAGGTTATACGAAAGTTTACTATATAGACGTGTAAGCAAATGCTGACATAAACTTATTCACCAGCTGGATTCATGCAATCACATAATACAGTATATTGGAGTAATTAGAAATATATATCTCGCATCTTACTGTAAATAATAATCTTAGTGTTACTATAAAAATATGATTAACTTGATTTATGTTCTGACTGAGGTTATTTAAACTAAATCCAGCCTATTTTTAAAACCTGAGAGACACTACTCAGATGTATATATGTAAATTGTTTGTCTTTTCTAGTGACTAACTTGATGTTATTTACCACTTTGGGCCATTCAGACTAAATACAATGATATTGTAGGGTTTTGGGTTACTTTACATATTTTTAATATGTAAAATAACTATGTAAGATATTGTTTATATGTTGTTGTTAATATATTATTATAAACTTTTTTTTTTTTTTACATATGGTAGTTTAGTTTCAAAACATACCTAAAGTCTCTTTAAGTAATTTATTTTTATCTCTTCTGATTGTATGAGCAGTAAGCAGAAACATATACATATCTGCTACGGACACTATGCACCAACTTTTTTGTATATTTGTAAAGTTGTTGGTACATAGTAAAATGTTTGCCTATTCAATTTTCCAAGACATTGTCAATACAGGTCGAGTCTCCCATATCCAAATATTCCGAAATACGGAATATTCCGAAATACGGAATATTTTCAGCTTGACTGAGATAATGAAACCTTTGATTTTTGATGGTTTAATGTACATAAACTTTGTCTAAGGCACAAATTATTAAAAAGATTGTATAAAATAACCTTCAGGCTGTGTGTATAAGGTGTATATGAAACATAAATGAATTTCATGTATGTACACAAACTTTTTTTGATGCACAAAATTATAAAAAATATTGTCTAAAATGACCTGCAGGCTGTGTGTATAAGGTGTATATAACACATAAATGCATTCTGTGTGTATATTTGGGTCCCATTTCCAAGACATTTCATTATAATATGCAATTATTCCAAAATACGGAATATTCCGATATCCAAAATACCCCTGGTCCCAAGCATTTTGGATATGGGAGACTCAACCTGTATTCTGTTTTGGTATAAATTGGACAGCAACTGAAAGGTGCTTCAATGTCAATTGTAAAGTGCAAAGGAATAGTGCTATTTAAATGTTAATAAATATATGTTACACTGCTTCTCTAATATCCATTAAATAGTACCTATTAAATGGTAAATAAATAAAATACAGATTTTCAGAGTGATGTCAAAACTGTTTGATCACCAATACTGGTTCATTTCTGTATACTGCTGTTTGTAGAGGTATAACTACCAGAAACTATTTTTGCTACATTATGTAGCATCTAGTTAATGAACAAATAACTTGAATACATTTTGCAATCATGTAGTGGTAATTCTAGTTTGTCAGTCTAAATTGTGCAGACGTAGCAAAAAGTATTTATAACCATTCTCCTTAATATACTAATAAACATATGGGTGGTTATGTAATAAGTTCTGAGATGAAGGAACTGGCATGATTTTACAGTGAGGCTAAAAATTATATTATTATAAATAAGTTTACCATATGCTAGACATATTTTATTTTTGGTCTTAATACCTTTTTAATGTGAATTACTATGTGATCTCCAAAAATATTGATCTGACCCAGTTTAGTATGTTTGGCCTGTGCAGTCGGAGCCCTTTCATGTGACATTTGCTTATATATTGTTTTCTTTCAGCGTCTAATACGCCAGAGTTACTTTGCCTCTGTTTCTTACCTTGATGGCCAAGTTGGACAACTGTTGAACGCAGTGGAAAATCTGGGACTTTCGAATGACACCATCATTGTGTTTGCTTCCGATCATGGTACGTGATGAAAGTGGATATAATGTATAATTTTATATCTGCACATTATTGAGTCTTTTCTCCACCCTGTCAGGATGGTCTTTGGGAGAGCATGGTGAATGGGCAAAATACAGCAATTTTGACGTGACTACTCGTGTGCCATTGATGTTTTATGTACCAGGCGTGACCAATAAAGGCCAGCAACAGCAGAACATCTTTACATACATAGATCCCTTTAGCAGAGAAGCTAGGAGAAAGCTTCCAGGTGATGTGCAATCTCTTCTTAAAGATGTTATTCTTTTTATTGTATAAAACATTGCTTTATCTTGTAATGTATTTTCCCTTTATTGGTTGTATTTTATATGAGCACCCTTTTCTTCCTCATTTTTTAATGCAGTGCAGACCCTGGATGCAGTAGTCAGTAGTGCCTACATTTTGGGGACATATTTAGCACTTCACCATGAGACTTTAAATATGTGCCAACAAGTTCAATGTATGAAATTCATTTTACAGATGTGTCCTAACTTGTCTTTGCTGCAGTCACGTTAAACAGCCCCTCTTGGCGCGCCTGGTCCCATGAGACTCTGCTAGCGCCGGACACCTTTTATGTGTCTCTAATTTTACAAATATGTGCCTAAGTCGCAATGCGATGCGACTAGGATGCACTTGTGTGTGTGTGTGTATATATATATATATATATGTCAGAACTCCACTGCACTCGCCACTCTCAGATTTGGGGTGCAGATCTGCACTCGCCATTCCCAGGAATGGGGTGCAAGTGGCTTGTGACCACGTTGCTTAAATAAATAAAATCAGAGAACTCAGCACATGGCTTTGAAATGAAACAAACAAGAATGTGCTTTAACTGCAGACTATCAGATTTAATTTGAGGGTAATTACATCCAAATCAGGTGAACGGTGTAGGAATTACAACGGTTTCTATATGTGCCTCCTGCTTTTTAAGGGGCCAAAAGTAATGGGACTATCAACTCAAAAGCTATTTCATGGACAGGTGTGGGCTATTCCCTCGTTATTTCATTATCAATTAAGCAGGTAAAAGGTCTGGAGTTGATTCTAGGTGTGACATTTGCATTTGGAATCAGTTGCTGTCGACTCTCAGTATGAGATCCAAAGAGCTGTCACTATCAGTGAAGCAAGCCATCATTAGGCTGAAAAATCAAAACAAACCCATCAGAGAGATAGCAAAAACATTAGTTGTGGCCAAATCAACTGTTTGGAACATTCTTAAAAAGAAAGAACGCACCGGAGAGCTCAGCAACACCAAAAGACCTAGAAGACCACGGAAAACCACTGTGGTGGATGACAGAAGAATTATTTCCCTGGTGAAGAAAAACCCCTTCACAACAGTTGGCCAAATCAAGAACACTCTCCAGGAGGTAGGTGTATATGTGCCAAAGTCAACAATTAAGAGAAGACTTCACAAGAGTGAATATAGAGGGTTCGCCGCAAGATGTAAACCATTGGTGAGCCACAAAAACAGGAAGACCAGATTAGAGTTTGCTAAACAACATCTAAAAAAGCCATTACAGTTCTGGAACAACATCCTATGGACAGATGAGACAAAGATCAACTTGTACCAGAGTGATGGGAAGAGAAGAGTATGGAGAAGGAAAGGAACTGCTCATGATCCAAAACATACCACCTCATCAGTGAAGCATGGTGGTGGTAGTGTCATGGCGTGGGCATGTATGGCTGCCAATGAAACTGGTTCCCTTGTATTTATTGATGATGTGACTGTTGACAAAAGCAGCAGAATGAGTTCTGAAGTGTTTCGGGCAATATTATATGCTCATATTCAGTCAAATGCTTCAGAACTCATTGGACGGTTCTTCACAGTGCAGATGGATAATGACCCGAAGCATACTGCAAAAGCAACCAAAGAGTTTTTTAAGGCTAAAAAGTGGAATGTTATGCAATGGCCAAGTCAATCCCCTGACCTGAATCCGATTGAGCATGCATTTCACTTGATGAAGACAAAACTGAAGGGAAAATGCCCCAAGAACAAGCAGGAACTGAAGACATTTACAGTAGAGGCCTGGCAGAGCATCACCAGGGATGGAACCCAGCGTCTGGTGATGTCTATGCATTCCAGACATTAGGCTGTAATTGCCTGCAAAGGATTTGCAACAAAGTATTAAAAAGGGAAAGATAGATTTAGGATTGTTTAGTTTGTCCCATTACTTTTGGCCCCTTAAAAAGTGGGAGGCACATATAGAAACCGTTGTAATTCCTACACCGTTCACCTGATTTGGATGTAATTACCCTCAAATTAAATCTGAAAGTCTGCAATTAAAGAACATCTTTCATTACAAAGCCATTGTGGTGGTGAATAGAGGCCAAAATAAGAAAATTCTGTCAATGTCCCAAAATTTATGCACCTGACTGTGTATGTATGTATGTATATATATATATATATTAGGGGTGAGCGGGTTCGGATTTCTGAAATCCGAACCCCCCCGAGCCCCCCCGATCCGAGTCCGATCCGAGTCAGGCTCGACTTTTCCCGCCTGACTCGGATCTGACATCGAGGCAAAACGTCATCATCCCGCCTTCCGAGTCTCGCGGGTTTTGGATCCTATATAAGGTACCCGCGTCGGCGCCATTTTCTCACTCGGCTGTGGACAGTGAAGAGGGAGGGTGGGAGTTAGTGCTGTGTAGTGTAGTGTAGTGTAGTGTAGTGCTGCTGTTGTCCACTACTTCAAAGTCCATAGGGGCTGGCTGTGTTGTGCTGTGCTGCTGTTGTTAATAGGGGCTGTGTCCACTACTTCAAAGTCCATAGGGGCTGGCTGGACTGTGTTGTGCAGTCAGTTCTCCATAGGGGCTATGTCCACTCCAAAGTCCTGTGCAGTGTCCCAGTCCTAAAGGGGTGCTGTAGTGTTGTCCAGGGGGTGCTCTGTCCATCAGGGGTGCTCCCCCCAAGTGCTAAAAAAATAATATATTTTCTGTGTTTGTGAATTGTGTGCGCAGTAGCCGCACGTGCATCAACAAAGTAGTGCCAAGCGTGCGCCTGTGTCATAAGTAAAGGGCCGGCTGGCTTGACCGTTAAAGGGTGCTGTAACCCCCGAAAGTACACTCCAGTCCAAACCCAAAAAAAATTATTTCTACTTCAGGGTCCATAGGGTATCCACAGGATACCTTGGGGTATAGGTGTGACGTCAGTCGCAGGGCACCAAAGAGTTAAGCTTTCAGCCTCCCAGGATGCACTAGGTCCCCCTCCTATACCCCGCCCCCGGGCCAAGGCACCTCAGTTTAGTTTGGTGCCCGGCCGGAGTCGGGTGCACCTGTTGGAGTGGGGGCTAGAAGAGCCCCTGAAGCTTATTCTTCATGCAGCTGTGGCTGCACAACTGGATGTACAGCATGGACAGTCAGTCCTGACGTCCATGCTGTCTTCCCTACACCCCGCCGTTACCAGAACGCCGGTACTGATCCGGGGATGCTGGTGGGCGTCTGGGGTCACAGCTAGCGGTGACCCCAGATGCTCCGGACCATGGCCGGATTCAAGGGGGACAGAGGTAAGCAGCGGGGTCCCGCGGTGGGTCCCCGCTGATCACATGGTCCTAAGTCCCCAGGCAGGGGGCTCCCTGGGGACTGGCTGCAGCGTGGAGCCAGGCGACCAACCTGCGCTTCCACTACCCCCTGGGACAGCGGACCGCAGCAGAGCGGTAGCGCTGCGGCGTCCCAGGGGTTAAATGCATGCCAGGGGAGCGCGCCTTCCCTGTCTCACAGCCGGCGCCTCCCCCGCTGCACACAGCCCTCTCTGCATGCTGCCGACTGGTCCTGTGGCAGCGCTCCTCCCCCAGGCCAGCCTCCTCTCTGCTCCTCGGCGGCCATCTTCTCCAGAACGCATGGTGAACGCTGCTGGAAGCGCTGGACGGAAGCATCGTGGTCTGGGTCCCCCCGCATACCTCTCCTCCGCTGTGGTCAGGTCTGTGTATGCAGCGCTGTGTCCTACCAGGCCCTGTGTCTGTGTAGTTGAGTGATCAGCGCTGTTAGTGCAGGAATTGTTATTTCTCTGCATTGTATGTGACTGTGCTAGCGCTGCTGCCTGTAATCTTTTCTTCATCTAAACTGTCAGCTTTATTACTGTCCCTGTTCTTTCTGCTAAAGCCCTTGCGGTGCGGTGCTGCAGGGTGGTCTCTCGCCTATTTAATACTTAATTGGTGAGAGAGGTCACATACGTGGTGCCATCATGTCTGAAAGTGATTTTCCCCTCCGGCTACAGTGTACCACGTGCAAAGTACCGTTAGCGGAGGGGGAGGGTAGCGCGGAGGGCCTTTGCCGGCAGTGTTTGTCCATGGCGCGGCCTATTACGGTTACAGCACCGGTACAGGAGCCGCCCTGGGCTTGTTTCGCTCAGGCGTTAACAGCTTTAGTGGGCCAGTTAGCTCCGCAGCCCGCGTTTACTCCGATGGGTTTGTCCCAGCAGTCTGTGGTGTCGTCACCCATGCAGGGGTTCCCACGACAATTGGTGGTACCCCACAGTCTCCCTATTTCCCCGCTCCCGGGTTCTCAGGAGCCAGCGTGGGTTAACTCCCTGACGAGTTCTGTACAGCACTTGTCGCATGTGTTGCAAGGGGAGTCTGTGATGCGGTCTCATAAAAGGCCGGTGGCGTCTCTGTCCGCTCCTTATGAGGATGACGAAGGGACGTCTGATGATGGGGAGATTCTAGATCCTTACGATCAGGAACCTCTCCATACTAAGGACGCTGATGCTAAGTCCAAAGTATATATTCCTGGACTTATTCGGGCGGTCCGCACAGCCTTGGTGATTGAGGACGAAGTTCCCCCAGCGGCTAAATCTAAGTATGCCTTTTTCAAAGATGTGAAGGGCGATGCCACAGTCTTTCCTCTTTCGGGTCAGTTGGTGGACCATTTAGAGGAGGCGTGGAAACAACCTGGCAAAAGATACCAGCCGCAGAGACGCCTGGCGGTGGCTTATCCGTTCGCGGATAATTATTTTGCGAAGTGGGAATCCCCTCCACAGGTGGATTCTCACGTGACCCGTCTTGTCCGTAGTGCCACATTGCCGATGCCATCCATGTCCTCCCTTAAGGATGCTACGGACCGCAAGGTAGAAATCTGCCTGAAGTCCGCTTATTCCCTTGCAGGGGGGGCAGCACGGCCGGCTATGGCCATTTGCTGGGTTGCCAGAGCGATGGAGCGCTGGGCGGATTCATTAGAGGCTTCTTTTGAATCCGACTGTCCGGCCGATCAGGCGGAGTTGATTGGCAATCTCCGTGATTCGGCCACCTACATCAACGAGGCGGCTCTAGACATTAGTACTCTGGTGTCTAGAATTTCTTCAGCAGCGGTAGCTGCTCGTCGCACCTTGTGGCTGCGATCCTGGAAGGCGGACGCAGATTCCAAGAAAGGTCTGGAAGCGTTGCCGTTTACCGGAGAAGTTCTCTTCGGTCCGGATCTGGATAAGATTGTGGCCACGCTGGCGGCAGCCAAATCTGCCTGTCTCCCGTCGGCCGCTGCTCCTTCTGGTTCGGGACCATCGTCCTTTCGGTCATCTAGGGCCCAGGGCAGGCCCAAACCACAGTCGTTTCCTCGACAGGCTGGCCCTAAGAAATCGGTCAAGCCCCGGAAGCAGGCATGGAGTACCAGACGTCCGGCCCCCAAGCCAGATGACAAGCCTGCGGCCTGACGGTCCGGGCCTCCCTTTGGGGGATCCCAGGGTGGGAGGCCGCCTGCTACAGTTCGCCCAGTGTTGGTCGACCACTACGACAGACACTTGGGTTCTGGAGGTGGTTTCTCACGGATACGCCCTCTCCTTCCGGCACAGACCCCCGGCTCGCTTCTTCACCACGGGTCTCCCATCAGACCGGAACAAGGCTACGGAGCTGCGGAAGGTATTGCACACTCTGCTCCAGGCTGGAGTTATAGTGGCGGTTCCATTCTCCCAGAGGGGCCAGGGTTTCTATTCAAATCTATTTTTGGTACAGAAACCCAATGGGTCATATCGTCCGATTCTCAACCTCAAAGCACTCAACGAGTCTTTGCGGGTCCCGAAGTTTCGGATGGAGACCCTACGGTCCATCATTCTGGCGCTGGAACCTGGGGACTACTTGGTGTCATTGGACATACAGGACGCTTACCTGCATGTCCCTATTCTTTGGCGCCATCAACAGTTCCTCAGGTTCGCAATCAGCAGCGACCACTTCCAGTTTCGGGCGTTACCTTTTGGCCTGGCAACAGCACCACGTGTTTTCACCAAGGTGATGGCGGTCATGGCGGCTTCTCTGCGGCTGCAGGGAGTCCGCATGTTGCCGTATTTGGACGACCTGTTATTGGTGGCAGGATCTCCAGAGCTCCTGTTACGCCACTTGGACCTGACCATTGCACTGCTGCAACGGCACGGCTGGCTAATCAACTGGCAGAAATCCACTCTAATCCCGTCTCGGAGGATTCTGCATCTTGGAGCCTTATTGGACTCGGGACAGCAAAGGATCTTCGTGACGGAGGACAAGATCTCTGCTTTACAGTCAAGGGTGCGCAGTTGTCTGCACAGCCGCCGGGTGTCCTTACACTCGGCGATGAGGTTACTGGGCTCCATGGTGTCGGTGTTCGACATGGTGGAATACGCCCAGTTTCACTCCAGATCTCTGCAGCACCTGATCCTGTCCAAGTGGAACGGGCTGACTCAGTCTCTGAAGTCCCAGACGATTGTGCTCACCCAGGAGGTTCGCCTGTCCCTTACGTGGTGGTTACAGACGACCCACCTCAACAAGGGACGTCCGTTCTGGGTTCCAAATTGGGTCCTGTTGACAACGGACGCCAGTCTTCGGGGCTGGGGAGCAGTTTCGGGTCCACACTTGTTCCAGGGCAGGTGGACGCCGACAGAAGCGGAGCTTCCAATAAATATCTTGGAACTCCGTGCGGTCTTCAATGCTCTCCAGCAGGCACAGCGGTTTCTCCAGGGTCGCCCGGTGCAGGTCCAGTCGGACAACGCTACCACCGTGGCCTACATAAACAGGCAAGGAGGAACTCGCAGTCGGGCGGCTCTCGTAGAGGTCTCTCGGATCCTGGTTTGGGCGGAGCGCAATCTTCCGGCCATATCAGCGGTCTTCATCCCGGGAGTGCTCAATTGGGAGGCGGACTTTCTAAGTCGCCAGGACGTTCATCCGGGGGAATGGTCCCTGCACCCGGACGTTTTTCAACTACTGGTGGACAGGTGGGGTCTTCCAGAAATCGACCTCATGGCGTCCCGGCACAACAACAAGTTGCCGGTGTACGGGTCTCGCACAAGAGACGAAGGGGCGTCTCTGGTGGATGCTCTGTCCGTCCGGTGGACGTTCCGGTTCGCATACCTGTTCCCTCCGGTCTCCCTTCTTCCACGGGTAATCCGGAAATTCAAACAGGAAGGAGGGACGCTCCTGTTGATAGCTCCCGCGTGGCCCAGACGGCACTGGTTCTCAGACCTTCAGGGTCTGTCCGTGGACATTCCTCTGCGGTTGCCGCTACGACCGGACCTTCTGTCTCAGGGTCCTTGCCTTCACCCGGACCTGACTCGGCTGTCTTTGACGGCGTGGCTGTTGAGACGGCCATGCTGAGGTCCCGGGGGTTTTCCAGCTCTGTGGTGCGTACCATGTTGCGAGCTCGGAAACCGTCTTCCGCGAGGATATACCATCACGTGTGGCATACGTTCTTCCAGTGGTGTCGACCGAGAGGTTATGCACCGCGGGAGTTTCGTCTGTCTCGGATTCTCGCCTTCCTGCAAGCGGGAATAGATCATGGGCTTCGCCTTGCTTCTTTGAAGGTACAGGTTTCGGCCCTATCTGTCTGGTTTCACCGTAGGATTGCTACAATCCCGGATGTGCGCACCTTTATGCAGGGTGTTCTCCGCATTCAGCCGCCCTTTGTTCCACCTGTGGCGCCTTGGGATTTGGCTGTGGTCCTGAGGGCTCTCCAAGGACCGCCGTTTGAACCACTGGGCTCAGTGGATCTTAAATGGCTAACAGCTAAGACTGTTTTCCTTCTGGCCATTGCTTCGGCCAGATGTGTTTCTGAGTTAGGGGCTCTTTCTTGTAGACCCCCTTTCTTGGTTTTTTATGGGAACAGGGCAGTGCTCCGCACTCGGCCCGAGTTTCTTCCCAAAGTTGTTTCCCAGTTTCATATTAACGAGGAAATAGTTGTTCCGGCCTTTAACTCACCGGGTCTTTCCGTGGGTGAGGCCTCTTTGGATGTTGTGCGGGCCTTAAGGACTTATGTTGACCGCACTTCTTCGTTTAGGAAGTCGGACGCTTTGTTTGTCCTCTTTGGCTTCCGTAAAAAGGGTTGGCCTGCTTCAAAGCAAACTTTGGCAGCCTGGATCCGTATGGCTATTTCTGAAGCTTATCTTCATGAAGGCCTACCGGTCCCTCCTTCTCTGAAGGCTCATTCCACTAGGTCTGTGGGTCCTTCGTGGGCAGCTCGACGTGGTGCCTCGGCAGTTCAGATCTGCAAGGCTGCTACGTGGTCTTCTGTCCATACCTTCGTGAGGTATTACAGGTTTGACACCTTCGCCTCTCAGGATGCTTCCTTCGGGCGGCGGATTCTCCTTTCTGCACAGGAGCGTCCCCACCCTTAAAGGATACTGCTTTGGGACATCCCCAAGGTATCCTGTGGATACCCTATGGACCCTGAAGTAGAAAATATGAGATATGGTAAGAACTTACCCTTGTTATCTCTATTTCTACGAAGTCCATAGGGTTCCACAGGACTCCCGCCCTGTCGCACCTGTGCTGCAGATGGGCTTTGCTCTGGTCACCGGTTTTCCGTCTCCCTCTGGTGAGAATGTGATTCTTGTATGTGTCCAGATCTTTGTTCTCTCTCTTCCTTCTCCTCCTCCGGCCTATGGCTTGGTAACTAACTGAGGTGCCTTGGCCCGGGGGCGGGGTATAGGAGGGGGACCTAGTGCATCCTGGGAGGCTGAAAGCTTAACTCTTTGGTGCCCTGCGACTGACGTCACACCTATACCCCAAGGTATCCTGTGGAACCCTATGGACTTCGTAGAAATAGAGATAACAAGGGTAAGTTCTTACCATATCTCATATTTTTCTGTGTTTGTGAATTGTGTGCGCAGTAGCCGCACGTGCATCAACAAAGTAGTGCCAAGCGTGCGCCTGTGTCATAAGTAAAGGGCCGGCTGGCTTGACCGTTAAGGGTGCTGTAACCCCCGAAAGTACACTCCAGTCCAAACCAAAAAAAAAATTATTTTCTGTGTTTGTGAATTGTGTGCGCAGTAGCCGCACGTGCATCAACAAAGTAGTGCCAAGCGTGCGCCTGTGTCCCATAAGTAAAAGGCCGGCTGGCTTGTCCGTTAAAGGGTGCTGTAACCCCCGAAAGTACACTCCAGTCCAAACCAAAAAAAAAATTATTTTCTGTGTTTGTGAATCGTGTGCGCAGTAGCCGCACGTGCATCAACAAAGTAGTGCCAAGCGTGCGCCTGTGTCATAAGTAAAGGGCCGGCTGGCTTGACCGTTAAGGGTGCTGTAACCCCCGAAAGTACACTCCAGTCCAAACCCAAAAAAAAATTATTTTCTGTGTTTGTGAATTGTGTGCGCAGTAGCCGCACGTGCATCAACAAAGTAGTGCCAAGCGTGCGCCTGTGTCATAAGTAAAGGGCCGGCTGGCTTGACCGTTAAAGGGTGCTGTAACCCCCAAAGTACACTCCAGTCCAAACCAAAAAAAAAATTATTTTCTGTGTTTGTGAATTGTGTGCGCAGTAGCCGCACGTGCATCAACAAAGTAGTGCCAAGCGTGCGCCTGTGTCATAAGTAAAGGGCCGGCTGGCTTGACCGTTAAAGGGTGCTGTAACCCCCGAAAGTACACTCCAGTCCAAACCAAAAAAAAATTATTTTCTGTGTTTGTGAATTGTGTGCGCAGTAGCCGCACGTGCATCAACAAAGTAGTGCCAAGCGTGCGCCTGTGTCATAAGTAAAGGGCCGGCTGGCTTGACCGTTAAGGGTGCTGTAACCCCCGAGAGTACACTCCAGTCCAAACCAAAAAAAAAATTATTTTCTGTGTTTGTGAATTGTGTGCGCAGTAGCCGCACGTGCATCAACAAAGTAGTGCCAAGCGTGCGCCTGTGTCATAAGTAAAGGGCCGGCTGGCTTGACCGTTAAAGGGTGCTGTAACCCCCGAAAGTACACTCCAGTCCAAACCAAAAAAAAATTATTTTCTGTGTTTGTGAATTGTGTGCGCAGTAGCCGCACGTGCATCAACAAAGTAGTGCCAAGCGTGCGCCTGTGTCATAAGTAAAGGGCCGGCTGGCTTGACCATTAAGGGTGCTGTAACCCCCGAAAGTACACTCCAGTCCAAACCAAGAAAAAAATTATTTTCTGTGTTTGTGAATTGTGTGCGCAGTAGCCGCACGTGCATCAACAAAGTAGTGCCAAGCGTGCGCCTGTGTCATAAGTAAAGGGCCGGCTGGCTTGACCGTTAAAGGGTGCTGTAACCCCCGAAAGTACACTCCAGTCCAAACCAAAAAAAAATTATTTTCTGTGTTTGTGAATTGTGTGCGCAGTAGCCGCACGTGCATCAACAAAGTAGTGCCAAGCATGCGCCTGTGTCATAAGTAAAGGGCCGGCTGGCTTGACCGTTAAGGGTGCTGTAACCCCCGAGAGTACACTCCAGTCCAAACCAAAAAAAAAATTATTTTCTGTGTTTGTGAATTGTATGCGCAGTAGCCGCACGTGCATCAACAAAGTAGTGCCAAGAGTGCGCCTGTGTCATAAGGGCCGGCTGGCTTGACCGTTAAAGGGTGCTGTAACCCCCAAAGTACACTCCAGTCCAAACCAAAAAAAAAATTATTTTCTGTGTTTGTGAATTGTGTGCGCAGTAGCCGCACGTGCATCAACAAAGTAGTGCCAAGCGTGCGCCTGTGTCATAAGTAAAGGGCTGGCTGGCTTGACCGTTAAGGGTGCTGTAACCCCCGAAAGTACACTCCAGTCCAAACCAAAAAAAAAATTATTTTCTGTGTTTGTGAATTGTGTGCGCAGTAGCCGCACGTGCTTCAACAAAGTAGTGCCAAGCGTGCGCCTGTGTCATAAGTAAAGGGCCGGCTGGCTTGACCGTTAAAGGGTGCTGTAACCCCCGAAAGTACACTCCAGTCCAAACCAAAAAAAAAATTATTTTCTGTGTTTGTGAATTGTGTGCGCAGTAGCCGCACGTGCATCAACAAAGTAGTGCCAAGAGTGCGCCTGTGTCATAAGGGCCGGCTGGCTTGACCGTTAAAGGGTGCTGTAACCCCCAAAGTACACTCCAGTCCAAACCAAAAAAAAAATTATTTTCTGTGTTTGTGAATTGTGTGCGCAGTAGCCGCACGTGCATCAACAAAGTAGTGCCAAGCGTGCGCCTGTGTCATAAGTAAAGGGCTGGCTGGCTTGACCGTTAAGGGTGCTGTAACCCCCGAAAGTACACTCCAGTCCAAACCAAAAAAAAAATTATTTTCTGTGTTTGTGAATTGTGTGCGCAGTAGCCGCACGTGCTTCAACAAAGTAGTGCCAAGCGTGCGCCTGTGTCATAAGTAAAGGGCCGGCTGGCTTGACCGTTAAAGGGTGCTGTAACCCCCGAAAGTACACTCCAGTCCAAACCAAAAAAAAAATTATTTTCTGTGTTTGTGAATTGTGTGCGCAGTAGCCGCACGTGCATCAACAAAGTAGTGCCAAGCGTGCGCCTGTGTCATAAGTAAAGGGCCGGCTGGCTTGACCGTTAAGGGTGCTGTAACCCCCGAAAGTACACTCCAGTCCAAACCAAAAAAAAAATTATTTTCTGTGTTTGTGAATTGTGTGCGCAGTAGCCGCACGTGCATCAACAAAGTAGTGCCAAGCGTGCGCCTGTGTCATAAGTAAAGGACCGGCTGGCTTGACAATTAAAGGGTGCTGTAACCCCCAAAGTACACTCCAGTCCAAACCAAAAAAAAAATTATTTTCTGTGTTTGTGAATTGTGTGCGCAGTAGCCGCACGTGCATCAACAAAGTAGTGCCAAGAGTGCGCCTGTGTCATAAGGGCCGGCTGGCTTGACCGTTAAAGGGTGCTGTAACCCCCAAAGTACACTCCAGTCCAAACCAAATAAAAAATTATTTTCTGTGTTTAGCCGCACGTATATATCAAATCGATATAACATAAATGGAGGACCAAACTTTCTCCGATAAAAATAAAATAGAGAAAGATCAAGAACCACTTCCTCCTAGTGCTGAAGCTGCTGCCACTAGTCATGACATAGACGATAACATGCCATCAACGTCGTCTGCCAAGGCCGATGCCCAATGTCATAGTAGAGGGCACATACAATCCCAAATGGCAAAGTTCAGGAAAATGACCTTGAAAAAGACATTTAAATCAGCTGAAGAGAAACGTAAACTTGCCAATATGCCATTTACGACACGGAGTGGCAAGGAACGGCTAAGGTCGATCCCTAGTATGTTCATGACTAGTGGTTCAGCTTCACATGACGATGGAAGCCCTCCTCCCACTAAAAAAATCAAAAGAGTTAAGCTGGCAAAAGCACAGCGAAGAACTGTGCTTTCTAAGAAGATATCACAAATCCCCAAGGAGAGTCCAAGTGTGGTGGTGGTTGCGATGCCTGACCTTCCCAGCACTGGACGGGAAGAGGTGGCTCTTTCCACCATTTGCACGCCCCCTGCAAGTGCTGAAAGGAGCACCCACAGTCCACTTGCTGATATGCAAATTGAAGATGTCACTGTTGAAGTACAACAGGATGAGGATACTGGTGTAGCTGGCGCTGAGGAGGAAGTTGGCGAGGAGGATTCTGATGGTGATGTGGTTTGTTTAAATCAGGCTCCGGGGGAGACAGTTGTTGTCCGTGGGATGAAAAAGCCCATCACGGTCATGCCTGGGCAGAAGACCAAACATTCCACCTCTTTGGTCTGGCAATATTTCTATCCAAATCTGGACAACAACTGTCTTGCCATATGTACCATATGTAAAGGTGAAATAAGTAGGGGTAGGGACGTCAACCACCTAGGAACATCCTCCCTTATACGGCACCTGCAGCGCGTTCATAAAAAGTTACTGTCAAGTTCAGAAACTTTGGCTAAGACCGTAAGCAGTCCAGGGACACCTAAATCCCGTTGTCCTGTTGTATCCAAGCGCCTGCAAACCACACCGTCAACTCCCTCCTCGTCAATTTCCTCCTTAGTCAGGATCGGAAGTAGTCCTGCAGGCCATGTCACTGGCATGACTGACTCTCCTATCCGGGATTCCTCTGGAGGATCCTGCATTGCTACGCCTACTGCTGCCGCTGCTGCTGTTGCTGCTGCTGGGAGTCGTTCATCATCCCAGAGAGGAAGTAGGAACACCACTACTTTTACTAAACAATTGACCCTCCAACAGTCCTTAGCGAGGAGGATGAAGTACGACAGCAGTCATCCTGAAGCAAAACGTATAACTGAGGCCTTGACTGCTATGTTGGTGTTAGACGTGCGTCCGGTATCCGCCATTAGTGCAGTGGGATCTAGACAATTGATGGAGGTAGTGTGTCCCCGGTTCCAAATCCCGTCTAGATTCCACTTCACTAGGCAGGCGATACCGAGACTGTACAGAAACGTCAGAAAAAGTGTCCTCAGTGTCCTGAAAAATGCCGTTGTACACAATGTCCACTTAACCACGGACATGTGGACAAGTGGAACAGGGCAGACTAAGGACTATATGACTGTGACAGCCCACTGGGTAGATGTATCACCTTACGCAGCAACAGCAGCAGCGTCACCAGTAGCAGCATCTCAGAAATGCCAGCTCGTTACAAGGCAGGCTACGCTGTGTATCACCGGTTTCAGTAAGAGGCACACCGCCAACAACCTCTTAGAGAAACTGAGGGAAATCATCGCCCAGTGGCTTACCCCACTTAGACTCTCCTGGGGATTTGTGATATCTGACAACGCCACCAATATTGTGCGGGCATTACATCTGGGCAAATTCCAGCACGTCCCATGTTTTGCTCACACAATAAACTTGGTGGTGCAGAATTTTCTGAAAAGCGACAGGGGCGTGCAGGAGACGCTTTGGGTGGCCCGAAAAATTTCTGGCCACTTTCGCCATTCAGCGACTGCGTGCCGAAGACTGGAGCGCCAGCAAACACTCTTGAACCTGCCCCGCCATCACCTGAAGCAAGAGGTTGTGACGCGGTGGAACTCAACCCTCTATATGCTTCAGAGGATGGAGGAGCAGCAAAAGGCCATACAAGCCTATACATCCACCTATGACATAGGCAAAGGAGGGGGTATGCACCTGACTCAAGCGCAGTGGAGAATGATTTCCGTGTTGTGCAAGGTTCTCCAGCCCTTCGAACTTGCCACACGTGAAGTCAGTTCAGACACTGCCAGCTTGAGTCAGGTCATTCCCCTCATCAGGCTTTTGCAGAAGCAGCTGGAGAAAGTGAAGGAGGAGCTAAGACGGAGCGATTCCGCTCGGCATGTGGGACTTGTGGATGAAGCCCTTCATTCGCTTTGCCAGGATTCCAGGGTGGTCAATCTGTTGAAATCAGACCACTACGTTTTGGCCACCGTGCTCGATCCTAGGTTTAAAGCCTATGTGGTGTCTCTCTTTCCGGCCGACACAAGCCTGCAGAGGTGCAAAGACCTGCTGGTGAACATACTGTCAGCTGAAGCGGAACGTGACACGTCAACGGCTCCTTCATTTTCTCCTGCAACTGGGGCTGCCAGGAAAAAACTTAGGTGTCCTAAGCAACCCGCTGGCGGTGATGCAGGGCAGGCAGGACCAAGTTTGGACATCTGGTCCGGACTGAAGGACCTGGCAACAATTTCTGACATGTCTACTGTCACTGCATATGATACTGTCACCATTGACAGAATGGTGGAGGATTACATCGGTGACAGCATCCAAGTAGGCATGGCAGACAGTCCATACCTGTACTGGCAATAAAAGAGGCAATTTGGAGGCCCCTGTACAAACTGGCTCTATTTTACCTGAGTTGCCCCCCCTCCAGTGTGTACTCCGAAAGAGTGTTTAGTGCAGCCGGGAACCTTGTCAGCGAAAGGCGTAGGAGGTTGCTTCCACAGAATGTGGAGAAGATGATGTTCATCAAAATGAATTATCAGCTCTTCCAGGGAGACCAGCCTCCAGAAGGTACAGAGGGACCTGTGGTGGTGGATTCAAGTGGGGACGAGTTAATACTTTGTGAGGATGAGGATGTACACACTGAAGAGGGTGAGGAATCGGTGGATGAGGAGGATGAGGATGACATCTTGCCTCCGTAGAGCCAGTTTGTGCAGGGACACATTAATTGCCAGCTTGTTTTGTGGGTGCCCAAACGAACCAATCATTTCAGCCACAGTTGTGTGGCAGACCCTGGCGCTGAAATGATTGGTTTGTTAAAGTGTGCATGTCCTGTTTATACAACATAAGGGTGGGTGGGAGGGCCCAAGGACAATTCCATCTTGCACCTCTTTTTTTTCTTTGCATTATGTACAGTTTGGGGCCTAGTTTTTCAAACTGCCATCCTGTCTGCCACTGCAGTTTCACGCCTAGATGGGTCACGTGTTTGTGCCGCCCACTCGTGTCGCTTAGCATAGTCATCCAGCTACCTCGGTGCAACGTTTTGGACATAAAAACACTATTGTGAGGTGTGAGGTGTTCAGAATAGACTGGAAATGAGTGGAAATTAAGGTTATTGAGGTTAATAATAGCATAGGAGCAGAAAAACCTACAAATTCTGTGATTTTAGCTGTTTTTATGCTTTTTAAAAAAAAAATACAGATCCAAAACACAAAACCCAGAACCCAAAACACGGAAGGGTGGTTTTGGCAAAACCAATCCAGATCCAAAACACGAAGAAAGATCCAGATCCAAAACCAAAACACAAAACACGAAAAGTGGCCGGTGCACACCCCTAATATATATATGTATATATATATATATTTATTTATATATATTATAATATAATGTGCAACTGAGTCTCTCAATTAGCATACAAAGTGCTGCAATGCAGCAGCCTCAGCTTTTTTTTAATCCGTTCATTTTCCTGGTACGTCCTAGTCGCATCGCATTGCGGATTACACGCATCTTCGGCAAAAAAAAGTCGCCCAGCGCTAGCAGAATTGCACGGAACCTGACTGCTCACTCACGCCAGGCAAGTTGTGCTGCGTAGCATATTGAGGCTACATGGGCAAGGACACTCATATAGCATGTTTTTTTGGGGGGCTGTACAATTTTCTTGCATCAGATACTGTATCATACACTAATTCTGTAGGGACCCTGATATTTCCACTCTCACTCAGTCTCTGGCTTCCTTCTTGTCTTCATTCACTTTTCCATGATAAGTACAGAAAAGTGGGGAAAGATACAGCTCTCTGTACTAATATTCAGGGCACAACATAGCATGTGTGAATACAAATTTTTAATCTTAAAAATTCATGTGCATAAAATCACAATGCTAAAGATACATTTATAAGGAAATGCAAAATAATAATGATGAATAAATAATAAATAACATGATATAAATTAGCGTAAAAAGTTCACTCAATCCACACAGTGTATATACTCAGTCCCAGATGTTATAATTAGTGAATGGTGCGCAATCACAGCTTTATCAAAAGACCTTTTGATAAAGCTGTGATTGCTCACAGCAAAACGCGTCAAGGGCCTGGCTGATCCACTCTCCACAACTCCGAACCAACGGGAGCCGCTATTTGTCCATTGGCATTTCTGCACCATTCGCTATCTGCAGACTGGACCTGTGCTATAAGAACCTGTGCGATCTCCAAACTTCATACTGGTGTCTCCAAATTACTTAAACCAGCAGCTGATTGAACCTGTGCTACAGGGAACTACGGTAAAAGAGACTACCCCTTATACCACCAGCTGATCGAACCTGTGCTACAGGAAACTGTGGTAAAAGAGACCACATCTATACCACCAGCTGATCGAACCTGTGCTACAGGGAACTACGGTAAAAGAGACTACCCCTTATACCACCAGCTGATTGAACCTGTGCTACAGGGAACTACGGTAAAAGAGACTACCCCTTATACCACCAGCTGATCGAACCTGTGCTACAGGGAACTACGGTAAAAGAGACTACCCCTTATACCACCAGCTGATCGAACCTGTGCTACAGGGAACTACGGTAATAGAGACCACCTCTATACCAAAAAAACGGACCAGCGGTATATCAGACTTATAAAAGCTCTGCTAGCATTGCTTAAGGAATACCACTACCGTGGCTACTGGATATGGTAACTATCATCTCATGTTGGTTCTAGCACTATATAGCACCAAGAGATAGTTAATGTATGAGTCCATGCAAGAAACAAAGGCCCCAACTAATTATAATATCTGGGACTGAGTATATACACTGTGTGGATTGAGTGAACTTTTTACTCATTTATATGGTGTTATTTATTTATTTATCATTATTATTTAGCATTTCCTTATAAATGTATCTTTAGCATTGTGATTTTATGCACATGAATTTTTAAGATTAAATTAGTATTCAGACATGCTATGTTGTGTCCAGAATATTAGTACAGAGCGCTGTATCTTTCCTCACTTTTCTGTACTATGTGTGAGGAATGACTGTCCTCTGCTATACACAGCTGCTTACTGCAGGGTTGGAATTTACATCCCGTGGTGGCGCCACTTTGGTAAACTCATTACCCCTGTTCTCTACTTTTCCATTATCAAGTCCCTGGAACATGCAACCAGGTCATCTCTAACAATCAGAGGTAGACGGTTCACTTGTCAGCACACTTAGGGCCTGATTCAGAGCCGCTCGTAAGCAGCCGCTCGTTCGCTCCGAGCGATGTTTGCCCAACTGCGCATGCGTACGAATCGTTATACGCATGCGCGAACCAGTCAGTGCGGTCGAAATTCATGTGCTCGCAAAATAGCGAATGCCTGATAATTTGAGTGACAGAAAGAGGCGTATGTGGGTGGTAACAGGGGAAGGTGCTTGAAAACGGGGAGTGGAGATCCGATCGCAGGCGTGCTTAAAGGTCAAAACGGGCGTTTTATGGGTGTGCATAATTAAAACAGCAGCGTCATTGACCACGTCACTGGGTTATTTTATAGCCAGAACTGCTCGCAAAATTGTGGTAGCAAAAACCAACCACAAGAATAGCGAGCAGCTCATACCCTGGTCGATGTACTCGATTAATCTAATAAATAGCGGACATGACATAGGATGCGAGCGGCCAGGGGGCGTAGTTTCCTAAAAAACGACCGCAAGTTTTGTTCGCTCGTTCAGACCTAGAGGCGCGAACAGACCGCAAAGAGCGAACTGTTCATTTGAATAGCCACCCCTATTTTCTGGACGAGCGAGCGCTAATTGGGTCCGGCTCTGAATCAGGCCCTTATATCCTAAAATATTTAGGGCCTGATTCTGAGTCGCATGCAATCTTCACGCAATGCAGACGTTCACGTAGTTGAGTGATTTTATTTGTAACTCCGCATGCGCGAACATTTCTGAAAACTCTTATGGCACATTTGTTACTCAGAGTGTGCTTTTGTGATCAAGACAGTTGGTTGTCTATTTACTAACATTGAGGTAAGGGGATTAGGGAAGGATTAAGCAATTAGTCTGAATCAATTATGAAATACCAACAATAATGTGATATAACTGGAAAAATAATAAATTCCTATAAGATAACACTGTGTTGGTGGTGCACCCTGGAATAAATATAATACTATATTTCATATGGTCTTGCACAGGCAAAAAAGAAAAAAAAATCCCTTTGTGGAGCACTCTTGGTTTTAATGAGTCTATGATATGGTTGAAAATAATAAAACATACCTTTTAATACAATTATCCAATAAAATAAATGACAAGAAATATCGTCAACACATAAATAAACATACAGTGATAAGGCGAAAAATATCTGAATAAAAAGAGTACCCCACAAAGGGAATTTTTCTTTTTTGCCTGTGCAAGACCATATGAAATATGGTCTATTTACTAAGCCTTGGATGGAGATAAAGTGAATGGGGATAAAGTACCAGACAACCAGCTTCTGTAATTTTTCAAACACAGCCTGTGATATTGCAGTTAGGAGCTGATTGGTTGGTACTTTATCTCTGTTCACTTTATCTTCATCCAAAGCTTATTCAATAAACCCCTTGGTATCAAAAATGTTCTGGAGAAGTGATGGGCTTGGGACTTGGAGGTGGCAACAAACTAATTTGATAAAAATAGTCTGTTCAGGGAGAGTGTTATGGGAGCGTCACAGGCGTGTCAATGAAAGCAGCTGTGTTCACAGGCATTGGAGGCCTTGGTTAGACGGAGAAACTTCACCTGCCATAGGGCTGATGCAAGTTTCGATGGTGCAACCGATGTTGGCTTATAAGGACGCAACAAATGGTAATTCAGCGTGTACGGACACTAAAAGTGGGCATCTCAGACCTTGCACATTCAGCTGCACAGATGTACACAAGGGGAGGAGTTTGCAGCATCATTTGCATAAAGTCGCAGATGGGCACCCGCCAATAGACCCTTCTATGTGGGACTCAGAATTAGGCCCTAATGAGCATTCTGATTATCTCATTGGCTATACGTTGTTCTATCCCCACTCACATGGACAAACAGAAATAAAAGTTTGTAACAAAGAGGTGCTCAAATCCTAGTAATATAAATCTTAAAAACTGTCAATTTTTAAAATTGACCTCAGTGATTTAAGGCTGCACTCTTGTGAATATTGGCTTAGCCATGATGGCTATTACTTTGAATGGATTTAGGGCCTGATTCAGACATGGACGCTAAGCTGCGCTTGCTCGCTCTGAGCGATGGTCGCCCGTCTGCGCATGCGTATAACTCGCAGTGCACGTGCGCAAACTAGTACGAGCGATCGGATTTTGCTCGCTCGCCCTGAAAGACTGCCCAGTGGAATGAGCGACAGCGCCGTTTGTGGGTGGTAACAGGGGAAGGTGCTTGTGAATGGGTGAGTGGTGCTGCGAACGCAGGTGTGTCTGACCGTCAGAACGGAGTTTAATGGGTGTGCATAATTAGCAAAGTAGGGTCATTGAATACGTCACTTGGTTGTTTTTTACCCTGAACTGCTCGCAGTGCTTGCGGGAGGTTAAGGTCTACCTCAAGCGCTGCGAGCAGCTCCGATGGCTCTCGATGTTACCAATTAATCCTTCAAATACCGGAGATGATGTGTGTTGCGAGTGGCAAGGGGGCATCTTTATACACTAGTGAGCGCTTATTGCCAGGGCTCGCTAAGACATAGAGGGCTTCTTTACGAGGCGCAGTGCGAGCGCTTAATTTAAATATCTGGCCCCTTTTTGCCGGCGAGCGCCTGCAATTTGCGAGCGGGTCTGAATCAGGCCCTTAGTCATTGCACACTAGTTTCTCGGTTATTGTCTCATTAGGTTTTACTAGTTTGATGAATGCTGTAATTTCTTCTTTGTTTTATTTAGGCAAAATCAATTCAGAACCTGTTGAATTAGTGTCTCTATTTTCAACACTTGCTGAGCTTGTCCAGCTCCCCCTTCTACCAGAGTGTCCTGTTTCTTCATTTCATATAGACCTATGCACTGAAGGTCAAAGTCTTGTTCCATACTTTAATACGTCGGCTGATGTGGAGTACAGTGCAGGAACTGTTGCTTACAGCTCTTACCCGCGACCTTCTGATACCCCCCAGTGGAATTCTGATCTCCCTGATCTCCAAGACATAAGAATCATGGGATATTCAATGAGGACAAGTGACTATAGGTTTACTCTATGGGTTGGGTACAATCCTGTTACTTTCAGGGCCAATATTATGGACATCCATGCACAAGAGTTATATTTAATCAAAATGGATCCCAATCAAGACCACAACTTGTTTAATGTTTCTTTACATTATGAACTTACTGGCAAGGTTCTCAAACATATAATTAAATGATTTACATGTATATTAAAATGATAAAAATATTTTTTTACACATTTTTATGAAATTAAAAAGCATTAAAATTATTTTATATGGCATTTACATGAGAAAATATTTTTTCATGGTATTTTTATTTCAGTATCAATAATACATATATATTATTGGATAGCACACATTGCTAAAATGCAAGAGCTTCAAAGGTTAGTTTCCCACTTCCTTCATTGAATGGATATGAAAAGTCCCCTATAGTTGCTGTTTTGATCTTTTGTTTTCTTTATTTATTTATATCAATGCCACAAATACTTCCATGTACCAATAAACAAATGCTAGAACTGTGGAACTGTTATATTAATGGGCTTATTTAGTATCGGCACCTCTAACATCAACTGGCTGCAGGATGAGGCATAGACATGTATTATTTTTGGGATTGCAATGGAATATATATGGCTACACTTCTCTTTTAGCCCAAGGCTTGCAAAAAATATATTTTCCTCTTCAAGTCCAGGACAGGATTCCAGAAGGCTTATCAGTCGAGAGTTTGATAAATAGTAGGGCACTTTGGTGAGATCATGTCTTGGGATGTGCAACTTTTTCATAACCGTCACGCATTTGGACAAATTATTCTGCCAACTTAGTTGGTGGAGTTTCGTCTTCAATGTGTCCTGTCCTAACCAAACTACAATACAGAACAGAATTAAATGTCTGCCTTTGCCCCAACTCTTTCATAGTCTATAGCAGAGGTTCCCAAACACGGTCCTCAAGGCTCCCCAACAGTTCCGGTTTTAGAGCTATCCATAGTTGAGCACTGGTGACTTAATTAGTACCTCAGTCAATTGGATTTAACCACCTGTGCTCAACCATGGATCTCTCTAAAACCTGATCTGTTGGGGTGCCTTGAGGACCGTGCTTGGGAACCTCTGGTCTATAACTTGGAAAAAGGCTAATTTATAAATACAGTGCTGAATAATGAAGCAGAAGTGAAACACGAAAGCGTCTAGTACTTGATTTTTGCACTTTTTCAAAACTGCTTGTTTTCAGAAAAGAAATAACCAAAGAGCTCCCAAATATCACTTGAATGACTGCCAGTTGATCTGGGTAACAACAAGTTGGGTTTATGAATTTTGTCAAATATGGTGAGATATTAATCACATATCATACAACGTTCATATGACAAAGGAGTGTTGGAAGTGTGTGCTTGATGGACTCTTACAGATGCAGTTAAATCAATGAAAAGCACCAAAAGTGAACCATGCATTTTGGTGTAATTTTAATTTGCTTTAGAATGTAAGCTCTCCCGAGCAGGGCCCTCTTCCCTCATGTGCTTCTCCTACCTCACTCATACAATTGTCTACTCCAAACTTCCCACAAGGGCACCTAACACTTGGTTGCTGACGCCCTGCTGCTTTTTTGAGTGTTATGATCGCTTTTGCAGTAATATTTATAAACTATGTCCTTCTCTTACATTGTGTTGTACTGTAAGTCGCTGTTTTCTTGTTTGCTCATTTGTTTATGTACTTTGTAAGGCGCTGCGGAACCCTTGTGGCGCCATATAAATAAAAGATAATAGCATGGCACTGAAAGGAGTGGTCTGCATATGCATATGAAAGCATGACAGTTTTTTGAATTGGAAAATGTCCTGCTCAGTGCATGAAAAAAATACACATACAGTACCTACGCATGTACAGTACACAGATATCCCTGATCTAAGAATGAATACAACAAGCAGTGACACCCTAGTGCCATGACTAAACATGTTCAAATCTGTACGGCGATTATAATGACCATCCGTATGCAGTGGTTTAACTTGCTATATTGTCCATAACTACAGTCAGGTGCATAAATATTGGAACATTGACAGAATTTTCATATTTTGGCCTCTATTCACCACCACAATGGCTTTGAAATTAAACAAACAAGATGTGCTTTAACTGCAGACTTTCAGATTTAATTTGAGGGTAATTACATCCAAATCAGGTGAACGGTGTAGGAATTACAACGGTTTCTATATGTGCCTCCCACTTTTTAAGGGGCCAAAAGTAATGGGACAAACTAAACAATCCGAAATCTAACTTTCACTTTTTAATACTTTGTTGCAAATCCTTTGCAGGCAGTTACAGCCTGAAGTCTGGAACACATAGACATCACCAGACGCTGGGTTTTATCCCTGGTGATGCTCTGCCAGGCCTCTACTGCAAATGTCTTCAGTTCCTGCTTGTTCTTGGGGCATTTTCCCTTCAGTTTGGTTTTCATCAAGTGAAATGCATGCTCAATCAGATTCAGGTCAGGGGATTGACTTGGCCATTGCATAACATTCCACTTTTTAGCCTTAAAAAACTCTTTGGTTGCTTTTGCAGTATGCTTCGGGTCATTGTCCATCTGCACTGTGAAGCGCCGTTCAATGAGTTCTGAAGCATTTGACTGAAAATGAGCATATAATATTGCCCGAAACACTTCAGAATTCATCAATAAATACAAGGGAACCAGTTCCATTGGCAGCCATACATGCCCACACCATGACACTACCACCACCATGCTTCAATGATGAGATGGTATGTTTTGGATCATGAGCAGTTCCTTTCCTTCTCCATACTCTTCTCTTCCCATCACTCTGGTACAAGTTGATCTTTGTCTCATCTGTCCATTGGACGTTGTTCCAGAACTGTAATGGCTTTTTTAGATGTTGTTTGGCAAACTCTAATCTGGTCTTCCTGTTTTTGTGGCTCACCAATGGTTTACATCTTGTGGTGAACCCTCTATATTCACTCTTGTGAAGTCTTCTCTTGATTGTTGACTTTGACACATATACACCTACCTCCTGGAGAGTGTTCTTGATTTGGCCAACTGTTGTGAAGGGGTTTTTCTTCACCAGGGAATTAATTCTTCTGTCATCCACCACAGTTGTTTTCCGTGGTCTTCCGGGTCTTTTGGTGTTGCTGAGCTCTCCGGTGCGTTCTTTCTTTTTAAGAATGTTCCAAACAGTTGATTTGGCCACAACTAATGTTCTGCTATCTCTCTGATGGGTTTGTTTTGATTTTTCAGCCTAATGATGGCTTGCTTCACTGATAGTGACAGCTCTTTGGATCTCATATTGAGAGTCGACAGCAACTGATTCCAAATGCAAATGTCACACCTAGAATCAACTCCAGACCTTTTACCTGGTTAATTGATAATGAAATAAAGAGGGAATAGCCCACACCTGTCCATTAAATAGCTTTTGAGTTGATAGTCCCATTGCTTTTGGCCCCTTAAAAAGTGGGAGGCACATATAGAAACCGTTGTAATTCCTACACCGTTCACCTGATTTGGATGTAATTACCCTCAAATTAAATCTGAAAGTCTGCAGTTAAAGCACATCTTGTTTGTTTCATTTCAAAGCCATTGTGGTGGTGAATAGAGGCCAAAATATGAAAATTCTGTCAATGTCCAAATATTTATGCACCTGACTGTATATGATACATACAGATGTGTCCTCTCTCATCTAGCCTCAATACGCCATGCAGTGCGATATGCCTGGCGTGAGTGAGCCTCCAGGTCCTGTGCAACTTTGCTAGGGTCGGACGTCTTATACTATGCTAAATAATTTGATATGCAACACTTGTATATCTGTGTGCAACTGAGTCTGTAAACGGAACTTGGCGTGGAAAAAAGCTGTGGCCGCTGCATCATAGCACTTCGCATGCTGATTGAGGGACTCAGTCGTACACAGATAGACAAGTGTCATGTTACAAATTAATCAGCAAAGTCTCCTGGTGTTTCCTAGTCGCATAACATTGCATATTTTCAGCAAAAATATGCCCAGCACTAGCAGAGTCTTACAGGACCAGGCGTGCCGAAAAGACCTGTTTGGTGCGACTGCAGCAAAGACGAGTGAGGACACATCTGTAGTGTGTACCATGAAGCAGCCTCTAATGATTGCTATAGGGTACCTATATAGTAGATATGTTGCCGGCTGATAAAGACAACAAAAGTAGTGGGAAAATTACACATTTCTTATTTCTTCAATGAATATCTAGAGCGCTGTGTAGGATTAGTCTGTCTGTCTCAATCATATATTCTACATGTCTGCAGGTCCAAATAAAAATCCCATATTCACTCTAACAGCAATAAGCTCTATTACTCATTACCAGATTCTTTTCATAAGTAGTCTGTTAAGGAAGTCGGTCAGACCAATCATCCCCTACTTATACATTGTATCTAATATGTGTTTGCTCTCTTTTTAGTGCTTGTGGTACATTACACATCATCATTTTGATGAGTTATCTGTTTGTACACATCAATGGTCATTGCCGTGTCTCGAGGGCACCCCTTCCCCCACTCCCCTCGCACCATTATTCATATCATAATATTTTATTAATACCTGGCCATCTTAAGCTGATTAAGGCATATTTTTTGAAGATCCTGCCTGTAAAAGCTTAAAATGTATAAGGAGGCATAATATACATTATGAGGGAGGAGGAACAATGGACTTAGTGGTCCTTAGGGGAAATGGAGGAGGATGAGTCTGTGCAGTAACCGTGACAGGAGGGTAGGAGTGTTGGGCATGAAGAATGGTAAAGGGGGAATAGAAGAGCTGTAGTAGGATAGGGGGAGGACCGAAGAGCAAGATGTGAGGCTTTGTAGAATATATATAGACATGGGCAAGGAGGGTATGACCTGAATTGGCGTATAGAGAAGGGGTCATGGCCTGAAGCAAAATCATTAAAGAGGGGGAATTACCTTGTGATGACCAGCTCCAAGCAACATGAAGGCAGTGCCACACCAAGCAATCCTATGCATAGTATTGAATGGTGCCCCCCCTCAACCAGCACCCATGATAAGTACCATACTAACCAATCCCTAGTTATGGTCCCAACTGTCCCTTCTCAATTATGAGGAATATACCTGAAGATCTGTTTTGCGAAAAAATTAATGGTATTGGAAAGGACAATTGCAGAATTCATTAAGTTTGATATTTATGTGGTAGCATGTCACTTCCTGCATAGTGTTGCAACCATGGGACCACTAGAGTAGCAAAAGAGCAGCATTGGGTCAGCTAATGGTCCTTTTCTGGATAGGTGTCATTTGCAATCTCCCTCCCACCCACCCTTGCCCACAAGCCCCTTCCTGCAGGCTCCATGGTTGAGCACAGGTGGTAAAATCAAATTAACTGAGCTACTAATTAAGTCACTGTGGTCAAGCATGGATATCCTTAAAACCTGGACTGTTAAGAGTGCTTTCAGGACCGAGTTTGGGAACCTCTGCATTAATAGTGTATGCTAGGTGGGTTTACTAAAATAGAGAAGCTGTATTCACCTGCATGCTTTAGAAAGGAACTTTAAAATCAGTCTAGGTTATCAGCTCCAATCAGCTTTGCATCTAGTACATGTTATTAAATAAATTATTATTATTTTTTTTTTAACAAACTCCCCACTTGAGGGCAGCATCCTCCTGGTGAATGTTGAGTGCTCCACAGAATTTTCATGTTATGATCTGTATTAGCCGACTGAATGTGCTCAAAACTAACTTTTTTTCTTGTTTTACAGGAGAAGATTTAGTTTTTTCATTCTTCCGTTAATTTGTAATAGCGTCATAATTTGTCATTTATTGTAGATTAGTAATGATCCCAGCTTTTTATGCATACGTAATAAATACACAGTGTGCAAACAATGGAATTGTTTTACATACTTAGATAATTAAAACTTGAGCTTCAAGTTGACAGCACAAAGTCCAATCTTGTCTCTTGGTCTAAGCCCCAAGTGATACAATCAATTTCCAATTTGGCTACACAAGTTTAGTTCACAGGCCAAGTGACTGGCTCTATTAGTGTACTAGAGGCATAGCCAAACATCAATTTAAATTATTTGTTTATTTGTATTTTGTGGGTGGGGGTATGACAACCATTTTGTGGGTGTATAGGTAGCAATAATCACCTCTGTTTTACCTTGTTATGACTGTACATTATTGATAGAGCAACATATCTTCCCCATGTGGAGGACAGTAGAATTGTGTAATTTTATATTACAGTATTCTGGTTGTAACTTCTACAGAATGTTCTGAAAATTCCTGTAGGTAAAAAAACCTAATTTATTGTTTTCCACAGTGATGGTATGCTAAAACTTAATTATATTATTTTATATGCTTATGCATGGTTTGCTACTAGTCGTCATCATCATCATCATAATTAGTGCACACTGGCACAATCCTTTACTAGTTGCATAGATACATCTGGAAACAATTGTATTTTATGCAGACGTCCAACTCTAGATAGCCCGAAGTTCCATTGACAAACTCTCACTGAACTTTGCCCAATTAAGAACGCCCTGTTGCTGCCTAGTTACAGCTCTTCAGTCATAAGCCTATCTGCAACTGAAATGTGCACGACTCTGCAATCATACGCCTTGCAAAAACATGCAAGTTATACTTCACATACAGGCATATGTCTAACTCTGCATCAGCACCAGAGGGTATATAATGACTAAGTTTTATTCAGTAAGGCTATTATATTAACTGTAACATATGAAATTTGAATCACATTTATTTATACACAAATAGGAGGTAAGGCTATTAAATAACGAGACCAATGCTATAATTTATGTTTAATTAAATTAAGTACATTTTAACTCCATTCCCCTTCTATGTACTCCATCCCTTCTGTATCCACACCGATGCATTCTTATTTTCCATTGGTCAAAGCGTGCTGTAGCACATTATCTGTCAGGTGTCTCAACACCTCCAATCGTTTTCTTCTTTACCTCAGTAACAGATACAAAACTGGTTCCCTTTAGTACAGATCTGACTTTAGGGAAAATAAAGAAGTCACACATTGCTGGGTCTGGTGAGTATGGACTGTGGGCCTGATTCTGATCCGCTCGCGAGCGCTGAGCGCTCGCAAGCGGGTCGATGGTGCCCTAGTGCGCATGCGCACGACGGAGGGAGCTCCATCGTGCGCATGCGCGAGACCCGAATAGCGACGGCCAAGCAGTCGCGATGGGTTTCGCACCAAAGGATGCATGCTGTCGATGTTGATTGACAGCACGCTCCCTTTGGTGGGCGTGCTGGGGGCGTTGCTGCCCAGACGGAGGCGTTCCCATGGGAACGCCTACCGGCTGGTGCCGGCCCCACTGACATCACTAGTGATGTCAGTGGGAGTGCTTTTGGCTCTGATAGAGCCAAAAGCCCTCCTGGGCTTGTGGCAGCGAGACCCTACCGCAGGGTCACGTCGCAAGCCCAATGGTCGCGATGGTCTTGACCATCGCGACCATCTTTTTGGCCACTCGCATAAGCTGTGGGTGGTCACCCACAGCTATGCGAGTGGCCAGGAGGCCGCTATAATATTAGGTAGGAGGGCCCTGATTCAGAGCGAGCGCTCTTGTCAGAGCGTCCGGCTCTGAATCAGGCCCTGTGTTCTAGCACTGCAATCTGTTTCTCGCCCAAGAACTGCTTCACAGACATAGCTGTGTTGGCTGGTGCGTTGTCCTGATGGAGGGTGAAAACATTTTTTCCACAACTCTGGCCTGCCTCTTATGATTTTTACCCAAAAAGTTGCTAGAACATTTTCATAGTAATGTTGCGCCTTCTGGTACACAGTAATTCGCCATAACACCTTTGATATCAGAGAAAGCAATTAACATGGCTTTGAATTTGGTTTTGCTTTGACGTGTTTTCTTCATTCTTGGTGATGATGTTTTCCAGTGCATGGACTGGCGTTTTGTCTTAGGATCGTACTGGAAGATCCATGTTTCATAGGAATCAGTGTGGCCGGCGGTTCAAATCCCTACAGCGGCAACCCGGCAAGGGTGAAAATCCTGATCATTAATTAAGGTAAGTATCGCTAACCTTTCCCTGCCCCCCTAACCCTCCCTTAGGGGTGCCTAACCCTAACCTCCCCCCCAAGTGCCTAACCTCCCCCCCAAGTGCCTAAACCTAACTCCTCCCTTCCCCGCAGCCTAACCCTAAGTCTCCCAGGGTGGTGCCTAACCCTCACTGGGGGCTGCCTAACCCTAAGTCCCCCCTGACACTCCCCCCTACCGCGGCTGTCCGCACCTCGCTTACCTTCGATCAGGATGTCGGGCTCCCGGCGTAGGTAAAAAGACAGGCGTCGGGATTTCGATGCCTGTCATTAGACTCTTGCCGGGATTAGACAGACGGGATGCCGGCGGTCGGCATTCAGACTGTCGGCATCCCGACTGCATACCATCATATAACAGGTAGTAACTTTGTTCCAAAATGTCTGTATAAATTGTTTTCGATTTACTCTCTGCATTGGTAGTGAGAAGCCTTGGAACCATCTTAGCACAAACTTTTGTCATGTTAAATTCTTGATGCAAAACTTGCCTAACATTTTCTTTATCAATGTTTACCATTTGTACTATCATTCGGATGCAGAGTTGGGTCAATTCGAACAGTTTTCTCAATTTTTTTCAACATTTTCATTTGTTTCATCATCTTCAACATCCTCACTAAATCTTTTTGTGCCACTCAAACACGTGCACATGAAATATATAATCTGCCCTGTAAGCCTCAGCTAGCATACAGGAGTTTTGTTAAATTTAACAAAAAAATTTAAGTTAACACACTGCTCTACTTTTGAACTAAGAATATTTATGACACACAGGAAAAACAAATCTTCGAACACTGACAGCAAACTATCTGTACGAGACGGATGTAGTCTGCATCCCAACGGTCGGGATGCCGGCGGTTCGGAATCTTGGCTCCAGAATCCTGACCGACCGCTGACATCCTAATGGCAAGTATTAGGGTTAGGGGGAGGGTTAGGTTTAGGGTTATGGGTTAGAGTTAGACTGCGGAGGGGGGAATATTAGGTTTAGGCTGCGGGGCAAGAGGTTGCTTTCCTCTCCCAACTGTGAACCAGCCCGTTTGTCCAAAGTTAATTATTTTTCTTACTCCCGGTCTCTGTTACGTCTGATGTGTTAAAAAAATTATTAATCATATTTAAGGAAAAAAAGGTCTTTGGCTTCCATTTAATTTAGTTTCACTTCCCATATATTCAATCCCCCTAAAACTCATGTCATCTCCTACAACAGGAATTCTCATTTTTAGATTGCTGCAATAAGTGAGTGAAGCCCACATTCAGCAAGCAATGCTCCAATCCACTCTTGTAATCAGAAGGACTAACATCGCAGCCCTCGCCATCTTGTCATAATTAGCGCTGTAGGCTACATTTTTCCAACTTTATTTATGACCCTTACAGACTTTTTATCTTTAACAAGATCCAGTCTTCTCTACTAAAAAATATAAAAGTAGATAAGTAAAAAATAGATTCCTCTATGGTACAATGCTAGATTCATCACTCTTGAATTATCTTTTGATTATTAAAATAATGATCTGCTGACAAATCCTGGCCTATATAATTAGCAAATACACAATTAATCAAAGTAAGGTTCATTTTATTTATATTTATTGTGCTGTACTTAAGGAACTCTACATGTAATAAGGTAATAGTTTCATTTTAGGCTATGTTCTTTGTTTTTAATAATTTCAGGGTCAAAGGTCTGCAAAACATCTCATCACCCAGGCAGGTTAAGGTTTAAGAGGAACTTTCTTCACATTTCTTGCTATTAGGTATTTTCCAAAACTCTTTATCTAACTAAAACTATTCTGCCGGCCTTCCACACTTTTGTTCTGTCTTTTTTTTTTTTTTTTCTTGAAGACCTCTTACATCTTTAGACAGAAAGAAAGATGTGATTTGCTCCATAAGGACCTATCATTGCTTTTTGAGGGTAGGTTATTCATGCCTTGGCAAACAGAATCAAGGTCAGGGATAGTGGAGACGGATAATCCAACTGATTGAATTTGATGGTATAATCACTTTCCTCCTGTGCTGCACCTTCCTCACTTCGCTACTTTAAAGAAAATTAACCCTAGTACTATTGCAGCAGGTCTTCAGCTATAGAACGAATACCTGCTTTCCAGTATAAATGTATTTTCTATGCTGTGACCATAGAATAAATTCCGAGTTTTAGGTTGGAACGTTCAAGGTACAGATGGGCCCAGCTAGTTTGTTGCTCATAGCGCGCCATGCAGGCCTCTGTGTCGCGCCATGGAACGTTACGTGATGGCTGGACTTTGGTGTACCGTGGTATTCTTCACCAAAAGATAGGCTACGGCATGTAATACAGTGCTTAACCGCTGGGTGGCTAGTGCTCCACTGTTGTAATTTGTACTGAATACCATACTGTTACATTGGATGGATATCACATTCACGCACTGTATTTGCATATACGCACAACCAAGCTTTTTAATATCACATAAGCTCTTAGAACTGCACAGAAATCAGTACACGTACTGTACATAACTGTACAGTAGTGTAGTTGCCGTGTTATGACGGTATAACCGATACTGTAGATTAATGAGATGCAGGCACAGCTTTCAATGTGATGAGATGAATTATTCTCTAATGGTGGGGTACTGTGTATATATGTACTAGTATAATATTTTGAAAGGAAGACACATTTTTTATTATTAAAACCAGCAGCGGGTGGGTGAAGTGCACAAGGATGAGCCCGCTATGTGCGTTTTTTAATATAGCTTGTGTGTGGGCTAGAGGTTAGGTGATCGCTTTGCAACAGTGCTTGTCTTGGGTTCGAGCCCGGGAAAATAATATTTTTTTTTGACACTGTCGGCGCTGTCCTAGACTTAGATACTATAGTGAAACTAGTAGTGGGGTGTTTAAAAGTGAGGCATTACAAACTGATTGTGTGTTTTAAAACACACACTTGCAGCACTGTCGCCATGTTGGTGATGTGGTGGCTGTCAGATCTGGGGGTTGCAATGGGATCTCTGGTACATGCCCAGTGGAGTTGCTGCATACGCCAGTCGTGCTATGCCGTGGCGTATAGAGGATCATAGTAATGCGCATGCTCAGTGTGTCGGGAGTCACACACACTGCATCCCAGACTTACAGTAAACATTATAGTGATTTCATGACTTCAGGAACTACTGTAGAAGTGGGCTGTTTGAAAGAGGGTTCTCTGTATTACAAACTGACAGTGCGTTTTAAGACGCACACTTGCAGCACTGTCAGCGCTGTCCCAGACTTGGACACTATAGTAATTTCATGACTTCAGAAACTGGTAGTGGGCTCTGTCTGAAAGAGGGGTCTCTGTATTACAAAGTGTGCATTTTAAAGCACAAACTTGCGGCACTGTCGGCGCTGTGGTGACTGTCAGATCTGGGGATTGCAATGGGATCTCTGGCGCATGCCCAGTGGAGCCGCTCTATACGCCAGTTGCGCTATACCATGGCATATAGAGGATCATAGTACTGCGCATGCCCAGTGTGTTGGGAGTCACACACAATGGGATCTCTGGCGCATGCCCAGTGGAGCTGCTCCACACACCAGTCACGCTTTTCTAGGCAAACCTTGAGCTGACTGCTTACAGTAAATGGCTAACAGGGCGTCCTTTATTATGGTAATGAAAGGCTCTTGCTTGCTTTGTGGGAAGGGACCTGATGCACTGTGTGTGACTCCCGACCTACTGGGCATGCACATTACTACTGTATGAGTCTCCTTACGCCACAGCATAGCAAGACTAGCAGGGCGCTACATGGCTTAAAACACACAACCAGTTTAAGATAGAGACCCCTCTTTCAAACGGAGGCCGCTTTTATTTTAAAACCGGCCTCCTGGCCCCTCGCATAGCTGTGGGTGACCACCCACAGCTTTTGCGAGCGGCCAGGCGATGGTCACGACCATCGGGCTTACGACGATACCCTTGTGGTAGGGTCTCGTTCCTGCAAGCCCCAGTGAGATTCCTGCTCTAATAGTGCAGTAAGCTCACTACTGACTTCACTAGTGATGTCAGCAGGGCCACCCTCAAACGGCAGGCGTTCCTTCGGGAAAGCCTCCGTTTGGTCAGCCATCCCCCCTCCCTGCCTACAAAACGGGGCGAGCTGTCGATTAACATCGACAGCCGCCCCATTTGTACCGAGCCCTGGAGCAAGTGAATTTCTCACTCGCTCCTGGGCTTGCGCATGCTGTGCGTGCGCAGTGTCCCACCATCAACCCGCATGTGAGCGGGTCTGAATCAGGCCCATATCCCACTACCAGTTTCTGAAGTCATGAAATCACTATAGTGTCTGAGTCTGGGACAGCACCGACAGTGCCGCAAGTGTGCAACTTCAACCGCACAGTCAGTTTGTAATACAGAGATCCCTCTTTCAAACAGCCCGCTACTACAGTAGTTCCTAAAGTCATGAAATCACTATAGTGTTTACTGTAAGACTGGTATGCACTGTGGGCCAGGAAGCCGCTCCAAAAAAAAAAGAACCTGATTCAGAGCGAGCTCTCTTTCAGAGCATCCGGCTCTGAATCAAGGCCTGTGTGTGACTCCCGACACACTGGGCATGCGCAGTACTATGATCCTCTATATGCCAGTGCATAGCGTGACTGGCGTATGGAGCGGCTCCACTGTGCATGCACCAGAGATCCCATTGCAACCCCCAGACCTGACAGCCACCACGGCGCCGACAGTGCCGCAAGCTTGCGCATCAAAATGCACAATCAGTTTGTAATACAGAGACCCTTCTTTCAAACAGAGCCCACTACCAGTTTCTGAAGTCATGAAATCACTATAGTGTCCAAGTTTGAAACAGCACCGACAGTGCCGCAACTGTGCGTCTTAAAACGCACTATCAGTTTGTATTACAGAGACCCCTCTTTCAAACAGAGTCCACTACCAGTTTATGAAATCACTATAGTGTTTACTGTAAGTCTGGGATGCACTTTGTGTGACTCCCGACACACTGGGCATGCGCAGTACTATGATTCTCCATATGCCATGGCATAGCTCGACTGGCGTATGGAGCGGCTCGACAATGCGCCAGTGATCCCATTGCAGCCCCTCAACTGGGCATGTGCCAGAGATCCCATCGTAACCCCACGGAGCTGACAGCCACCACAGTACCGACATTTCCGCAAGTTTGCATTTTAAAAGCACAATCAGTTTGTAATACAGAGACCTCTCTTTTAAACAGAGCCCACTACTAGTTTCTAAAGTCATGAAATCAGTGCCACAAGTGTGCAACTTCAACCGAAAAGTCAGTTTCTATTACAGAGATCCCACTTTCACTGTATTTGACTACCGACCCACTGGACATGCACAGTGCTATGATCCTCCATACTCCATGGCATAGCGCGACTGGCATATGGAGCGGCTCCACTGGGCATGCGCCAGGGATCCCATTGTAACCCCCCCAGAGCTGATAGCCACCAAAGTGCCGACATTGCTGCAAGTGTGCGCCTTAAAACACACACTCAGTTTTTAATACAGAGACCCCTCTTTTAAACAGAGTCCGCTATTAAAGTCATGAAATCACTAGTCTGGGACAGCACCGACATTGACGCAAGTGTGCAGCTTCAAACACACAGTCAGTGTGTAATATAGTGCTGTACGTGCCTGTGAAATATTTTTAAATAAAACTACAGGACTCACACAATAAATGATTTAAAACTTTATTAGGCATTCTTCTACAGCCCTGATTCCATGAGGAAAACGCTGTACTACAGTTTATTGTACAAAATCACTGCTTCTGTCAGCATATAATCGGGCAGTGATATAGAAAATGCATTGGAAATCAGATGCATGCGCTGTGTAGTTTAGGAAAAGTGACACCTGGTGGACAAAAAATTGTATTACACATTATGACTTTTTTTTCAGTGCTACGCCAGTCTCGCATTAGGAAACTTTCTCTGTGGCACAACTCATGGCGTAGTGTATGGCGCGAGATGCACAGCGCGCTACATTGCGTATGGAGCTACAAACTAGCTGGGCACATCTGTACTATTACACTGACATTGCAAATACTATAAAATTATAATACACATTCCGCAAATACAATTGAGGAGTTCAGTTAGCAGCGAAGTTCCGCCAGAACCTTGAATGATACTGTAATGCATGTTATCTGGGAATTAAACCGGACTTGTTTTTGATCACACCCCATAGAAGTGCAAGCAAAAATGAGCAAGGATTTCCCTGACATATTTACCATCAATGTACACAGACAGACCTCGCATTTAATTGAAATTTCCCAAAACAATTTCATTAAAATATCTACCAAATGGCAAAAAATGTTATTAAAATATTTGCCAAACAGCAGGTAAAGCATTTGTTAACTTATTTTGTATGCATGAATCTTTCTAGGTGAAAGTTTCACATTTATTTATTAATTACCAGTTATTTATATAGCGCACACATTCCGCAGCGCTTTTACAGAGAATATTTGGCCATTTACATCAGTCCCTGCCCCAGTGGAGCTTACAATCTGTATTCCCTATCACATGCATACACACTAGGGTTAATTTTATGTTTGGAGCCAATTAACCTACCAGTAAATTTTTGGAGTGTGGGAGGAAACCGGAGCACCCAGAGGAAACCCATGCAAGCACAGGGAGAATATACAAACTCCACACAGTTAGGGCCGTGGTGGGAATCGAACCCAAGACCTCAGTGCTGTGAGGCAGTAACGCTAACCATTACACCCTCTGTGCTGCCCTAATCATAATTAGATTGTTAGCATGCTCTATCCTTTTCATTGAATGTGAACCAAAAAGTATTAAAAATAAATAAACAGCTGAAGCATAACAAGTGAAATAAAAGATAATTATTTTAAAGCTGGCTACACAAGGTACGATGTGTACCCAGCGGTGCGATCAAGAATCCGACAGCCGACATATCGGGCTGTCCCCACACACGGAGCGATCCTGTCCCCAACCACCCAATATGTCGCCACCCACATAGATCAGCATGGGATCTTTCGTCGATTCTCCAGATCTTGTGCATGCAGAAACATCTGGAGGAGCAGTGGATGATATCATGCCCACACAAGGAATGATATAGCTGCTATATCGTTCCGATCCGTCGGATCAGCTGCTATATCGCTCCGTGTGTGGGGGCCTTAAGACCTCATGTAAGGTATTGAAATGCGTGGCACTACAAAGATGTGAAGGTGGTAAAAGTCAGTTTTACCAACATACATGTTATTGTACAAAAACAATAATAGACCAGTAAAGGGTCCCCTTAATCAGATAGCAGAATCTAAATTCCAGCTGGTCTGTCGCATAATACAAAAAAACAGAACAATGCCACATAAATATATAACTGTTGATGAATGGAGGGTATGGGGAGAGTGTGAGGAAAAGAATATGGGGATGGAATGAACTAGGAAGACAATCGAGGATAAGCGCTCTGTGGTTAACAATGTACGATGTCTTCTATTGGGAATTGTAATCTTTTAGCTCATAGAATACTATGTCAAAGGGCTCTCTAAATTTGAGATGTTCTATGGATCATGTATACCAGTCGCTTAACAGTCCAGGTGGGCAATTACTGTAGGCAGGTACTTGTGTTATGTAGGTGGTTATGATAGTCTTTAAACCGGTGGGCAAAAGTTTTGGGCTGGATCTTGAAACAATGTTATTAATCCTTAAATTGATAGTCATGTGTGATGTAAATAGTCTTGTCTCTGGTGGGCAAAAACTTTAGGCAGATTGTTCCTAATGATTAAAGGCGGCTTAATCTGCTTGTTGATTGAGTCGCCTTTAATCATTAGGAACAAAGTTTTTGCCCACCAGAGACAAGACTATTTACATCACACATGACTGTATCAAATTAAGGATTAATAACATTGTTTCAAGATCCAGCCCAAAGCTTTTGCCCACCGGTTTAAAGACTATCATAACCACCTACATACCACAAGTACCTGCCTACGGTTATTGCCCACCTGGACTGTTAATCGACGGCTATACATGATCCACAGAACATCTCAAATTAATGCTATTTGTCCTCACTCCTTAACTCTTTCCAGTTTACTGCCACTCCACTAGAATCTAATCTCTCAAGGGCATGGCCCTCCATCATGGACTATCCTTGTCTCAGTTGTGCCTCCATTCATTCAGCAGCATTGTTCCAGTCTGTATGCGCTCCCAGCGCACTGGATCATATGTCACGTACTGCTATTGTTATGTCACCTTGTTTAATTCTATCCCTCTGTACTATCCATTTGAACCTATTGTATTATTGGCGTTTTATTGTAATTACCCTGAGAAGAAAGTCAGGTGTCAATCTGGCCTTGACAAAGGTCCCACTGCGGACCGAAACGTCCACCTTCTCCATGTATTAATGTTGTTGTGAGTAATTAAACTACATGTTATATGCTATTAAAAGTAAAACCTGGTGCGTTGCTCTCTATATCCATTCCTTATTTGTTATGGCATTATGATTCCTGTTGCCATTGAGACTGCACACCCCAGCAAGTATATGGAATGTGGATGTGTGAGTGCAGCCCTGCACATGGGATAAATATAATGGAGATGACTCGTTATCGGGTGCCAAATGTGCTAAAATAATTATACGAACCTAGTTTTGCTAATTGTACTTAATCTACAGTAAATCCATTTGGAGATTGATTCTAGGAAACACAATCCTGATGCATATTGCAACTATTTTCTTTTAGAACATTTGCATTGTGTGTTCAATCTTGTACTTTAAATGAAACCTTTAAAACACAAAAGCAAGCAGCGGCGTTTCATATCATACATCAATTTACAGACTAAAGACACTTAACTTGAGATGTGCCCTAATGGACAAACATTTCATTCATCTTCCTTAGCAGTGTTTATCTCAGCATGTACTTGAGCAATGACAAATACCATACCATTACCATATGGCTTTCTTATTCCCCATTCTTAAACAATGTCACACTTTTTGTTGTAGGAGACTTGTGTTGTGGAGCTATTAGGTATATGCAATGCTATTAACATTTTTTTTTCAGTAAATATACATACTTAAAATGTTGATACTCAAATAGTTAAGTAGAAATGTGCCCAATATTCTGAATATTTATTGTAGTAGCAGTTTCACCCATTACATGTGGAAGTACAGCATAGGCTCATTCAGAGAATGAATGCTTAAAAAAAGGGCCCCATTTAATAACAAGTGATATTCTTGTTAGTACTCGTTACTAAGCTTACATGGTGATCCACCCAATCAGCTCCTAACTGTCATTATTCAAACACAACATGTAAAGTGACAGTTAGGAGCTGATTGATTGGAGCACCATTTAAGATTAGTAACGAGTGTATAAACACTAAGGGGTATATTTACTAAAGTGAACGTTTTTAGAAGAGGAGATGTTACTCATAGCAACCAATCAGATTCTGGCTATTATCTGCTAGAAAGTGCTAGATAGATGTTAAGTAGAACCTGATTGGTGCTATGGGCACATCTTCACTTCTAAAAACCTGCATGTTAGTAAATATACTCCTAACAATGTTAGCATCTTTCACATTAGTAATTATAGGGCTAGTCATTTCTCTTAGTGATGCCCGTGAAGTGCCGTCAGGATGGTCAGAATGCCATCACTTGTGACCAACAGCATCAATTATTCTTTGCAGAGGTGCTTTGGAATACTAGGGGTCAATTCAATTGTCCATGATGTACCGTACATCTCATTCCAAAATGACTAAAAGTGGATCCCCTACGCCACCAATTTTGCCTCACACCCACAGACGTGCACAGGAAAATCTGCAATGTAGTAGCTACCATAATGGTCAATTATGCGCGCAGCCAAGCATCGCGGCAATACTCTGCGGCACATCCAGCTTATTTGAATTGACCAATTAGTGATGTTGTGCTATCGTAACTCTGGGTTGTACTCAACCTAATACATATGAGGTTGTGATACCTTTTAATTGCACCCTGCTCCTGGAAAAACAATAAAATGAACAGCTAGGAACCATGACTGATAATGCTTAGACAATATTGCGATGTTATAGTGTAATGTAGTATACTATCAAAGCCTAATCCAGTGATACTGTAGATACAAATTTATAGCTACAGTACAGTGTTATAATTTTTGCATTTTATTGCATATTGCTTTAGAATTGACATAAGAGCAATGGTACATTTTGTGCAATTTAAAAAAAAATGTCTTTCTTTGGTCTTATTAAGCTAATTGAATCTTTATGACTTTAAGTGCTCGCTTTGTTGCAGTTTGATTGTGCTCAAATCAGATTTGAGATCTCCAGCTGAGATCCTTCAAAAATTTAATCCATCTCTTCCTTTAACATCATAATTAGAAGTCTTGTTATCCACATTTTAATTAGGTAAAGCAAGGACATGAATGTAATGCTTAAATTTGATCGAGAATAGCCTACTCCACCACACCAGTGAAAATGAGTGCAAGTGGGGGAAAGATGAGCATTAGTACATGATCTGTTTTTTTTTTTTTTTTTTTTTTACATGTATTTAAAAACAGCCAAAACCCACACCATATAAATCTTTTTGCAGCTCCAGGTTTTCTTTCTTTTTTAACTTTTCTTTACATTTGCATATATACATTTGTATATATACAGTCTATCCCCATTTCCTGCAAGTCGCAGTGGGCATAAATGGTTTAACCATCTACTATGTACAGCAAATTAAGCCTCTTTTTTTTTGTGTTTCTCAAATCAGGTGGCTCTCTTTGAAGTTCATCAGGGGAGGTTTCCTCCTGACTAATGGTCTAATCATCAGTAATAACGCTTTATAGTGAAATTCCGGGTCTGATGCTTTTATAGCGAAATTCCGGGTCTGAAATTCCGGGTTCCAATCCGGATTAGACCCAGAATTCTCCAGCGCCGACCCAGGATATTCCTGAGTTGGCGCCGTTCACACCGGAGCCGGGTATGCAGAAACCCAGCTTTTCCGGCGTTGAACTGGACACTTGGAGATGATGTCATCTCCAAGCGCCACTGAAGCTGGCCAATCAGCAGGCATATGTCATGAGCCAGGTCACTGGGACCCGGATTGCACCATTTACACTGCAGGGTTTCACAGGTTACTCCCGTGTTCAACCCTGCAAGTTACCTGGGATGGATTGCCTGGTCAACCCGGCAATCCAACCCTGTCCCTTTTACACCAAGGAGCTAGCCAGTTTAACCCTGCAATAACCCAGGCCTTAGCTCTGGTGTAAAAGAGGTATAAGTGGTAAGAATGGCCACACTGCAAGACAGTGACTAGTCTGAATGGAAAGTATAGTAAAATGTGGATATCAGTTATACCTATCAAGGCAAGACCCCATGCCAGTGCCAGTAGCCTTAGCCATGAATAAAAAAGACAACATTTTCCTAAAGCTCCATGCAGTCTGATGGTGCATGTGCGTTGCTCATGTATGGTGAGACTGTCTTCATATTTACTAAATTGTTCCTTGTTTGGCACATTACCTTATTATTCCAGGGATAGTGCATCAACAGGCTCTATAACAAAATTTAGGAAGGGGTCCCACAGTGCATACTGTACAACATATGAAGAGGAGGCATACACTCTGGTCTTCTGAAAGCCTAACAGGTGTTCCTCTGCTAGGTTCTTATAAGGAGATTACCAATAAGTTGATTAATGAACCCTCCTAAAAATAATGGTTTGAAAAGACATTGGTGTTTTATCCGATGATCATTACTGGGCTGGAGGCAATTTATTTCAATGTGTTGCCACAGTTCCTCCAAAGTGAGACAGCATTTTAGCCAGAGGACACTGGAGATAAACGCATAAGAAAATTGGCTGAATGGTATAAGGCAATCAGTGATTGTTAGCAGTGTTCCAAAATGGCCTAAATCCTTCCACTACAAGCTTGCCTATACATTTACATGCAGGAGTTGGCCACACTGAAATACTCTGCACTGCTGATAATATTCTGATTGGGTCATCTGTACATAATCAGTTATGAGCCAACTTTTTAAAGTCTATTTGGATGCTCTTGTTAACCCAGCAGCTATGACCGGGAAAATGTTGAACAACCCATTTCACCCAGAGATTAATACAATTGGTGCTCTAACCCTGGTCAGACATAGCTAAATGTTTTCCTAATCTCTTAATTTTTCTTCATTTATTAAGAAAATATTCTATTTTAGATTTCCATACTTGAACTGTTCCACATACAATACAAACCCAGAGTAATCACGCTCTTCAGACTACAATGCATATACAGAACATATTGGGTCACAGATGAATGCAACAAGACATAATGGCTTCAGTTATGAGAAGGTTTAGCATTAATGAGTTTGCACAATCAATTCTAAAGTACATTAATGTCTTCTATAAATAGTTGTAGAGATATGCCATTAAATGATTATTGGCTAGATTGAATAAATCATATGATAAAGCTGTTGTTTTGTCTTGAATAATTAACTTCTTTTATACTAATAGTAATAATACATCGGTATAACATGTACTGTATATTTGTTTTATATACTTATTTTATGTTGCAAGTAGAGATGAGCGCTTTGGTTTTGCTGAATACTGAACACACCCGAAAAACTGAACACACCCGAACTTTGGGGTTCCCTGTCAAATCAAGTCCTGGCTTGGATCACTTTGGAGTTCTGAGTAGAACTGAGTCCCGACTCTTCATAATCTTTTCGCCAAGTTCAGTACTCAGATCTAAAAACTGGATCTTGCGTATTTTGGATTGCATTAAGTCCCTCCCTCATGATTTCAGGTGCTGTGATTTGGTCAAAATTGACTGGAAATAATTGGAAATTAGTGTTAATGATGTTAATAATACTATAGGAACAAACATAGGTCCAAATTTCATGACTTTAACTGTTTTTATAATTTTTTAAAGAAAACCGAAACCAAACCAAAACACTTGAGGGTAGTTTTGCCAAAAACACGATGATAATTTAAAACCAAAACATGGGGGTCTGTGAACATCTCTAGTTAAAAATAAACGTGATAAGTTGAGTTTCATCTTTGTACAAATGTATCTGTTACAGTACATGTTTCTTTTGTTAGTTTAGTTGTCATCTTTTCCCATTATTGTGCATGAGAAGAGCTAAATGTGTACTTCAATGAAGACATGGCTTGCATGTATGTTGGGAGACTTTACCACCAATACCATTTGTAATGTCACCAATAAAGGTATTGAAGAGCACTGGGACTAAAAGGACATATCCCTGAGTTTCTCCATTAATAATTTTTGCCAACTCTATCCTCTGAAAGTACTCAATTTACTGCAACTTTCTATCATCTATGCTTAAACCAACATTCTATCTATTCAACCACTATTGAATCCAATTCCAAATGTTCTGATCTATTTACATATCTTCACTGTGGGACAGTGTCAAAAGCCATTTGTAAATTCTAGATATGCTCCATCTACAGTAGATCTGTTTGACATGATTTCTCCCTACTAAACACATGTGCTTGGGATTATGCAAGATGCTTGATTTGCATTAATTATGCTACTGGGCAGCACAGATGGTGTAATGGTTAGCATTACTGCCTCACAGCACTGAGGTCATGGGTTCGATTCCCACTACGGCTCAAACTGTGGAGTTTGTACATTCCTTGTGTGCTTGTCTGGGTTTCCTCTGGGTGCTCCGGTTTCCTCCCACACTCCAAAAATATAATGATAGGTTAATTGGCTCCCAACAAAAAGTAACCCTAGTGTGTATGTATGTGTGCATGTGGTAGGGAACATAGATTGTAAGCTCCACTGGGGCAGGGACTGATGTGACTGTAAAGTGCTGTGGAATATGTGTGTGCTATATAAATAACTGGTAATAATAATACTGGAACTCCTTTAAGATCTTTTAGTATTTTTGTATATATCCAATCTGGCACCATTCAGTTGTTTACTTTCACTTTTGAGAGTTCTGTTAGAATATTCTTTTCTGAAAGTGGAATGTGTTTACCACCTTTGTATCAGTGTTCTCGCTAATTAGCGGAGCTTCCATCTCCATGTATCACTACTGAGGAACAGTGGCAAATGCAGGATTTCTAGAAGGGGTTTTCAAAAGCTTGCTTTTAGAGCAAGTGTGGCCAGTCCATGAAAAGGGTAGAATTAGTACTTAACCAGCTTTAATATGCGTCATACAAAGTGTATTGTGTGTCATAATTCCAGCATATACAGGACCAGTGATCACAGTAAGCCATTAGATGCGGCAGTAGGGCCATCCTGTCTGAGCTGAATGTTTTTATTTTAGATGTGGGCACCATTCCAGAGTATTGGGGCAAGTCGGGAGCCTGGAGGAGCAGCAGAAGAACCTAGCACTGCCCTGGACATATATGTACATATTGGGCTCTATAGCAATGCAACCCTAACAGTGCATGTTTTCCAGATCTCCTAGTTGGTGCACAGGTTATTTATTAGAGGCTGATACACGTTAAATGATCCACAGGTGGTGCTTATTATTTCATTTGTGATTCTGAGAAGAACATGCGGCACTAGTAAAATTCTATTATATCACTATTTCTATTGTGGTCATGGTGTGGGCTGGGGAGGGGGGTTTCCAGGCAGCCGGATCCCCCCCTGCCTTTGCCTATGTGGAAATATACTGTATGTGTGAAGATGATTTGCTATACACTTGTCTCGTTCAATAAGACTACCTCTGTCTCTAATCTTACTATTCTATGTTTAATTTTCATTCTTTCACTTTTATAACTAAAAAATATTTAGAACATATCCCCTTACAATCCCTTTTCAAATGAATAGTCCAGTTAGAAGTACTAAAAATAGATGGAATGGGGTGTAGGGCAAAAGTGTGCTCCACTCAGTCAGAGCTGTGGTTATTGCAGACTGGTGACATACATAGATATTTTGTAGATATTTGTCTTCAGTCTATTTAGTAAAGTTAGAGGGCATACAGAAATTTGGGTCTATCATAAGTAGTAGAATTGGGATGGGAATGAAAAACATTTGTTCTCCATTTCAGGGTAATTTATTTTTTTCTCATATTGACATTAATGTTTGAAAGTTGTATTAACTGTGAAGGTAGAAGTTTAGTTAGAAAAAAAACACAGTTGGTTAATAGTTCTGATAGATTTCTGTAAATATACTGTCTCTTTCATTCTTACAATTATTTTACTTCTGATAATGACATACATCTTCAGACACACATAGTAGGCACTGTAACAACTGAACACTTGTGGGACATCTGTCTAACAACCAGACCTCTAATAAATTACCTGGGAATCACAGTGCTGAATTGGAACTTCAAAGCATTTAAGAGGAGAAGAAACCTTTGACCTGAGGATGATAATTCTGTTTCATGCAAAAGAAATAGGACTGTATGTTGTTCTGTGGTTCTTTCTCAGCCGCTACCAGATATTTTTAATTAAAATTCTCACCTCTGTGACTTTTCCTGCCCCACATTCAATGGTTCATCTTTACAAACCTCCTATCCTGTATTGCTAATAAGATTCAGTATTGATTCAGTAATGTCCAGAGTAATGGGAGAATGTTTCTTGAAAGCGTGTTCTTAAACATGAATGAACCAAAAGTAGTATTACAAAAAATACAGTATTCAACCTATTTTAAATGACTAAGGTTCGAGACCACACGCTGTAATATTAGCATAGGAATGGCAAAGACTCGCCTGCTGAATCCAATGTACAGATGAACAATGCATCAGAGCTATATCCTTGCAGACTGTTAGGAGCAGGGTTATTTTACAAAATAAATAAGGGGTAGATTTATCAAACATTGGAGAGTGATAAAGTGGAGAGAGAGAAAGTACCAACCAATCAACTCCTGTATTTTTCAAACACAGATTGTAAAATGACAGTTACACGCTGATTGGTTAGTATTTTCACCACTTTATCTCTATCCATGCTTTGATAAATCTCCACCTAAATCATCTACTAATCTGTAAGATGTTGGCTCACCAAGCCTGAATGACTTATTTCATTTTGTTACATGTGTCTTGAAGTTATCAGTGAACTTTTGTATGTTATGCTGTTTCCATAACAATCTTGGGATGTGATTTTTGCGTCAAACCCTGACAGCGGCTGCCCGACCTGGGTGAAAATCCTGTTTGTCCCCAGGTAAGTATTTACTTACCTAACCTCCCCCTAACCCTTTTTAGGGGTGCCTAACCCTAATTCCCCCTCTAAGTGCCTAAACCTACCCCCTCCCTTCCCCGCCGCATAAACCTAAGTCCCCCGGGGGGTGCCTAACCCTAAGTCCCCCCCAGGGGTGCCTAACCCTCCCTCCCCCTAGCCTAACCCTAACCTCCCAGGGGGGTGCCTAACCCTGTCCACCCCGGGAGCCCTAAACCTAACCCTCCCCCCCGCGGCTGTCCGCAGCAGCGCCCGGCATCACTTCGATCGGGATGCCGGGCGCCGATCTCCCGGCGTCGGTAAAATGTCAGGCGTCTAGATGGAGACGCCGGTCATTTAATCCTCGCCGGGATAAAGCAGTCGGAAAGCCAGCCGTCAGGATTACGTCCGCCGGCTTCCCGACTTCATACCATTTTTGACATGCTCATTCTGTGCACAGAACTAGTCAACATTAGAATATGAATAATGGAAAAAAGGGTTAGAGTACATGAAATTGGTGTCTGGTGCAGTCATTACTACTGGTGACAGGGATATGAATTTTAACTTTGGTGTAATGTTCTAACTGACTCTGTAAGCATGTGGGGGCTCATTAGCCATTGCTACCCCTGCAACCCTAGAAGTTACAGACAAGGATGCAGGCTTTCTTTGGCTCCAATGTGAAATTATTCTCAGAATAGAAGATCAGTGCAGAGCAGAGGCAGACAAGCAGATGACTCTCCTATCTAGCAAGCCAGGTTAGGGGAGGGCACCCATAGAACTACAGAGCCCATAGGTTTCTAGTTATGCCCCTCCATGTAAGTGTCTCTCCATTTATTTTTTTCTTTGTTCTATACTTTGCTTTATCAAACCTTCAATCATTGTTCTTCTATGTTCTCATGGCTGATTCCACACAGGAATGCACTATCTTATGAAGACACTAATGGATTTTGTAATATTAATTTCTAAATAGCAAATGTTGGAAAAAATGCTGGCTAAATTCTGGTGGAAATTTCTGTGCTGTGTAAAAGGCCTGAATTTATAGTCTATAATCTACTGAAGTACAAAGATTTGCACCATTTGATGGAAGGATATAAGCGGATCAAGACATTCTGTTTACTGTATTATGGCACATGGGTGCACATAGTTTTGTACCATACAAAAATGAGATATAATTTACTGGGATGAGCACTGCAGTGGACACAGGAGAACTCTGCTTCTTATCACGTCAAAATTATTTACTTTGTGTCCAGAGTGTCACTGAGGTTTTCCCATTCATTGCTATAGCCCATTCATTTCATTGTGATTTTCAGCATCTGTGCTTTTTGTGACAACAGGGAGAAGCACCACACATTAAAAAAAGAAAGACATTCTGCAGTTGCCTACTAGCAAATTGCTCAGCCCTGTGCTAGATATTAAAATCAGGGGAACCGTGTGCATGGGGTCCCCTGGCATAGTGAAAACAAACCCTAGGCTAGTCAGCATTGGCTTGTGCCCACTAAAACAGATGTACAATGACTGAAGAGTGGAAAGTAGCCCCAGGTTAAACATATACACAATTGTTGATTGACTTATACTCCCAATGGAATGCCATCCACGTCAATCCACACGCACACCTGTGAAAGTGTCGCTACAGCCGCCTGCATTCTGAACATCCAAATTCCGGGGACACGTGACCAGTATTTGTGTCACATGACCAAGACTCAGAAGACACCACACAATGAGTGTAATGCGCCTAGCAGAGCCCGAGCAAGAGGTGTGTATCCTCCACTAGAGACAGCCATGGTGAGCACCACCCAAAAAGTGAACACTCCTACTGGATCGAAGCCCTGACAGTGATTCCCACAGAGACAACTGCCAGAAGCATCTCCGTCTGAGAAGTGAACTGGCTGAAACTCTGCACCAGACGGCACCTACACACCTGATTGGCGAGACTGCCATCCACCACCGCATGTCTTGCAGCCCAAGCAGCACCACAGGACCAGGTAGAACACACAGTAGATAAGCAGGATGCCACTTACTGCACACCATTAAGGTACTGTTTAAACTTTACCTTCCAGGTAGCGGCCACCATTCATCCACCTGGAGACTATACTTACCACGACACATACACAGAAACTTTAAGGCACACAGATGACCAGCAGCTCTGAAGATTCAGTGACTTTCTCCTATATTACAGCAACTGTTTAGACCTCAGACCAAAGGTCACCATTGATTAGTTTTCCATCCACTTTGGAAACTCTTTTACCCCCATTGTTCCTCACACCCTGTTATGTTGCTATAAAACAGGGTTGCTACATTGTATACACTGCCAGTGAACACATAAATATATACATATATATATATATATATACACACACACACACACACAGTGTATAACATTACCCAATAAAGATACTATTCAGCCATTCCAGTTCTCATCAGATTTTTTATTACACTCACCTATGCCACAAATAGGGGTTGAGCACAGTAGACTTGCTATACGATTAGTACATTTGTATTTGAAAAAGCTTTTGTAGTTCTCTTGAAAATTTTCAATGTGTTTCTATGGCACATTCATTGCAGTGGGCTCTTCTACAGGTGGTTCATAACCCAATTTAAATGTATAGACCATAGGGATGTTACTGTTCATGCCAACAGATGTTTCACACAATATAGCTTAAGACTTTCACCACAGTTCACCTACAGCACTTCTCTTTTGCTTCCTGAACATTAGACACTTTAGGCTTCTTAGCCTACTCTTTCCCTGGATTCAATCAGATGCATGTGAAGGGGAGCCCAGTGTGGGACATAAAGTGACTGGTAAGGAACACCAGATAGGGACATTTACCTGAAGACCATTGTTGCTGGAACCATATCCGGGGGAACGGACATCTGCAGCTCCCAATTTGAAATTGGCACCATTGGCAAGCAAATCACAGCTGGGTCAGCCAATAGTAGAGATAAGAAATGGATGATTGTGTGAACCCCCAGCGCTCCTTACTAATACTAGGATAAGACTACTCAAAAGAACTATCATAAGGATACATGTAGATAAATAACAGTAAAAAGACTTATACGTCCCTGTTATGGAAAATTATGTTGCTTCTTATGTCTGATCTTGCTGTTGCTGTATTGCTTTCTCTTGTTGTCAGGCATGGATGTGATGACACAATACAAAAAATAAATATTTTCCAAATTAATGCTGACCTAGTTTCACTTGGTAAGATACATTTATCAGAAATCGGTATCCAATCTGGGGGAGGATTAATTGGGCGTACCCAAATTTACAATGGTGTATACCAAAACTCACAATTTAAAGGAATATTTGAAACACATAGAGGTATCTTTAGGTATGAATGAACATTGTCCTAAATAAGGTATATCCACAAAATGGTGCATAGCCCAACTCACAATTTCATTGATAAATGTGGACATATAAAGGTTTCTTTTCAGTCCTTAATGATATAATCGCCCATAGCGTACCAGTACTCATGGTATGATGTTCGATGGGACTCCCATAAAGATTTATTTTCTCTGCTGGTGAGGTGTCTTGTTCTTTAATTACACCCCATAAGCCATGGTACAATAAAGATGTACCTTTTATCCTAATGATATGCTAATCTGCCTGCGGAGCTCCACTGCCAGCCGGGGGACGGGAGGAGATGCCAGACTCTGAAAATGCTGACTCTGGACATGGAACAGGTACAGGGGCTAAGAGAGTGAAGTATTTAGTGTGATGTGCAGGGGGTGGGTGGAAAGAAGTTGGCAGAGTGAGGTGCAGTGGCGGGTGCTGGGAAGTGTGTGTGGAGGGGGGGATGTTAACTAAAACTTCCATACCCCCACTTCAATATTCTCACTTTGAGCACTGATATTACATTAAAACACTGCGCAGTACTATGCGAGAAAAAGATATGTATATAAACAAAAATTATTTACAGTTCTTAAAACTTTCTAGGACAAGGCAAGAAAATATATTGGTTTCCCCAATGCAAAAACCTTTTTCTAGTCCAGATAGGAGGATGACATATGGGGTAGGAATACAAAATCTACCTTGTCCCAGATGAATAATTAGGTCCAACTTCACTGCTTAGCCGACATGTTTCGAGACTGGATGTCTCTTCTTCAAGGCCAAATAGCAGTGTGTCAAGTTCTAGATATTTATGGTCCTTGCGCCGGGTACTTCCGGTTCTGGCTGATCGTGACCCAGAAGCAGTCTGGTGCCTGTTTTAAATGTCAACATGTCAACATTGATGAATGTCGACCTAGTAAGTCACACCTGCAGTTAGGCCCACAGTAGCAGAGCGTATAATGGCTAAGTACAGTAGGTTCTGAAATCAGATGCATCCCAGTAGAGGGTTGGTTTTACCTTTTGAAATATTGGCGATTTAAATATAGTGGTTAAATCAACAAATTCTTGTGGCTGCCTGCAACTCACAGGCTATTACATATACCCCATAGAAGCAAGTAGCAATGGAAATAGGAATGAACATAGAAATAAAATTGGTTTTGTTTTTACATGCATTATACTTGAATTACAATTGCAAGTCAGACTAAGGCTGAAATGTAATATCCTGTGAGTTAAGGGTAGCAGTGAGATCTTGGCAATGTAGTCTCTAGAATTAAGTTGGCAAGTTTTTTAAATGTAGAACCAGGATGTAAAATTCTGAAATTGTGACCTGGCCACATCTCCTCCAAAAGATGTGTCATGTCATGTTAGAGGTATGTCCACATCACAATGGATGTGGCCATGTCCCTTACCTCTAGAGCTTCTGAAGTGCTTGCTTGGGAGGTACAACATTCCCCTTATTAAGCTTACATGCAGCCAGATAAGCTGAGCTGTTTTGTACAATAAAATAAAAAATGTGGATCAGCTCTGTCTTTCACTAGATCGGAACTGTTCTAGCTTGGACAACAGTAGAGCAGTCCCTGAAAATTGTAGACCTGAGGAAGTAATGGGTAATAAATGAGTATGTTATGTTTGCATGGCTGAAGCAGCCAATTTCTGAAATATATCAATGTGATTTTTGAGTTAACAAACTACAAATTCACTTGAAACTAATGTCATCATTGAGGTAGCTTTGGTTCAGCTCACAAAATGGCTGCCCCAAAAATAGAAGACAGTTCAGATTTAATATAGTTGATTTATTCTTTTCATTTTATTCACCTATAAAAAAGAACAATAAATGTTGTGTCTCTAAAGTATAATATTTCAGGACAAAATACATTTTTTCATGGATACTTCATCTGCCAATTGTCCATCTGCACATGTTGTGTATTTTATTGTTCTTTTAAATGTAAAGTTTGTTTGTGGCAAGTTTTTCATCATATTTGCAGTTTTTTAAGCACTAATTATTATTTTAATGTGTTTCAACCTTAAACACATTCCACATGTGAATAGGATCTTGCCAAGTTTAACATTAAAAAGTTGGACTGGTTGGGCTGGTTTTGGCCAAGTATTTGGCTGCCTTTCATACATTTAGATAGACTGTTCTTATACACGGACTGCAAATATTATTATTGTAAAGAAACTGGTTGGACTTAAGCAGTCCATTTATTGCTGTGTTTTTTAATGAAATCCCCTTATTCCCCATTTTCATGTTTAAATTTTGAAGTTTAATGTTCTCTTTCTAGTCACCATCTGGTTCACTGCTAACAGTCTCACATACTAAGAGGCCATCTGCTAATACTTCTCATTGAACTTCTTTTTTTTTATAGGGCCATGAAGTGAAACTTTTAAAAACACATTGTTATGGCTTATAAGTTCCTAGATTTCTGCACGTGGAGGGTGGAAGTGTTTTTCCAAAAGGCAACATAGACAAAATTTGTCAAGGGAAAATGCTAAACTGTATCAAATGATCTGGAATGTGCTGCATAGTATAATGGGAAAGCTCAATTAAAATTACTTTGCTACAAAAAGATTTTTAAAGTTGGTGAATTACTATGGATGTGACTATTTAGGTAAGAGTATAATGCATTAAGATGTTATTACACATTAACATTCACTATCCCACGGGATCTCAAGTTATTTTTGAAATGAGTGCCAGAGCTGAATGTCCTTAACAGATTTTTTAAACAATATATAGAGAGGGAGACTTGCAATTCTTCTCTAATTTGGCACAGAGTTTTAGCGAACCAAATGCAGGCAATATGAAGATGATTATTTTATAGGAGAAAACGTTTAGTGCTTGGAGCAAGTGTTTCTGTATTTGGTAGTGTACTGTTTAGTTGCATATCTATAATAGTTTCAGAGTGTGCAGTACCCAAGGGCCCCTGGGTACAGAAGGGTCCACACCCTCCACCCCTATATTATGCTTAGCTCTCCAGAGTCCAGCGCTGGCACTGCACAAGTCACAAAAACTGAAAAGTCCAAAACCATTGGAGCACTACCTATATTTATTTTAATTTAGTTTATTCTTAAAGTGTTCAATGTTAGATGCACAGATGCAAAAGAACCGAGAAAAGCCAAATCTTAGAGAGAAATGCAAGTATAGATCTAACTCACAGACATAAGTCAGTATGCATTCAGCACAGGGAGACAATATCCAATACTGAACCAGATAATAAAGAAAAAAGCCAGCATGCACTCAGGGAGTCTCTAAGGAAGGTGAGGTGTACAAGCCCCAGGTGCTGGGAGGAGGAGGGTATTGCCAGCTGAAACTGATATTGATTCTCAGAGAGACATTTCTTTCAGCAGGAGATTCCCTCAACCTCATGACAGAAAGTTATAGATAAAGGGTTGGACTGGCTCACAGGGCTACAGGGGAAATCCCCACTGGGCCCCACTGCTCGAGGGCACACCCCTTCCTCTTGGGGTCATATATTACATTGTACTGCATTTCCAGGATTTTGGTGTCTTCACTACAATGCACTATTTTTTTGTATCTGGTACATTATCACATATTAGTATTTACTACTGTATGTATTTATAAAGGGCCCCAGACCATGCATTATATAGTAGTTAGCCAAGCTGCTGTGGTGGCTGACCACACCCACTCCAGAGTATGGTCACATACCTTAAGCATGGGCCCCTACCACTGTGCATTTCCCTGCTGGGCCCTTTATGCCCCAGTCAGACACTGGATAGACAGTTTATCACATATTGCCAGATAGAAATAAAAGACTGGTATGTAACTCCCCCTTCATTGGGAATGTTTTCCCACTCCATAGTGGCCTTTCCAAATAGGAAAAAAAATAACATTCCAGGAAAGACAGGGCCGGGGTGAATCGCAGATGACTAATGCCGATGGTATATGGGTAGGATAAAAGCTGATCAGATTGAGGATGACATGGATGATGGAGTGTGTTTAATCAACAACTTTTTATTCTGTACCAGGTAATACATAGGGGGAGATGTATGAAACCTCAGCGAGATATAAAATGGAGAGAGATAAAGCATCAACCAGTTTGCATCTAACTGCCATGTTACAGGCTGTGGGCCCCATTTAGTAATGAGTGACATGCTTGTTATCATACATTACTAATCTTAAATGGTGCTCCAACCAATCAACTCCTAACTGTCATTTTACAGACTATGTTTGAAAAATGACAGAAGTTAATTGGTTGGTACTTTAACTCTCTCCAAGGTTTGATACACCTTCTCCATAATATGATATTGAAATAAATGAGGCTGAATAAATGAATGTTTGCATGGATGCATGGCAAGTACATACTGTATTAGCCAAAAATAGACAAATAAAAATGAAGCAAATACCTTGCTTTGCAAGCCAGGAAATCACAGTCTAATTACCTACATGGTGAATGAACGATAGTGTCAGGAGTTTAAGACATTTTACTATTAATTACACAGCGATATGCACTGTAGGTTTGCTGCATACCAAAATATTGTAACAGAATGATTTATAGTTGGGAATTCGGACAATTAATTCTACAATAAGTGTGGTGTGTAAACATAGGGGCTGACTACATCAAATAAATATGTGTATTTCACTGGTATAAAATATTTAATGTCAATATGTTCATGCCAAGAAAGCCAGGCACACTTATATGCACCTGTAAAGATTATGGGCATATTATGGCATATTACAAGTTATGTTCTTTCGAGGTTGGGTTATAATTATAGGAAGGTTAATTTACTCTTGGGATGCCCTGAGGTAAGGCTGTGTAATTTAATTGAAATGTACATTCAATTATGGAACTCTGTCAGCAGGAAGACTCTATTACCTGGACAGGATGGGTAGACATCTAGGGTTGCATACAAATGATGTAAGGATGCCAGCTTGACTCCGAACACAGGAGGGGGGGTAAACACTCAGCCATCTGCCTACAAAGATATTGAGACTTAAGCAGAGATCGAAGCCTCATCATATATTTTCTGGTTTTGATGTAAACTTGATATTTCTGCAATAGCTAGTGTGGCCGGCACGGCACCATCTTTAAAGGGACAATGTAGGTGCAGGACGCCATGTACTGTAGAGTTATGGGTGATATTGCATTTTAAGAAATAGAAAAAACCCAAGCGCTTAAAAAACACACTGATTACTAAAAAATGTACCTGCAGCGGTAAGTAACAAAAAGGGGAAACATTTTTAACCCTGCACAAAACATAAATACAAAGAAATACCATGCTGATAGACAGAAATAATTATGAATTTATTAATTGAATACTCAAGAAAATGTTGTATAATAAAATGCAAATATACAAATGAATAGAAAAAACAAATATATCATACAGAAATAAAGAAAATAAAAAAAACATTAAAAGCAATTATATAAACAAATGAATGTATGGATGTTGATGCTGTATAACTGAAGGATACATCAACCTGTGCTGTATCCCGGAAAGTAAATTGGCAGTCTCTAAATAGTGAGCAGTCAAGTGCAATTGTTGCACAGGTTTGTGAATGGTACCTTGTAAATGGCAACAGTGTATCCACCATATTAATGATTGTATCCATCTATGGTATCCGAATAATGTAAGTAACATGAAGCTTGTAGAATAAAACAACACAAATTACCATGTCTAGATGTAGCTGTGTAGCACCCTGTCGGGCGTCACAGTGCTTGGTTAAACGAACATGTAGTTACTGACCAGCATAGAGCCCTCAAGCTTCTCAGGATACTCTGGTGCGGTGGCTCCCTGTCTAGCTTAGATGTGAAGAGAGCCAGCCAAATTGATTGAGCCAGGGGAGGTGATGGGAAAAGTTCCAAACATGCAGAGGCTAAGCTCAGCCGCAGCTTAGCAGGAATTCCCGCACCAGGACGGAGGACAGCGGGCACTGGATGCAGCTTGCAAATACAAGTTACAGCGCAAAACAGTGTGTGTGGGACAATGGGCAGCCCTGAGGTAAGGCTGTTCAATTTAATTGAAATGAACATTCAATTATGGAACTCTGTCAGCAGGAAGAATCTATTACCTGGACAGGATGGGTAGACAAAGCCCTTTTCAGCTAGGGCTGCATACAAATGATGTAAGGATGCCATCCTGACTCCGAACACAGGAGGGGGTAAACACTCAGCCATCTGCCTACAAGGATATTCAGACTTAAGCAGAGATCAAAGCCTCATTGCACTGCACCATCTTTAAAGGGACAATGTAGGTGCAGGACACCATGTACTGTAGAGTTATGGGTGGTATTGCATTTTATTATTCATTGTGCTGTATGCAGTTGTGGAAATGTACTTTTAAATGTACAGCCTATGCACTTATAGAAATGTAAAATGTATTGACATTTGGAGACAAATTGCTCTGGAGACATCCTCACCTAGGATTGATATGGTAATTGCCCTAGCCTGGCAGTGGAGGGTTGGATGTTGACTGAAGAAGCCTTTCCTTTGAAATGCAGGCTAGGGAGACACCTGTGTGTCTGTGTACAATACCAAGCAAACTTGGGAAAGACAATTTGTTTGTGTTTAAAGTAGCTCTTATTTGATAGAGCTTTCTAAGTACTGGAAGTGTTTAAGACAGGGAAAGCCAAACTGGTTTTATGCATTTTTTCTCATATTTGAAAGAATTAATGCAATTTATCAGTTCTTATGAAATGTTATATTTACCATTTGAGAGACAGTCTATGCTAAGTTTGTGTGTTTTAGGAAAGCCAACTGTTCTTGGGTGGTAATGAGAAAATGTACTTAATTTGAAATGTAAGATGTGTTTATGTTTTGTGAGATAGCGTGATTGGCTAAGAGGAACCCAGGGCGGACTTACCCCCCTGTAGTAATGTGTATTGGAGTGACATAAAAGAAGGCTTTGTGCCCGGTAATATTGTACATCCATGTATATCCTTTGCGGAGGAGAGCTGTTAAGAAGATTTCTGTATGCTTTAACCCCTTAAAGCTGAGGGAAGGTCTTTTTCAAGACTATGCTCAATAAACACCTTTGCCTATTCAATTGCATTTGAATCCTGTGACCAACAGAATTTGCACCAAACGGTATTCCATTCTCCTACTGTTGTGGGTTGAGCTGAGCATCTCCGAAGCTCAAGTCCTCTGCCTGCTACCCTGCGGAGCCTGGTTTATTGCGAGGGTTCAAGTGGGAACAGCCGACACCAATCAGGAGGTGTGGCCGCAGCTAGGCGATGCATACGCAGCAGTAAGCGGTTCCAAACACAGAAGGAAGGAATTTGGTGGTGGCAGCATCGTTACACCCATGGAGCAGTGGGTGGAGTCAGTGACAGGTGGTCACTGACGGTGAGCGGGAGTCCCTGATACCCCAAGTTCCAGTGGGGATCGAAACCCCAATCTGTGTCGGGAGTCGGCAAGAGGCCATCCAGTCACAGCTAGAATTCTTAATTTACTAGAAATATATGTGAAGACTATATGCAGGTTAGATGCAATTTGGGAATCACTAGAACTTATGGTTTGAGAGAAGTGAGGTATCTTCACAGAGATATCATATGTACATTCATTTGAGAGCTTAAATCATAAAAATCAATGTGAACATACTATATTTTATGTAGTTATTGCTCGGGACATTATGCACAGGGATTTGTACTTAGGGTAAAAGACAAGTAAGCAGAACTATCATGTTTTGTGGATTAATTCACAAGCCAGGCATTCATCAGAGACTTGGTTATGACATCACAATGGTGTAGGAAAAGCTGATAAAAGGTATGGGAGCATGGTGCTCTGTGTCAGACTGGGGGATCAATTTCTACTGTAAGTTGAAGCCTCTACCTGAATTTCTTGCTGTTGCTACTGGCCAGAATAGGCTGCGTGCTATATTGTGTATGTTTTTTCCTTTTTATTTGAAATTGCAACACATTTGTCTATGGAATCTCAACAGTTTTTCTTTATATCATTTCTGTAAGTAGGAATTGTACTTCTTTTGTAAATAAAGTATTGTTGTCTATTTCATATATACTCCAGAACCCAGTTTTTGAGGACGCTATTAGATCACTGAGGTTATGCTATACAGTACCTATTACTTGTTACTAGAAGCAGGGTGAGATCAGCTAACTGCATAGTAGTCTGTGTTGACGAACCTTTACAATTATGATAGTGTGTTTGGGGACCTGTGGTCCATTGTTTCCATGGGTGGCGTCAGTTAATGAGATGTGTATAGTATCACAGTCAGAGAGATAGATTACTTAGTGTGAGTATTCCATACATGCTTACTCCCCTGGGAATCGTGGGACGCTCCTGATTTTTCAGGTAACCCCCCGCACCCCCAGAAGAGTAGGCATATCTCACACATCCCGCCCACTTCCAAGTGAAGTGGGCAGGATGGGGAGATTTTACCTGGAATTTTCGAGTCCGTAGGGAAGGGGCAGGGCTAAATGTCGCAAATCGCTGTGAGTCTGTGAGATCACACTGCATAGACCACAGTCATACCTCCCTGGCCAGCCCTTTTGTCCCCTACTGGGTCCTGCAGCTAGGAGCCTGCAATCCATCCCCACATTGCAGTATAGAAAAATTAAAACAGAAAAGAGAAGACAAAAAAAGAAAGAAGAGATTACATTAACTTTGATTTAGGTAAGTGTATGAATAGTATTTGATTATTAGATTTATTATAAATATATTGTTTTTATGTCCAGTGACAGAATCACTGCTGTTGAAGGGATGCAGCTGCTCTGGGGCCCAATAGTGAAAGGGTCCTTTAGCCAGCGCACACCTACTACACAGGTTGCTCCCCAACTGTCTTTTATCTATTAAAGTCAAAAGAGCGGCAAGGGGGGGGCCACGTGATATATTATCTGTATATATCAGAGGTTCCCAAACGTGATCCTCAAGACTCCCCAACAGTTCAGATTTTAGAGATATCCATGGTTGACCATAGGTGACTTAATTAGTTCCTCAGTCAGTTTGATTTAATAACTTGTGCTCAACCATGGATATCTCTAAAACCTGATCTGTTGTGGAGCCTTGAGGACCGCGTTTGGGAACCTCTGGTATATATCCTGCACCTGAAAGGCTATTTTCTTTACACAGCTAGTGTAGCCACTATAGCAAAATTGGGGGAAGGGGACAGGGGAATTTATGTAAATAATAATTGAAAGCCTTGAATAATGTTATTGTTCTGGAAACACCACCTGCAGATGGTGTTACCAGTACTGGGCATACCTCTTTGATGCATGATACATGGGCTACCCTAACAGGGGTTATCACCAGCGATATCCCCATTAATATATAGGATGCAGTAAAAAGAAGCCCTTTTGCAGGCAATAACAGCCATTTACTCTTTGATAAAATAGCCAATGAGTTTTTTTTGCCTAAAACTACCTTTTATAGCTGGGCCACAGCTCATTGGCCAATGGGGTGTACTTTCCCTCCAGGCTAACATTTGCCTGTCAGACCCAGAATGATGAGGATAACAGTCATTTATTGTGAATGCATCGCTGATGCTGATAGGTTCTTTCTCCATGGCTCAGCATGTATTTTTGTGTGTGTGTTTTAGCAATATTTTTCTTTTGTACACAAGAATTAGAGTTGTACCTGCTGTATTAGAGAAGTTTCACAAGAAACACAAAACATGGATGTAAGTTTTTGTGACATAGGCTGGAGGTAAACCTGACGCATATACTACTGATGCTGACCCGCATGCAACTTGCAATAATTGCCACTTTGCATTTTATTCACATCTGCAGATTTATAGTGAGCGCTCTGCATGCACCCACAGTGACCAGGGCACACAATCATAAGTGCAAACATTCAAACTCAGGTTTTATCTACAGATATATAAAAGAGTTTAACGTGTTTGGATTTAAGATGTGTTTTTATGTTTGCCAGATAATAGAACTATGCTTGTTCTCCAAATATCTATCATCCCTTGTGTTTGTTAGATTTTCCATAAATGTCTTAAAAATGAAAATAACATAATTCTTTGAAAATAATAATAATAATAATTGAGGATTTTATGCATAAAGAAGGGATGTTTGGGACAGGGGTAGAATTTTTCACAGGAGGATGTAGGAGTATTAGGTTGGAGAAGAGGGGAGATGTAGAGAGGACCATGCTACACCATTGTCTACACCATTAGGCAACATTCCATGCTATGGCACTGCACCCTGCTAAAATAAAAGAACAGTATAGGACTGATTCAGAGTCGGAAGCTGCTGTGGTCGCTATAGTGTATTTTCTTGTAATTGCTTCTGTGACTTTATGCTAATGCTAGTAAAACCCCTTACCCTGGTGTACAAGCATGTGTTTGAATGTGCAAGGACTGAGATGCCAACTTTGTGCTGCTTTAAGTGCGACAATCCCACTTAGTGCATCTTAAGTCACTACCTTCCTGCACACCATCAAAACTAGCACCTGCCACATGCTAAGTGTAGTTTCTCCATCATAGTATGTTTTCCATTGTAAACAATTAAGTGCCTGAGTTTGAAACAAGTTATGCGGCACACCAGCAAAACTCACATTCCTCAGACTGCATCTTCCTGTGTATAGCCACCTCCCAGTCAATGCCAAAACATTTCAGAGCAGATTAAGATACCATGGGGCCCTAAGCAAGCTAATGGTTTGGGGCCCCCTCCTCTGATTCATTCATACCCTACTATTTACTAAGCCTACATACAGTATATTAGTAAAGTGCTATACATACAATAAACACAAAATACAACACCAAATTATATACATACAGTAGAAGACGCAAGAGATTCTGTATCTAAACTGGAGCAGAAATTGGAGAAAGTGGCAGTGGTTAGAAAGTGCACCTTAAAAAAAAACTTAAACCACAAATTTGAATAAATTAAATCTAGTACAGGAACAAGCAATGGTATAAAAATATATTTAATTTATTATAATAAAAAACTCAGACTAAGGGCCTGATTCAGAGCCGGACGCTCTGACCAGAGCGCTCGCTCTGAATCAGGGCCCACCTCCATAATTATGGAGCATCCTCCATATACGAGCGTGCAGGATGATGGTCGCGATAGTCTTGACCATCGCGACCATCGCCACTGCGAGCCGAAGCCTGCGGTTGAGTTTCTCAACCGCAAGGCCCGGAGTGATTTTGGCTCTATCAGAGCCAAAATCACTCCCACTGACATCACTAGTGATGTCAGTGGGCCAGCTTCTGACAGTAGGCGTTTCCTTGGGAACGCCCCCGTCTGGGAGGTACGCCCCCGGCACGCCCACCAAAGGGGGCATGCTGTCAATCAACATCGACAGCACGCCCCCTTTGATCAGACACAACGAGCGAAGGAAAGTCCTTCGCTCGTCACTTCTCGCGCATGCGCACGACGGAGCTCCCTCCGTCCTGCGCATGCGCAGTGCAGACCATCGACCCACTTGCGAGCGGACAGCCGCTCGCGAGTGGATCTGAATCAGGCCCTAAGGTAAGTAAAAATTGAAATCAATAGGTATTTCCTTCAACTTTTTAACTATAGTATTAATTTACATCAACACTCGTTTCTGCAATTAATCTAATATTTATTTGATTTGTATAGACTTTTCATGTTTAACATGTAAGAATCATTTTCCAAGTGTTGCTGTATTCTCCTCTTTCCTAACACTTGGGTCAGAGACAGAAAGTTACATAAAGAGAGACACATATACAGGGAGAGTGTCACACAATGAGAGATAAACAGATAGGGAAGTTCACATATAGGAGTTTACTTACTACAGTGCTAGGTTTTAGAAAAACGGTATCCAGGACTCTGGATCAGATTCTACTTAACATTTATCTAGCACCTTATAGAAGATAATAGCTAGAATCTGATTGGTTGCTATGGGTATCATCTCCACTTGTAAAAGCCCGTACTTTAGTAAATGTACCCCTTATACACACACATACAGAGGGAGGGGGTTAACATATAAAGACACAAATATATGCATAAGGGGGTCATATATAGACACACACACATATAGGGAGGGTCACATATAGAGATACACACATATACATGGATGATCACATGTAGAGGCATGCAAATGGAGGGTAACATATAGAGACATACATGCACCATCATATATATATAGAGACATATACATAGGTCGGGGGTTAACAAAAAGAGACACATACATACACACACAAGGGAGAATCACTTATAGAGACACACACACACATACATGGAGGATCACATATAGACATACACAGGAGAGGTTACATATACAGACACACAGGGAGAGTAAAATATACAGTACATAGGGGAAGAAGAGGTCACACAATAATGTATTTCCCTGCTACCTTGCTCTGGGGATGGGCACAGCTCCCTCCTCCTCCATGATGTCTGACTGCTGAAACAGTGCAGCCATCCCCACCATTACCTCTGCCCTAATGTGGTTCTCCCAGAATTGAGGGAATCACATGCCCCCTGATACTGGGCTAGGGAGCAGCAAATGTTTTTTAAGATCTTGGTGGACAAAACAAAACAGCGATGCGCAGGCCCTAGGTGGCTGCCTGTAATACATCATGGGAAATCCAGTCCTGGATACCGTGTATCTTAATTGCTACTGTGACTGTGTTCACACACTGTGGGACACATGTGCTGTGCAACTTATAAGTGACTTAGACTAATGTGCAGTTGAAAAATATTTACCATATGCATGAATATTAGCCTTGTGTGCAACTCAGAATCAGGCCCTATGTATCCATCTCACAGAGAAGAAGCAGTATGGATCCAGCATATACTGTGGAGGACATATCGAGTACACATCCAGATCGGTTGGGAACTTTTAACACTCTAGTAGCAGTGAAAGTATGACATAATTGAGTAAAGACACACAGAATCAGGTTTATAAGGTAATATAAACAAATAAGCAGGTATGCAGATAAGGTTTCTATACACAGAAAATATAGAGAAGGGGTCACACAATAATGTATTTCCCTGCTACCTTGCTCTGGGGATGGGCACAGCTCCCTCCTCCTCCATGATGTCTGACTGCTGAAACAGTGCAGCCATCCCCACCATTACCCCTCCCCTTATGTGGCTCTCCCAGAATCAAGGGAATCACATGCCCCTGATACTGGGCTAGGGAGCAGCAAATGTTTTTTAAGATCTTGGTGGACAAAACAAAACAGCGCTGCACAGGCCCTAGATGGCTGCCTGTACTACATTATGGGAAATCCAGTCCTGGATACCGCGTATCTTAATTGCTACTGTGACTGTGTTCACACACTGTGGGACACATGTGCTGTGCAACTTATAAGTGACTTAGACTAATGTGCAGTTGAAAAATGTTTACCATATGCATGAATATTAGCCTTGTGTGCAACTTAGAATCAGGCCCTATGTATCCATCTCATAGAGAAGAAGCAGTATGGATCCAGCATATACTGTAGAGGACATATAGAGTACATATCCAGATCAGTTGGGAACTTTTAATACTCTAGTAGCAGTGAAAGTATGACATAATTGAGTAAAGACACAGTCACATAAATCAAGCACTAACTTTGCTGATTACACCGATCATATAGAGAAAAGGCACTAAGGATCCAGCACATACTGTAGAGGACAAAGCAGTATACAGTACATCCTGATTATAGAGAGAAATGCCAGTATGTTTACAACTGATAGAAAGAAAATTCAAGTATCTTACAATTGTTCTTATTCCCACATACAGTCATATTATGCTTCTCCAATGTCAGATCAAAGTTTCAATTACGGTAATATGAAGCATTATTTTTTTAAATTATCTAAATAAAACAATTGTTTTGCAAAAATGTGAGTCTAATTGTACTGCAACTGTACATTGCTGTTAATGTACAAAAGTGCATTCAAAAATGAAAATACTTGTACATGTGGTCACATTCCTTTGCCTATAATCCTTGCCCCACTGAACTCTTAATGGGAATTGCCTGGTGGGATGAGCAGTTTATGCAATGCAACCTGATAACCTGATCTGTGTATTCCTTCATGGATCAACTTTGATGGAGCTGTCTGCTCATGCCACAGGTTGATATTTGCATTCAGTTGATCTGCAGTTGATGTTTTGCCATACACCTGGTAATATGCTTCCTTCCACTGTTATTTTAACTGGTTTCCACTCACAGTTCCATGCTGATGTCACCTGAGACACGCTCTTGAATCATTAAAATATGGAGCTTGTGCATTGAAAGTTCTGCCAAATGTATCCCAACAATCATCCCTCTTTCAACACTACCAATTTCTCCCCTTGTAGTCTGTTAGCTATATTAGAAAATTAGGGCAGTCCAGCATTTGTAATAATGATCTTACCATGCTGCAATGTTATTTGCTTAACTAACACATAAGCCACATCTCTACATATCTATATATCACTGATTTGGGGTTTTCTGGCTGTGACATAAGAGTAATCTTGATCAGGGGCATGCTCCTAAGGGGTGTTCTGATTGTCTATTGTGGGTTCATGTGGCAGAAAGTGCAGAGCCTGCCTGCAGGTGATATTGTTCTCATGTCACCCTGCTTCTGCAAACATTTAGTTGCCTGTCTGCTACCTGTTCTTACCTTTTGTTGTATTTATTGGAAAATGCTATTTTCTACCTGTACTGACATTTGTCTATGGGCCTGATTCAGCATTGTACATTAGGCTGATGTATTCGCAAATGGAGCAATTTTTGCCACTGCGCATGCACCTGAGTTGCACTATGCATCTGTCAAGGTACTGTTAAGCCTCAGAGCAAACAGTGGGGGAAAAACTCTTGCACAGTCTTGAGGGCTGGAGTATCTTGGCTAGATGAGGCCGTATAGTGGTGGTGCGGCCTTTGGGCTGGTAGCAGCCACTGGGCTGGTTGAGGCCTGTGGGCCAATGAGTGATGATGCAGCCTTGGGCCGGGCGCAGCCTCTGGGCTGGTTGAGGCCTGAGGCCTCGGGACTGTTGAAGTTTGTAGGCAAATGAGTTGAGATGCGGCCTTTGGGCTGGTAGCAGCCTCTGGGCTGGTTGAGGCCTGAGGGCCAGTAAACTGTGGTGTGGCCTTTGGGCCAGTAGCAGCCTCTGGGCTGGTTGAGACCTGAGGGCCAATAAGGGCCGAGGCGGCCTTTGAGCTGGATGCTGCCTTGAGGGCAGAATGACTTGGCAAGAGGACGCTGAGGTGCGCACAGTGTCGCCAGGATGACACCAGCGGTAGGATGCAGAGTTGCGTACAGAGGATGCTAAGGTGCACTTAGTGCCGCTGCGATGACACCAGCAGTTGTACAAAGGGTGCGTACCCAGGATGCTGGGGTGCGCTTAATGCCGCCCAGATGACACCAGCGATTGTACACAGGGTTGCGTACTCTGATGTGTTACCGGGTTGACACAAGATGCTGGGTTGCGCACTCGGAATGCTGAGTGCAGGCTGTACCGCCTGGATGACACATACAACAGCTGGAGCAAATGCAGACCGTGCCGCCCGGGTGACACAAATGACAGCTGGAGCAAATGCAGACCATGCCGCCTGGATGACACAAACAGCAGGAACAGGGAAGCAGGCTAGGTGCTGGGAATTCTACTGTGAAACAGGAGACCAAAATGACAACCGTAAACACGTGAATGCTGTCACTGGCATGGAGTGAAGGGCTGGCTGGAATTTAACAGAGCAACCAGAGCAAGTCTCCCTAATTTTAGACCAGTGAGCACCTGGGCTGTGCACAGACTGGAGAATCAATCAGTGCACACAGACAGGCAGTAATTAGTGCAGAGGCTTAGCAGCAAGTAATACTGGAACTGCAAACAATATGCTGCTAACCACAGATCCAAACAGGAGGAAGGAGGAGACTTCAGCAAACGCTTGCCCGGTGTTCACCCCGCACAGCATTGGCAGCGCTGTAGCTTGTGACAGGTACATGACTGTAGTCACACGCTGCAACTCTTTAATTGCAGTATGATTGATAGTCAGGGAGCATTTGTCGGAGGCAGTGATGAGTGTCGGCTAAAAACACAGGCACGTCTCCATCATTTTGGGGGTGTGGCACATCCTGCATCTGCGATTCCATATGAAACTTGGCTCTGGCTTCTTCATTATGGGGCTATTCTGAGCGATCATAGACTCGCTCAGAAGTTCAATGTTTGCAGGATCTGCGTCTGATACTGCATATGTGTACAAAATTGTGGACAGCTGTGATCGCTCAGGTGGGTCATCTCAGTACAAGTCCTGGCCGCCGTTGCATTAACATATTTTCACATATCCAAAATTAACAAGGCCCAATGGTTTCTGGAATATGCTATTGGCTAACTGTACTAATTTTTAGGTTTGTTTAATGGTGTACATATGCTTACCTGTCCAAACCCTTAGATTATCTTACTGGATACCCCTTGTTTGCTGCCTGTCTTAACTTTTGGCCTGTTAATGGCAACTCTCTTGGGTACCATCAACCCTGGTTCCAGTGTACCATTCAGCCTGCAGCCCACCTAGTACTTTGCTACTCTCCATTTTCCTGAGATAAACTGACTGTACTCCCTTCTACTCTAGACTCTAAGTCTTGGGGGCATCCAAGTACCTGTGAACGTATTGCTCTCTACGAAGTTGTAACTTCCTATAGACCTTATTATGCCTTGTTGTAGGGATTCATCTAGTATCCAGCACATATGCTTTGTTTGGTCTTTTTCAAGTTATTTGCACATTATGCACTCAGCAAATGATTTCTGCAGAATTCTGTATCTGCCGCTACAGTAGATCAGTTTGCATTGCAAAGTTGTTTTTTTTTCAATCTGCAAATGTTTGCCAGCATGCAGTTGGTGGATCTCATTTTTTTTAATTAGAAACAGCATTAAAATACATGTTTAATGTTCATTTTATACAGTACAAATTAAATGCACCTGTATTGAGTAATAAAAAAGGGTTTTAATCTTAAAAATGAATGTAGTTTTAAAAACACGTTTTGAGCAATTGTTTAAAAAGTAACAACACATTTATGTGTTGGTATTTAATTGTAATTTAATATTTTATTAACTCGAATGTATTAGTTATAGCAACCAATCATGAGTTAATGAAGTCTGGCATTTGCATACTTGTTAGTTTTCAGTGGTGGTCAGTGTACACATGCATGCATCTTCTCTACAGCCATTGGCATATGCACTTGTTTCATGGGTTTTGAACCTGCATGTGCATACAAGGATTCAGGGGCTGATTCAGAGATGTATGTAATACCAATGTTTATGTAATTGAGCGATTATCGGTAATCTGTGCATGCGTCAAGTTTCCTTTTCATTGTTGCTAGCAGTCAGGATTTATTCGCAAAGTATTGTTTGGCAGGGACTGTTTGTGGGCGGCAGCGGGAAGGGGGAGTGGGGTGGTGGCGACTCAAATGCAGGAGTGTTGTAACCATTTTTGGGGTGTGTCTCAGCCTGCAAAGGCTTTCCCATATGCAGTAATAATAGATCCTGTGTCTCAGTTTGCACGGCCAGTCTGTGCGACCATTGGGTGAATCAGAAGACAGATTATCGTGTGATCTGTGACTGATGCTGCATCTTCATACGCAGTCATTTGGATTAGCGAAGCCACCAGTAGGCATCTCAATTCAAATCCAGGCAATTGCGACATTCGCATATTTTCGCACAGCTGCTGTGTACAGAATTGCAGTCTTAATGGCATTTATATCCATCTCTGAATCAAGCCCTCAAGTCACTTACACTTGGGAATATTTCAGTTCTGTTCTCATCTTGCTTTTTTAGTGAATTAGCTAACATTTTTAGATTCACTTTTACATTCCGCCCTATAAAACAGTAGTCTGGGAAATCAGATGTACACTCTTGTAATTATATTTTGATAGGGATTATAATTTATTTATTTAACCTATCAACCCTGAAAATCATACAGAAACAGCAGCTTCCTCATGATGTATCTATTCCCACTATTTATCATTAGATAGCTAACAACATCTTGAGATATGTTAGCCTTTGTAGCCTATGGGTTACCATTTAGCATGTCTTTTCAAAGAGGGATTGTTGTATTTTTTTTATCTGTAAACACATGATCTAAAGCTGGCCACACACTAGACCAACTTACATCCAACCAGCCAACTTATTGATTGGTTGGAATGAAAATCTGGTTACGTATGGGAATAACTGATGATCAGCAATTTGCTCCTAAATGCCAGAAAACAGATGAAAACGGACGTTCAGACAAGTTTGTTAAATGTTTGATCTAAACAATTTGTTCAAACAACAGTTTTTGTCCATTTTATGGTGTTTGGGAGCAAATTGCTGATTGTCATTTGCTTTCATACCTTACCAGATTTTCATTCCAACCAATCACCTAGTTGGATGGTTGGATGTAAGTTGGTCTAGTGTGTGGCCAGCTTAAGTGCCATTCTTTTTCTTTTACTCCTATGTTAGATAAAGGACCGGTTGTTGTTTGTTAAATCATTTTATATTATACATTTTTACTGTTTTTCTCTATTATTTGGAGGATTGTTTTATTTTGTATGAATTTCTAGCTTAAAACTAGTTATATCCTTCTGGATAAGGATATAAAAGGACCCTGAGAGAGACATACAATCTCACTAGACCAGTGTACACAGGCTAGAGATGTGCACTGCACCATTTTTGCTAGTCTTGGTTTGAGTTTTAATTCATCGTCTGGTTTTGGTTTCACCAAAATGCAGTGACTGGTTTTGATTTTGTTTTTTTTTCCAAAAATTTACGAAAAAAGCTAAAAGCACATCATTTGAGGCTTTTTTTTGTTCCTAGAGTATCATTAACCTCAATAACATTAATTTCCACTCATATCCAGTCAATTTTGACCACCTCACAGCTCACAATATTGTTTTAATCCAGTTTAAGCTAAAAGGTTGCACCGAGCTAACTGGCTGACTAAGCGAAGTAGTGGGTGGCACAAACATGTGGCAGTTCAGCTTTCAAAATGACACATCTAGGAAACAGAATGGAACTGCAGTGGTAGACAGGATGGCAGTTTAATAAACTATATGACCCCATAGAGAAACCAAGAATGTTTTCATTAATCAAGAATTAGATCAGAGGACATATCATTAGATATGGTTATGGAGTAGTTGAAGGCAAGGAAAGTAAGGAATGATTGATTAGATTGTAGATTTATTAAAAAATGTTGATTCTGAAGTAAATTTTATTTAGTAACAAGTTCCTGAAAGACATATTTGATCTGGATGGCAGTTTAATAAACTATAACAATAATGTTTGTCGTCTACACAAAAAGACATTCAGCAATGTCCCAAACAGTGCATAATACAAATAAAAGAGGTGCAAGATGGAATATTTCTTGGGCCATCCCACTGACGGGAGTAATGTCGGTGTTGTCTCTGCCCATTTCGATTCTTGAACGGGTGGAAGAACTATTAATGTGGCAGCACAGAAAATGGAAGCTCTGAACAGGAAGGGGGCAGAGGGATTATTAAGGTCTGGTACTAAACATTTCCCATCATCGTGCTACTTGGATTATGTATGGGAAGGCTGGGAGGGGAAGGGAGGGGTGAGAACATCTCCAGATACTATCACAAAATAGCCTCTCCATTTGGTGCTTTAGTTGCATTTGACCAAACATGGCTGTTATGATAAAGAAAAGCCAAACCCATCTGTTGTTACACATTGGAATGAAAGTTTAGGAAAAAAAGACAACCAGGTTGGTATCTACAAATAAAGATTGAAGAAGGACATAAGAGTATTTTGCAAGTATATCTATTTGTGATGTTAGTTGAAATAAATACAGTATGAAACAAAAAAAAGGTAAGCATCAGAGCAGCAGCACAAACGCACTGCAGTTTAAAAAAATATAGGACCTCTATTAAACATTGACACACAGCAGTGGCAGACAAGATGGCAGTTTAGTAAACTATAAAATTAAAACTGTCAGTCAGCAATGCCCCAAACAGTGCATAATGCAAATAAAAGAGGTGCAAGATAGAATAGTACTTGTACCATCCCACCCTTCTGTTGTATATATTAAACAGGACATGCACAGGTTAACAAACACTTCAGCGTCAGGGACTGCCACTTGTGGCTAAAGTGATTGGTTTGTTTGGGCCCCACAATAGAAGCTACCAATGGGCAGCCATGGCTCTACAGAGGCAAGATGTCGCCATCATCATCCAATTCCTCACCCTCATCAGTGTGTACATCATACTCACACAATATTAATTCATCCCCATTGGAATCCACCATTACAGGTACCACTGTATTGTTTTTACATAATTGGTGGTAAAGGTCTTCCTCATGGAATTTTCAGTTCATTTTGATGAACATAATTATTCCCATTTTGAGGAAGTAACCTCCTACACCGATTGCTGTTAAGGCTGTGCTGAAAACTCTTTCTGAGTACACACTGGAGGGTGGGCAGCTAAGGTAATGCAAAGCCAGTCCAAATTGCCTTTTTGTTTTTCCAGTTGTCAAAGGGACTTTGTGACATGCCTATGTGTATGGTGTCATGAAAATAATCCTCCACCATTCTTTGGATGGTGACCCTATCACAAGGAGTTGCGGTAGCGGTGTAACAAATTTTTGCCAATTCTTTTAGACCTGACCAGATGTCACAAATTGACTCCTCTGCATCACCAGTGGGTCTATGAGGAAACTGAAGAAGGAGATGTTGTCGTGTCATGTACCACTTGAGCTGCCACCTTGTTCACCAAGAGCTCTTTGCAATTTTTAAGATCTGGGTCTGTTGGAAAGAAAGACAGAATGTATGATATAAACCTAGGATCAAGCACAGTCACCAAAATGTAGGGATATAATTTGAAGATGATGGCAACTCTTGGATCCTGGCATAGTGAACAAAGAACATGATCTACAAGTCTGACATACTTAGCAGAATCGCTTTGTTTAATCTCCTCCAATTTATTGAGCTAATTTTCCAAAAGCCTAATTAGGGGAATAACCTGACTCAAGCTAGCAGTGTCTGAACTAACTTCACAGGTGGCTACTTCGAAGGGTTTGACCACCTTGCACAAGACAAAAAGCATTCTCCACTGCACTGGACTAAGGAACAATCCCCCTCCTCTTCCAATGTCATGGCTTGTTGTATAATAGATTACTAGGAAGAACAAGTGTAAAGTGCCTAAGTATTAATATAAAATGTTATTATTAGTTACACATTGCACATGCATCTTTTAAAAAGTAAAATTATTTTTAAAACTGCCTTTAATTATAGTGAAATTATAAAACATAATAAAACCACATCTTTGATGTTTATAGTCCTTTTTTGTGAAGGGATGAAAGAGCGGAGTAAGTATAACACAGTCTCGTATTGCCACTGATATTGGAGGTTATTGTCCCTATGCTAATCCTATCTTACTTCCTGTTGTTCCGTGGCGCTGGGTGCTTAGGAGCGTTGTTCCTGTTGATCACTCGCAGTAGTGGCTGATAGATGATGTCCTGTGCTTACTGTAGGGCAGCACTTGTCAAGCTTTGGCAAGGGAGCAGTGTGCCTGGTACCGTATTTTGTATACCTAGAGGTGACTTCTCTGTTGCAGAGTTGTCCTTTAGTGTTATAATCTGCTCACTGTTCCTGTGCTCTATGTGTTTTTTATCATCAAGGTACTTTATCAAGAATGTATTTGGATTTAACAGGAAGTCCTTTTATTTTCAAAGAAAAAACTTTTTTATTAAAAAACTTTATTAATTCTGTGTAAAACTAGACCTCTTTACCCGGAAGTCAGGTCATAAAAAGGTGGAAAACTCAAGTTGAGTTCCAACTTTCAAAAGTGCAGATACAGATGTGCAAAAATAATAATAATACATTATTATTAACAATATGTTGTGATAAAGAATTGTAAAACTTGTGTTAAAAAGTTTGAAATGTATACTACTATAAATTCTGATAATTAAGGCTGACACCTTAATGGATATGTTCCTTGCGCAATACATGTATGGTATGCCATCACACCCTGTGGTTAACTGCAGATTCAGCATTCTCACAGAGTTAGATTCTGTCACTCACAAAATGGTGGAGCTGCTACTTTACAGAATTATGTGCTCATTGGATGGATTACATGCAGTATATGCAACTGAGGTTTGAGCAGTTATGTGGCAGACACAGTTATGTGGCACACACACTTAGTGCCCATGATCTTCCCATTCATTCGCCACAACAATCCCATTGGGTTCCAACATCCTTCTCACTCCATATATCCATCTCATATAGAATACACATTCAGCTCCCTAATTTCTAAAACTAGCAAACTCTGTCTATGCATGTACACTGTCTATGCTTCCATTGTGCTCTGTCTTCCCCAATCCCTACAGCTGTGTGGTCTCCTAACTGTGCTAGTTTTTTATTCACTCATCTGCACCAATCTGTCTTTCCCCATCTGCACCGCCCTGTCTTCCTGCATCCATGCCACTCTGTTTCCTTCCATCTGCACCACTACCTGTCCCCAGCCACGCCACTCTGTCTTCCCCTCATCTGTGCCAGTATTTATTCCTCCATCTGCACCACTCTGTCCCCCCAACTGTGGCACTCTGTCTTCCCCCCATCTGCACCAATTTGTCTTCCCCAATCCCTACTGGTGTGTTCTCCCATTGTGCTAGTCTGTATTCCCACAGCCGTACCAATCTGTCTTTACCCATCTGCACTGCTCTGTCTTCCCGCATCCATGCCACTCTGTACCCCCCATCCATGTCACTCTGTTCTCCCAAACCATGCCACTCTGTCTCCACCGCATCCACACCACTGTTTATTACACATCTACATCACATTGCCCCCCATCCACACCACTGTTTTCCACTCATCTGCATCACTTTGCCCCCCCTAATTTGTACTGCTTAATCTTCCCCCTTCTCCATGCCTTTCTGTCTCCACCATCCACACTGCTCTGTCTCTTCCCTCATCCACCAGCAAACCGGGCCACCTGCTGGGTAGAAGGGCAACAAAATGGTACAGCAGTGTTGGTGGTGGAGGAGACAGCACAAAGGAGGTGTTTTGGGGATGCAGAGGGAGAGACAGCTGAGGGGCAGGCTGCAGGTGTGCTTGGCAGTGGCAGCAGTGGGGCAGAGGGGCAGCAGCGAGGCAGTGCACAAGTTCACTAGCAGGGGACAGAAAGGCTCACTGGTACTGATGGTTCCAGCTCTGAACTGCTTCTTAAGGCCCCTACACATGAAACAATGTGCTCACAATGCAATATTGTGAACGGTTTCCCTTGAACACTCCCCGGCACTCCAGGACACAATACAGTGCTTAAACAGCACATTTTGACATAAGATCTATCATGCAAGATTTAAAGATAGCTGACTGCATACACAGATCAGTGATATCTGTTATGCAGGCATCTGTGTAAAATAAATTATTAACAAAAAGTATGGTGGTTGCTCAGATCAGCTAAATGACTTAGCACAGGTGCTTGTAAAGGGCGGGGTTTACACTGAACACAGAAAAAAGGAATTTGCCCTCCAGCACACTGTAGCAAAATTAACAAAAATACGTAAATCCTACATAATAATAGAGATTCAGAGCTAATAGTTCTATACATTTGCAAATATATGAATAAGCGCCAGGCCAATCGTCAAGGCCCCTCTATACTGGTGTCCCTAACATTAAGGGGTTCACATCTGAGAAGCAGGGTACCCCAAAAAATTCCAGCCAAGGACCATACCCAGGGCATCACACAAAAAGGGGAAAAAGGTGATAGTGAAGTGTAAAGGATAGATGTGTAAAGATAAATCAATAAGTGTTAATGAAATTTGAAAGAATTAAAATGACATAAATAATAAACAAACAATTAGAAAAGTGATAAGAATATTCTATGTGAATTAAGTGGTGATGCCCTGAAAAAGGTCCAGCCAGAACAACTCCGGGTGCCCCACTTCCAAACGCTCACCCTAAAATAATTATTGCTACATAATACTAGCACCCACTCTGGGTCATATAATTACAAATTGGTGTACTGCATGATAACAGCACATGTATAAGCTCAGAGCTAACTCACCTTGGAGGTACCCCAGAAACCTCCACATGGCACTATAAGGACCAGCACCTCCTCCTAATGCTGGCTCCCTTCATGCCTCTCAAGACTGCAAACAAAAAGTATGGTGGTTGCTTAGATCAGCTTAATGAATTAGCACAGGTGTTTGTAAAGGGCGGGGTTTACACTGAACACAGAAAAAAGGGATTTGCCCTCCAGCACACTGTAGCAAAATCAACAAAAAATACTTAAAACCTACATAATAATATAGATTCAGAGCTATTAGTGAATTAAGTGGTGATGCAAATATAGGGCATCACCACTTAATTCACATAGAATATTCTTATCACTTTTCTAATTGTTTGTTTATTATTTATGTCATTTTAATTCTTTCACATTTCATTAACACTTATTGATTTACCTTTACAAATCTATCCTTTACACTTCACTATTACCTTTTTTCCCTTTTTCGTGTGATGCCCTGGAGATGGTCCTTGGCTGGAATTTTTTGGGGTACCCTGCTTCTTGGACGTGAACCCCTTAATGTTAGGGATGCCAGTATAGAGGAGCCTTGACGATTGGCCTGGCGCTTATTCATATAGTTGGTAGGATTTAAGTATTTTTTGTTGATTTTGCTACAGTCTGCAGGAGGGCAAATCCCTTTTTTCTTTGTAAAATAAATTATTCAAAGATGCATGCATGAATCAGTGTGATTCGTATGGCTTGCATCTGAAAAAAAATCAATAAGAGACACAGATGCATGGAAGGATCAGTAAGATCCATCCATGCATCTGTGTTAAATAAATTAATAAAAGTATATATAAAAAAAAAAGTGTGCCCCCCCCAAAAGGAACAACCAGCCCTGGGCTCTGGAGACCCAGTACTGGTTGTGCTAAATACAGAGGACAAACAATGTAGGTATTATGTACTGGGTTGTTTGTGGACCCGGGGTGGTAGCAGGAGCAATCACAGAAGTGGGTTAGAATAAAAAAATAGTTTTTTTAATATGTGCTTGAGTAGACTGAAACTATGGCAGTAAATAAAAGTCCAGGAATATATAAATGTGAACAAGAGTTCTGTGGTGGGAGCAATGGGTTAATGTCCAGGTAGAAACAATTAGAGCTGTCCAGGTGTGCAGGTAGTGAGACTGAAAATGATCAAGCAGGTATGCAGGTAGTGATGCAGGAAATAATAAGCCAGGTATGCAGGTAGTGAACTAAGGCAAATGAGCAGGATGTCAGCAGGCTCAGGCACTCAGGTATGGGCAAGGTATATGGAGGAGGAAGGGGAATCCAGCAGGGTTTGGAGCAGGTTAGGAAAAGCAGGCTTAGGCAATGAATCCAATAAACAGGTTTAAGCACAGGAACACTCTCTCTCAGCTCTCGCAGAGAAACACGTTACACTGGCAATGCAAGGGAGCTCTGAACTCCCTTATATCCCCAGTGCTCAGCCGTGAATGGTCAGAGAGGAGCATGTGACACAACAGGATAGGGCAACTAGGTCACCTGACCAGAGACAAGATGGCGGCGCCCATGCCAGAACGGAATGGAAGCACCCCCAGGCCTAACCAGACCAGAGTGACAGTATGCCCCCACAGAACCACGCACAGCCAATGCTCTTCGCCAGGCACCACCACCACCACCAGATGCCCCTCGCCATAGTGTCCTCACAGGTATTAACCGTCGACTACCATGCCAAGAGACCCTGGTCGTGACAGTAGGGGTCCCCCATATGAGGCACAACCAGCAGCGAGCTTTTCAGAACCAGTCCTGGTTGCCAAAATACAGGGGACTAATGATGTAGCGGTCCACTGTATTAAGCACAACCAGCACTGGGCTCTGAGATGGTCCTGATTCTGGAAATACAAGGGAAATATGCATAGGGTTCCCCTGTAAATTCCAGAACTAGCACAGAACTTTTTCTAGCAGGGGTAATGCCACAGCCAGGGTAGCCTATTCACCAGGTCCCCCAGCCAAAGCATCACCCTTGACTGCTAGTCAGTCCAGGCCAGGGATCCCTGGAGAGTTGAGGACCCCCCCATAAAGGGGTCCTTCTCTCCAGGGCACCCCAGGTCTGGACTGATAGCCCGGGGCTATCCCCGACACCTCTGGCCGGTGGGTGCCAGGTTGAAAGTGTAGCATGGTGTATATGAAAGTTTAAATATTGTCTTTTGCAGTAAGACTACAGATCCTAGTTGGCCTCCCCCACATGCTGGTACTTGGGGAACCACAAGTACCAGCAAGCAAGGGATTGCGGGCCCACTGGTACCTATGGTACCCCTGTAAAATAAATAATAAAAGAAGTCAAGAACACTGTTTTAATAATTTATTTTCCTTCACCATCACCTGGGGGATGGCAGCCATTAAGCTCTTTTACATGGCTGCTGCCTTCCCCAGGATTTCCACAGCATCTTCACCTGGAGGGCGCTGCTCATCCAGGACTTCCCTGGCATCTTCTTTCTTCAGCTTATATAAGCTAGTCAAGGGGGTGGGGTTATGATGTCGCAAGGTGTGATGGCTTGCGGTGGCCATCTTTAAATTTCAAAAATGGTGTGGAGGCGCCATTTTTAAACTGGGCAAGGAAGTAACCTTAAGTTACTTTTGTGGTTCTCACCATTGAAGACAATGGTGGGAACCATTTATTGGCTGAGATTCAGAAGGCTCACCTCTCTCAGCCAATGAGCACTCCGCACCGGGATTTCTGTAGTTAAATCCCACTGCAAAGCCGTCATTCCGGTAGTACTGTCCTTAGAGGACAGTACTAATGTCTGTGGCTCCAAAAATTAGTTTTTTTGTTTTGCCAAGACCCTGGATTGCCTACTTTGGAACGAAGAGTATGTGATCCACGCACAAGAGGTGAGTATGGATTTTTTATTACAGGTACCTTATGGATTGTTTACTTGGACAAGTGGACTTGATTGGCATCAGGGATACATAGGTGAGTATGTGAGATAGTGTGTACATGTGTGTGTGCATGTATGTTTCAATAAAATTTTAATTTTAATGGTGTGTGTCTTGTGTTTCTTTCAATACTTTTTTTGCTGTGGAATTACAGGTGCCAGAGGGCCCATAATACCCCACATGCAGGTAATTGTGGTTCTCCAAGTACCAGCATGCAGGAGAGGCTTGCTGGTCCTGCAGTTCCACAGCAAAAGACGATATTTTTACTATCAACAAATGCACCACACTACACAATCAACCCAGCACCCACTGCCCAGGGGTACCAGGGATAGCCCCAGGCTATCAGCCTGGGGTGCCCTGGAGAGGAAAACCCCTTTATTTGGGGGTCTCCAGCTCCCCAGGGATCCCCACCTTGGGCTGACTAGTGGTTAGGGGTGGGGGTGATGCTTTGGCTGGGGGACCCGGTGAAAGGACTCCCCTGGCTGTGGCATTAACCCCCCACTAGAAAGAGTCCAGAGCTGGTTCTGTATAATACAGGGGGGCCTTACACATTTTTTCCCTTTATTTCCAGAACCAGGACTGGCTCAGAACCCAGTGCTGTTTGCACTTAATACACGGGACCCCTACGTTTTTTTATCCTCTGTATTTTGGCAACCAGGACTGGTTCTGAAAAGCCCTATGCTGATTGTGCTTCATACGGGGGGCTGTTCTTTTGTAGGGGATGCCATGTCATTTTTTTTTACACAGGTTTTAATTTTTATTAAACACAGGAGCACATACGGATTTCACTGATCCTGTTCATGCTTCTGTATTTTATTTATGCACAGATGTAGGCATCATGGCTCTTCCTGATCTGAGCCTGCATCTGTCTGCCGCTAACACCTGTTACCTCCCCCGGGTCCTGCAGCCCACACCACTGCAGCTCGCAATGCCACTAACACCCGCACTACCGCCGCTAACGCCCGCTGCCTCCCCCGAGTCCTACTGCCTGCAATGCCGCAACTAACAGCCGCTACTTTCCTCGGGTCCTGGCCGCATCTAACGTCCGCTTTCTTTGCCCGACTCCCACCACCGCTACTGCCTGCAAAGGACAATAAACAAATAACAAATTAGTATTTCCAATATGCTGTGATAAAAAATTGTAATTGTTGTGTGCATATATATATATATATATAATAAAAAAGATCTGAGGGTGCTAGAAAGGTGCAGATATATAAATGTAGACACGGTTTCTTAACCGCACAATTAGTCAATTAGTTCCTTGTTGTGGTGAACACGTCTTTAATTAATTGTGGTTCCTGATGCCAATGAGTTTTTGTGTCAGTTCTAGGGATACCCCAACAATGAGTTAAATGAAACTTCCTGGAATTAGACCCTCTCACCAAAAAAATCACCCGAAAAATGGCTGAAAGGCCTCTTGTTAATAAAATACCAATTTGTTTATTTTTGATAAAAATAGTTTTTCAAAAATGTAAGTTTGCTTACATCCAATAAAATGGTGTCCAATACCCAACACCTGTGTGGGGCAGATGTAACTTCACACCATCACCCGAAAGGGTGTGAGCTCTATGGTTGAAAACCTAACTGGTGGAGGATGGATTTTGGCACCAAAACAGACCCTACATGTTTCGTCGCCAGCATAGGACTTCTTCAGGACTACAATCAAAATTGGACAAATTACTCCACAGATTCATACAGAGAACAATGTCCCAAAAACTTGGCCAAAAATATAGTGTATCAGAATGACAGAATTACTCTGCATGTGTGTGCATAACTGCGTATTAGCCACACCACCAGTGAGAAAATAAAAATATTTTTTGTGTGTGCCTAATTGCGTATTAGCCACACCACCAGTGAGAAAATAAAAACAATTTTTTTTGTGTGTGTAATTGCGTATTAGCCACACTACCAGTGTGAAAATATTTTTTTTTTGTGTGTGCGTGTTAGCCACACAACAAGTGAAAATATAAAAACATTTTTTTGTGTGTGCATGTGGCTGTTAGCCACACCACCAGTGAGAAAATAAAACAATTTTTTTGTGTGTGCGTAATTGCGTATTAGCCACACTACCAGTGTGAAAATAAAGTAATTTTTTGTGTGTGTGTATGTTAGCCACACCACCAGTGAAAAAATAAAAACAATTTTTTGTGTGTGCCTGTGGCTTTTAGCCACACCACCTGTGAGCAAATAAAAACATTTTATTGTGTGTGCGTAATTGCGTATTAGCCACACCACCAGTGAGAAAATAAAAACAATCTTTTGTGTGCGCGTGTTAGCCACAGCACCAGTGAAAAAATAAAAACTGTTTTTTGTGTGTGCATAATTACTTATTAGCCACACCACCAGTGAGAAATAAAAAAAAAATGTGTGAGCGGAATTGCATATTAGCCACACCACCAGTGAGAAAATAAAAATATTTTTTGTGTTTGCATAATTGCGTATTAGCCACACCACCAGTGAGAAAATAAAAACTATTTTTTGTGTGTGCATAATTGCGTATCAACCACACCACCAGTAAGAAAATAAAACAATTTTTTGTGTGTGTGGAATTGCGTAGTAGCCACACCACCAGTGAGAAAATAATAACAATTTTTTGTGTGCGGAATTGCATATTAGCCACACCACCAGTGAGTAAATAAAAATTATTTTTTGTGTGTGCGGAATTGCGTATTAGCCTCACCTCCAGTGAGAAAATAAAAAAAAATTGTGTGTGCGGAATTGCGTATTAGCCACAGCACCAGTGAGAAAATAAAAACAATTCTTTATGTGTATGGTAGGTTGTGTGCATTAGTCACGCTATAATTGCTTGGTGACACTGCTGTAAGACCGCAGTGAGTATGGAGGACAGTCACAAGATAGGAGAGCAGGATCCTCAAATCAGTCTTGTAGCTGCCAGCAGCAGTCATAGTGATGATGCAAGGCCATCAGCGTCATCTATGAAGGCCGCTGTACTAGGACTTAAGTCAGGCCAAAAAGTCAGGCTAAAAAAAATCAACTTTAAAAAAAATCTAAAGCTAATTCAGCTTTAGAGAAACAAAAAATTGGCAATATCCCATTCACTACACGAAGTGACAAGGAAAGGATAAGGCCTTGGCCTTTATTATTTATGACTGGAGGTTCTAGTGAGGATTTAAGCCCCTCTGCTTGTAGGAGAGGTACAAAAATAATGAAAACCAACTTTGTGCTCCGAAAAATCACAAATCCCCGAAGATAGTCCAAGTGTGTCTGCAGTTGCCATGTGTGAGCCTGACCTTCCTAATACTGTACTTGAAGAGGTTCCTCCGTCCACCATTTGTGTGCCCTCTACAAATGTGGGGATGAGCAGCACAAGTCAACATGCTGACGTAGAAATCGAGGATACTTCAGTGGAATTGCACGAGGAGGATGAGGAGGATATTTATGTAGGTGGCGATAACAACAAGGATGATGAGGATGTTGATGGTGAGTATATTTATGTAAAAACTGTAAATCAGGCACCAGTTGTTGCCCATGGTGGGAAAAATCCCATTGTTGCCATTCCTGGGCAAAGGATCATCTAATGTGTGGAATCATTTCCACCCAAATCCAGACAAGCTTTGCCAAGCCATTTGTAACCATTGCCATGTAACAGTGGGTAGAGGTAAGGATCTTAACCATCTTGGAACCTCCTCCCTGTTACGTCACTTGCAGCGCATTCATCAAATTGGAAAAGGTATAGAAACTTTGTGGACAAAAAACTCAACAACAATTAGTCCAGTGTCACCTAGCTGCTCCCTTCTATCTGGATCCAAGGTTTTCAAACCCTCTGAATTTGCCACATGTGAAGTTAGTTCAGACACTGCCAGCTTGATTCAGGTCATTCACCTAATCAGACTTTTGCAAAAGCAGCTGGAGAAAGTGAAGGAGGAGCTGAATCAGAGTGATTCCACTAAGTATGTCAGACTTGTAGATCAAGCCCTTCATTCGCTTTGACAGGATCCAAGGGTCGCCAATCTCTTGAAATCAGATCACTAGTTTTTGGCGATTATACTTGATCCTAGGTTCTTGTATCTTTTTTTCTGACGGACATAAATCTGAAAAGATGCAAAGAGCTGGTGGTGAAAAAATTGTCAGCTCAAGCGGAATGTTACATGGCAGCATCTCCTCCTTCATTTTCTACAGCTGCCAGGAAAAAACAAAATTTTCATAAGAGACCCACTGCTGGTGGTGAAGCATATCAGTCAGCAAAACCTCATGACATCTGGTTGGGTCTGAAAGAACTGGCTACAATGAGTGACATGTCTACCATGACTTTGCCTGATATGGTCACCATTCAGAGAATGGTGGATTACTATTTTAGTGATAGCATCTAAATAGGCATGTCAGACAGTCTGTTTCACTACTGGCAGGAAAAAGAGGCAATTTGGAGTCCTTGGCACAAACTGGCTTTGCTGTAGTTCAGTTGCCCACCTTCCAGTGTGTACTCTGAAAGAGTTTTCAGCGCAGCCAGGAACCTTGTCAGTGATCGTTGTAGAAGATTACTTCCCCAAAATGTGGAAAAGATGATGTTCATCAAATTGAATTACAAATTCCACGAGGAAGACCTTTACCAGCACTTACGTACAAAAATATGAGCATCTGTAATGGTGGATTCCAGCGGGGACGAATTAATATTGTGTGAAGAAGAGGAGGATGCACACACTGATGGGGATGATGATGATGGCATCTAATCGAATGTATTGTAAAGCCAGTTTGTGTATGGGATCATTGCCACCAATGTCCACTGCGCATTGGCTGCTTGTTTTGTGGGGGGTCCAAACAAACCAATCATTTCAGCCACAAGTAGCAGTCCCTGTTGCTGAAGTGATTGGTTTGTTAAACTGTGAATGTCTTGTTTCATATATACAACATAAGGATGGGATGGAGGGCCAAGGACAATTCCATCTTGCACCTTTTTCCTTTCCATTATGTGCTGTTTGGGGCATTGCTGCCTGACATTTTTAATGTTATCGTTTATGAATGTCCAGAAATTGTAATGGCCACCGACAGCATCTCCTGCATGCCCCTTTCATTTTTTTTTAAATTAAAGTCTGAACCAACTGCTGCTTGTTGTGTCAACTCGGCGGCACAAGTCGCACAACAGTGACATTCAGCCAAGGGTTCTCAGCCCTCAAGGCTGCTACACGGCCCAAAGGCCGCATCCTGCTTCACGGCCCAAAGGCCACCTGTTATGACTCCTCACCAGCCCTCAAGGCTGTAATGGCCGCAATTTGCCAAGAGTTCCAGTCCTCAAGGCTGTTGCTGGTCTGGTTCCTTCCTAATCATAGCTCTGTATTCCACTACTACTGAGCCCAGAGGCTGCATCAACAATTAACTATTAACTGTCAATTCTTCAGCCAATTATCAAGTATCAACTCTTCTTCAGCCAGTAGCTGCACCAGTTATTAAGTATCAACTCTTCTTACTTCAGCCAGTGGCTGCCCCAATTCTCAAGTATCAACTCTTCTTACTTCAGTCAGTGGCTGCACCAATTATCAAGTATTAACTCTTCTTCAGCCAGTGTCTGCGCCAAATATCTATTTTTCAGCTAGTGGCTACACCAATTATTGAGTATCAACTCTTCTTATTGCAGCCAGTGGCTGCGTCAACTATCAACTATCAATTTTTTAATCCTCAGGAGGTACCCCAGCCATCATTTTTGCACAGTCCTCAACTCTATTTTTCACTCAGTTTTGATCCAGCTAGCTGGATGCAACCTTTTGGCCCTTAACTAGCTGAAAAAAAATCAATATTGTGAGCTGTGAGGTGGTCAAAATTGACTGGAAATGAGTGGAAATAAATGTTATTGAGGTTAATACTGTAGGAACAAAAACAGGCCCATTGTATTTGATTTTAGCTGTTTTTATGATTTTTTAAGAAAAAATCCAGATCCAAAAACAAAACCGAAACATGGAGGTGAGGTTTTGGCAAAACCAATACAGATCCAAAACCAGGGGAGATTCCGATCTCAAACCAAAACCAAAACACAAGGATCGGTGCACATCTCTAATATATATATTTATAAGTATATATATATATACACACACACACACACACACACACACATGCACTAGGGGGTAACATAAAATTTTTTGCCTAGGGCACCGAACTGGCTAGGGTTGACTCTGACATTGACATTCAGATTGCGGCGGGAGCCGGAGCGTGGATTCAGGTAAGTATTTGACTTGTATTTATTGATTAATGTCAGTGTGTATTTATTGGGGGGGACGGGGACTACTACTGGGGGCACTGCTTCAGGGGGGAGACCACTACTGGGGGGGAACTATTACTAAAGAGGGGGCTACTACTGGGGGCACTGCTTCTGGGGGGATACTACTGGGGGCACTGCATTGGGGGGGATGGACCACTACTGCAGACTACTACAGGGGCACTGCATCAAGGGGGACTCCTACTGGGGCCACTATATAAAGGGCACTGTATAGGGGGGACTACTACTGGGGGCACTGCATCAAGGGGGACTCCTACTGGGGCCACTATATAAAGGGCACTGTATAGGGGGGACTACTACTGGGGGCACTGCTTTGGGGGGGACCACTACTGGGGAGGGGGGGACTACTACTGGGGGCACTTCACAGGGGGGACCACTACAGGGGGCACTGAAAAGGGAGAGCCACTACAGGAGCACTGCATAGGGGGGATAACTACTGGGGGCCTGCATAAGGGGGCATCAGTCCTGGGGGCACTGTATAAAGGGCACTGCATATGGGAGATCACTACTGGGGGCACTGTATAAGGGAACTAATGGCGGGCTGAATAAGGGGGACTACTACTGGGGGAACTGTGTAAGGGACACTACTGGGGGCCTGCATAAGAGGGCCACTACTAGGGGGCATTGTATACTGGGGGTACTATATAAGGGGTACTACTGGGGGCACTGCATAGGGGGGACTGTATAAGGGGCACTGCATTAAGGTGCAAATGGAAAGAAATGTTTCCAGTGGCAAGAAAGGGGTGTGTCATGTTGACATGCCCCATTTTTCAGTGGCCACACCCCTTGTGACCACGCTCATTTTTCGACGCGCATGCCTGCATCGCGCACATGGGGGGCTATGGGTGGGGGCTCCATTTACAAGTTTGCCCTGGGCTCCAAATACCCTAGTTACGCCACTGCTCTGGCTTAAACATAAAGAAAAACTAGATCTAAAAATAGATCCCTATGTTGGTAGATAGATCCTTGTTGACACCTTTGAAACCCAGAAGTACTATATATATATATATATATATATATATATATCAGTGACGTGCAGTGAGGTAAATGGCTAGGGAGACACAAGCTAGTATCAGAGCACAGCAGCTCCCCCTTCAGCCATTTGCTTGTACACAGAAATCTCTGCCCATCAGAGCTCTCTGTCTGAGAGTTGCGGTCTGAGCTCAGGCCAGTGTGAGAAAGAGACACCGCTGTCTCCATCACAGAAAATAATTGATCTGTCAGGGGGGGTGAGTTTCTGTGTGTACCAAGGCTGTAGGGACAACAGTACATATCAAGCCCCTTTTTACTATAATGAGGCTTTATATCAGGAGAGTAATCTTGCGATTTGCCTCTGTTCTCTACCTTAATTTTTTTGGAAATTGACATTGCTGCTGCACATGTGAATAGTCATCGCTATCACTTCACTGCCAAGATTTTCACAGTCACAGTGTGTTCTCGCAATTGCTTTTCCTGCAACATAAATTTAATACATATCTGGAACTCTCAGGTAAATTCAGGAAAACACGTCTTGCTATAGACTGATAATAATCTTTTACTAGAGTAGATTTAGGGATACATTTACTAAGAATCATGTTTGACTTCTAGATGAAATCGATGGACATCACCGGCATGGATTTACTAAGCAGCATATTTGACTATATATTTTGATTCAATGGTGAAACTAATCTGTCTCAAACTCTGTTGGATTGTCCCCTTTATGATAGAGTCAACTAATGTGTAAAAAAATAGAAAATAATATTATTATTTACAGTGGGACTACAAGTTCCAGCAAGCTTGCATCAGCATACCATCAGTTGTGGAACAACAAGTGCAAGCATGCCCGGACATTCAGGGCCTGCTGGCACCTATAGTCCTACTGTAAAAGTGATGATTGGCATAGAGAGAATGGGAGTGGCTCTCTCAGCCAATCAACTACAGTATACCCCATTTGCTTTAATGGGAATAACTGTCAGTGACCTGGTTATTTCATACTAGGCACTGTACTAGTTAAAGTGTGTGCCTGCCTTGGTTCAGGATAGTGTTTTTTTGTTTTAATGAAGACCATAGACTTCTACATGGACCCAAGATGATTAGATCTATGGCTTGGTCAGTATGGATTTTTTTTTTTTAATTGAATTAAGGACTTCTACATTTATTGTCCGTGTCCTGTCATTTTTTTTTTTAATATTTTTTACTGTGGGACTACAGGTGATAAATCTCCGTACATGCTGGCATTTGTTGTTCCACAAGTGCTGGTATGCCAGGGCAGACTTACTGGGACCTGTAGTCCCACTATAAAGAACAATATTATTTTATTTTTTTACACCCATTGTCCAGGGATGTGGAGAAGAGTCCTGGGCTCTTAGCCCAGGGCTAATTGATCCTGGGGAAGGGGGAACCCAATTTATTTTTGGGTCCCATCTTTCCATTAATTTATAGCGTTGGGCAGACAAGTTTGGTTTCACATTTTGGCTGGTGGACCCCACGCAGTGTGTCACCCTGCTATAGAGTAAGTCCCCCCAGCTGGTTCAGCCCAGTTCTGGTTACTGGAAAAACAGGGGGAAGACATGCCAGGTTTTCCACTGATTGTTCAGTACCATACCGGGCTCAGAGGTCTGGGGCTGGTTATGCTTTCGGGGGTGGGACCCCACACATTTGTTTTTACATTAACTATTTACTGTTTTACATAACAAAGCCTGATCAGATCTTACTGATCTGTGCAGTGCTTCAGACAAACTCACCGCTCACAGGCAGGTTTATTTATTTCTTCTATTCTGATGCGATTTTGGTGGGATTTTGATTGTGCTTGACAACACGATTCTCAGTAAATTAGTGATTTCTATTCTCATCTATGGAAACCAAACAATGTTTCTTCAAATGGTCTAATGTCATCTATTGGCATCTAAACGCATGTTTGACATGTGATTTCCATGTGAGTTTGCCTTTGTACATAAGTCCAGTCCTTTTTACATCTGCTTTTCCTTTAAATACTGTATGTGAATGTGTGTCAATCTGAAGCATATTACTGATGACGATAACCTTGCTTTACAGAATAACAGGAGGTATATTGAATCCTGTATTTCAACGTGATATGGAAATTGACATCATATGAAGAGTAGAAGTCATGCTGTTTATAATTTGTGTGGTAGAACACATCCTAAGGCTGCTCAGCATGCATTCAGCATAACATTTCAGCTGTAGTTGGCGGTTGGTAGTTGTGCAGCTGGTAAGAGGAATTGAACTGCAGTGGAATTGCACTCTAGATTATAGTTATCAGTCTAGCAATATATAGTCTATAGCTATTAGTAGTGTTTATCTCTTGCAATAATGTATTGCTGAATGTCATTTGTTATGCAGCACCGTAAAATAGAAAGAACAAGTATCAAGGCAGAAGGTCTCTGTACAACATTCACAAATCAGCTTTACTCAAACATTCTGTTGACTCAGTAATTACTGAAAATACAGGAGGATTCTTATGTCTTGTTTTAGTTCTACTTTATGTTGAATCCTCTGGAAAATGGCATTTATCTTTTGTTGTTTGTAATGTAAAATTCTTCTGTGCATGGTGGTGATTTTTACATTTCATATTAAAAAGACAATGTTGATCACTCCAATCTCATTTTTTAGTATGGAACTGGTTGTTTGCTGCAAAAACCACTTTAAGGAGAACAGCTAAGGAGCTTGATTATCTTTAAACAAAAGTCTACAAAATGATTCATGTTTATTAGTATCATTTATTTGTGTAGTGCAAATATAGTAAGCAGCGCTTTCTTGTGAATATTGAATCATTCGAATCAGTCCCTGTACAAATGGGGCCTAAAGTCTAAATTCCCTAAAACACAAAAAACGCACTTAGGGGTAAATTTACTAAGAATCATGTTTGGGGCGAGATTAAACTCGAACAGATTCCCACAAACACGCGGGAGTTTTCCTAGACCAGACTCGCAAATTTATCAAGAAGTGAGTTTTGCAAAATCGTGTTTTTCGATGGTGAATGCAAACGTGTTTTGTTGTGTGAGTTTTAGGCAAAACACGTGTGAGAATAGATGTGTTTATAAAACACAGGTGAGAATGGTTGTGTTTATAAAACACACAGGAGAATGCATGCATCATCCTAGAAACATTTTCTGATTGAAGCAGTCACATCATGTACACACTATCTAAGCATATAAAAACACCACAAACAGCCCAACTTTTGAGGATTTTGTTGGTTGGAGGTTGCAGAGTGAAAGTAAGGAGTGTGTTTAGTGGTGTAGGACAGTTTTTGGCTACTGGAATAGATTGCTGCTTGGTATGTGGAAATAGTTTTTTGCTTATTTATTGTCTTGTCATATATCTGTTTATCACATTTTTATGTTTTTCTTGATTGTGTTTTTTTCTTTTGCCCTGTCAATGTTTTTGTGTGTGTGGCATGTGTGTGGGAAGTAGGAGAGGAGGTTTGTGTTCGTTTGTCTTTTTTTTTCTTTGTGTTTTGCATTTGTATAGGGAGGGGGAAAGGAATATGTCCAGGGCAGAGGAGAGGCAGGGAGAGAGGGAGGTGGAGGAGGTTGCATCTCAAGATGCCCTATAGTGCAGACAAAAGTGATGAGGTGCCCAGGCAGAGGAGAAAGACCAAGATGGGGCACAATGTGAACTTTTCTGTGGAGTAGAACATGGTCCTTGTGCAGGAGGTCATGAAATCCCACCACATGCTGTTTGGACGAAAGGCTGCCAGCAGATTTACCCTCTGCAAGAATGCCATGTCACCCAGGACATTAGGCATGCCTGCAATGTTAAAAAAATCTACCCTGATGGCATGCCACTGTGACTCCTAGCTAGAAAAGCAGATGCAGGTATCCATTAGTGGCTGAAATGCTGCCATTACCAGAGTTACTGTATCCGTGAGAATGTTGACTGGGATATCACGAGAACTCTACTGGTCACAGACTGAAAATTACCAGTAGCCAGAGACAGAGTGGGAACATGCTGTGTCAGGGTCTAGGTCCAGTTTGACTTGGTCATATAAATGGAATATGTTGTTACATTTCATCTGAAACATCTGTTTGACTTCACCATCGGCCAATGCGTTCAGGTTCAAACACATCCAAAAAATGTGCCCCAAGCAGCCTTTGTGATACCTGCATTACCTCCATTTCTGCTCAGTTTCTTGCTCCTGGTAGAGCCAAAATCACTCCAGGGCTTGCGGCAGCGAGACCCTACCGCAGGGTCTCCGTCGCAAGCCCGATGGTCGCGATGGTCTTGACCATCACGACCATCATCATGGACGCTCGCTATAGCTGTGGGTGGTCACCCACAGCTATGCGAGCATCCAAGAGGCCGCTCCATTTTCATGTAGGAGGGCCCTGATTCAGAGCGAGCGCTCTGGTCAGAGCATCCGGCTCTGAATCAGGCCCAATGTGTGGATATCCTCCTCTTGTCTAATTACATCATTCATCTCATCTATAAAAGAGAGTGAACAACCGCCCATACATATTTATGGCTACTGCACATTGAAGCTTATCATATGTAAACACATAAGGGGTCTCATAAAACCCTGTAAATTCCCTTATTGTCTTACCTAAAAGATATTTATATATCTGCTAAATGCTATACATTTATGTTAACCGTATCACACTATTGTTAAATTATTTTATTTTCTTATATCGACATAGTGAAAATAAAACATCTGCAAAACAGTACCTGTTTGTAAGGGAAGTCTTTTTTCTCTTTTTATTTCTTAATTCTATTATACTGTATTATATCTATTTATTGGTTTGCATTTTTGATGGGGGTTCAGTGCCTTAGTGGTTCTCCTCATCCAGAACATTAATATATGTAACCCAATTTGGGAGCTCTCACTCTATAGAGTCAAGGTACTTTAGAGATCAAGGGGTCTATTTATCAAGCAGTGAAAAGTGTGGAGAAGTGGACCAGTGGAGAAGTAGCCCATAGCAACCAATCAGCTCCTACCTAATATTTTATAGACTGTACTTGATAAATGCTACTTCAAAGCTGATTGGTTGCTATAGGCAACTTCTCCACTGGTCCACTTCTCCACACTTTTCACTGATTGATAAATAGACCCCTTAGTACATTGGAAGTCATGTGCGTCTTGAATTATATTTGCCAATCTATGTATATGAGGCTTTTAATAGTTGGATTCCAGTTTCAGCATTGATTACTCAGATTCAGAAATAACCACTACTCAAATATTAATCCCTTATTACACCTGCATGTAAGCCTTTCCTATACATTGCTGATTAATATACCTGTGGTTTCTGTGATGAGCTATCATGTAAAAATATAGAACCCTGATATTCATTCATCTGACATCACAAAAATCTTAAGGCAGTTCAAGGCATACCAACACGGTGTATTTTTTGAAGGTAGAAGAAGATTAATTTTTACTATCCTGCAAAACTGTAATAAAGCATTTAAAGAAACTACTATCTGAATAACTGAAAATCTCAAATTCTGTTTACATCCCATCTGTGCTAGAGATGCCCCTTAGACTGGTTCCAAATTAAATTCCTTGGGCTAATGCAGAATAATAGTTTACACCGACTGGGCCATGAAGTAAAGCATTTTTCATACCAACTCTTTGCACGCATCTTCTGGAATTTTTTGACATAAGATAGTTGCCTTGCAAGGCCATGGTGCTGGGGGACTTCAGGGCAGAAGCTAAAGGGGAAGGAGTAAGTCAGTGGCTCATACCCTGGTGTTTATTTTTTTATTTTTATTTTGTGACTGTACGGCTGATAAGAAATGGCCACTAATTGTAAGGTTGAGCTCTGATTGGGTACAATTACTGTGGAGAATCCAGCCACCTTGTTAATAGAACTGCTGATAGGCCCAATGCTATATTTTCCCCTTTGCCAGCTCCAGAGCTGCATGTAATGCTGACTGAGCTTACCCACATACTTACCCACATACTTAATGATACTTCTAAGTTTATTATTACTACACATTCATCATAAGGAGGCAGTAGGGTCCCATAAACTATAATTTCTTATCATCATATTGTAAGGCGGACACTGGGATGCTCTTTGTATTGTATGGCTGTGAGTAGGACACTCTCTGTATTGTATGGTTGTTACATCAGCCGAAGAGGTACTCTCTGTATTTTTTGACAACCTAAAGTTTTGGGAACAGGTAATTAGAGGCTTGAGTCTGAGCCACATGCACCTGCGGCTTATTTTATGCACAGCTGCAGTAAGCTAATTACTTCTTATAATGCCATAGTCCACCAGGGTATACAAATGATCTCTGTATCTGCATGTGGAAGCCTATACTGCCCACTGAAAAAGAAAATAGGAGGCACTGTTCTAGATGTATATAAGATTAAAAACAACAACCAATATCAAATTTATTAAAATCTGCTGAATAGTATTAACTCCTATGTACCATCAGTAATTATATACAGAGATGACAAACATATGGACTTCAGTACATTACCTTCAATAATCTACTACTTAACTATGTTACCACATTAGATTTATGCATGTATTGAAGTTATTAGTAGAGTTAGGCCAGATTAATACTAAAAGGTTAATAAAAGATTTACTCTATCATATACATTTACATTGCCCATTTGAAATATGAATGATTAGGCAGCAATTAGACTTATAGGCACGGTAACTTATTGGTTAGGGGTAATACCAATATTTTCGCTCCCAAACAGCAATGAGAATATCCCCTTACTGCTGGAGGATACCTTTGTAGGCAGTGACAAGGGGTTGGTTCAGCCTGGTTTGGGAATGGAACTGTCATCCTAGAGTGACAGTTTTATGACCCCTGGACTGCCTGAGCATACCTGTGGAGGCAGTTGAGTGGGGTCTGTCCTAAGTATTACTGTGTGTCTGCTGTGTAGGCAGCTGTGAAAACCAGGCATCCCTTATCATTAGTATCTGGACTGCACCCACCCCTTGCTGGGTGCAAAATATATATCTGAAATAGGAAACCAATTTCCATCTCTACGCTACGATGAAGATGGAACAGTTCAGTGCAATCGCATAGTCACCGCCAAGTTACCATCCAGAAACGCCCATGTCACAGAAAGTGTAAAGGGATCAATTTGCATGCACTGGCAATCTCTGTCTGCATGCATATGCCTGATCCAGTACAAGTGCAGTTGCTGATTTCTTACTTTGTCGCATGCACAGTATCTTGAAATCCACAACATACACTGACATTTATTAACAGTTTTTATTTATTAACAGTTTCTTATATAGCGCAGCATATTCCGTTGCGCTTTACAATTGTCAACATTGATAGAACAAAACTGGGTAATAACAGACAGATATATAGGTAGGAAGGCCCTGCTCGCAAGCTTACAATCTATATTTCTACTGGTGTCCGGCCAGAATAAGGCCCAATGTGTATCATTTTTTTTCTTTATACACTTTTACAGAAAAGTTTTTAAAACACTGTCCATTATTGTACTGGCTCCACCTACAGTGGATTGTGTCCTGTGTACATGACACTGTCCATTATTGTACTGGCTCCACCTACAGTGGATTGTGTCCTGTATACATGAAGTCACATTCATTTCTTTCCAGGACTATTTTAAATTCCATATCCGCTTCTGGTTGGGAGCATCAAATCCTCGCGGTTGGTTTCTTCGGATGAGGTGGTTGCTTCGGGGGCTAGGGAATGAGTGGGATTAGGCTAATGTGGAGCCCTTTTGGGGTGAGGCCAAATGTAAGGACGGCATTACCAGAACAGGGTGTACCATCTTAATGTTTGATAATTAAGTTCCCATATCAGGGGTTTTTGTAGATCATAACCCCAATAGTACAGGACAATGCAAAAACAAAGTTTTCTAAAGCAAAAGTAATATTTACCCTTCAGTAAATCAGCCCTTTTTGTACACCTAAATGTGACACTGCTCAATGAGCCTGTATTAAAATATATATTACCAGAACATCCCAAATTCATTTACTGCAAAAATCATATACAGTAGTTAAAAGTTCCCTAGAAAGTTGAAGCCAACATTATCCTAGAAAGTTCAAGTAAAAAAAGTAGATAAAAACTAAAGACTATTTTAGTGTAGAGTATACAAGATGTTGGTCAAGGGGAATAACAAGAAAAATTTTAAATCTGAAATAAAAGGAAAAACCTTTATTAAACATTTTCTGAAATGCCACACAAGAATGTTATTTATTTGATCCAATGTAATTGTGAATTATCCTTTGTCACACTTTGGGACCACTCAAAATACATTTGGCTGAACACCACTATGATAATAAAAAGGGTTTTGACTCATACACTCTATCTGCCCGTTTCAAAAAAGCAATTTAGACTGTGGAAAAATATATAAAATTTTTTTTGCCATTGATCACATTCCACCACAATGGAGATATAGGTAAATAGCAGCACAATTGGCAATTAAGGAAACGAGATGGACCTATCTCTTAAAAATGTAAATACTCATACTTAATTCTGAGTTCGAGATCAAAGTGTTTTATGAAGAATCTCTATTTTTATTAATGTTGTTTTTTATCATATAAATCTATTTTATAAATCTGTATTTTTCGGTATTAATATCTATTTAAAAAACAAATAAACATTTTTTCTTTATTGAAGCATAAGAGAAGTACTGAAGTTTTATCCACATTAAAAACAGTCATTTGTCAAAAACTAAATTTAGGTACAGTATAACAAGTCATGTTCAAACTAGTATGAGGGTAATTGCTTAGTACATAAAATATCACAAAGCATACAGAAGTCAAAGACAAGTCTCATATGAACTGAAAAAGAAATTGGCGGGTCTTGTAAGCATATGCGAGTCTTACACCTTAACATATTACAAAAACAATGGTGTATAGCTTCTTTAGTGGAACAGGCGAGAAGATTTATAAAACTTTCCCACCTAGCAAAAAGAACATTTCTGCAGGTTTCCCTCTGGAGAGATGCCGCCAACCAATCATTAATATCTATTTTATTTATTCTTGCATATATATATGGAAATAAGTTTAGAAAGTTTCAGCTACCATTTAATTACAGTGGAACGCATAAGAACTTGAAGTATCTGTAAACAGAGATGGAATGCAAACAATTAGTTTAATCCTTATCATCTAACTTCTTTCTCATGTTGGAATGCAAGCAGACTTCCGATACAAGAAACCAGTCACTTGCGCCCATGCTACCAGATATCCGGTTACCCATTTTAGAATGCTAGTAGTTGGAGACTGTGTCATTGTGGGTCGAAAAATTAATTTGGCTACCTTTAATCATTTAAAGCAAATCCAATTTGCCTCCATCATTTCTGCTTGAAAAAGATAAGTGTAAGTAATTTAAACGTGTTTCGGGGTGTGAATGAGGAATTGAAACTTTGAATACCATCTTTTGGCTTATCCAAAGGCTCTGAGAAGATACTTGGTTTCCAAAGACTTTGATTAGCCTACCTTTGCTCTATTGTAGTACCAGTATCTATGTAATCACAACTTTAAGATTAAAGTACCTTTTCCCTTGTGGTAGTGGATAGGGTTCTGAAGTCTGATCGTATGTATCATGTTAGCACACAGTATAGTTGCAATGGCTCAGAGATATCTGGGATAGTCCACTAGCTGGTCAGAATACAAGCAGAAGTCTGTACATGAAGAGACTGAGATTATGTAAGGCAGTTTAGGGGAAATTGAAGGCAGGACAGGACACAGGCAGAAGTCAGTACGCAGTAAGACTGAGATGAGGTTTCTTGGAACTGGATGCAGGAAATCACAACAAAACTTTAGAGATACCAAGAGTTTGTTGAATAGCTGAGCACTGAGACCTAGTACCATCGCAAGATAACCATCAATAATTTAACCATTGATGGCTACTGTATTAATTTGCGCATTCACAAAAGGTACTGGGCTATGCACACTGCTCCAATGTGTCTGCAACTGCACAGAAGACATGCAGCATTGGATGGCCATCAGAAAGATGGGTGCAATGGTTGCCAACCATTACAATCCTGGCATTGATTAAAAAACTATTTTGATCAAGCCAGGAACATCAATAGGTGCCAACCATTGGCCTCCGATGTCCATCCATAGCTGTGTTTATATTGATTTACTGTGCAAAGAGTCCTTCACAAATTAGTTCCTACAGGATGTTAGTAGGTTGTCTTAGCCATAGCCTATGTAATGCTTTAAATTCAATTGGGTAAAGCACTGACACAAAGGGCCACCATCTAAATTACATGATCCAAAATTCCGTACTCCTTTACAGTAGCAAATTATTTGCAAAATTGTTATACACATTTAATATGCAAGCTTATTTTCAGAAAACAACTTTTTTAAATGTTGTTGACTATTTCTTTTTAATTTCTTTTAGATTATTATGACTTTTTCCTAAAGCATGTCAATAAAATTCTATCATGATGTGCCAAAGTATGAGAATACCATTTAACAGTCTTAACCTTTTCCTTTGTAAATTCCACCTTTTGTTATATTACCATGCATGAACCCATTTAGTGCAATTGAGTCCAGAAATGCAAAATCTATTTGTATGTCTTCTTAAACTCAGAGATTTGTAAGAAATAAAGTGAACACATTCGTGTCTGTGCAGCAAATGTGGAGATAGAAGGATGCCTTTAGTTCAAATATCTAACATTTGTTTTGCATGAATTAGCAAGACAATATTCACAAGCACATATCGGACTAAAATACATACTAAGCAAATACCAGCCTCCGTAAACCCATTTAAGCACATAATCAAACAATCTTATATTATCCACCTGGTCTTCAATTCAAACCCATTTTAAACAATATTGTCAAGTTGAAGTTACTATGAAATCCAACATAGATCATTTTTTAATCTTTGCCTTAAATTGTATTATAGATTATACATGGAGGATCAATGAAAGTAGATCTTTAAAGTGGTAGATTCATTATCTTGTAAGGATAGATGTTCAAACACAGTTTAAGTAAGGTTTTTCTATAACCAGTGCAGTAGCATAAAGAGGGTGGTGCGACCGGTGCTGGAGTACAAGGGGAACCAGCCTTGTTCACCCGACTCCGCAACCCATGCCCTGTACCATCTCCTAGCTCACGCACTGTGTGTGGAGAGAAGTCATTATGTCTCCCACAGTAGTGTGGGCTCTGTACTGCCACATGGAGCATCTTTTGTATGTTCAGAGAGCCCTAGTTACCAGGTTATGGCTTTACCAACCACTCACCCACCTTCTCGGGTGTGTCTTTGTGGCAGTATGCTGCACAGGGCGCATTGGCACCCTGTTAAGGGGCTGCAGTAAATGATAGCATCATTAAAAGACCTGGGCTGTTAGTGAGTGGTTTTGAACAGGCCTCTTGTTTATAGTTTTCAATGCATGCTCTGGGGCTGATTCTGAGTTGGGAGTAAAGCAAAAAAAAAAAAAGAAACCAATAAAGCTGCACCTTGGTAAAACCATGCTGCACTGTGGGTATAGTAAATTTAAAATGTGCAGAGAGATTTAGATTTGAGAGGGCTATGTTCAAACTCTAATATAAATTGCAGTGTAAAAGTAAAGCTGTCCAGTACAGGTATTTGCAAAAGCAGAGAGTATTTACCTGCATGCAAAAAAATAAATGTATTTGCAATATGGTTTATTCCACAAAGTTACAGTACTTGCTTTTTTGTTTTGCTCCCAACTCAAAAACAGCCCTTCAGGGGGAAATGTAATAGACTGATGTTTGGTTTGGTTTTGCATTTTATATGATTGCCACTTTAAAACAATGGGCAAACTCGCCAGAATTTTGCTAATGCCTGCAAGTCGCAGGATTTTACATTTCTCAATCTTTTTCAAATTTTGAGGTCCATTAGAAAGTAGATTGGTGTCAGTCTATGTAGAGCCAGGAACATAGCAAGGGCAGAGCCAGTGAAGCTCATGCTTCAGGCTGGGGAGCCGTGCGCTTGCATTCTTTTTAAAAAAAAAAATAAGCTAACTGGACACTGGACACCAGCCTCCTTTGCTCCATTCCGATAAGCATACTATACTACAAGGCTGATCTTTTAGTAAATAATAGCCTTATTAAATACCACATTATATCATACACTATTAGGATTAGGGATACTATATATATTTATTTTAAATCATTTTAACCATTCATTGGCTGAGAGGCAGAAGGCTCACCTCTCTCAGCACAGGGATTTCTATAGTGAAATCCCGTGGCGGAGCCGTCATTTGGGTAGTACAGTCCTTAGAGGACAGTACTGTGTTCGTGGCTCTGGTCATTGCATTTTTTTGTTTTGCCAAGCCCTATGGATGCCTACCTTGGAATGAAGAGGACATGATCCATACATAGGAGGAGGTGAGTATGGATTTTTTTTCAGGTACCCTATGGATTATCTGCTTGGACAAGTGGACATGATGGGCTTCAGGGATACATAGTTGAGTATGTGAGATAGGGAGTGTGAGTGTGCATGTATGTTTTATTAAACTTGTACTGTCACGGTGTGTGTGTTCTGTGTTTTTTTATATTTCTTTTGCTGTGGAACTACAGGTACCAGCGGGCCCTTAATGTCTCACATCTCGGCAGCTTAGTACATTCAGTAACCTGTTCGAAAAATGAAACACATGAATACATCGACTAGAAATCGTCAGCTTAGTAAATTTACCCCTAAGTTTCACCTTCTGTTTCAGTTTGCCTCAAAAATGTAATATTGCAAGGATGAATCAAAGAGGACAGGACTTTGGAATAATCACTTGCCTAGAACCCCTTGAGGTCTTCATCCAGTTTTAATTTGGGGCAGGTTTTTTTATTTACTTCTGCCGCTCTGGTGGCTAGCCACACTTCTTCCCTTTTGCACCATCACCAGGGCAGGTAACAGAAAATTAGGGGCCTGGTACACTCATGTCTCTGGACAATAGATATCTAATAGACACAATGTTATACATGACACTCAAATAATAAAAATGCATTATCATTATGGAGGTGGGAAAGGAAAATTATCGCAGGATCCCTTCTCACAGTAACCATATTCAAGTATAAAGGTAGGATCTTAAACCAGTCAGGCTATATCTTAGAACACTGGATAGGAAATGGTCTTTTACAGTTCTCCTAGAGAGCTTGTTGTGAAATCTCCATTGATAAAAATAATGTGATGCACTTCAAAGGTGCGGGACATTCCTAGTTGCTACATTTTTTTTTGAAAACTATGGGGATTAATTATTAATAGTGGAGACTGAATTTTAAACATCTATTATGAGTTTTTATGGTATTGGACAATACACCAAATACATATTTTCTCTCTTCTCTTGGGTGCCAAATGCACTGGAGAATACATCTATACTGCACTTCTTTAGGAGAGAATCTCTGACTTCCAACATCTTCAGGCTACAAACTGTGCACTCAAAGTGTTTAAAGTAACCCATTTAGAGTATTGATTTAAAGTTTTACCTTATGAGGTGGCATTTGCCTGTTTTTATCCAAAATCAAAATTAACACAATACTATCATACACCTCCTGCTGCATTTGCCTGTGTGCAGCTTTGCAATTCCATCCACTGCTGAAGCACCCCCAAATATCAATTATAGATCATGCCACAACCACAGATGAATCTGGCACAGGTAAGGCTGAGCCAACTCGATTATTGGCAGAGGTGACACCATCTACCTATGTCACACCAACCAACATAGCTGGATGTGACCTCAATTAGAAGATACAGGTGGTAAAAAATGATAAACACCTATAAATCTATGTTTTTGGGTTTGTTTCATTAATAAAAAATTGTATCAAAGTCATACATGTCTGCTTACATATTGTATCTTTGAACTAGGGAGGGAATATGTATAATAAAGATCTCAAATATGTATGACTTGAAAATACATACATTGCTGCAGGAGAGCTAAAGTGAAATATGTGATGTCATTTAAATCTTTGGGGGAGGTGATTCCCAGGGAAATTATACATTTAATTACAAAAACACAGCAAATCAGTATTTCTAATGCACTTACAATATATAGACAGTACGCAATACGTTTGCATTGGTGCCATTTACATTGAAACATAGTAAACTATGGTTAAATATTTCAGACTAAAAACATATTTGCTTTAAACTGATAGTTAGACCCATAGGCTATTTACATTTCCTTATATGTTACTTTATTGTGTACATACAAATGAGGAATTACCACCACAAAGTATACATCTGGGGGTATGTGGCTTGCCTGCACTCCAGGGCCCTAAAGAGGCCTGGGATTGGGTAATTTGTACCCACTCACTGCATCTCGGCACCCCTAGCTCCAGTGATAGAACTACTTGGCTGGGTATCTATTAGAAAAAAATTATGACCAGCCAAGTCTCTTCATCCTGAAAAGGATAGGTCATAAGGGACAAAGCTGAAGTTGATGGGTTGGGTAAAATAGAATTGTGAGACATGAAGCTGAATTGAAAAAATATCAAACAAAACAAGACTCCTTAAGTACCAGCAGAGAAATTAAATTCCTATTTTGCTTTTATAAGAGCGAGGGCTGTTGAGGAGAGCACTCTATGCTGTCTCCTCTTATCTACCATGTCCCTATAGTAACAGAGGTGCATTACTGGGCATACCCAATCTCTGACCCAAATGCATTAGTGTGCATGTGTGCCATTACTGTGCATTTTCCTCTTTCAGGTTCCACTAAGGATGTGCTCCTGAGTGTCTCCCAAGAGAAGATTGTGAAAGACATTACTGGGTACACTGTGTCATCACTACTTACAGCCCGATGTGTTACACTGCTACCAGTGCATGTATCTGCATGTGTGTTCCCTCCCACTGCACGCCACCTGCATGAATCTGCTCCTGGCTGGATCTATCTTATCTGCATGTTCCTGCTTTGTGCTGCATTGACCATGTGTTGTCTCACATCATGCTGTTCTAATTGGTTAATAAACCAATAGCTGGTTAAACTATTCATCAATAGAGTTGAGCAGTTTGAACACACCCAAACTTTGGGGTTCCATGTCTAACCGAGTCCCGGCTCTGAACACTTTTTGGGGTTCTGAGTAGCACAGAGTCCAGATTCAGGTCTTCTCGCTGAGTTCGGAACTCAGATCTAAAAACTGTATCTCACTATATTTTGGATTGCATTTAAGTGCCTCCCTTGTGATTTCAGATGCTGTGAACTGGTCAAAATTGACTTGAAATTACTTAAAATTAAAGTTATTGATGCTGATAATACTATAGGAACAAAAACATGTCCAAGTTACATTATTTTAGCTGTTTTTATCAATTTTTGAAAAAAATCCAAACCTGAACCAAAAAGGTGGTTTTTCCAAAACTAAAACATTTGAGGGTGCTTTTACCAAAACCAAAACACAGGGTTCACGAACATCTCAATTCATCATGTGGACTAACCTCCATCACAAACTGCTGACACCTATCAACATAGTTTCTGCCAATAGGTTATGGATCCAGGTCACCAGCCTGTGCAGAAATAATGATACCAAGAATGCAGCTGTAACAATACAGAATAAAAAAAATCTTTTTGAGTACAGAATAAAACCTTCATTCATACTGTTGGTGAAAATGCACACCAAGTTAAAATGTTGAGAGAACTATGCTACATGGAAATTTGCCATTCACATGCAATTGAAGTGGAAAAATTATGGAAATCCACTAGTGATCCCGATGATAACCCCAACCCTGATGATGTGGATAAGTACATGGGAACCATAGGCTTACTGCAGAGCAGCACATGTAGTCCATTATTCATGGGAAGGTGATGGCACATGAAATGTAGGTAGCATTACAGAAGTCTTGTTAAGACAAAAACTTAATGAGAAGAATCAACCCGAGGCACACTCTTTATGACACTAAGCTAAATGCATACAAGAATAGGAATGAATATATAGATACAGTATGATGCTGTATTTACCTCAGCAAATAACTTCAGTAAGTGCCCATGTAGATGATGAATATGTTGCAATGGCGATGCTGCAAAAGCTTGCACCAGAGTACCAAATGGGTACACTTTTGCACAGCAGCAATTAGTAACAGGGCGTTGGCTTGTCTGGCTCTAACTAAACAAATGATTCACTCTCTCAGTGTGGGGAAACCTAATGTCCCTCTCACAAAACAACAATTTTAGCACAGTACTTACAGCCAGTAATCGAAGTATCTCATAACTGGACTGCTGCCTGTTTACCAGGCAGTGAGAGAGACTGACACACTTTATCAGCATCTCACAGGTGCTCTGACAATCAATGCTGCCAATTAGCTTCTGTCCATTAGACAGAAGCTAGAAATCTAGGGCACATATAGCTCAAATTTACATATTTTTATGTGCTTTTATCACACTTTCTATCAGTAGCTTTGGAGTCATGGGCTGCCAAGCTATCACCAGAGATTGTATGGGCCAAGCTACTGCAATTTCTATGCTACTGTCACAAACTCACAGGTGGATAGTGGATATTAGCCTGTATTTTAGGATTGACAAGACCTAGTACTGAGGCACGGAGTATAACATGCTGGCGGTATTCACCAGAGACCCCCGCAAGGAGGCTTTGACTTAGCTGCATACAGTACACAGGTTGCGGCCCTCAGCCTAGGTTCCCTAGTTGAAGTGTCGGTGAACTCTGAAGTGGAGAAGAGTACGATGAAGTCATACAACATGGTCACCTTGCCGAGTCAGAACCAAACGGACAGGACGGTACCAGGGATCAGACAATATCAGGTCAGGAATGTAGCCAAGGTCAGTAATGAGCTGAAGGAAACCAGAAAGAACATGGGCGCTGCAGCAAGTTAATAGAGCCTATACTCTGGCACATTTGGTTAGCCTATCTCTTTAAATTCCCCTGCAGGTTGGTGCACGCGCCCCTAGGGAAGCTGTGGCCACCTGCACTCTGCAATAGCAGCACAACCAGGGGAGGAGCTGGAAGCAGGGACTCCAGCATCCACTGCCCCCTGATGACCAGGACAGTGTTGTCTGACCCCATAAGTGACAGCTGGTGTCTGGCACCCTGTGATTACCACTTCCTCTAGGGGTGAGCACAGAGCACTCCACAAATGGTTTGTTATGAAACCTTTGGTGGAACTTCTGGAGAAGCTAAGGCGCATGAATATCTGAGGCCTTCACCCAACAGCACTCATCTGGACCAAACCCCATCCAAACTACCAAAAACTGAACAGATACTCTAGAAACCCTGGGGTCCAAGATCTGCTTCACTTCATATTCCTCTTGATGGTCTACCAGAAATTCAGAGGGAGAGTTGCAAGGTGTTGAAAATTGATTAATTACCAAGGGTTTGAGGAGGGAGGCATGAAATACATTGGGTATTCTTAGTGTAAAAGGAAGTTTCAGATGAAATGCCACTGGATTAATCACCTGGAGAATCTGGAAGGGACCAATGAATCTGGGAGCAAACTTCATAGTGTGTACTTTTAATCACAAATGTTTTGTTGACAGCCAGCCTTTATCACTAGGGCTCATTTAAGGACCCCTCCTTCTCTTCCTGTCCGCAAACAGTTTATACCTTGAGGTGGCTTTGCACAGATTCTTCTTTAACTTTCTCCAGATCTTGAAGAACTTGTTCACTGTACCACAGATGGCTGGAAGTGACATTGACTGGAGGGGTGGTAATTCCAGTAACAAAGTGTGCAGGCCGTACTGAATGAAGAATTGAGAGTGACCCAATGTTTCATAAAACAGATTATTGTGGGCAAATTCAGTCCATGGCAATAGGAAGACCCAATCATCTTGATTTGGTAAAATATAAATCCGAATAAACTTCTCCAGGTCCTAGTTTACTCACTTCATCTGACCATTACTCTGAGGGTGGTAAGCTGAGGAGAAGCTTAGGTTGACCCTAAAGCACTTACATAATGACCTCCAGAATTTAGAGGTAAATTGCACACCATAGTCTGAGACAATGTCTTTGGGGAACTCATGCAGTCTGAAAATTTCTATTATGAACACATCAGCAAGTTTTGGAGCTGAGGGTAGACCTTTCAACAGGACAAAATGAGCGACCTTGGAGAATCTGCCCACTACCTCCCAGATGGTATTGAAGCTTTGACAGGATGGTAAATCAATGACAAAGTCCATGGATATATGGGACCAAGGACGATCAGACACACATAGTGGACATAGAGAACCTGAGGAAGAGTAAGGTGGAACCTTATGTTGAGCACAGGTAGAACAAGCTGCCACAAAGTCCTTGACATCACAGTGCACAGTTGGCTATCAATAATTCCTAAGGATAGGTTCAAGATTTCTCATCATGCCTGCATGACTGATGAAGCATGATGAATGTTCCCACTGAAGTAGCTTAGCCTGGAGGTAGGATGCTATGAAGGATTTTCCCAGTGGAATCTTGATCTTGCTGGTGACTGCTACAAAGCATGCAGGGTTCAGAATGGACTTGTCTTCCTGTACTTCGTCCACCTCTGCATAACTGAATGCTTGGGACAAAGTGTTGGCTTTGATGGTTTTGTTACCCGGGTGGTAGGTAGTCATCACATTAAATAAATCAAAGAATAATGACCTTCTAGACTGACGGTAGTTTATGCAGTGAGCTGTTTTGAGGTACATCAGGTTCTTGTTATCAGTATAAACTGTCACCAGAATTTTGCTCCCTCTAACAAGTATCGTCATTCCTGGAGGGCTAACTTGATGGCTAACAGTTCTTTATCCCCAAAGGCATAATTATTCTCTGGAGCAGAGAAATTACAGGAAAAGAGCCCACAGGAATACCACTTGCCTTTCATCTTTCTGCGAAACACCGCCCCAACTCCAACCGTGGTAGCATCCACTTTCAGGAAAAAAGGTTGATCACAGTTGGGTTGTGTCAGTATGGGTGCTGAGATAAAACATTATTTTAGAACGACAAAAGCATCCTCTGCCTTGTATTCCACACCCAGGTGTCTTGACCCTTGTTGGTAAGAGTGGTGATGGACGCTGCAATTGACGCGTAGTTCCTGATAAACAGACAGCAGAATTTGCAGAACCTCATGAAGCATTGTATCACTTTCAACCTAATCGGACAAGGCCAGTTGACAATGGCATTGAGTTTCTCTTGATCCATCAGGAGGTAAGAGCCCAGAATTATGTATCCCAGGAATGTCAGCTCCTTATGCTCAAAGGAGCATTTCTCTATTTTGCAGAAAGCCTGTGTCTCGCTGGGAGGCGGGTTTCTGAAAGCTGAGGCCTGAGACTGCGGGAGGAAATGGAGGCGAGGGGCCTGAATGAATGACCTCCGCATCCACGGGTCTTGGTCATTGGTGAGACCTAGTCAAAGGTGCGGAATCTAACCCACGAGATTGTGTTCACCAGTGACCCCACCAATCGGGATATGTGCTTGAGCTACACCTCATAAGCAGGTCGCGGTCCTTTGACTAGGTGACCAAAGCCTGCGTGAAAAAGGAGAGACGAACACTCGTGGCCCAAAGGGTCGGTGCCAGTAAGAGGCATGTAAGGACAGGGGTGGAACCCCTAGGTCGGGATACTGTACTTGAGGTACAAGGAAGTGTGCACTACGGACACACTCTACTGGGTTGCCAATCAGAAGGAGTGCACCACAGTGCAATACTGTAGCACGTAGGTAGGGGCCACAGAGTCCAGTAACGAGCTGGGTCGTGGTGCTGGAGCCATCCAGAGATGATGACACTGGAGAGGTGGGTATGTATAATTACACTCAGGCTGTGATGCTAAAGCACTGGTGAAATGGATAGTATACTGCACACAGGCGGGGGTGGTAATGAACTGGTGGAATGGAGGTATACTGCACAAAGGCGAGGTGGTAACGCACTGATGAGATGAACGATATAACTGCACACAGGCTGAGGTGGTAAAGCACTGGTGAGATGGACGATATAGCTGCACACAGGCTGAGGTGGTAAAGCACTGGTGAGATAGATGGTATAGCTGCACACAGGCTGAGATGGTAAAGCACTGGTGAGGTAGACAATATAGCTGCACACAGGCTGAGGTGGTAAAGCACTGGTGAGATGGACGATATAGCTGCACACAGGCTGAGGTGGTAAAGCACTGGTGAATAGACGCTATGGCTGCACACAGGCTGAGGTGGTAAAGCACTGGTGAGGTAGACGATATAGCTGCACACAGGGAAAGATCACTGGAAGCAAGGGAACCTGGAATGAGAGACCATTAGTCACACTAGCAGCGACAATGGTTTTTCAGGCAACTACCTGATACACAGGAGCCGGATGTATACCCCTGGAAGCCCACTGATTGGTCCACAGCATCAGCTGACTGGCCAGACTGTCAGGGAAGGAAGGCTAGTCAGAGAAGAAAGTGTCATGGCGGTGCCCATGACGGAGAATCTGATCCCCACGCACCAGGCTGCCCGACACACCAGCCTCAGGGAGAACGCTCAGCACCTCCCACGTCGCTGCACCAGCTGCCCGATTGCCCGGGAAGTCAGAGTAAGCTGGCAGGACGGTAAGGGATGGCCGATCCCCGGCTGAACTCTGACAGAACCCCCCGTTTCAGGATGGACACCGGACACCCACCATGTTTACCAGGAAATCTAATATGGAAGGCTCGAACCATATGAGGCGTGTGAATGTCTGTGGCTCTGATCCATGCCCTTTCTTCCAGACCATACCCTTTCCAGTCAATGAGATATTGGAGGTTGTTAGATTTGGTAAACAGAGAGTCCAAAATCCTCCCTACCTCGAACTCTGTACCTTGAGAAGTTTGCACTTGAGGTAACTTGGGAGCAGAAGTTTGAAAACAATTCAGCACTAGAGGATGCAGCAAAGAAATATGAAAGGTATTGGATATTCTTAGTTGAGGAGGGAGTTCCAACTTATACGCGACTGGGTTGATGACCTTGCGAACACGGTAAGGACTAATGAAGCGTGGGGCTAGCTTCATACTAGGTACTTTCAATTGGATGTTCCTAGAGGATACCCAGACTTTATCTCCAACTCTCAGCAGTGGAACAGCGACGCGTCGTCTATCTGCAAATTTTTTGTAGTTCTTAGACGACTGCTTCAGAGACGAATGAACCCTCTTCCAAATGTTTGCGAAGGACTCCACCAATTTAGAAACTGCAGGGACCTCTACTGTAGGTAAATTTTGAAAATCTGGGACTCGAGGATGTCTCCCAAACACCATAAAAAAAGGAGTGGCTTTGGAGGAAGTGTGATATTTGAAGTTGTGTGAAAATTCTGCCCAAGGTAATAGATCCAGCCAGTTATCTTGTGAGGAAGAAACGAAGAGTCTTATGAAAGTCTCCAGCTCTTGGTTAACTCTTTCGGTTTGCCCATTAGTTTGTGGATGATAGGCTGATGAAAATTTTAACTTGGTTCCGCAAGTGCTACATAAGGCTCTCCAAAATTTAGCTACGAATTGGACTCCGCAGGCAGAAATTATCTCTTTAGGAAGCCAATATTTCCTTAACAAAGACTCTTGCCAACTGAGGAGCAGAAGGGAGACCCATCAATGGAATAAAGTGTGCCATCTTAGAAAAGCGATCCACCACTACCTGTATGGTATTGTATCCTTGGGAGCATGGTAGTTCAGAGAAATCCATGGATATATGGGTCCAAGGAATATTAGGAATGGATAGGGGTTGCAGGAGACCTGCTGCCTTCCTGCGGGGAGTCTTATGCTGAGCGTATTTTACACATGAAAGAATAAATTCTCGAATATCCCCTTTCATTGTGGGCCACCAATAGGAATGCTGAAGGAACTTGTAAGTCTTGAGGATACCAGAATGGCCAGCAAACAGAGAGCTATGAACCCAAGTTAGTAATTTTCCCCCGTAGTTCCGGGTTCACAAAAATTTTCCCTGGGGGAGGAGTCAAAATTTGAGTAGAGGCGAAGACTACAGGATCTAAAATTGGTCGGGAACGTTGATGATCCTCTTCCTGAGTGCTGGACAAGAAAGACTGTGAGAGGGCGTCAGCTTTTTTATTTAGACTGCCAGGACGAAATTGAAGTTTTAAATTAAATCTTGAAAAGAACAAGGACCAACGGGCCTGTCTAGCATTTAAATGGTGAGCCGTTTGGAGGTAGATTACATTTTTATGATCGGTGATCACGGTAACTGGAAAGTTGGCTCCTTCCAACAAATGCCGCCATTCCATTAAAGCTAACCGCATTGCTAGTAGTTCCTGATCACCAATTCCGTAGTTTTTTTCGGCAATGGAAAACTTACGAGAAAAATACCCACAGGGATGGTACTTTCCATCACTTGAGATTTGAGACAACACTGCCCCTACCCCTACTGAAGAGGCATCTACCTCAACTGTGAACAGTTTGTCCAACTGGGGTTGGCACAGGATAGGTGCAGTGGAGAAGGCTTCTTTTAATTTTTGGAAGGCTTGGATGACAGCGGATGGGATTGGCACCCTTCTTTGTGAGATTAGTGATAGGTGACACCAGTGTGGAGAAATTTGGTATAAACCGCCGGTAATAATTTGAAAATCCCATGAAGGGTTGAGTAGCCTTCAAAGATTTGGGTAACGGCCAGTCAGAAATGGCTTTTAACTTCTCCGGATCCATCCGGAGGGTCTTTCCAGAAATTATATGCCCTAGGAAGGGTACCGAGGTTTGTTCGAAAAGGCACTTGGATATTTTTCCATAAAGATGATGCTTCCGGAGGCGTGACCACCCACAGCTTTTGCGAGCGGCCTGGAGATGGTCATGATTATCACGACCATTGGGCTTGCAACGAGACCCTGTGGTAGGGTCTCTGTTCCCGCAAGGCTGAGTGGACTTCCTGCTCTAATAGAGCAGGATGTCCACTACTGACATCACGAGTGATGTCAGTAGGGCCACCCACAAATGCCAGGCATTCCTTTGGGAATGCCTGCGGTTCCTCAACCACCACCCCTACCCGCCTACAAAATGGGGCAAGCTGTCAATCAACATTGACAGCCACCCCATCTTGTAGCATGCCCCGGAGCGACTGAACTTCAGTCGCTTGCAGGGGCTTGCGCATGTGCATGCCAAATGCGGCGCATGCACAGGGGGCAAACATCAAACCACTTGCGAGCGCTGTGCGCTTGTGAGGGGGTCTGAATTAGGCCCAAGGGTTAAGGAAAAAAGGGTTAATTAAAACCAGAAATGTCAGTTCACATGTATGGCTTTTTGACTGTCAGTTAACGCAAACCTATGTTTACAGCTTGTTCTGATCTATATACTTTAATTATTGTTTTTTGGGCTGGCACCCAGGTAGCAATTACATATATATGGGAGTGCCAATCATTGGATATGTGTGTATACTATATATATATATATATACTATATATATATATATATATATATTATGCATATATAAAGTATGCTTATGCAAAGGAGCTAATATCAGCCCCCATGTTACTAAGGTTAAGTCTGTCAAGAGTCAAGCCAACACCAAGAGGCAAGAGAGGATCTTGTGCTTGGCAAGCCGAGGAGTGGCGCTGACCCAAAGAAGACACCCAAGCAGCGGTGCTGTGGCAGGCAAACATAAAATAAGGCGAGTGTGGGGACACTGTGGGGGCTCAGTGGTTCCCCAGTGAAACCACATATTGGTAAGGCAGATGCTCGAGTGACTGGCCTGTACCTGCCAGGGACCTTGGGTTGGGGGGCCCCTAAAAAAATGTTTGTACTGGGCCCCATGATTTCTGTTGCCGGCCCTGCTGAGGAGTCATGAGGTACTTCAGCTGTAAAAAGAGTTGGTTCAAGTTACTAAAGTCGTGTGATGCTGTAAATGTTAGAGACATGACAGTCAGGACAAGTACTGTGCGTTTGGGGATCAAAGGCAAAACAGTTGATGCAGACATAGAAGATGTAATATTTGTATCAGACCTAGCAAGTAATCTGATTGCTATCAGTGTACTGGAAAATAAACACTACATGGTCCAATTTTTAGAGGGCCAGTGTATTGTGTACAATACAAAAGGGACTGTAATTGCAATGATAACCCGGTGACAACAACTGTATACAAGAATGAAGCACATATACTTCCTGATATCAAAAAGTGAAGTAACCAGTAAGATTACAGAATACAAGAATCTAATGAAAACTTAAACAGACCTAAAAATAAAAGTGATGAGGTCTGACAATGGTGGATAATTTGAGAAAAAATATTTTGCTATCTGTCTATAGATCAATGGCATACAACACCAATTAACGATTGCCTACACACCTAAACAGAATGGCTTAAGTGAGAGGTCAAACAGAACAATAGTTAAAAGTACATAGACTATTCTAATTGATGTAGGTCTTGACAAGAGATTGTGGGCAGAGGCAGTCCTAGCTGCAGTATACCTTAAGAATTGAGCACCTACAGTGGCAGTTAAAGATAAAACACCATTGGAGGTGTGGTCCAGTAAAAAACCAAGTGTCGATCATTTCTGTGTTTTTGGGTGCCGAGCATATACCCATTTCCCTAAGGAGAAGAGACTCAAGCTAGATCCCATCTGTCTCATGTATTATGCTTGGATATTGTCAAGAAAGCAAAGGCTACAGATTGTGGAACATTGTCAATCAAAAGCTTATAAATTCATGAAACAGTTTAAACTAAAGATGAGCTAGGTACAACCACACCACAAAACTTGTAATGCTGGATATGCCAACAGCTGGAATTGTGCCAGATGCAGGTGATCAACTGAAGAGATGGAGTTCTATGAAGAGCAACAAAGGATAACCACCTAGAAGATACAGCTAACAGTTGGCTAACTTTGGCCCTCATTCAGAGCCGTACGCTCTGAGCAGAGCGCACGCTCTGAATGAGGGCCGGGCTCCATGAAAATGGAGCGTCCTCCTGGACGCTTGTATAGCTGTGGGTCACCACCCACAGGCTATACGAGCGTGCATTTTGATGGCCGCGATGGTCGTGACCATCGCGACCATCGAAATTGCGAGCCGGAGCCTGCGGTTGAGGTTTTCAACCGCAAGCTCTGGAGTGATTTTGGCTCTATCAGAGCCAAAATCACTCCCACTGACATCACTAGTGATGTCAGTGGGCCGGCTTTTGACGGGAGGCGTTCCCGTGGGAACGCCCCCGTCAGGGAGGCACGCCCCTGGAACGCCTACCAAAGGGGGCGTGCTGTCAATCAACATTGACAGCACGCCCCCTTTGATCGGACAGAACGAGCGAAGGACTTTCCTTCGCTCGTCGCATCTGGCGCATGCGCACGACGGAGCTCCCTCCGTCGTGCGCATGCTCAGTCCATAACATCGACCCACTTGCGAGCGGACAGCCGCTCGCGAGTGGGTCTGAATCAGGCCCTTTGTCTTCTGTGAATCTTAATCTATACAGAAAGCAAAGTCAAGCAGTGACTGGCACATATGAAAATCAGCCATAGATACAGAGCTAACAGCTTTGGACAACAATGACACAAGATTGTTGTGGACAGACAGATGCAAGTGTAAAACAGTCACAACATGTGGTCTTCTGCAATTAACTAAACACAGGTGGAAGTCTTCCTCACTACAAATCCCAACTCCTACATATCAAGCATTGACTACAGGGAGATCTTCTCAGCTGTTGAAAGGTACAGTACATTGTGTGTGTTCATTGCTATACTGTATCTGCTATGTATGATTTACCACTGTATAAAGTTTAAACTACACTTTGATTCAGCCTTCTTAAATGATGAGCTAGCTGAAAATATCTACATACAGCCACCAGAACACTACAATGCAAGGCACTTCCAGAGGTCTGGATGTATGTCTATTAAATAAATCTTTGAATGGGCTGAAGTAAAGTGGATGCTGTGCTTATACATCAAACTTGACAGTGTGTTACTAGAAATTGACTTTGTACATTCCAAAACTGATCACTGCTCATACTACAAATGAAAAGAAAAAAGCGTATTCATCATAGTTGTGTATGTGGATGATTTATTGCTTTGCAGAGCAAGGAGAGCCATATAGCTGGATTGAAATTGTTGCTAAGTGACAGGTTCAAACTAAAAGACACTGCGCCTGCGCAAATATTGTACTATCTGAGGATAGTACAAGATTTGAATGGTAGAACTGTTACTGTTGACCAACAAAGATACATTGAGGCAATTCAGAATGGCAGGCACCAGATCTGTCATCACACCAATTGATAAAAGCAGAAAAATAACAAAAGCTATGTGTTCAACTTCAGAGGCAGAGATACAGGAAGTTAAAAGAGTGGCATTGAAACTTTAATGTATGCAAGTGTTGGCACACATCCGGGATGCAGTTGAGATGCTGGAAGACGGGATGCCGGCCGTTGCATTACCGATGCCGGAATCCCACCATCCAGCAAAATGCCGACGCCGACCTACATCACAACAGGAGTGAAAATATTAATAAGCATTTTCAATTCTTTATAGATTTTCTTTTGAGTGTGGCACGCTCTATCTGCATATAGAAGTGTAAAAATATATTTCCCCGTATTTTCTTTGCTTTATGCTAAATCATTTCTCATTGAGGAGTCCATTGACTAAGCCTTGGATGGAGATAAAGTGAACAGAGATAAATACCAACCAACCAGCTTCTAACTGTAAATTTTCCAAACACACAGCCTGTGACATGGCAGTTAGGAGCTAATTGGCTGGTACTTTATCTTTGTTCACTTTATCTGCATCCAAGTCTTAATAAATAGACCTATTAAATACTTTGCTTTAGATTACCTAAATGAACTCCATTAGCTTTAATCTGTGTAGTACAGCCATTATAGCATTGATTTGATACGTTAGTAACAGGTATTATTGAGTATGTAAAAGACTACCAACACTTTAAATGATTCGGGGAACTAGTGATGGATATACTTGATATAGGCGGAAAGGTATCAGGCAGGAGATCGACAGAACAATCATTAGGTCAATGAAGTAACAAGTTCCATTGATATACATTTTGGTAATAGGAATAATGAATAGGAGAAGTTGAGAAACTTACACACAATTTACTTACTTTTAAATTGAATAAAACACCCTCAAATAAGAGGTATGCAATCGGGACGCTGGCAGACGTAAACCAAACAGCCAGCTTCCCGACTGCTTTATCCCAGCGAGAGTTAAAAGACAGGCATCTAATTTTAGACGCCTGTCATTTTACCGACGCCGGGAGACCAGCGCCCTGCATCCTGATCGAAGTGATGCCGGGTGCCGCTGCGGACAGCAGCATGGGGGAGGGCTAGGTTTAGGGCTCCCAGGGGGGACTTAGGGTTAGGCACCCCCGCGGGAGGTTAGGGTTAGGCTAGGGGAAGGGATGGTTAAGGTTAGGCACCTCCAGGGGGGTACTTAGGGTTAGGCACACCCCCCGGCGGGGAAGGGGGGATTAGGTTTAGGCACTTAGAGGGGGGATTAGGGTTAGGCACTGGGGAGAAGTTTAGGGTTAGGCACCCCTAAGGAGGGTTACTTGTGTCCGGCGGTAATTCGTATGTATTCCAAATAAGACTCTCATTATTATCACCAAGAAATTAAGGATTTGTTCAAGGCTACAATGGGGATTTTAAGTTTCTGAATGAGGTATCAGAGTCCAAGATGGCAAAGGTTCAATGTTTTTTTTTTATTTCATAAGAAACATTAACCATTATATAGAAATAAAATTTTATAAAGGATTAATGAATGCTGACCACAGTTTTGATTGGTCAAAAGAGTGATACAAATACAAATCATCCAATAATTAGATTCTGTGACACATAATGAAAAATAACAATGAAGATAATCTGTGCCTGAGCTGAATTGTCTGTGGTCTATAGTCCAATCCTTTGCTCAGGTGCCATATAAAATTTAGCATACAGTATTTGGCAGTGAGATTGTAATGTTTTCTCATATTAAACTGGAAACATAGAAGTTATTTTAAAAATATTTTTTCAGTTTAACAAAATGTATTTTTGATATATATTTTTTCTAAAGATAAGTTCTTATTTATATTTAAATTCAAAAAGCACATTTTAAAAGACAATTTAAAATAATTTAAGCACCTGTATACCACATACTGTAAAGGTGAACTTTCCACATTTCCTTTAATATACCAATTGAAACCTCTAAATCAGGCAGGAATTAATTACAAATATTGCTGAACTGTTCTGCTCATCATTAAACGGATCATTATTTTCTCACTTAGAATGGCGATATAATAATAATAATAATAATAATTATTAATATTATTAATATTATTACTTTTAATGATGCCAGGAAAGTTCCCACTGTAACCCTGCACTGGGCTTCTTAAATCACTGCTCCTGTGCACTGACTGCAAATACAGACTTTAGAAGTATAGGTATATAGATACATAATTTACTCTATATATGGAACTAAACAATTTTTCTTATAAATATAAAAACCCTTATAATCAGGCATAGAGATATAAACAAAATAGTAGAAGTGATTGCAAGTGAAGAGTCTCTAGTAAACAAAGGTCACAAAAACTTTATAATCTCAGTGTTTTTTGTGTGTTTTGCTTAGAAATGTGTGGGTTCGGTTCTCAGAGTCGAACTGAGTCTGTGGGCCTGATTCAGAGCCGGACGCTATCAGTCGTTCGCTCGTACGCATTCGATTGTTTTAAACCACGCATGCGTCCGGTTCTCATTGCGCATGTGCGGCCGGATCATTGCGGTCATTTCTCGTTCACTCGTATACACAGCGAACAGGAAGTGACCTATGTCATTTGATTGACAGAATGTTCCGTTTATGGGTGGTAACGGGGGTGGAGATGAGAAAACGCAGGCGTGGCAAGGCGTTTTTTGGGCGTACATGTATTATCTTGTGCGAACGTCCAATGTGGATGCTATTTTGTCCACGTCACTGTGTGATCCAATTTCCATTAAGACTGCTCGCTCAGCTTGGGGTCTGGTATAGTCTACCGCAATGATGATGGTCTCCTCGTACTTCCCCAGACTCATCGATGGTGTTGCGATTAATCAAGTGAGGCAACAAAAACAATTAACTTTTAATTGCTAAACAGCTTCTAAGGGGTTTCGCAAATAGACCTTTTTTAGTAGTTAAAATCCGAACGCAGGTGAACTACTCAGCTGCTAATTTCTGGGGCATACAATCAATTAGCTAACAAATGTTTGGGTTTTTTGTGTGCTTTTTACATATTTGTAAGTGTTTATTTTGTAGACAAACAATATTGTACGCATATTTATTTATTTATTTTTGGACCAAGAAACCAATCGTCCTTTTTTTTGGGATAATAGTTAATTAAAACTCATAAATTGATTTTAACCCTTATTTTTTAGGCAAAATATGAAATGTTTCTATTTCCGTTGTACTGTTTGTAAGTTTGCTAGAGGGATTACCTTTTAACCAGTTTGTGAATAAATCAACAATAGATTTTTGCAATTTTGTTTCCAAAGTGTAATAATTTTTTTGTTATTTTTGTTTCAAGTTTTTTTTAAAGTAAACATATTTTTTTTTTATGGGACAAAATCTAGAAATCATTTTGCCCACACACCCACAAAATAAGTGGCATTTGAACAGAAATAAAACAAATAAAAACAATTCACAAGAAAGGAGAGGGAGGTTTTTGCCATGCAGGAATATGGGGCAAACACAGAGATGGATTGTGGGGAAATTAGCCAGTGCTGTCATTGCCTTTTAGACCGTTTGGCCGAGGGTTGGAGGGAGCCTGAACGGGTCCTGGAAGTCCTTCGGCTGGCCTGGCCAGGGGCAGATGTTGTAGCCTCTGGACTAGGCATAGGGCTAGGCATATTTGGAGGGATGGCTGTTGTTGTGCCAGAGGTGGAGGGTCCTGATGTTCCGGCAGGAAGGGAGGCCAGCTCCAACATGTGCTGGTGAACGAGCTGCTCCAGGGCATTTGCTATTTGCATGTTGGCCCCAGTATTTTCTGCAAGGGCCTTAGCAATGGTCCCGTTGGCCGCAGCACTTTGCTCCAGGGCGTCCGCCACCCGTAGCAGATTGGCGTTCATCCTCAGCAGAATCTCTGTCTGCTTATCCATTTTACCATTGAGATCAGTGAGGAGGGCCACTGCCTGCGAGGGGGAATGTCCTGGACTGTCTTCCACAGGGTCCCCAGCCAGATCTACTGCTTCCTCCCCTGCAGAGCCAGAAGAAATTCTGCGGTCAAAGCTTACCTCTGGAGCAGACTCAACCACCTGTGTCTCTGTGAGAAAAAAGAGAAAAGAGAAAAATTATAATCTAGATATTGTCAAAAACACATTTCTGAGTTGGTAACATTACAACATTTACCTGGGGCAACATGAGGAGCCGCAAAGTCTGGCATGTCGGTATCCATGTTAGACACGCCAAACACCTCCTCATCCTGCACACATCCCTGGGCCAGCTCCTCCAAATCTGTGAGCTCAAGTGACACAGGGGTGGGACCCCCACCTGTACCCCCTGCATGCCTAGCCCTATCAGCCAGTTTTTGTTTAAGCCGATATTTGAAGTCACTCCATCTGTTGGTCTAAAATTTGGCATTATTCCTGCAGTATTTTGACCTGTAAACACTTTTTACTAAAATGTAGTTTTTACGTACCGGCGTTTGACCGCCCGGGTTGAAAGTTCAAACTCACCCACACCATTGACACCACTGGCTATGTCGTCCCACAGTTTCCATCTCTGGGTTGCACCCATATTCCTTGGTGCCTGTGCCAGGTTGTCATTGCACATTTGCACCAAAACCTCCATCTCCTTCCTTGTGAATTGTGGCTGCCTTTTTTTTTGGGCCCTAGTTTGCCTACTAGGGTCAGCAGCCTCTTCCATGGCATCCTCCACACCTTTTTTTTAAAATGTTAAAAAAGATTTTTAGTAAAATGTTTTAAAATGTAATGTTAAACATACGCATTTTCCCATAAAAAAAACAAACACTTACATGGTGCCTGTTGGCTAGTACTTTGCTGCTCTGTACTCTGTTTTTTTGTCAATGTAGCAGACTGATTTTGGCCTTCAGTGACGTTTTTATACATGCGTCAGCATTATTCGGCCGCATCATTCCTTGTGTGCTCCTATTGTCCATCCTTAATTTGAGCGGGAAAATAAAGCCTATTTATGGTGTGACTCGAGTCGAGGTGGCATGTTTTGGTTGTTGGAGGTTTAGCATTGGAGTGGATTGTTGGCGATTGTTGTGTAGAAGGAGGACTTGTTTATTTGGATCTTTTTGCTTTTTTTCTTCGTTATTTTCCGTTAGCATTTTTTTATATTTTTCTGCTTTTTTTATTTGAATTTTTGAGTAAGTATTTAAAAAAACCACCGTAAAAAATAATAGTAAATAGTTTACAGTTGTAATTTTTTTTTTTACAGTTATTTTGGCAGTGACCGAGTGACGTTTTTGAACTTTGGGATATTTTTCTGTTTTTGGTAAGTGTTTTTGGTTTCATGAATTTACAAATTCGATGTGTTGGTCTTAGCATATGTTTCGCTAAGTAATGTTGTTTTTTTTCTGTGAACAATCATGTCTTACCACTAAATGTAGCATACTATTTAGCGAACTAATGTGTCCTTATTTAACTGTAAAAGTAGCGTACTATTTAGCAAACTAATGTATTCTTATTTAACTGTAAAAGTAGCGTTCTATTTAGCGAACTAATGTGGCCTTATTTAACTGTAAAAGTAGTGTACTATTTAGCGAACTAATGAGGCCTTATTTAACTGTAAAAGTAGCGTACTGTTTAGCGAACTAATGTGTCCTTATTTAACTGTAAAAGTAGCAAACTATTTAGCGAACTAATGTGGCCTTATTTACCTGTAAAAGTAGCGTACTATTTAGCGAACTAATGTGTTTTCAATTTTTCTATGTAAAATCATGTCTTACCACTAAATGTAGCGTACTGTTTTGAGAACTAATGTGTGCTCCCTTCTTTATTTTTTAGATACGAAATTTGTTTTCAATCATAGTTTTTTAAATTAATATCTTAAAAATTTTCTAATTTTGAAATGTAGGTTGATTTTGCCGATGACACATCCCAGGCCTGTAAGCATCTTTGGTTTTCTTGGAAAAGATAAGTATATTTTTCTTAACACATTTGTCTAAACCAATACCTACCTTGCTTAACATTTCAGGTTGATGTTGGTCATATTATATTGGCCATGGTTCCAGAACCCGACCAACCTCAACTTCGTCCCAGGCATAGGCCTCATAGGTGTGCAAGGCCCCAGATATATAGAACACGTGTCACCCTTTTTGGAATGCCAGATGATGAGGTGTTAAGGTGCTACCGTCTTCCGCCACAACTCATCTTAGACACTCTCTCATTAATAGAGAGTGATCTTGAATGGCAAATTGACAGTCCTACAGCAATACCACCACTTATGCAATTAATGTCGGTGTTACATTTTTGTGCCTCAGGATCCTTTCAAACCACTGTAGGAATAGTCGCTGGAATATCCCAATCCTCCTTTTCAAGGATCCTGAGGGCAGTGATGGACGCCCTTTTTAAACACCTCCATCATTTTATTAAAATGCCATTGGATATGGGTTCCCTTAATGTGGCGAAGGCTAATTTTTACCAAATAGCTTGCTTCCCACACATCATAGGGGTTGTGGATGGCACTCACATACCACTTCAGCCTCCAGCAAACCGAAAGCACTTTCACTTGATGAATGTAATGGTGGTATGTAATGCCTCCCTCCAGATCCTGTCCCTGAATGCCAAATTCCCCGGCAGTGCACATGATTCCTTCATCATCCTGCAATCAGGGATTTGGCACATATTAAACAACCTACAAGCTGGTGATGTGTGGCTTCTGGGTAAGTTGACACCTTCTGTTGAAACCAATGCAAAGCTTGTTACACAATGGTCCTGATGTTTTTTTTATTTTTTCACAGGAGACAGTGGTTATCCTTGCACGCCCTGGCTGCTCACTCCTTATTTGCCTCCCACACCAGGCCACAAAGTCAGTATAATTCCACACTTACAGCTACCATGCAGGTGGTGGAGCGCTGTATCGGCCTTTTAAAAGGCCGATTCAGATGCCTCCACTGCTCTGGTGGTGACCTCATGTATTTGCCGGCTATGGTTTCGAAAATTGTGGTCCTGTGTGGGATGTTTCACAACATCACCATAAGGAGTGGTGTCCCAATGCAGCCAGAGGATGCCTTGCCTGAGGACGGCCCCCCCGAGGTTGGTCGGAGGTCAGTATGTGGGGGGCTCATACGCGATGAAGTTGTGGCCAGATTTTTTAGGTAATTATTTCCTCATAATGTTTAAAAATGCCACAATGTAGACATGTACTATTTTAAAGTACACTTTTAACTGTTTTTTTTTTTTTTTTTAAATCCCTAAAATGACCATAAAAATCCATGCCCACTACCTGATCAACACAAATGACTTTATGTAGACACATTGGATATAACTTCGTGAACAATTATTTCTTCTCCTCATTTGTGGATTCATGTTGGCATGCTACTTCTTCAAACAGTTCCTGATTGTGTTTTTTTGGGGTTTTTGGTGTGTTTTTGACTTGTGTGTGTGTTTTGAATTTTGGAATTTATTGTGTGTATTCACTTGGTGTTTATTATTTGTGTGCATTAAAATTTAATTTTACGTTCATCAACCATTTCCATCGTAAATTACAACCAAGTGTAACCTGTTTCTAAAAATGCAAAGTTGCTTAATGCCAAATACTGTAATTTCTTATTTGGAAAAGTTTAGTACCCTGCTTTGCTGCTAAAAACAAACACCAAAGGTATTATGGTGAATCAGTATGTTTGCAATTGTAGGCCTAAGCAGGTAGCTTTAAATTTAACATTACCCACACCAAAAAAAAATCACACTTTGAGGTTACTTCTCCAAACCTATTGGTATTGTTATGTGTTTAATGTTCAAGCTTACATACTTACTTGAGCTTTCGACAAACAAATTTACATTTCTTTAAAAATCAGGGACAAATAGTAAACTTATGTAAGGTTCAACAATCTAAGATTTACACACAAGGAATGAGACTTAAATAAATCAAAATAAATTTTATTTTTAACAACATTTTTTGAGTGACGAAAAAAAAAATTAGTGGCGCAGGCACGCCAAAATCTGATCCAAGGCCACAAGCATGGCAACGACATGGCCCCTCAAGATCTGCAAGCCAGCATAAATTTCTGCGTTACGCCTCTGGTCCTCTGTGGGTAAAAAAAATGTGCGGATTACTAAAATGACACCTTAATTTATATTTTACAAAACAAGTAAAAAATCAGACTATACGAAAAAAGGTGAAAAAAAACATCTCCAAATCAAAAGGAATGCCAAACGAAAAGACAAAAATGTTCTTAAAAAAAAAACACAAAAGAGAGTTACAACTACGCAAAAATTCAACATTTGTTGGTACCGTAAACAAGAAAGACACAAGTATGAGTGTTTGGACATGTGTCATATGGGTAAGGGGAAAACATCCTAGACATTGTTTCACAAATATATATATCAAAAACATTAGAAATACTTTACAATTTTGAACTGCACAGGCAAAAGGACAACATCAACCAAAAACAAAATAATGAAAAAACAACCATAGTTTAAAAGGGAAACATACCAGTCATAATGCTGACTGGGCCTTGAGCCCCAAAATCGTCCTCATCAGAGGTGGGCCAGTGCAGCACGGATGGAGGAGGGGTTATTTGGGAGGAAGTTGAGAGTGAGGAAAAGAGAGGGGGGTGGAGGGGAGTGTGAATTTGGAGGGATGAGAATGTGAGGAGAGGGAGGGGCCTCACGGTCGGCCAGGTCTGGGTTGGAGGGGGAATTTGGGGAAGAGTGGGGCGAGGATATTTGGGTGGGAGTGGGGGATTGGGGACGAGCCTGACGTCGCTGGCGTTGGAGTCTGCGCTCAGCCCCTAAATGATGTAGAAAAATTAATATTATTACATATTTCATTTTTTTGGGAAAAAATTTACACAGCAAGAAAAACCTAAAAAAAACCCAGGGCTATACGGTAAACATGCACACACAGGTATGTCCCAAACAAAGAGACAGGGCTATACGGTAAACATGCACACGCAGGTATGTCCCAAATAAAGAAACAGGGCTATACGGTAAACATGTACACGCAGGTATGTCCCAAATAAAGAAACAGGGCTATACGGTAAATATGTACACGCAGGTATGCTTACATTTTAAATAAAATAAAAAAAAACACTTACTTTCCTGGATCTGCTGTCGCAAATTGGCCAACAGGCGTGGGGATCTGCGCCTCAGATCGGACCACCTTCTTTCAAGTTGGCCGATATTTCTGCGGTAGCTGATCGCATGCAGGCGGCGCCGCACCTCCGCGTAGGCCAGCCGCTTGCGGAGGTTAGTGATGGGGCGCGTGTAATTGGTGATTCTCTGGTCCAGGACCAGGAGTTCATGGCGACAAAAAGCGGCGGCTCTCATGATGGCTATGATTTTTTTTACACAGAACAGTTTTAATAAAGGTCCTAGAAAAAATTTGATTGGCTAATGTACTTTGTAAATTAACAGAAACCATTCTATTGGTTATTGTATGAGTCATGTGACCTACACCCTCACAAATATAATGTGAGTTATGATAGGCTTGATGCAGTGACATGCGTAAGCTAATTTAAATATTAAAAAAAAAGTTGATAAATCGGCCTATAAAAAAAACGCAAAACAATAGTAGCATTCAAACCAACTTTTAATTTTGAAGAACCATCCCCTTGGTACAACCGTACGTATTCTGCGGAAGCAATGACACACGCTAACAATAATAAAGTTTATTGACATTGAAAAAAAAAAGGATTGCAAACATGTGAATAACAATTAAGTTAATTAATATAGTGATTGCCATTAATCAATTGAAGTATGTTTGCTGAATGAAATAGCAGGCAATCGAAAACTGACAGGGCCACTTCTGGAATTGACTTGTGCGAGCGTTGCCTGCAAACAAAGAGGAGAAGGACGGTTGCTATTTAGAACGTTCGCTAGCTAGAGGAGGCGTTGGGAGACTATGTGGCGGAAAATTAGCTGCGAACGAACATACGAGCGAGCGCTGGAATTTTATTATTTCCGCTCATACGGCGGATGAGCGAATGGCCACTTGCGTCCGGCTGTGAATCAGGCCCTGAGTTCGGAATCACTTTGGGGTACCGAGTCGAACAGAGTCCCAATTTGTATCTTCCCGCGGTTCCGAACTCGGATTTAAAAACCAAACTTAGGTATTGGATTGCATGCTAACAGGTCAAAATGACATCATTTGGGCTGTATTTTATTTTTTAAAAAGATACAGATCCAAAACTAAAACATGTGAGGGTGATTTTGCAAAACCAAAATCTCAAAGATGAACCTGGATCCAAAACAAAAAAACAAATCATGGAGGTTGGTGCACATCTCTAGTTCTGTCACAGTAAAATAATGCTCTATGGTCCTGATTCAGATTTGTACGCTAATGCTCCAGCAGATGCAATTTATTGTAGCTGTGGATGTGCGCACAGATAAGTAACATTGGATTCAGATCTGGCAAACATCGATTCCTTGAGTAAGTCTATGGTCACAGGATGTGACACTCCCCTGAAATGGTTGAGACGCCTATGTTTTTAGCCGACACTCCCCATTGCCACCCCCAACTGCTTGCTGCCTGTCAATCACACTGCGATTAAATACTCGCAGCGTGTGACTATGGTAATGTACCTTGATGCATGCGCAATGCGACTCAGACGCATGAACATTGGCACAAATAGCTCAATTTGTGAAAACATCAGCATTGTGTACAGCTCTGAATCAGGACCTATGTTTAGATAACACCATAATGATCACACAGTGATTAGTTACGCATTTAAATGTCCACTAAAATCTTGCTAATATTGCTATTAGTACATTATTAGGCATTTTCTTGCAAAAACTTGCTAGGGTAGATGTACATCAACATTCACTATGTCAACATTCATAATGTCGACAGTTATATCTATGCTGGTGTTTAGCTATAAGCCTGGTTAATTCCTCTTTAGGTATAATGCACAAAAGTGTGGTTATCACATGGTAACACTTTATATCCTCACCCATTCACCAGAGTTGTGCTACTATCTCTCACACCAGTAGCACTCAGCCTGCAGCAGTTGCTATTCTCCAACAACATGATGGATCAGCACAATTGAATCCAAATTAGCTGATTAACCTTCAGTTTGAGCAGGAGAGACTACCAGCTAAACCTTCCAGTGGTATACCAAGCCTCATCTCCACCTTTTATACAGATGTGTCCTAATACACTGTTGCTCAAGTAGTGCCAAATAGTCCATCTTGCAAAAACTTGCTAGGGTTGATGTAGAGTTTAGTGTATGCCCATTTACGGAACGTATTTTGCGTGTTTTAGCATATGATGAGAATGACTATTTAGCTAAGTCCAAGGATGGTTGTAGGGTGCACCACAGAAATACAAACAACTCTGTAGTCTGTACAGAGGCAAACAATGCAGAAGAAATAATAGATTACTTGCATTTAACTCAGCATCTTGTTGTAATGGAAGTAACCACAGAAAGTCCTCCCTGCACAAAAAAACAACTTTATCCATGCTCAGAGCCTTCTCTCTCTCTCTCTCTCTCTCTCTCTCTCTCTGTATATATATATATATATATATATATATATATTTTTTTTTTTTGGTGTATATATATATATATATATATATATATGTGCTATTATAAAAAATAAACAATTAATAACATTGTGAGCAGAAGCTGTGCAGTTTGCAAGGGGATAAAATGCCTGCTGAAACTCAGATATTTGGCAACATGTACCTTAGCCTCCGGAGAACAAGCATTTGTGGCATTTCACAAATCACCCTGACGAAAAAAATCTATATTAAAAAAAGTACAAAGGTGCCCTTTGCATTACTTTGATTGTATCTGAGTGTGTTTGATTTTGCCATTCTGAAGAATACATGGAGAAATAATGCATCTTATTCCCAATCAGTTTTTTTTCTCTTCAAAACAAAATTCATTAAAAGTGTTAAGCGAGAAACATAATGAGGTACCCAACTCTTGCCAAGTCAATTTAATTACTTTTTGATCCCAACAGCCACACATTTCAATTCTTCCTTAGCATAATTAAGCTGGTGACAATGAGGATGGTATTCCAAGGCAAGGTAATGAGATGATGTGTGCCCTGGATTCAGTCTGCAAGGGAATGCTTATTAAATATTTATTGTATGCGTAGCCTATTTGGAAGAAGAAGAACTAGAAGATAAAATTCAGTTTAAACAGTGCTCAAAATGTCATTGTTAAAATAGAATCAATTATTATTTTTATGATTAGTACTGCTGCAGGTTCTAAAAAGAAAAAGAAATATATTCACATTTTCCCTTGCTAAGCACTGGTTTTGGTTTTAAATATACATTAATTTAAAGTATATTGACAGTAATTTCAGAAAAACTAGAAAAGTAATGAAGTGTCAATACACAGTTACTTGTAGTTACTGGTGGTTACTGGTTTAAGAGGGCACCTGCTGCACTTTTTTACAGAAATGTACAGCTGAGAGATAGACTTCTACAAGTTCTTACTAACAATCCATGTAACATGAATCTAAAAGCCTTTTGTTATTTTAGTTACTATTTTATAGACACTGCAGTCAATCTATTAATACTAAAAAAAGGGGAGATCTGTAATTCTGAAGGTTCCTAAAAGTGTTTCCTGGGCAAATTGATTAAAAAGTCAAAAAATGCTATAATAAAAAAAAAAAAAATGCTTAGAGAGCCAATCAGTTATCAGTGATGTGCGGCAGCTGCGCATATCTTGGATTTTTGTGGGAGGGCTACATTTCTCATTTTATTGCACACGCCTGTAGGGGAGCAAAGTTGTGCCTGCCATGTGCCACCATTGCCAGCATTGGCAGCATTTTGGTCAGTTGACTTTGTGTTTTTCCTCATTAAGACCTTTATTGATGGTACAAACACTTGGTGTCCTTAAACTTGAAGAATGACACTTGTGGTGCTGAATTAAATAAAAGCAACACTGGGAAGAATTATTGAAAGTATATTTTTAATTTGTAATTTATCATCATAAATTAAAATGCTCTCTGTTTCAGTCTGTTTCAAATGCGCGCAAGAGGAAAAAATGTATACAGTAAAATTTGCTTGGGTAGATAAAGAAATTAGAAGTAACTAATGGTGATGCCATGTGGTTTGACCACCTACTGTATGGTCTTTCTCTTAGGTATGGACAGACAATTTATCTCTTCGAAGTCCCATGTCAGTGGCAACATCGCTGCACAAAACTCCAGGAAAGTGGCTCGGCTGCCATTTTCCCGTCATTTTGCACAGGCACAGTAGGAAAATCGCCAGGAAAATTACTATTAGTGCTCCTAGTGCTCAGAGTTTACTGAGCTCAGGGCCTGATTCAGACCTGCTCGCAAGCGGGTCGATTGTTAGGCAGTGCGCACGTGCGGCGTGCGCACTGAGCACGCGCGAAGCCCGGAGCGAACGAGAAATCACTCGCTCCGGCGCTCGCATCAAAAAGGGGTGGCTGTCGATGTTGACTGACAGCTCGCCCCATTTGGTAGGCGGGTTGGAGGGGGTGGCTTGCCAAATGGAGGCGTTCCCGAAGGAATGCCTGCCATTTGGGGGCAGCCCCACTGACATCACGAGTGATGTCAGTGGTGAGCTTCCAGCTCTATTAGAGCCAGAAGCTCACTGGGGCTTGCAGGAATGAGACCCTACCACAAGGGTCTCGTCGCAAGCCCGATGGTCGCGACCATCATGACCATCACCTGGCTGCTCACAAAAGCTGTGGGCGGTCACCCACAGCTATGTGAGCGGCCAGAAGGCCGGATTTAAAAAAACATGTGGCCGTCCTGATTCAGAGCAAGCGCTCGCTTTTTGCGAGCGGCTCTGAATAAGGCCCTCAGTGTGCTGCTGGGATAAGAGGAAGGGACCTCGGACAGAGACTGCACACAGGCCCCTTCCTCTCTGAAGACACCCCTGCTGATATTACTAGTAAGTATAGCCATTATAGAGTGATTCCTATATATGATTTGATCAGAAGTTGTCAGATGCAGAAGGCTTACTGTTGTCAAAAGCCCAAACACATGTTCATATTCATGGAATATTAAGACTTGTTTTAAAAAGAAACTATATGTATGTTAGATATGGACAATGTATTATTATGGTGGGGTGGAAATGCTATCAGTAACTTACATCAAACATTAAATGAAACAACTTACATCTGATTATAGCAAATTGTAGTCAAATTAATTAATTAGTATTCAATAACTAAACACACATGTCAGTAATTGTTGGCCCCTCAGTTTCATGTATAATATTATTCAGTCACATATAGTAATGCATAATTAAAAAGTAAATAAACATTTTATTCAAGTAAATAATACAAAAATGTGAATAACTGGAGAAAGCAGCAAACAACCTTTATTTAGTTTACTAGGAAGGGAAGGATAAGTTAATATATACCAGACCTGAGAGCAACTGAGTGCCCATGAGCACATCATGTTCTAATGGGGGTATGCAATCAGAACATCAACATTCACTATGTCAACATTCATAATGTCGACAGTTATATCTATGCTGGTGTTTAGCTATAAGCCTGGTTAATTCCTCTTTAGGTATAATGCACAAAAGTGTGGTTATCACATGGTAACACTTTATATCCTCACCCATTCACCAGAGTTGTGCTACTATCTCTCACACCAGTAGCACTCAGCCTGCAGCAGTTGCTATTCTCCAACAACATGATGGATCAGCACAATTGAATCCAAATTAGCTGATTAACCTTCAGTTTGAGCAGGAGAGACTACCAGCTAAACCTTCCAGTGGTATACCAAGCCTCATCTCAACCTTTTATACAGATGTGTCCTAATACACTGTTGCTCAAGTAGTGCCAAATAGTCCATCTCAGTGTGTCAGGTCCCGTGCTACTCTGATTATGCCAAGCATCTTTTTCATATCTTTTTTGGTCACTAAGACACACCAGGAGACTGCACTGATTAATTTGATATATGACACTTGTATATCTGTGTGTGACTAAGTCTGACTCTGCATATGAAGTGCTGCAATGCAGCATTTTTTTTCCATGCCAAGTTCCATTGTGCTTCATTAGAGACTCAGGGGTAAATTTACTAAAGGTCGATTTGGGATTTTGAGTGATTTGGCATGCGATTTTCATTCGATTTGTATTCGATTTTGCATTTGGGTATTTACTAAAGGCCAAGTCGAATGTAAAATCGATTTTCAATTCCAATTTTAGTCAAATCGACCTCAAATTAAACATCGGGAAAACATTGGTACTTTTACATAGCCCAACTCAAAATCGAACTCAAAATCGGACTTCAAATCGAACTTCAAATCCCCAAATGAATAGACCTGCTCATGCTTTCGATTTGAGCATAAGCAGTGTGAGAGTCTATAATAATTTATAGTGTTTATTTAAAACATACTGTAAGATTCACCAGTATTTATGAGAAAAAGCCATTTTCCTTGACACAAATATCATGATATTGAAACACCATCATATTGAATGAGCAGCTGAAATAGAGCAACAGCTGAAAAATCCCAGAATAGGATACCAAGTTTGGACACTGTGAAAAAAAAGACAAAGTGAAGATGCATTGACACATCCTATGTACTTGTTAAACCAATCATATGTATTCTTTTCTGTCAAACCATTTTTGGCAAATGTTTGTAACAGCAGTTTTCTGAACTTATAAAAGACTGCTCAAATGGGATGTACCTCTGAGAGCTAAGTGGAAAACATCACAAGTGTGTGTTGAGTTTCCTTATCTTCCCAGCCAGCTGGAAGGAAAATTAATAATACAGGAGCAGCATTTCTCATACCATGATCCAGGGGTAGGATGCCTCGTCACCCTAACATTTCTGGGGGCAAACGTCCGGGATTCCCAACGGCCTGTCTTGTACTGACGAATTTCCACTTGAAAATTTGGAACCGCAGGAGCAAATTCCGATCGGTGAGTATTGAAAACAAATGCGCATTTGCATTTTTCAATGCTCTCGTCTGCACTTCCTAATTAGTATTGTGGGGTTCAGTATGGATGTGCTAATACGGGATCTATGAATAGATTGTATGACAAACCTGCTTTTTTAAATTATAAGTTGTCTTGTCTTGAAGTGAGTAAAAGGGTGTGATTGTATGTGTGCTAACTATGAGATGTATATGAAGGAACAAGATCTTTAAATTATCAACCAAAGACTGCACTTTTCATTTGCAACTAAAGGCTTGTCCTGTCTTTTGAGAACTGTGACCCCTGGGTTGAGACATTCACTAATCTCCTTGCTCTCATAGTAGCTGCAAAAAGTGACACCTAGCACCTAAACATGGCAAAAGTGTTTAGGAGTGCAGAGAAAGGTGCCCATTGATTTGGGATAGGGTCATTCATGTTTCTTCATTGGTACCCCTAGGAGCACCTGGGGCTGAAGGGTTGTACATGTTATTCATCTGTGTAGCATGCCAGAAACATTAGAACAGTGGGTCATAATCTGTGGGAGTGTTATAGTGACATTGGGAATACTGTATTGTCTTTTTTAAGGACAGGGATAACAGGTCTCCAGAGTCTGATATATGAACCACATATAACTAAAGTTTGAGGGGTGTACATGTGTAGTGATATTACAGAAAACCAGATCATTTATAAGTCATGATCTAGTAGCTGTAATAAATAAGAGGATCCCTGTGGTAAAATATTTACCTCATAGGGTGTCAACATATTTGGCCACCAAGATAGATAAGGACTGGGCTGGACTAATAAATTAGTTACCCAGTAATTTGTGCAGGGATAGTTCAGTAGTAGTCTGTCCAGTTATTAGGTGATTGCTAGCAGATAGGCATTTGAAGCTGATAAGACAGGTATTGTTGTATGGTTACCCAGTATGCAGAATTAAGGATAAGTAGTGAGTGTTCTTTTGAATAAAATAAAGGTTCCTCAGGGGATTCAGGAAAGACTTGGATTAAAAAAACAAAAAAAATAATGGGGGCTCAGGGCAGTACAGGCATGGTAAAAGAATTACCATGTGCTCCTGTGGATCTAGTCGAATCCAGGGAGGGGAAAAGTGCACATAAAGATATTCAAAAGATACTACAGAAAGCAGGGATGCCCAGTGTGGGTTCCCTAGACCCTGTAAGATGGGAAATCTTTGCAAAAGAAAACAAGGCTTGGATAGAGTGTAAGAAAGTAGGCAAGCAAGTACAGGCTCGGTTAAAGGTAGCCAAATAAATACATAAAGAACAGAAGGTAACAGAAGACACTGAGTTTATGGAAGATTGTGGTCCAAATACTGTGAGGCCTGTTCCAGTGACCCCTTTTGTAAATCAACAGGCATCACTATCAGCCCCTGATTTAAGCCCAAAGTACCCAAGTTTGGCTCCATTTACCACACCAGTAAGAGATGGCAGGAAATGCCCAGTATGTGGTAAATGTGTACCTAATGTTAACACTAATTGCCCATTTTGTGGGAATCAAGTGCCCTGGCCAGAGGAACCCGGTGATCAAAAAGGCTTAACCAGATCACCTCATTATCCATCACCTCCACACTTATCACTAGTTACACCACTAGATCCTCCACTGCCTTATGCAGGAGGAAATTTCAGCCCTATACCCATACAAGGGTGGTCAGGCACCTTAATGCCTTGGATGTTTAATAAAAACAGACACAGGACACGAGTGTGCAAGAAGCAAGCCACAGAGAATAATGATGAACCTTGTGGCTGTGAACACTGTGGGGGTGAACAGATGTATTTTCAGAAAGGGACAGGTCCACCCCCATACCAAAACACATCTGTAGAGGCTTAACCTGTAACTACAAATGAGGTGTTTGAAAGAAATCCCCAGGATGCAGCAGTTATGATAAGAGTAAGAAACCAAAATCAGTATAGACCATGGCAGCAGCAGAGATGAAAGATATTGTAAATAAAGCCCCAGACACCAGAAAGAATCCAATGGTTCTCTACAGATATGTGGAGAGATTAGCAGCTAGGTGGGGAGCTACTTGGGCAGAAGATGTTCCCTAGATATCTGTAACAAATCAGACAATTCCTGGAACAGGACTAACAGGACATACCGTATCCTTACATGTTAGTAAGCCCATAAAAGTTGCATTGGGGTCAAAAGAAATGAAAGTGCCTGTAGAATTCCTGGCCTCCAGATCCTATCCAGTTAATTTGTTCGGAGCAGATATCCTTAATGAATTACAAGCTACCATTGTGTACAGGGATGGTAATGTAATACTGAAAGGAAGTACAGGGCAGGATCTTCAATGTCAGCTAGCAGCAGCAATATATTTGCTGCAACACCAGACATAGATAGAAGTGATGATCCCTGACTGGCTTTCAGGAGTCCCTGAAAAATTATGGTCTAAGGGTAAAACAGATGTGGGACTACTGGATGTACAACCGGTTACACTCACCTTAAAACCAGGTGTAGTGCCAGTAAAGATTAAATAATACCCATTGACCAGAGATCAGGAAAAGGCCATACAGCAGCAGATTGCTGCATATGAGAAAACAGGGGTTATAAGAGAATGTAGGTCCACATGGAGAACCCCTTTATTTCAGGTGAAAAAGAAGGTGGGGCAGTTGGTAAACAGGAATACTGGATGGTGCATGATCTTAGAGAGGTAAACAAATGGTTGGTGGTGGACGTACATATAGTGCATAATCCACACACCTTGTTAAACCAAACACCAGCAACAGTAACTTATGTCATAGTAATAGACTTAGCTAATGCATTTTTTTCTGTACCTCTTACATCAGAGTGTCAGCTCTATTTAGCTTTTACAAGTATGGGCAAACAGTATTGCTGGACTAGATTACCCCAAGGAGGGGCAACCTCTCCATCTGCATTTACAGAGGCTATGTCCATCATTCTGCAAGATGGGAGACCACAGTTTGAGACCACCCAGTTGCTGCAGTATGTGGATGATTTGCACCTATGTGCAGATACAGAGGGACAGTGTCAAAGTGAAACCAAATCATTGCTTATTTTTCTGTGTGAACAAAATTGCAGAGTGTCAAAAGAAAAATTGAAAAACAGCTCAAGCACAAGTTACCTTTTTAGGACATTGTATTTCTCAAGGTACAAGACATTTGACACAAGATAGGATATCAGCTATACAGAAAGTGCCAGAGCCCACTACCACCAGGCAACTCAGAGCATTTCTACTCCTAATAGGGTATTGCAAGGATTGGATTTCCAATGCATCCCTCATAATACAGCCCCTCTATGATGCATTGACAGATATAAAAGACAAAACAGTAATATTAACATCAGAACAGAAGGAAGTTTTTATGCAGATAAAAACTGCAGTTACCCAAGCACCAGCACTAGGATTACCCAGATATGACAGACCTTTTATGCTATTCTGTCATGAAACACAAGGCCATGCTTAAGGGGTATTAGTGCAGGAACTTGGTGGTAAACAAAGTCCCTGGGATATTATTAATTGCAGCTTGATAGTATAATCAAAGGAGCACCCTCTTGTATAAGACCAGTAGCAGCTGCAGCTATGCTTAAAGACAATGCAGCAGATTTAGTGCTGGACCATTCATTGATAATACAGGTTCCCCACTCAGTAACAGAAATATTTAACCAGGCCAGAACTAAGCATCTTTCTGCAGCCAGGTTAACCAAGTATGAGGTAGCCCTACTAAGCCCTACCAATGTGACCATTAAGAGGTGCACAGTGTTGAATCATGCTACATTGCTTCCAACGCAGGATTCAAAAGAGGGGAATAGTGAGGGAGGCATACATACACCTGTTGATAACATACCAGGTAATGGCAATAAGGAACACAACAGTGATGAGGGGGATAATGTACTGCAAATACAGTCACGTAATAATACTAATCAACATTTTTCTGACCATGATTGTCTTAAATTTATGAAAATGGAAATGAAGGAACTAAAAAACAGATGTTGCCTTATCTAATCCAGACTGGGAATTGTTTGTAGATGGCTCTAGATATTATCATGAAGGGTCCCCAAGAACAGGGTATGCAGTCACCTCCTTAGGTGATGTATTGATTCAGCAACCACCCCCACCTTCCTGCTCAGCACAGGAAGCAGAGTTGAGGGCACTCGCTGAGACATGTATAATGGCTGAAAATCAGACAGCAAACATTTACACTGACTCTAGGTATGCCTGGCGTGTGGCCCATGATTTTAGGCCTATTTGGAAGAGTAGGGATTTTATGGGCTCGGCTTGTAAAATCATTAAGCATGCTGAGCTCATTAGATCATTGTTTGCAGCCTTACAGCTTCCAAGTAGAGTAGCACACACCAAGGAGAAAACAGCTGAGGTCAAGGGGAATGCCAAATCAGATGCTGTGGCTAAGCAAGCTGCCCTGTTACCTATCCCAGCCCTCTATGGTATAGAAACAGACACAAAGAAAGACTCTTTGGACATACAGGCATTACACCAGTTTGAAGAACAAGCCACAGAGAGGCTGGGAAAAAGAGGGAGCCACCTGTGTTAATATGCATTGGGCTAAAGCCACCAGGTGGTGCCTCCCAAGGGCCTTATATCCCCTGATGACCCAGCTGGCCCATGGTCCAGTGCATAATTCAAAGGAGGCAATGGTAAACATGGTGCTCCAGCACTGGATAGCACCAGGCATTAATGCAGCAGCTACAGCATATGTAGCATCATGCCAGCTGTGTGGGATACACAATCCAGGACAGACAGTAAAAGTACCACAGAGACATACACCAAAGCCATTATACCCATTTCAGAGACTGCAGATAGACTATATTCAGTTGCCTAGGGTGGGGACATATGAGTACGCCCTCATTTGTACAGACCTCTTCTCTAATTGGCCAGAGGCTTGGCCAGTTGCTAAAGCCACTGCAAAAGCAACATCCACCAAATTAGTAAGTGAAGTAATTTGCAGATATGGTATACCAGAAACTATAGAGTATGATAGAGGGTCACACTTTACAGGAGAAATTATGCAGCATATCATGAAGGATATGGGCACTGAACAAGCCTTTCACACCCCTTATAGGCCTCAGGCCAGTGGGTGTGTAGAGATACTAAATGGTACCCTCAAACTAAAGATACAAAAGATGATGGCACAGATACGCAAGACATGGGTGGACTGTCTGCCCATAGCTTTATATTCAGTAAGAACCACCCCTAGTATGAAACATAAGTTGTCACCTTATGAAATACTATTCTTATGACCTCCTAAGACAGGGTGTTATTTCCCCCAACAGTTGCAGCACAATCAAGCAGATTTAACAGACTATGTAGCTACTCTTTGTAGTCAAGTAAATAACATCCATTCTTTAGTTTTCTCCTTCCTTCTAGACCCAGAAGCGGTACTTGGTGTACATTCATTGGAGCCGGGCAATTGGGTATACACTAAGAGACATGTCAGAAAGTCTCTGGAGCCAATATTTGATGGTCCATATCAGGTTCTGTTGACTACACCAACCTCAGTGAAAATTGGAGGAAAGAGCACGTGGATACACGCCTCACATTGCAAGAAGTTGACGGTCAAGATTGAACCACCATCATGAATCCTTTTTGTGTGATAATGTTGGCTATAATTAGTCTAAGGGTATTGCACACACACCAGGGGACAACAGGAGGACAAATAGAGTACTCTAGGGTCGTCTATGGTAACCAGACTTACCAGTTACACAGATTTAATGTAACCTGGTCCTGAGGTTCGATATATTTAAAAGGTTTGGGACAATATAATATAAGGCATCTCTACTGGGCACCAAGGGAGCATGATAATATTACTATCATAAATGGAATAAAAATTAAGTGTTGTACTGATAATTTTACGGGCTATAAAGGATTTTTGAAAACTTGGGCACAGGTTATTTAGTATGTCAATAGTACGGACCCTGGTATACCCATATTAAGCCCAACAACTATAGAAAGAGGTGTAGTGCTAGTTTGCACTAATACCAATCAATTACCAAATAATTCAGTAATAATGACAAGGATGTGCGTCCTAAATAGCAAGCCCACTATAAGGAATGACTCACTAGTTAAAGTTTCCTCCACTTGTGTAAATGTGGGTACCCAAAGACAAACCATTATATTAAGATTAAATATTTCTTTCCCCCAGATCCAAAATGCTATAGCAGACAAAAGAGAGAATGGTATGATACATTGTTATGAGCATCAGGCACAGATATAGAGTTACTTAATAGTATAGATATAGAAACTTTAGCCAGCAAAATGAGTAATGCAGGAGAAGATATGAGAAGATTAGTTACAATGCAAGCTACATGGATACTTACAGTATTTACCCCATTACAGGCCAGTATATCTTGGGATAATTAATATTTACAGGTGTTCAATAGCACATTGTTTAACACACTTTACCTGTCAACAAATGTTTCTGAACTGTTTAATGGTACAGAATGTTCCCTCAGAACCATGCATCAAAGTATGCAAAAGGACAAAGCACAAACACAGTTTATGACAGGTAACGAACAAGTATACAGAATGATGTTTAATATATCTTCCTTGTTATGGATACAAATTCAGGGAGAGAAGATGTGTACTGACAACTTTTGCATTGGTGAAGTTCATGTGTATAATGTCACACAGAAACAGGTTATGTGTAAGTACTTCATCTTACCAGACCCCTTGTAGACAACTACTGGAGGCCCTCAGTTGTGGACTCCCTAGATGAGAGGTACACACATAGACACCAGTAAAAGGACACATGACTTATCCCTATGTACTGATACCGATGATGGATTAGTATGTCCTCAGCAAACACAGCTATATGAGCCTTGTAAGTTAGACTACCAAACCTGTGTATGCAACTGGGAATTGCATGATAAAGAGGTGGATATGTTTATAGAGGTAGAGCCTCAGGTTGTATGCCTAGTCACATATGATATGAATACAACTTCCCTCTATAATTTACCAAATCCTTTTTCTGGATGCTTATTTAATGTTACACACCTCAGGTGGAAGAACACTACTTATATGTTCTATGCAAAGAGACAAGCTGTACAGTTTGAATTTCAGGTGACTGAGATACCTCCCCATAACCTTAAAGTTAATCTCCAAAGTATCATTAATGCCATTAATAATACAGAAAAACTTGCTCACCACTTATAGAAAGTAAACTATTCTGCCCATCATGCACAAATGCAGACAATTGTAGAAGCAGATAAATTGGTGGAAGTAGCCACACAATTAAAAGATAATTTACAGCACCATTGGTGGGATGTGTTCCCAGGTAAATCACCTTCAGTCAAAAGGACGTTTAGTGGTCAAATGAGACCCAGTAATCGTTATAATCATTGTAATAATTTTGCTCATTTTGTGGAACTCCTATCTTATAATTTTAGGAAAATGGTAAATAAAGCATCTGCACCAGTAGGGACTCTCTTTATCACACATAACAAGAGTGCATCCAAGTGGGAAAAGTGTTTAGCGTGTGAAAGAATTACATTGATCACACCTGAGAAGAAATGTGGTTTCTGTAGTACTGATGTTGGAAGAAACCCCTCTTTCTAGGGAAAGATACGCCGGGATTCTTGGCATTCTAGTGATGAATGATGCTTGCATCTACTTGCATAGGGTGACTATGGAAGTAATATAGTTACTATGAAAGCCATGACTCCAATAAGGGAAAAATTGTATGTTTTAATAAAAAGAGGGGATTGTGAGAGTCTATAATAATATATAATGTTTATTTAAAATATACTGTAAGATTCATCTGTATTTATGAGAAAAAGCCATTTTCCTTAACACAAATATCATGAGATTGAAACACCATCATATTGAATGAGCAGCTGAAATAGAGCAACAGCTGAAAGATCCTAGAATAGGATACTAAGTCTGGACACTGAAGAAAAGGCAAACTGAAGACGCATTGACACATCCTATGTACTTGTTAAACCAATCAAATGTATTTTTTTCTGTCAAACCATTTTTGGCAAATGTTTGTAACAGCAGTTTTCTGAACTTATAAAAGACTGCTCAAAAGGGATGTACCTCTGAGAGCTAAGTGGAAAACATCACAAGTGTGTGGTGAGTTTCCTTATCTTCCCAGCCAGCTGGAAGGAAAATTAATAATACAGGAGCAGCATTTCTCATACCATGATCCAGGGGTAGCATGCCTCATCACCCTAACATTTCTGGGGGCAAACGTCCGGGATTCCCAACTGCCTGTCTTGTACTGACAAATTTCCACTTGAAAATTTGGAACCGCAGGAGCAAATTCAGATCGGTGAGTATTGAAAACAAATGCGCATTTGCGTTTTTCAATGGTCTCTTCTGCTTGTCCTAATTAGTATTGTGGGGTTCAGTATGGATGGGCTAATATGGGATCTATGAATGGATTGTATGACAAACCTGCTTTTTTAAATTATAAGTTGTCTTGTCTTGAAGTGAGTAAAAGGGTGTGATTGTATGTGTGCTAACTATGAGATGTATATGAAGGAACAAGATCTTTAAATTATCAACCGAAGACTGGACTTTTCATTTGCAACTAAAGGCTTATCCTGTCTTTTGAGAACTGTGACCCCTGGGTTGAGACATTCACTGATCTCCTTGCTCTCATAGTAGCTGTAAAAAGTGACAACTAGCACCTTAACATGGCAAAAGTGTTTAGGAGTGCAGAGAAAGGTGCCCATTGATTTGGGATAGGGTCATACATGTTTCCTCATTGGTACCCCTAGGAGCGCCTGGGGCTGAACATGTTATTCATCTGTGTAGCATGCCAGAAAGATTAGAACAGTGGGTCATAATCTGTGGGAGTGTTATAGTGACATTGGGAATACTGTATTGTCTTTTTTAAGGACAGGGATAACAGGTCTCCAGAGTCTGATATATGAACCACATATAACTAAAGTTTGAGGGGTGTACATGTGTAGTGATATTACAGAAAACCAGATCATTTATAAGTCCTGATCTAATAGCTGTAATAAATAAGAGGATCCCTGTGGTATATATATTTTCCTCATAGGGTGTCAACATATTTGGCCACCAGGATAGATAAGGACTGGGCTGGACTAATAAATTAGTTACCCAGTAATTTGTGCAGGGATAGTTCAGTAGTAGTCAGTCCAGTTATTAGGTGATTGCTAGCAGATAGGCATTTGAAGCTGATAAGACAGGTATTGTTGTATGGTTACCCAGTATGCAGAATTAAGGATAAGTAGTGAGTGTTCTTTTGAATAAAATAAAGATTCCTCAGGGGATTCAGGAAAGACTTGGATTAAAAAAACAAAAAACATAATGGGGGCTCAGGGCAGTACAGGCATGGTAAAATAATTACCATGTGCTCCTGTGGATCTAGTCGAATCCAGGGAGGGGAAAAGTGCACATAAAGATATTCAAAAGATACTACAGAAAGCAGGGATGCCCAGTGTGAATTCCCTAGACCCTGTAAGATGGGAAATCTTTGCAAAAGAAAACAAGGCTTGGATAGAGTGTAAGAAAGTAGGCAAGCAAGTACAGGCTCGGTTAAAGGTAGCCAAATAAATACATAAAGAACAGAAGGTAACAGAAGACACTGAGTTTATCGAAGATTGTGGTCCAAATACCGTGAGGCCTGTTCCAGTGACCCCTTTTGTAAATCAACAGGCATCACTATCAGCCCCTGATTTAAGCCCAAAGTACCCAAGTTTGGCTCCATTTACCACACCAGTAAGAGATGGCAGGAAATGCCCAGTATGTGGTAAATGTGTACCTAATGTTAACACTAATTGCCCATTTTGTGGGAATCAAGTGCCCTGGCCAGAGGAACCCGGTGATCAAAAAGGCTTAACCAGATCACCTCATTATCCATCACCTCCACACTTATCACTAGTTACACCATTAGTTCCTCCACTGCCTTATGCAGGAGGAAATTTCAGCCCTATACCCATACAAGGGTGGTCAGGCACCTTAATGCCTTGGATGTTTAATAAAAACAGACAAAGGACACGAGTGTGCAAGAAGCAAGCCACTGACAATAATGATGAACTTTGTGGCTGTGAACACTGTGGGGGTGAACAGATGTATTTTCAGAAAGGGACAGGTCCACCCCCATACCAAAACACATCTGTAGAGGCTTAACCTGTAACTACAAATGAGGTGTTTGAAAGAAATCCCCAGGATGCAGCAGTTATGATAAGAGTAAGAAACCAAAATCAGTATAGACAATGGACAGTAGCAGAGATGAATGATATTGTAAATAAAGCCCCAGACACCAGAAAGAATCCAATGGTTCTCTACAGATATGTGGAGAGATTAGCAGCTAGGTGGGGAGCTACTTAGGCAGAAGATGTTTCCAAGAAATATGTAACAAATCTAACAATTCCTGGAACAGGACTAACAGGACATACCGTATCCTTACATGTTAGTAAGCCCATAAAAGCTGCATTGGGGTCAGAAGAAATGAAAGTGCCTGTAGAATTCCTGACCTCCAGATCCTATCCAGTTAATTTGTTAGGAGCAGATATAATTAATGAATTACAAGCTACCATTGAGTACAGGGATGGTAATGTAATACTGAAAGGAAGTACAGGGCAGAATCTTCAATGTCAGCAAGCAGCAGCAATATATTTGCTGCAACACCAGACATAGATAGAAGTGATGATCCCAGACTGGCTTTCAAGAGTCCCTGAAAAATTATGGTCTAAGTGTAAAACAGATGTGGGACTACTGGATGTACAACCGGTTACACTCACCTTAAAACCAGGTGTAGTGCCAGTAAAGATTAAATAATACCCATTGACCAGAGATCAGGAAAAGGCCATACAGCAGCAGATTGCTGCATATGAGAAAACAGGGGTTATAAGAGAATGTAGGTCCCCATGGAGCACCCCTTTATTTCAGGTGAAAAAGAAGGTGGGGGCAGATGGTAAACAGGAATACTGGATGGTGCATGATCTTAGAGAGGTAAACAAATGGTTGGTGGCGGACGTACATATAGTGCCTAATCCACACACCTTGTTAAACCAAACACCAGCAACAGTAACTTATGTCATATTAATATACTTAGCTAATGCATTTTTTTCTGTACCTCTTACATCAGAGTGTCAGCTCTATTTAGCTTTTACAAGTATGGGCAAACAGTATTGCTGGACTAGATTACCCCAAGGAGGGGCAACCTCTCCATCTGCATTTACAGAGGCTATGTCCATCATTCTGCAAGATGGGAGACCACAGTTTGAGACCACCCAGTTGCTGCAGTATGTGGATGATTTGCACCTATGTGCAGATACAGAGGGACAGTGTCAAAGTGAAACCAAATCATTGCTTATTTTTCTGTGTGAACAAAATTGCAGAGTGTCAAAAGAAAAATTGAAAAACAGCTCAAGCACAAGTTACCTTTTTAGGATATTGTATTTCTCAAGGTTCAAGACATTTGACACAAGATAGGATATCAGCTATACAGAAAGTGCCAGAGCCCACTACCACCAGGCAACTCAGAGCATTTCTACTCCTAATAGGGTATTGCAAGGAATGGATTTCCAATGCATCCCTCATAATACAGTCCCTCTATGATGCATTGACAGATATAAAAGACAAAACAGTAATATTAACATCAGAACAGAAGGAAGTTTTTATGCAGATAAAAACTGCAGTTACCCAAGCACCAGCACTAGGATTACCCAGATATGACAGACCTTTTATGCTATTCTGTCATGAAACACAAGGCCATGCTTAAGGGGTATTAGTGCAGGAACTTGGTGGTAAACAAAGTCCCTGGGATATTATTAATTGCAGCTTGATAGTATAATCAAAGGAGCACCCTCTTGTATAAGACCAGTAGCAGCTGCAGCTATGCTTAAAGACAATGCAGCAGATTTAGTGCTGGACCATTCATTGATAATACAGGTTCCCCACTCAGTAACAGAAATATTTAACCAGGCCAGAACTAAGCATCTTTCTGCAGCCAGGTTAACCAAGTATGAGGTAGCCCTACTAAGCCCTACCAATTTGACCATTAAGAGGTGCACAGTGTTGTATCCTGCTACATTGCTTCCAACACTGGATTCAAAAGAGGGGAATAGTGAGGGAGGCATACATACACCTGTTGATAACATACCAGGTAATGGCAATAAGGAACACAACAGTGATGAGGGGGATAATGTACTGCAAATACAGTCACATAAAAATACAAATCAACATTTTTCTGACCATGATTGTCTTGAATTTATGAAAATGGAAATGAAGGAACTAGAAAACAGATGTTCCCTTATCTAATCCAGACTGGGAATTGTTTGTAGATGGCTCTAGATATTATCATGAAGGGTCCCCAAGAACAGGGTATGCAGTCACCACCTTAGGTGATGTATTGATTCAGCAACCACTCCCACCTTCCTGCTCAGCACAGGAAGCAGAGTTGAGGGCACTCGCTGAGGCATGTATAATGGCTGAAAATCAGACAGCAAACATTTACACTGGCTCTAGGTATGCCTGGTGTGTGGCCCATGATTTTAGGCCTATTTGGAAGAGTAGGGATTTTATGGGCTTGGCTTGTAAAACCATTAAGCATGCTGAGCTCATTAGATCATTGTTTGCAGCCTTACAGCTTCCAAGTAGAGTAGCACACACCAAGGAGAAAACAGCTGAGGTCAAGGGGAATGCCAAATCAGATGCTGTGGCTAAGCAAGCTGCCCTGTTACCTATCCCAGCCCTCTATGGTATAGAAACAGACACAAAGAAAGACTCCTTGGACATACAGGCATTACACCAGTTTGAAGAACAAGCCACAGAGAGGCTGGGAAAAAGAGGGAGCCACCTGTGTTAATATGCATTGGGCTAAAGCAACCAGGTGGTGCCTCCCAAGGGCCTTATATCCCCTGATGACCCAACTGGCCCATGGTCCAGTGCATAATTCAAAGGAGACAATGGTAAACATGGTGCTCCAGCACTGGATAGCACCAGACATTAATGCAGCAGCTACAGCATATGTAGCATCATGCCAGCTGTGTGGGAAACACAATCCAGGACAGACAGTAAAAGTACCACAGAGACATACACCAAAGCCATTATACCCATTTCAGAGACTGCAGATAGACTATATTCAGTTGCCTAGGGTGGGGACATATGAGTACGCCCTCATTTGTACAGACCTCTTCTCTAATTGGCCAGAGGCTTGGCCAGTTGCTAAAGCCACTGCAAAAGCAACATCCAACAAATTAATAAGTGAAGTAATTTGCAGATATGGTATAACAGAAACTATAGAGTATGATAGAGGGTCACACTTTACAGGAGAAATTATGCAGCATATCATGAAGGATATGGGCACTGAACAAGCCTTTCACACCCCTTATAGGCCTCAGGCCAGTGGGTGTGTAGAGATACTAAATGGTACCCTCAAACTAAAGATACAAAAGATGATGGCACAGACATGCAAGACATGGGTGGACTGTCTGCCCATAGCTTTATATTCAGTAAGAACCACCCCTAGTAAGAAACATAAGTTGTCACCTTATGAAATACTATTCTTATGACCTCCTAAGACAGGGTGTTATTTCCCCCAACAGTTGCAGCACAATCAAGCAGATTTAACAGACTATGTAGCTACTCTTTGTAGTCAAGTAAATAACATCCATTCTTTAGTTTTCTCCTATCTTCTAGACCCAGAAGCGGTACTTGGTGTACATTCATTGGAACCAGGCAATTGGGTATACACTAAGAGACATGTCAGAAAGTCTCTGGAGCCAAGATTTGATGGTCCATATCAGGTTCTGTTGACTACACCAACCTCAGTGAAAATTGGAGGAAAGAGCACGTGGATACACGCCTCACATTGCAAGAAGTTGACGGTCAAGATTGAACCACCATCATGAATCCTTTTTGTGTGATAATGTTGGCTATAATTAGTCTAAGGGTATTGCACACACACCAGGGGACAACAGGAGGACAAATAGAGTACTCTAGGGCCGTCTATGGTAACCAGACTTACCAGTTACACAGATTTAATGTAACCTGGTCCTGAGGTTCGATATATTTAAAAGGTTTGGGACAATATAATATAAGGCATCTCTACTGGGCACCAAGGGAGCATGATAATATTACTATCATAAATGGAATAAAAATTAAGTGTTGTACTGATAAGTTTACGTTCTATAATGGATTTTAGAAAACTTGGGCACAGGTTATTCAGTACAGACCCTGGTATACCCATAGGAAGCCCAACAACTATCGAAAGAGGTGTAGTGCTAGTTTGCACTAATACCAATCAATTACCAAATAATTCAGTAATAATGACAAGGATGTGCGTCCTAAATAGCAAGCCCACTATAAGGAATGACTCACTAGTTAAAGTTTCCTCCACTTGTGTAAATGTGGGTACCCAAAGACAAACCACTATATTAAGATTAAATATTTCTTTCCCCCAGATCCAAAATGCTATAGCAGACAAAAGAGAGAATGATATGATACATTGTTAGGAGCATCAGGCACAGATATAGAGTTACTTAATAGTATAGATATAGAAACTTTAGCCAGCAAAATGAGTAATGCAGGAGAAGATATGAGAAGATTAGTTACAATGCAAGCTACATGGATACATACAGTATTTACCCCATTACAGGCCAGTATATCTTGGGATAATTAATATTTACAGGTGTTCAATAGCACATTGTTTAACACACTTTACCTGTCAACAAATGTTTCTGAACTGTTTAATGGTACTGAATGTTCCCTCAGAACCATGCATCAAAGTATTCAAAAGGACAAAGCACAAACACAGTTTATGACAGGTAATGAACAAGTATACAGAATGATGTTTAATATATCTTCCTTGTTATGGATACAAATTCAGGGAGAGAAGATGTGTACTGACAACTTTTGCATGGGTGAAGTTCATGTTTATAATGTCACACAGAAACAGGTTATGTGTAAGTACTTCATCTTACCAGTCCCCTTGTGGACAACTACTGGAGGCACTCAGTTGTGGACTCCCTAGATGAGAGGTACACACATAGACACCAGTAAAAGGACACATGACTTATCCCTATGTACTGATACCGATGATGGATTAGTATGTCCTCAGCAAACACAGCTATATGAGCCTTGTAAGTTAGACTACCCAACCAGTGTATGCAACTGGGAATTGCATGATAAAGAGGTGGATATGTTTATAGAGGTAGAGCCTCAGGTTGTATGCCTAGTCACATATGATATGAATACAAATTCCCTCTATAATTTACCAAATCCTTTTTCTGGATGCTTATTTAATGTTACACACCTCAGGTGGAAGAACACTACTTATGTGTTCTATGCGAAGAGACAAGCTGTACAGTTCGAATTTCAGGTGACTGAGATACCTCCCCATAACCTTAAAGTTAATCTCCAAAGTATCATTAATGCCATTAATAATACAGAAAAACTTGCTCACCACTTATAGAAAGTGAACTATTCTGCCCATAATGCACAAATGCAGACAATTGTAGAAGCAGATAAATTGGTGGAAGTAGCCACACAATTAAAAGATAATTTACAGCACCATTGGTGGGATGTGTTCCCAGGTAACTCACCTTCAGTCAAAAGGACGTTTAGTGGTCTCATTCACCCAGTAATCATTATAATCATTGTAATAATTTTGCTCATTGGAAGAAACCCCTCTTTCTAGGGAAAGATGCGCCGGGATTCTTGGCATTCTAGTGATGAATGATGCTTGCATCTACTTGCATAGGGTGACTATGGAAGTAATATAGTTACTATGAAAGCCATGACTCCAATAAGGGAAAGATAGTATGTTTTAATAAAAAGAGGGGATTGTGAGAGTCTATAATAATATATAATGTTTATTTAAAATATACTGTAAGATTCATCAGTATTTATGAGAAAAAGCCATTTTCCTTCACACAAATATCATGAGATTAAAACACCATCATATTGAATGAGCAGCTGAAATAGAGCAACTGCTGAAAGATCCTAGAATAGGATACTAAGTCTGGACACTGAAGAAAAGGCAAACTGAAGATGCATTGACACATCCTATGTACTTGTTAAACCAATCATATGTATTCTTTTCTGTCAAACCATTTTTGGCAAATGTTTGTAACAGCAGTTTTCTGAACTTATAAAAGACTGCTCAAAAGGGATTTACCTCTGAGAGCTAAGTGGAATTCATCACAAGTGTGTGTTGAGTTTCCTTATCTTCCCAGCCGGCTGGAAGGAAAATTAATAATACAGGAGCAGCGTTTCTCATACCGTGATCTAGGCGTAGGAAGCCTCATCACCCTAACAGCAGGTCTAATTAACACAGATACATGCAGACATCAGTGAGATGTCTGCATGCATCTGACTGTAAAAAGCAAATAAAGAGTTAAATGTTAACAAAATTTGATGTGAGGTCCACTCCCAAAACACAACCAGCCCCGGAGTTTTCAAACCCAGTCCTGGTTTACTAAGTACTAAGTTCAACCAGCACTGGGCTGTGGGAACCAGTCCTGGTTCTGAAATAACAGGGAAAAGTTTGTGTAGGGTCTCCCTGTAATTCACAGAACCAGCCCTGGACCCTCTCTAGCAGGGGACTGATGCAACAGCCAGGGGAGCCCTATCACCGGGTCCCCCAGCTGCAGCATCAGCCCTGACCGCTAGTCAGTTCAGGCCAGGGAGCCCTGGGGAGTTGGGGACCCCTCCAATAAAGGCTAGGGTACCCCTAGCCTAGGTTGTTAGCCCAGGGCTATCTCCGCTACCCCTGGGCGGTGGGTGGTGGGTATATTTGTGTCAATGTAGTGTTAAAAAGAATATGTTTAACATTGTCTTTACAGTACGACTGCAGGTCCCAGCAAGCCTCTCCCACATGCTGGTACTTGGAGAACCACAAGTACCAGCATGTGGGTCATTAAGGGCCCCTGGGACCAGTAGTTCACCTGTAAAGAAATGTTGAAAGAAACACACACACACCGTACACAGTATAAGTTTAATAAATATTGACACAATCAACCCGCCACCCACTGCCCAGGGGATAGCCCTGGGCTAGCAGCCTAGGTTAGGGGTGCCCTGGAGAGGGGGACCCCTTTATCAGAGGGTCCCCAACTCCCCAGGATCCCTGGCCGGGGCTGACTAGCGGTCAGGGCTGATGCTGCGGCTGGGGGGCCCAGTGATAGGGCTCCCCTGGCTGTGGCATCAGTCCCCCGCTAGAAAGGGTCCAGGGCTGGTTCTGTGAATTACAGGGAGACCCTACACAAATTTTTCCCTTTAATTCCAGAACCAGGACTGGTTCCCATAGCCAGGAGCGTTTTAAGAGAGGAGGGGGGCAATGTGCACTTCTCGTGCAGGGCCTCCTCCTCTCTCCCTGGTGGCTGGCAGCCAACTGATGCGGCTGGCCAGCCACTGGAGCATTAGTAGATTCCAGGCACTAGAGTGTGCCTGGAGTCTACTGCGCATGCGCAGAACACCGGAAAATAGCTGCGGTGGCCATTTTCCGGTGTTCTGTGCATGTTCAGTAGACTCCGGGCACACTCTAGTGCCCGGAGGCAACTGTGCATGCGCAGAACACTGTAAAATGGCCGCGGCAGCCATTTTTCTGGTGTTCTGAGCAGCAGTGACACCCGATGCGGGACCTTGGACAGGTGAGTTTAAAAAAAATATGGGTGCAGTGTGTGCGGTGCGGGGCCTCCCTGGACCCGGGGGCCCATGTGCCCCATACACACTGCACCCATTATAGATACGCCACTGCCCATAGCCCAGTGCTAGTTGCACTAAGTACAGGGAGACCCTACGCAATTTTTTACCTGTATTTAGTCAACCAGGACTTGGTTTGAAAAGTCCGGGGCTGGTTGTGTTTTGGGGGTGGACCTCACGTCAATTTTTTTTAACTTTTAACTATTTGTTGCCTTGTTACAGTCAGATACATGCAGGCATCTCACTGATGTCTGCATGTATCTGTGTGAAAACTAACTGCTCATGCTGAAAATGAAAGCATTAAGCAGTTCAATGCAGTTGGGGATTTGCAGTTTGGTTTGAAGTGGGATTTGCCATTCGATTTGTACATGAACATGTCAAATTGAATATCAAATCACTGATCAAAACCAAATCAAATTGAATTTGTTTTGCAAATTGCAAAACAAATCGACCATTAGTAAATCTGGTAAAAAAACCAGGGTTGTCACAATGCGATTTGAGTCGGTTTGAGGTGAGCTAAATCACACTTCATAACGACCATCAAATCGAACTTTAGTAAATTTACCCCTCAGTCGCACACAGATATACAAGTATCACATATCAAATGAATCAGTGCAGTCTCCCCGTGCATCTTAACAACATCATATTGTGACTAAGATGTATTTTTGGCCAAAAAAACACACACAGCGCAAGCAGAGGCTCACTCACACCAGGCGTCATGGCGTATTGAGGTTAGGTGTATGAGGACACATCTGTACCCCCCCTACTTTTTTAAACTTACCAAATACTTACAAAATTAATATTTCATTTTGTATTCAAATACATATGTTGTTATCGTTGCTAATACTATTATTATTACTCTATTTAATGATAGTTACCTTTCTTTTCACACAATTGAGATACTGCTGAAAAGTCAATACATTTTGTTCCAGTGGTATATACTTTCCAATGGTGGACCAATGAATTACTGGGAGCATGAATTGGTATTGCCAAAGTCAATTCTTTGGTAATTTTCCTGCAGAAACCAGATTTGCCCATAGGGACTTGGCCTGAATAAAGTATACTTCAATTCAATGTGTTACATTCTGTATTTATTTGCAAATATTATTGTTTTATTGGATTTAAATGAAATACATCAGGCCTATATGTGACATGATATTAACACTAATTGACTTTAGAGCCAGTTTTAACTATATAAATTAGTATTTATTTATATAATACCACTATATTATGTACTGCAGTACAGATAATATTTAGAGTTTACAGTCCAACTTCACCAACATACATTAGGATTCAATTTAGTCAGCATCAATTCATCCATGTTTTTGTATGTTAGAGGGAAACCAAAGCACCCAGCAGAAATCTACATAAACACAGGGAGAACATACAAGCTCCACACAGATAAGACCCTGGTTAAAATAGAACTAATACAGTAGCTTTGGCAATGTGAGGCATTAATGCTAACCACTGTGCAACCATGTTACCCTTGTTAACAGTGCTAGTCACATGGGCTAGTCACATGGTGTGTGGAGCCCTCTCAGTTTTGCCATGGTAAGATACATGTTATAACTGTCCTTACAAGCCGCATAAAATGATTCTTTTTCTATTAAGGGGTCTACTCATTATCCCTTAATTTCTACAAAAGTAGTTGAAAATTAGAATTTTAATCTGCTTTTGTAAAAATTGGCATTCGATGTAAAAGTAACGTAGAAGATATCACGGATATCCTTCAATCCCCATCTAGTCTGCTGTCCCCATACAGATGGGGACCTAAATTCATCAAGCTCTGAAAATGCTAAATTTTCTGTGCTTGACAGTGGGAATCTTCGCCATCTTCAGATGGTGCTGGTACTTGGACCCCACTCCTTTCCTATAGGAAGGAGACACAGGTTGCGAAGAGGTATCCTACACCGGAAGTCAGACACTAGGTGCGCATGCATGAACCCAAGTTCATGCATGCACCCTAACACTGCCAAGTCAGACTCAGCAGTGCTAAGTTTCACAGTGATAAGAATCGCAGGCACAGCTGATCTTCAGGATAAGGTGTCTCCGCACCAGACCAATGTTAAATTTCTCAGGTGTCTTTGTGTTCACTGCTGCTAATGGTATTGAGTTGTATACTTAATTATGAGGGGTCACACGGGCCCCGATAATGAATAGGCCCCTAAATTGGCTACATCTGAATATACGTTTTTTCTACTAGCTTCTTAAATTTATTGCATGTGTGTCTGATCAATGCCTTCTGATATCACTTTCTCATAGTGATTTGTGTATCAGTTATACCCCTTTTCCACTGCCCAGATAACCCGGGTCTACCTGGGTCACGGCTTGCTGTAAAAGGGTCCTTAAAAAATAACCCATGTTGGGTGACCAGGGAATCTGACCCTGATAGCTACCAGAGTCAAACTCAAGAAGCACCCAGGTAACTGTGTGGTGTAAACCTTGCGACCTGGGTGATCTGGCCCAGGTCAAATGAAAAAGTTGCTGATTGGAGCTTCAGTGAGCAGTCACCATCCACTTTTTATGACCTCATCTTTGTGAACCTGAAAAAGACCATTCTAATGACATACACAGGTGTTGCAGGGTTAATTGTAAATGATACTGATCCAGGAATAACCAATATCCAAGGTGCAGTGTAATACCTCTTTTTCACCAAAAACCCGGGTTCAACCTGGGTTGTCAGACATGGTTCCAACCCAGGTCAGACCCAGGTCAGACACCGTTTACACAGCTCCATCGATCTGGTTTATTCTCAGGTCAGCCCCATTCACACTGAACACGGGTCTGCCCTGCTAAGCTTGTGAGGTCATAAAAAGTGGGGGGTGACTGCTCCATTACCCATGCCCATCCTGGGTCCACCCCTTGTTGCTACCTGGGTTGGATTGCCGGGTCAGTTGACCCAGGTTATTTTTCAGGGACCCTTTTACTCTGAGCTGACCAGGTAGACCCAGCAATAACCCAAGTTATCGCAGCAGTCTAAAAGGAGAATAAACAAGGTCTGACCCAGCTCTGACACTTGTTAGAACCATGTTCGTAAACACAGGTCAGACCCAGGTTTTTGGTGGAAAAGGGGTATTACTCTACTAAGCATAGTATACATCTTAGCTTTTAGTGCAAAATGTGTGTGATTTGTAGTTTCCTGTATCCTTCATGCTAGATCCATGTTCCCTGGAGGTAATTAACTGAAGACACCTTGCTACTTTTATTGACATAGTTCTCATTGCTACAAAACAACCATGATTTATAAAGCCATGATACCTATATAAACACTCCGCTTAAGGTGTTGATAGGGCTGTTCATTTTCTGTAATTACTGCAATTGAGGTTGAGTGCGTTTTATTCGGTTGTCTTGAAATGATCAGAAATAGCTGATTGCTCTCAGTAAATCTGTAATTGACATGCTGTTGGTGCATTGTAATGTCATTAGTTTACTGCTCCTGTCTGCTTGCCTAAGGTAAAAAAGTATTTTCTTCCTGTGAAATCAGCTAAATAGAATTTCCATAAAAATCCTGTGGTCAGATGCTAGCAAATAAGACTCAGATCTGTGGAGCCTTATGTGAAGAGGGGAAGCATTGCCAGCCTGGAAATTATTAGCACTTTCTAGAAAAATAGTGTGTTTTACAGTACTGCAACAGAGATAATTTTGTCACTGGACATTACAGTGAGGTGTGGAAAATTCGACATTCAGAATGTCAACACCATAATGTTCACATGGTCTGAATGTCGATATTCGGAATGCTGACATGGGCAAGTGGTCGACATGTGAAATGTCAACATTGCCAGAATGTCAGTAGTCAGGATGTCTCATTTTTCTTCCTAACTTATAGTGATCCACTGACCAATCGAATTTATCAGGTGTACATGTGGGCACAAAAGAGAGGCCTAAAGACAATACCTCCAATCAGCCTCAGTTAGTACATGGCTAGATAAGTTAAACACTGTATCTAATAGCGGCTGCCCCTGCCTCTCCTTCTTCTTGACCCGCCCTCTCCTCGTAGGGTATCTAGACCTCCTCTGTTGGATCTGGTTACTCTGCCTAAAAATGAACCACTTGGGGTCCTGAAACATTTGGGTTCCTAAGGCTAGAATCAGTATTCACATTCTCTGATTGAGACTGAGATGAGGAAGAGTCATAAAAGCTTTGTGTACATTGGTATGGTCTCTGATAGCTTCTAGACCTATTTGTGCCAATTTCACCTTCTAACCATTTGTACACTTGATGGTTAGCATAGTCATAATTAACGGTGCTAAGCTTTTTCCTTTTAAATGGTAGATAAGTGTTGGTGAGGTTCAGTAAACATACGACATTTCCATTTTGCGGTGGGCGTGTGTTGTATAGTGCAGGTTATTGTCTATACCTTTTTTGTGTATTTGCTGTGCTGCCAATACAGCCAGACATGTGACTAGTATACTTCCGGCTCGGACTGTGCATTCCACAGAGGTGGAACGCATACTACTTCCTGTCTTAGTGATTGATAGCTATTATGATGGCTTATGGCTTTCCGATATGTACAGTGTTCACAGCGTTATACCCAGTAAGGTAGGTCCATCCCCGATTAGATCTTGAGCCTTTACAATTGGTTATTATGAGGGCTGGATCAATTTTCATACCTTTGAGTATATATGGTGTCCAAACATGCAGTGTGCCCTATGGGCGGTGCTGGAAGTTAATCAGTGAGGGTATATAGTCTGGCAAGTGGTTATGGTGTTTAGTGTGCACTTGGCTGTCTAACAACTTGGATCTGCTCTTATGTCCTGAGGAAAATCCCTAAATGGGATCGAAACATTGACTGATTACCTATATTCTGTTGCTGTAATGGAAAATTAAAACCTTCTTAATATGCCTCTTTATCTGGTGAGTGCTGACTATATATTTGCCATATATATATATATATATATATATATATATATATATATAGAAAGCAATGAATAACTCCAACTCAGGGAATGTTCGTTCAACATTTCAGTCTTATTGACTTTTATCAAGAACTTCAGTGAAAAAAGTGACAAACACAAACCTTTATACAAACATAGCGTTTGCTGCAGACCAGTCCTACTTCCGCCTCTTGGCTGGTGCCTCCCCACAGATGACATCATCCATGTGCAACTCAGGAATCCCGGCGCGCACAATGACTTCACATGCTGCCGGAGCTTGGTGCTCCTTTGTTGACATCACCTGACCGGGTAGATGACACTCCCACCGGTGGGGGAAATACGCGATCATAGGCAAAAATAACATATGGCCCTCATTCAGACCCACTCACAAGCGGGCGCACGTACGTTAGGCGTACGTACAAAAATATTTAAATTCAATGGCTCGCTCGTATTTTCGTTCGCATCTAAAATTCCTCCCTAAACTCTGACGACCCCTCCTCTAACTAACGAGCGTACGAAATAGCGAGCGTACATCCCCGAAATGGCTTGAAAGGAACGCACGCACAAGTATAAACAGGAAGTGGCCTTGTCAGATGTCGATTACCTGCTCCTTTATTCTGCCTACCTCCCTCAATCGTATCATGCCAATCAATGTATCAATTAGCTTAATTGTTTGTTTTTTTTCAACACAATGCAAGAAACTTTACTCTTGTCCGTGTTTGTGTTTACCCGCAGAATACGTACGGATGAAACATTCGCTTTTATTGTTCAAAAAACATGTGAACCACAATTAAAGAATTGTTCTATTGCTGTGGATCCCCGCATATTTCCCTGGGTTCATTTCTTTATTTAAATTTGCTTACGCATGTCACTGCATCAAGCCTATCATAACTCTCCAGAGATTTCTGTCCCTGTCGAACACATGACTCATACACTAACCAATAAAATTGCTCCTGTTAATTTCCAAAATACATTAGCCAATCAGAAAATTTTTACACACTTTATGAAAAATGATTTTTAAGAAAAACACCATTGACATCATGAGAGCCTCCGCATTCACCAGGCGCGAGCTGCTGGTGCTTACGGAGGTCATGGATCGCCAGATCACCAGCCAACCTCAACCCATGACCAACCGGCAGAAGCGCTCCGCGTATGCGGAGGCACGGTCCCGCCTGCGGTCCTTCGGCTCACGCCGCAACATCGGGCAGCTGGAGCGCAGGTGGTCCGACCTGCAACGGCGAACGCCCCGCTTGCTGGCATGCTTTCGCATGCAGATCTTGGAAAGTAAGTGTTATGTATTGTGGTTTTAATGTTTGTGTTTGTGGGGCAAACTGCGTGTGCATGTTTTCCTGTCTATCCTATTTATTATTTGTACTCATATCTGCGTGTGCATGTTTTCCTGTCTGTCCTATTTCTTATTTGTACTCATATCTGCGTGTGCATGTTTTCCTGTCTGTCCTATTTCTTATTTGTACTCATATCTGCGTGTGCATGTTTTCCTGTCTGTCCTATTTCTTATTTGTACTCATATCTGCATGTGCATGTTTTCCTGTCTGTCCTATTTCTTATTTGTACTCATATCTGCGTGTGCATGTTTTCCTGTCTGTCCTATTTCTTATTTGTACTCATATCTGCGTGTGCATGTTTTCCTGTCTGTCCTATTTCTTATTTGTACTCATATCTGCGTGTGCATGTTTTCCTGTCTGTTCTATTTCTTATTTGTACTCATATCTGCGTGTGCATGTTTTCCTGTCTGTCCTATTTCTTATTTGTACTCATATCTGCGTGTGCATGTTTTCCTGTCTGTCCTATTTCTTATTTGTACTCATATCTGCGTGTGCATGTTTTCCTGTCTGTCCTATTTCTTATTTGTACTCATATCTGCGTGTGCATGTTTTCCTGTCTGTCCTATTTCTTATTTGTACTCATATCTGCGTGTGCATGTTTTCCTGTCTGTCCTATTTCTTATTTGTACTCATATCTGCGTGTGCATGTTTTCCTGTCTGTCCTATTTCTTATTTGTACTCATATCTGCGTGTGCATGTTTTCCTGTCTGTCCTATTTATTATTTGTACTCATATCTGCGTGTGCATGTTTTCCCTCTATTTCTGATTTATTCATTCTACTCCTATTTGGCTTATTTTTTGGGTTGTTTTTTTTTTTTTGTTTTGGTGCCCGGATTTGTCCATAAACTAACCGCAATTTCTTTGACATATTTTAGGGGGACAGCCAAGACTCCGCCGTCACCGTCCGTCCAGACGGCGTTCCCGGCCACTATCCCCAACCCCCAGCCAACACTCCACCCCAAATCTTTCCCCTATTCCCCACTCCTCCCCATCCTTCCCAGACCCTCTCCCGGAAATGTCGGGCCTCCTTCCCCTCCGTCCCACTTCCCCCTCTCCTCCACCCACCCCTCTTCCAATTACCCCCTCCCCGGAGTCCATCATAACTCCTCCCCATTCTTTGGGGAATGACGGATCCTCCGAGGAGGATCATGGAGGCATTTCCGGAGCTCCCGTTTTGGCTCCCGGTATGTTTTTATTTTGTTTTTTTTAAAGCACAAACTGTTTGTATGTAATCATGTGTCGTGCCTTTCTTCGTGTTTTTGTGGCTTGACTTTTGGTGATTTTGCAGTTTGCATTTACCTCTTCCTGGTGATTTCAACATACACATATCACACCTGTGGGAATTTGTACATAGGCCTTGTATTTTTGGCAGCACCCCCTTTTTTTTTTTTTTTTTTTAGGTTTAGGAGTGATTTGGTTGTGTTTTTGTTTTTTTAATGTGGATTCCCTATTGTTGTATTAACCCACACACTTTTCTCACCCACAGAGGAACAGAGGCGTCGGCAAGAGGTGGCGGATTGTGTTGGCCAGATGCGGCAACATGTAATCGGCATTCTGGTGGGCCTCGACCGGCTGTCTGGCCTCCTTCGCCAGTAGTTTTTTTATTTTTGTTAACGTTTCTAAATAAATTTATTCATACAAATATACGTTCTGGCTCATTTTTGAAATCCAAAACCAAGATAGTTTAGCATGACATAAGTAGACTGTTCCTGCAAGGATTTCCCTTTTTTAAAAGTTAGATTGTGTTTTGTCTTTGTATGTCAAACAGACACAAGAAACACATAACAGTAACAATGTCATTTCCCTTTTTGGGTGTAGTGTCAATTACATATTTCTACATTTTACAGGTTCCTAGTTGGTGCGCAAGCTGCTTAGGCCAATCTTACAAATCCCAAGGTTGGGCCAGGCTTCCTTTTGGTGTGGGTTGGGAAGCTGAAAACATATTTCAGTTTAGCTCAACTGGCGTCAGTACTGGATTACCCCTTAGTCAAATGTAACTTGTGTTAACCTGGTTACACTTGCTGTTAACGTCCCAAAAAAGGAAGACCATTTCACTCTCCAAACATTTATTCACAACATAACAGAGAAAACAAAGTGGTCACTCCCAAAAAAAGAACACAGTGATAAATTCAAATACAACACATACCAAGAAATATTTAAATAAAAACAAAAAATCAAGAACTGGTTGACGAAGGACCATGCCAACATGATTCCACAAACATGGAGTTGCAATATGGGTTCCAGAATATATGCCCAAAAGGACCAGATCCAGGTTTGGTAAGGGTAGCAGGAAGTAGTGAGCGTTGGAGTGCCAAAGATTATGTGAACAAACAGAAGATGGTGAGAAAAAAAACACAAAATTAGATGTTCGCAAACAAACACAAACACATTAGGTATAAACACTGTAGTTTTGTTACAACTTACCTAAAAAATCTGGCCACCACATCATCGCGTATGGCCCCCCCACATACTGACCTCCGACCAACCTCGGGGGGGCCATCCTCAGGTAAGGCATCCTCTGGCTGCATTGGGACACCACTCCTTATGGCAATGTTGTGAAATATCCCACACAGGACCACAATTTTAGACACCATATCCGGCACATACATGAGCTCGCCACCAGAGCGGTGGAGGCATCTGAATCTGCCTTTTAAAAGGCCGATACAGTGCTCCACCACTTGCCTGGTGGCTGTAAGTGCGGAATTATACGCACTTTGTGGCCCTGGTGTGGGAGCCAAATAAGGAGTGAGCAGCCAGGACATGCAAGGGTATCCACTGTCTCCTGTGAAAAAGAATAGACAACATCAGGAACACTGTGTATCAAGCTTAACATTGTTATGTACTAAAGGTCTCCACTTACCCAGAAGCCACGCATCACCAGCTTGTAGGTTGGTTAATTTCTGCCATATCCCTGATTGCCGGATGACGAAGGAGTCATGGGCACTTCCTGGTAATTTAGCATTCAGGGACAGGATCTGGAGGGAGGCATCACATACCACCATTACATTCAGGGAGTGATAGTGTTTACGGTTTCTAAATATTGCCTCCAGCCGTGCTGGAGGCTGAAGTGGTATGTGAGTACCATCCACAACCCCTATGATGTGTGGGAAGCCAGCTATTTGGTAAAAATTGGCCTTGGCCACACTAAGGGCACCCATATCCAAAGGCATTTTAATAAAATGATGGAGGTGCTTGAAAAGTGCCTCCATCACTGCCCTCAGGATCCGGGAAAAGGAGGATTGGGAGATGCCCGCCACTATTCCCACCGTTGTTTGAAACGATCCTGAGGCACAGAAATGTAACACCGCCATAAATTGCGTAAGTGGTGGTATTGCTGTTGGACTGTCAATTTGCCGCTCAAGATCACTTTCTATTAATGAGAGAGTGTCTATGATGATTTTGGGAGGTAGACGGTAGCGTCTTAAAACCTCATCATCGGGCATTCCAAAAAGGGTGACACGTGTTCGAAATATCTGGGGCCTTGCATGCCTACGATGCCTACGCCTGGGACGAGTTTGAGGTTGGTCGTCTTCCGGGAGCAGGGCCAGAACAATTCGCCCCAGATCTACCTGAAATTCAAAGTTTACAATGTAAGGCTTTTGAGCCACCCCAAAAGTAACATAAAACAACTTAGCTTTATGATACCATCCATAGCTGCTTACATGCCGGGGTATTGTCATGATACGTATAAACTGTAAAAAAGCCAAAAATGAGACATCAAAAATTTAGAGGGTGATTTTTTGTTTGTCAAATTGGTGCAAGCCAACACATAAAATAGGCGAAACACACATTTGGCCATCGATGAAAACGACATTGCACACCGTACGTCAAATAGGGGTCAAATGGACCCCAAAAATGGAAAAGGGAAAAGCAAAACTGGTTTACATGATGAATAAGCCTCGAAAAATGCGTTAATTAGTTCGCAAATGCAAGTCACTACACCAACAGGCAAAAATGCGTTAATTAGTTCGCAAATGCAAGTCACTACACCAACAGGCAAAAATGCGTTAATTAGTTCGCAAATGCAAGTCACTACACCAACAGGCAAAAATGCGTTAATTAGTTCGCAAATGCAAGTCACTACACCAACAGGCAAAAATGCGTTAATTAGTTCGCAAATGCAAGTCACTACACCAACAGGCAAAAATGCGTTAATTAGTTCGCAAATGCAAGTCACTACACCAACAGGCAAAAATGCGTTAATTAGTTCGCAAATGCAAGTCACTACACCAACAGGCAAAAATGCGTTAATTAGTTCGCAAATGCAAGTCACTACACCAACAGGCAAAAATGCATTAATTAGTTCACAAATGCAAGAAAAATAATGGACTTACCCAACTCGAATATATAAGATTTCCAACAAAAAGGTCTTTGGGTCCGAAAGCCAAAACAAACTAAAAAAGATGAAATTAGTGTAAAAAAAAATATATAAAACCAAAAACCAGAAGTAGACACCAATTGGCCACAAATTAGACTGCACAAAACTTACCAAATCAGGAAATGATGGAAAAAAATAAACCAAAAAAATGCGAACGGAAAACCAAAACAACTGTAGCAAAACAAAAAAAAAACCAACTCCGCCAAATCCTCCAACCGCAAACAACCAAATCCAACCAACTTAACCGCCAACAATCCAACAACGCAACCTCGACTCCACACACACCAAGCCATAAATAGTGTTTATTTTCCCGCACAAATTAAGGATGAATCATAGGGACGCACAATCAATGATGCGGCCGCAAACTAAGGACGCATGTATAAATACGTCACGAAATCACAGTTAATTTCTGGTTGATTTCATTCTGGAAGCAGAGACATGGCTTCAGACCAGGGAAACAATGGCCAAAAATCCGGCGGTAAGGCCTTCATGCATTTTGTCTCAATGATTTTTTTAAAACATAATATTGTGCAAGTTGTGAAGTGGCTAAATCTGCATATTTACCCAAATAGGTGAGGAGGATGACATGGAAGAGACTGCTGGCCCCAGTCAACCCGCCAAAGCTGCCAAAAAAAAAAGGCAGCCACATTTCACAAGCAAGGAGATGGAGGTTTTGATCCAGAAGTGCGTTGACATCCTGCCCCAGGCAGCCAGGAATATGAGCCAAAGCCAGAAGTGGAGAATGTGGGAGGAGGTCGCCGTTGCTGTCAATAGGGTGGGTGATTATGTCCGTCTAGCCCGGGATGTCAAACGGCGGTAAGTAAACACTTTCCCATCCTATAAACAAACCCCATTGTAAAACAAAGGATAATGGTTCCAATTTCATTCCACAGATGGGCAGACTTCAAATATCGTCTCAAGCAAAAACTTGCCGACAGGGCTAGGCATGCAAGGGGGACAGGTGGGGGTCCCACCCCTGTGTCATTGGAGTTGACAGACTTAGAAGAGCTGGCACAGGGGTGTGTGCAGGCTGTGGAGGTGTTTGGCGTGTCCAACATGGATACGGACATGCCAGACTTTGCGGCTCCTCATGTTGGCCAAGGTAAGTCTTGTGATGTCACCAACTCTGAAATGCTATTGTGCCAATATGTAGATTGTAATGTGAGTCTTTTCGCAATTTTCCTAACAGAGACAGAGGCGGATGAGTCTGCTCCAGAGGGGAGCCTTGGCCGCAGAATTTCTGCTGGCTCTGCAGGGGAGGAACCAGTACATCCGGCTGAGGACCCTGCAGAAGCCAGTCCAGGGCGTGCCCCCTCGCAGGCAGTGGGCCTCCTCACAGAACTCAATTTTAAATCGGATTTCCATACGGAGATTCTGCAGAGGATGGACGCCAGTCTGATACGGGTGGCTGAGGCCCTGGAGCAAAATGCTGCGGCCAACGTGACCATTGCTCAGGCCCTGGCGGAAAATACCAGGGCCAACATCCGCATCGCCGATGCCCTGGAGCAGCTCGTTCGCCAGCACATGGTGGAGCCGACCTCCCTTCCTGCCGGAACATCCGGATCCTCCACCTCTGGCACAACATCAGCCAATCCTCCAAATGTGCCTAGCCCTGTGCCTAGTCCAGAGGCCACAACATCTGCCTCTGGACAGGCCAGCCCGATGGCATCCCGGACCCGGTCTGGCGCCCACCCTCACCCAGCCAAACGGGCGAGAAAACGGTGACAGCAATGGCGACTTTGCCCACACTCCTTCTGTGCTTGGCTCATATTCCTTTCTGGTCAAAACTTCCCTCTCCTTTCTTGTGAAATTTTTTTAAATTTGGTATTTACGTTTATGTTACCAGTTATGGCTTTTTTTTTTATTTTAACAAATATCTTTGCCACAAAAAAAAGGCCAAAAAATATTAGGCCAATTTGTTTGTGTTTAAACAATAAATTTAAAACAAAAAACTGACATTGTATTGTGACATTATTGTACAAATGGGTTACATTTAATCCTGGCCCTAAAGGCAAAAACTGACCCTCTTAAAAAAAAAAAAAGGCCTCTTTAAGGAACGTTTAAAAAATCACATAGCGATGCAAATTCCACAGTAAACCAAAAAAAAGGGGAGCTAATTAAAACATGATGACATTATTGTTACAATAGGCCAGAACCAACAAATTGTGTCCAAAATAAAACACCCAAAATGTACGCTAATTGATTGTGTAATCATGACATTAGCAGCTCTGATTTCCACCTGCGTACGCTTTTGTGCTATCCCAATAAACTGCTTTCCAAACACATACCAAGCCGGTTTTCAATCCAACACTAATTACTTTACTGACCAGCCGCGATTAATCGCTGCACCATCGTTGAGTCCCGGGACGGAGGAGAAGGCCATCGCCAATGTGGTCGAGAAATCCTGACCCTAAGCTGTGCGAGCATTTTGAAGGGAAAGCGGATGTTCCAGTGACGTATGAGACGGTCCGAACTCATTTGACGTTCGCATCTGCTAATGTATGTACGCCCCAAAAACGCCTCGCCACGCCTGCGTTTTTTCATCTCCACCCCCGTCAACACCCAAAAACGCCCTGTTCTGTCAATCACATTTGACATGTCACTTCCTGTACGCTATTTTAGGAACGAGAGAAAAAAAGCTCGCAATCTGCCGTACGCACATGCGCAGTGTAACACCGACGCATGCGCGGTTAGTCAACATCGGAACGCAACGAGCGTACTGTTGTTAACGTGCGGCTCTGAATGAGGGCCTATGTGCCTATACAAAAGAAAAGAAAATGTACAAACATTAGGAATTGGTCCACATAGATTTAACTAAACACTACACCACAAAAATAAAATGACAGAAGGGAAACAAATAAAATGAATGAATGGAGTAAAGGGTGCGTTGCTAGGCAACAAAAACAAAACAAACCGAAAATGTGTACATACATAGAGAATGTGTAACATAACACAAAGTGACACCAAATAAAAGTGTGATATATACATACAAATATTCAAGCTATATCCATATAGGAAACATATATTTAAAAAAAATGTGTCAATGTGGGATGGTCAAGCATGTACTATAAAAACTATTAAAATGACACGCAAGGGGAAAAAGTGTCCGAAAAAATATATTTTATATATTTCCTAAAAAAAAGGATAACGACATTAATGACACTATAAATTGATCCAAATCACCATACTACATGCCAGTGGCTTACAAAACTTAACACACAAGTAGAGGAATATAAAAAAGAATTAGTCAAATTTAAAAAAGAGAAATTGTCTAAAGTAAACATTGATTACCAAGAGCAAAGAGTTTACTTGTGGGCAACAGGCAGAGCATCTGCTACTCAGTTCTGGAGATACAGATTTAGGAAATTTAGACCCATCTTTGATACAGACGAGTCAGCAGGGGCTAATTCATCCCAGAGTGATCAAGACTCTATCCTGACTCCTCTGTCACAAAAGCCCCCTTTAGGCATCTCCACACGTGCACAAAAAGAATGAGGGCCCACACGCGACGTAGAGGGCAGGGGGAGAGGGAGAGGAGGAAAGAGACCATACAAGAAGAAGATTTGATTATTAATCTTTCCAATAGGCATATTAATGATTTAGAAAGGAAAGTCCTTAACAAAGGTCTGACATTCATCCCTTCCCGTTCATTTGACAACTTCCATTGGAAGCAAGATCTATGGTGGTATAACCGCAGTCTAAAACTTAAAGAGTTTTTTCCACTATCAGAAAGCGATAATATGTCTTATCAAACAGGGCCTCTGCAGAAAACATACTCCTTTGAACCTCAATCACACAATGCCTCAATAAAAAGCTTCACACGTTTATTAGATCACGAAGTGACTTCACATCATAAAAACAAACATCAAATGCATCATAACCTCTCCAGGGCTGAATTCATAGCCTTGAAACAATTAAGCAAAGATCCTACCATTATGATTCGGGCAGCAGACAAGGGAGGTGCCATGGTTATCCAGGACATAGGTGACTACAAGGATGAAATCTATAAACAGTTAAGTGACAGCTGTATACACTAAACTAGATCAGGATCTGACTGTTCCCTTTAAAGAAGAGCTTGATAAAATCTTAAGTGAAGCGATGTCCAATAATTTTCTTGATACCAACATAGCAAAACAGCTTATCACAAATAATCCGGTAGTCCCTTTAATCTACACACTACCCAAAATCCACAAGTCTCTGCAATCTCCACCAGGTAGTCCGATCATATCGGCTAGAGGATCCTTATATAGTGTAGTGTCAAAATTTCTGGACTTTTACATACAGCCACTAATTATGGAGGAACCGACATTTCTAAAAGATACCAATGCACTGCTGTACAAGCTACATGGGTTACAAAATCTACCGACTGAACTCCTATTATGCTCCATTGATGTTGTATCACTTTATACGAGTATTCCGCACAAGGAAGATTTGAGGTGTATGCATGACTTTCTCAGGTCTCATGTAGACTATGAGGGACCACCCATTGACCTTTATATCCAACTTTTGGAAAAGACACTTATACGTAATTATTTTCTCTTTGATAATTCTTTTTTCTTACAAATGAGAGGTTGTGCCATGGGTTCTCACATGGCACCCTTCTTTGCCAACACATACCTGTTCTCTGTTGAAAAAACTTTGTTTTTGGAGAATTGCAACTTTAATTAAACATCTTTTATTTTTCACGCGGTATATAGATGATATTTTTGTTATTTGGCCTGGTACACAGGAGGATTTTATCACCATCATGAACACCATCAATTCATCACATGACCACATCAAGTTCACTTTTGATTGCAGTCATGAAAAAGTACACTTCCTTGATGTTAATATTACCTGGACTGGCACCTCATTTGATACCACACTGTATAGCAAGCCCACTGACTGCAATACACTTCTCCACGCACAGTGTCAACATCCTGTCTCCTTAATTAAGAGCTTGCCATATTCACAGTTTTTGTGTGTGAAGAGGATAACTAATGATCCCATCAAAGCAAAGGAAGACATCAACAAGATGATGGTAAAATTCTCCAACAGGGGTTATAACTGGAGGGATTTATTATCTGCAAAAGAAAAAGCTTTATTACAGACATCTGCGAGTGAACACAATGACACTGCTGGATCAAAGAAAAGCAAACCAGTTTTGTTCATCAACCACTTCAATAGTGGAAGTGGATTTGTCAACACAACCACTAAAAAACTTTGGCCGATCATTAATACTGACTCCAGTCTCCTGGCACTTAAGAACACCAAGGTGATGATTGGATATAAAAGAGGTAAAAACCTCAAGGACTGGCTTGTGCACAATGATGTGTCCAAATATTCTCTGAACCCTAGCACGCACTTCCTCACTAAGAGACCAGGATGTTACAGGTGCACAGGTTGCACGACATGCATATACCTGGAAGTTGGACCAGATGTGGTTCATCCGCATTCAGGCATACGAATACCCATCAGACATGTTGTCACATGTACAAGCAAATATATCATCTATATGATTAGGTGCCCCTGCAGACTTGTATATGTAGGGAAGACTTCGTGTACATTAAGAGTGAGGATGGCTCAGCACAGGATGGCTATTCATCAGGCACTGGGTGGCAAGGACATCGATCAACCAGTAGCCAGACATTACAGCGAACACAGACATTCCTTGGCTACTCTTTCATATAAAGCAATCGATCATGTGCCCATCTCCAAGAGAGGAGGTGATAGGGACAAGGAACTTTTACAACTTGAGGCATGGTGGATACACAGGATGAATTCTGTTTCACCTTTTGGCCTCAATGAAACCTTATCATTTGCTTGTTTTCAGTGATTATGAATTCTTTCAAGTGGACAGTTCCAGTGCTGATGCGTATATTGGTTTACTACGGTGTTGTTTTGCCCTTTCTTTTGATAAATGTGGTTTCTGTCATCTCACTCAGGTGTCTTTACGTCTTTCTCTGTCCTTGTTCCCTCTCATTGGTGACTATTTGGCCATATTTTTTGCCAGCAGGTCTTCTTGGATTGGCATTCTTAGTCTTAAATTTCATATTTTTGATACTTCTTTATCATGGACCAGCCAACCATGTCACCAGGTTATTGGGTTGCTTGAGTTGGATGATTGGGCTCCTTGTGATATTTGGATCCTTATATAGTTACTATCATACAACAAAGGATGTGCCTGATTTTCGTCCTATTTCGGAAGCAATACATTGTTGGCCTGGTCAGTACAAGGATGGGAGACCACCTTAGAATACCGGGTGTTGTAAGTCAACAACACAGTATCCTTCAGAGGCAGCAGCATCTGTCCAATGATTGTCTCCATAACCTTCAGACCACAGTACACACTATTTGATGTTTGCACTACATTGACTTGGTGCACCATAGTGTATGTTATAGCCATCTTACCTTTGATGGTGATTTGGATCAATTTATAGTGTCATTAATGTTGTTATCCTTTTTTTAAGAAATATATAAAATATACTTTTTCTGACACTTATTCTCCTCTCGTGTCATTTCTATAGTTTTTATAGTACATGCCCGACCATCCCACATTGACACATTTTTTTAAATATATGTTTCCTATATAGATATAGGTTGACTATTTGTTTGTATATATCACACTTTTATTTTATCTGGTTCATATATGTCTAGCGTTGGTGTCACTTTGTGTTATGTTACACCTAACATTCTCTAGATATGTACACATTTTTTTTTGTTTTTTGTTGCCTAGCAACGCACCCATTACTCCATTCATTCATTTTATTTGTTTCCCTTCTGTGCTTTTATTTTTGTGGTGTAGTGTTTAGTTACATCTATGTGGACCAATACCTAATGTTTGTACATTTTCTTTTCTTTTGTATAGGCATATTATGTTATTTTTGCCTATGATCGCATATTTCCCCCACTGGTAGGAGTGTCAGCTACCCGGTCAGGTGATGTCAACAAAGGAGCACCAAGCTCCGGCAGCGTGTGACATCATCACGCGCGCCGGGATGCCTGAGTTGCACATGGATGACGTCATTTGCGGGGAGGCACCAGCCGAGAGGCGGAAGTAGGACTGGTCTGCAGCAAACACTATGTTTGTATAATAAAGGTATGTGGTTGTCACTTTTTTCACTGAAGTTCTTGATAAAAGTCTATAAGACTGAAACGTTGAACGAACATTCCCTGAGTTGGAGTTATTCTATCTTCACAAGACCTGTGAGTGCCGCAGCATTGCTTTCTATACAATAAGTATCCATATACTTCTGATGGCACCTGGGCATTTTGCTGTTCATGTGGAGTGCTAGCCCTATTTTGTTTTATAAATGTGTATATATATATATATATATATATATTTATTTATATAGTAGTCACTTTCAGGCGGCACTCACATGAACACTATCATGAACATCCCCGGTGCCTTCCGTAGATGATCCCACTCTGGGACCCCAACACAAATATATCCTATGCATGGCAGCACTCAGGTATTAATGTACTGAATCACATACGCAGGATGGATGCCAACATTTCGATGCTTCTTTAATGCATCATCAGGGTACAAAATACAATAAAACATTCACTGACCTTATACCTTTGCCAAACACCAAGTGCTGCAACGGCCACCCAGTCCAGAAATGTGACGCTCCATGGTGACATCAATTCCGCAACTCGTTGCCATAACAACTGTGTACACATGTACAAAAACTTAAAAAGATAGTAAAAATCACTGTGGAATAGAATGACCATAATATTTTTGGCTGATAACAGCCCACAAAACTTGTAGGCATAACAATCAAAAAGGAATCTGCAGCCAAAATCAATATTGTATCAAAATAATTAAACTGTATCAAATTGACAGAGTGGCATATAAGTAAATAACCCAATATTAAATCTCTGTTGTTAATTTGTCATAACAGACTGCTGAACCAAATACCCCAGACTGCCGTCCATAGGTAATGTCCCCTCCACATAAAGGCATATAACACTATGCCCCTATAGAAGAATATACATAATAGAAAATACATTCACATAAAACAATGTAATCATAAGTTTTCATTCAAACCTTTTGGGCTCATTGTACCCAGACAATAAATCTATTGGGACTCACAATGGAGTAACTTCAGAGATCTATTTCCACCTCTAATTGTAGCAGGAATGTGATCTATCAACATGTAATTTAAATTTGATTGTGGCCAGCCTGGGCAAAATGTCTTGCCATGGGCTGTTCACTCATCTCCATCTTAATTGTCACCCTAATCGCAGATCGATGTAATGCCATCCACTCACGGAGGGTTCTGTTGGTTTTTCCGACATAACTAAGCCCACATGGACAAGTTATAAGATAAATTACATATCTCGTTGTGCATGTCAACCGATGGTGAGTGAAATACTTCTTCCCACTTAAAGGATGGCAACAACTATTAAACAAAAATGGCAGCTGCTCAATCAATCCAGCAGTACTAATCAGGTGCATGAAAGGGAGGGGTCACACTTAGTAGAAAAAGGAGGGGGATTTAACCCCCTATTGTACCTCAGCACATTGAATAATACCTGCAACAATATATGAAGACTATATGGTCATAGAAATTCAGAGATATTAGTTGCATGCATTTGCAAATACATGGGAGGCTGCTGGGCCACGTCACGGCTTCTCTGTTACCAGCAGTCCCTAACACTAAGGGGTTCACGTCCGGGGCGCAGTGCACCCCAAAAAACGTCCAGCCCAGGACCCCCCCAGGGCATCACACGAAAATGGAAAAAGAGTGACAGTGCAGTGTAAAGTATAGCTGTGTGTGAGTAATCATTAAGTGTGGAATGAGAGGTTAAAATATATGTGAAAAAATACATGAATAATAAACAAACATAAAAGGTGATGTGAAAAGCAACTATGTGTATTAAGTGGTGATGCCCTGAGGAGGCCCAGCCAGACCAGTCCCAGGGGCCCTACGCCCAAACGCTCACCCCAAATGTAAAATATACCAATTATAAGACCTCATGATAAAGGCACATATATAATTTTGTCAAATGTAAGGCCTCATGATAAAGGCCTTAGTAGGGCATGCTGGTTCTAGTAGTGCTAGTTGGCGTTCCCAGGGGTGACTCCCAGGTAAGCTGGCTCTCAATTTGGATGCATTTATGTATGTGCCTTTATCATGAGGCCTTATATTTGACAAAATTATATATGTGCCTTTATCATGAGGCCTTATAATTGGTATATTTTACATTTGGGGTGAGCGTTTGGGCGTAGGGCCCCTAGGACTGGTCTGGCTGGGCCTCCTCAGGGCATCACCACTTAATACACATAGTTGCTTTTCACATCACCTTTTATGTTTGTTTATTATTCATGTATTTTTTCACATATATTTTAACCTCTCATTCCACACTTAATGATTACTCACACACAGCTATACTTTACACTGCACTGTCACTCTTTTTCCATTTTCGTGTGATGCCCTGGGGGGGTCCTGGGCTGGATGTTTTTTGGGGTGCACTGCGCCCCGGACTTGAACCCCTTAGTGTTAGGGACTGCTGGTAACAGAGAAGCCGTGACGTGGCCCAGCAGCCTCCCATGTATTTGCAAATGCATGCAACTAATATCTCTGAATTTCTATGACCATATAGTCTTCATATATTGTTGCAGGTATTATTCAGTGTGCTGAGGTACAATAGGGGGTTAAATCCCCCTCCTTTTTCTGGCAACAACTATTGCCTGCAAACAAATAGCTACACATTAGACACCCAAGACATTTAAAACTACCATTCTTGTGGCATAAAAAAGGTTCTGCTGCATTACTAGATCTCCCTGTAATATCAGACTTAACAAGCCAATCGCGGATATTACGTCCATGCGTATAGCAGGGCATGATATCCATATTACTCAGATTTAAATCCCCATCATCTTTTACAATTGGCCAAAATTGTTTAGTGACTTTAGCACAGCTATAGCACAACTGCTAATATTATACTGATTTACCCAGGGCATTTTTACATTGTTGTCCTTAAGCTTAGTGTTAGATAATAACAACTCAGCATAGATACTGTAATGCATGATCCTTAGCTCTAAGCAAGGACCACGGTTATAGCCTCTCCACAAGAATTTATCAACCATATGGTCAATATGTGCTTCAGCAGTCACAATATCACTACAGATTCACCTGGCCCATAAAAATTGAGAGTACGGGAGTCCATACTTTAATTGTTTGAGATGAAAGCTACCCACATGTAATAGGGTGTTCCTATATGTAGGTTTATTATACAATGTCGTATGTATTTTGCCTTTATCAACACTTACACCAGGGGTTCCCAACCACGGTCCTCAAGGCACACTAACAGTCAGGTTTTCGGGATAGCCATACTTGAGCAAAAGTGACTTAATTAGTGCCTTAGTTATTTTGATTTCACCACCTGTGCACAAGCATGGATATCACTAAAACCAGGACTGTCAGTGTGCCTTGAGGACCGAGGTTGTGAATCACTGACTTACACAAACATCAAGGAAATTTACACTACCTCTATTGATGTCATAAATTAATTTGATAGGAATATTGGACTGATTATGTATCTGGACAAAAGATAGAAAACTGTCCTCAGTAACAGTCCAGATATTAAATATATAATCTATGTATCTAGCATAGAACTTTATCCTGCTAGATACATCAATATCACTGAAAAAAATAGATTGTTCCACCTGGAACATATAGGCATTTGCATACGACGGAGCCACATTGGACCTCATCGCACAGCCCATTGTCTGTGAGAACAACTTCCCATCATGCAGAAAATAGTTACAGTATGTGTTAAGAACATATCAAGCAAATCTGTAATCAAACCTACATCAGGACCAGAGTATAGTGGTCTCTCAACAGCATTGATCCCTTCACTGTTTGGAATAACTGTATACAGGTATGGTGATATCAATGATGCATAAAAAAGTAATAGGGGATATCATCCAATTCCCCTATCTTATTTAAGAAAGATGTCGTATACAGTAAGTAATTATGGTGCCCTCTAATGCCTGGTTGTAACAAAGTAAGTACACAGAAGTTGGTTGGAATAATGATCCCCGAGCAAATATAATGGGGTGGCCCAGGGGATTGTCCAAAAGGTTTGAATGAAAACTTAGGATTACATTGTTTTATGTGAATGTACTGTATTTTCACCATGTATATTGTTCTATAGGGGCATAGTGTTATATGCCTTTATGTGGAGGGGACATTACCTACAGACGGCGGTCTGGGGTATTTGGTCCAACAGTCTGATATGACAAAGTAACAAGAGATATTCAATTTTGGGTTCTTTACTTATATGCCACTCTGTCAGTTTGATACAGTTTAATTCTATTAATATAATATTGATTTTGGCTGCAGATTCATTTTTGATTGTTATGTCTACAAGTTATGTGGGCTGTTATCAGCCAAAAGTATTATGGTCATTCTATTCCACAGTGATTTTTTACTATTTTTTAAGTGTACACAGTTGTTATGGCAATGAGTTGTGGAATTGATGTCACCATGGAGCGTCACATTTCTGGACTGGGTTACTGTTGCTGCACGTGGTGTTTAGTGAAGGTATAAGGTCAGTGAATTTTTTTTGTATTTTGTACCCTGATGACGATCCATTAAAGATGCATCAAAACTTTGGAATCTACTCCTGCGTATGTGATTCATTACATTAATACCTGAGTGCCACTGTGCATAGGATATATTTGTGTTGGGGGTCCCAGATTGGGATAATTTATGGAAGGCATCGGGGACGTTCATGATAATGTTCATGTGAGTGCCACCTGAAAGTGACTACTATTTGGAGATTACCTTGGTGCAGGCTTTGGTTTCTCTGGGACTGGCACCCATTTGTCTTTATTCAGTACCTTTCTGATATACCATCAGGACATTTTTTACATCATGACTGAGGAAACAGGTGACCTTTCTGGTGAATTTTATGAGGCTATTAATTTAGCTAAATTAACATAGGGTCATACCCTGTCATTTTCCAATTCGGAGACTGAATCAATATTGTTCAAAGAAAAAAGAGAATGTGGATAACAAATCAGTTGAGCAACTTTATCGTCATTCATTACATTACTACCTGGGTGCCGCAGTGCATAGGATATATTTACATACATATATAAATATATATATATATATATATATATACAGTGCAGAGCAGCACACATTTTGTATATATATATATATATATATATATATACAACAAAATATGTGTAAGTGGCGCAAACAGCTCAAAAAAAGTGTGTAAGGGTGTAAATAGTGGTGAGAGAAAAAAAGATTGTACACATAAAGATATAAAAAGATATAAAAATATTGTGATTAAACACTCCCTCTTAAAGGCTGCAAGTCTGTTCTTCCAAACAATGGTATATTTACACAACCATCCAAAAATATTCATGCAAGGGTGAAGAAAATAGTGCCTTCAGTGCAATGTCTTATTGAAATATACCTTTTTGTAATATAAAAAAAAATATGTAGTTTCTATGGTTTGTTCTGTGAGTTCCCAAAATGTCCTTATAAACACATCTGAGGAATCTTCATACGATACTTCCACAATGTTGTAATATAATGGAAAAAACAGAAATGAACATAGTGTAAGACTGTTGTATAACTGCGTATGTGCTCTCATGCATAGAAAGTGTGTGGTAAGCAACAAATCAAGCAAAATAGACCAAAAATAAAATCACCATTGATATATATATATATATATATATATATATATATATATATAAAAAAGAATAAAAGCACTGCACTCATGCTTAGTATAGGCTCCCAACACCTAATTTGGAAACACAGACAGTTCAATTCTCGTACTGGAGATATTCACTCAGAGTCAGGTACATATAAACGTCTAACAATATAGACTCATAAAATATTAAGAAAATAAACAGCTTATCTATCCAGTAGCTTACAGTTGACTAGAGGAGGTTCATCCCAACGTGTTTCATCCCTCTCTATTGTTTGGGGACTTCTTCAGGGGAAGTCCCCAAACAATAGAGGGGGTCTAAATGCATTGGGCTTTAAGATTCAAAGATGGCAGCTCGCAACATCTTTGCCCCGCCCACTCAGTTAGTTTTTATAAGCCAGCAAGAGGCAGTGGCATGGCGAGACTCCTGAAGTCCTAATGGGCGGCTTCCATGAAAATGAGCTTGCAGACTGTTGCACACTAAGTGAAGAAAACACCAGAAGCCCTGGGGAGATGGCAGCTGTGCAAAACAGCTAATTGGCTGCCATGGCCGGGTGAAGTGACCAGAAGCCCTGGCGGGTTGGTGCCCACCGGGTGAAGGTGCCAGAAGCCCTGGCTGGTTGTTGCCCATCTGGTGAAGACTCCAGAAGCCCTGTTGGGTTGGTGCCTGCAAGACAAAGATGACAGAAGCCCTGTGGTGGTGACCCCATATAATAGCTTAAAGGCCGCTGCCCCCTAGGTGAAAGTGCAGCAAAATATATTATTAAAACATTGTTTATATATTTCATTTACAGGTGTACTATAAGTACCAGCAGGCCTTTAATACCTCTCTTGCTAGTATTTGTGGTTCTCTAAGTACCAGCATGCAGAGTAGGCTAGCTGGGACCTGTAGTTAACCTGCAAAAGATAATATTTTAACTCTTTATTTGCACTACACTATACACAATCAACACGGCATCTATCACCCAGGGATGCCAGGGATTGCCCCAGACTATCAGCCTAGGCTTGGGGTGCCCTGGAGAGGAGGACCCCATTATTGTGGGATGCCCATCTCGCCAGGGCTCCCCAACCTTGGCTGACTAGCTGGTCAGGGGTAATGCTTTGGCCGGATGAAAGGCTGTGACATTACTCCCCTGCTAGAAAGGGTCCAGTGCTGGTTTTGGATAATACAGGGGATCCCTGCTCTTTTTGTTCCCTGTATTTTCAAAACCAGGACTAGCTCAGCTTAGCCCAGTGCTGGTTGTGCTAAGTGCAAGGGACCACTACGTATTTTGTCCCCTGAATTTTGAGAACCTGTACTGGCTCTGAAAAGCCCAGTTATGGATGTGCTAAATACAGGGACCCCTATGCTTTTTGTCCCTTTTACTTTCACAACCAGGACTGGCAGTGAAAAGCCTGGGGCTTGTTGTGCTTATGGGGGGGGGGAAACATCACTTTTTAATTTATTTTATACACATTCAATTTTAACACAGATGCACACCTGAAGCCCAGCCCCACAGCCATCTCTCCCTCTGCACCCCCAAAACACCTCCTGTGTGCTGTCCCCTCCTCCACCCACACTAGTGTACCATTCATTCTGTTGCCATTCTCCCCTGCAGGTGGCCCAGTTTGCTTCTCCAAACTCTGATGGTTAATAAAAAAACAATGAAATTACATAGACAAAAAACCTTACGGTTTTACATGTCCCATTAAGGCTTTTTAGACATGATCTGAAATTTCACAATACCTACCAAATTTGTGCCACTCAAACTAAAAAAAGCAATGAAATTCCGATGTTTAAGGCTGACGCCTTAATGGACGTGTTCCTTGTGCAATACAGATATGGTATGCCATCACACCCTGTGGTTAACTGCAGATTCAGCACTCTGACAGAGTGAGATTGCTGTCACTCACAAAATGGTGAGGCTGCTAATTCACAGAATTGTGTGCTCATTGGAATACACACATGCAGTCTATGCAACTGAAGTCTGAGCAGAAGATAGAGCTGCACAGATGGGATAAGAGTGGTGTGCATGGGGAAGACAGAAAGTTGTGGAGAGGGGGGAGGATTAAGCAGCACAGATGGGAAGGAGCCAAAGTGATGCAGATGGGTGGAAAACAGTGGTGCAGATGGGGGGGTTACAGAGTGGCATGGTTTGGGGGGACAAAACAACGTGAATGGGGGTACAGAGTGGCATGGACACAGGTAGACAAAGCAGTGCAGATTTGTAAAGACAGATTGGTGCATATGAGGGAATACAGACTAGCACAGTGGGAGAACACATAACAGTAGGGATTGAGGAAGACAGATTGGTGCAGATGGGGGGGAAGACAGTGTGGTGTGGGTGGGGAGGACAAAGAGATGCAGGTGGGTGGGAAGACAGTGGCATAGTAGGGGGGGACAAACTGGTGCAGATGGAGGAAGAAAAAATGGCACAGATGAGGGGAAGACAGAGCAGCGTGGCTGGGGGGAAGGCAGTGGTGCAGATGGAAAGAAACAAAGTGGCAAGGATGCAAGAAAGGGCAGTGTGGATGGGAAAAGACAGATTGGTGCAGATGATGGAATACAGACTAGCACAGTTGGGAGACCACACAACAGTAGGGAATGGGGAAGATGGAGCAGCATGGAGGCATATAGGGGAAGAAAGTGTACATGCATAGACAGATTATGATTGTTAAAGCAATTAGGGAGCTGAATGTGTATTCTGAATGAGATGGGTGTATGGAGTGAGAAGGATGTTGGAACCCAGTGGGATTGTTGTGGTGACCAAATGGGAAAATTGTGGGCACTGAGTGGGATGTGTGTGCCACATAACTGCTCAGACCTCAGTTGCATAGACTGCATTTAGCACAACCAGCACCAGGTTTTTTAGAGCCAGTCCGTGTTGTCAAAAATACAGGGGACAAACAACATAGGGGTCCCCTGTATTTAGCACAACAAACCAGCACCAGGATTTTCAGAGCCAGTCCTGGTTGTCAAAATCCATGGAGCAAAAGATGTAAGGGTCCCCTTTATTTAGCACAACCAGCACTGGGCTCAGTTGAGCCAGTCCTGGTTTTGGAAATACAGGGAACAAAAACATATGGGTCCCCTGTATTATCCATAACCAGCACCAGACTCTTTCTAGTAGGGGTAGTAATGTCACAGCCAGGGGAAAACTTTCACCTGGTCCCCAGCCAAAGCATTACCCCTGACAACTAGTCAGCCCAGGCCAGGGAGGTCTGGAGAGGTGTGGAGACCCAAATAAAGGGGTCAATCTCTCCAGGGCTCCCCAGGCCTAGGATGATAGCCCGGGGCTATCCCAAGCACCCCTGGGCTGTGGATGTCGTGTTAATTGTGTAAAGTGTAGTGTAAAAATTAAATGTACTAATATTGTCTTTTGCAGTTGAACAACTGGTCCCAGCAATCCTCTCTTGCATGCTGGTACTTGGAGAACCACAAGTACCAGCATGCAGTGCATTATGGGCCCACTGGCACCTGTAGTCCGCCTGTAAAGAAAATATTAAAATAAACACAATATACTTTCATATTTTATTAAATTGTTGTTACACTGTATCTTCACCTGGGGGGCAGCAGCCATTAAGCCACCAAGGGCTTCCGGTGTCTTCACCTGGTGGGCTTCGTCCTGCCCAGGGCTTCAGGCATCTTAATTTGGGGGGCCGCTGCCTCCCCAGTCAAGACCATTGCGACCATCGGGGCTTGCGACAAGACCCTAAGGTTGGGTCTCGGCACTCGCAAGCCCCAGGAAGCTTCCTGCTCTGATCGAGCCCAGCAGTGATGTCAGTGGGGCTGCCCCCAAACGGCAAGCGTTCCTTCAGAAACACCTCAGTTTGGCCGGCCATGCCCCCTGCCTGCCTCCCAAACAGGGCGAGCAGTCACTCACCATTGACAGCTCGCCCCCTTTGGTGCGAGACCCCTAGCGACGGAGCACCCATCGCTAGCCGGGTCTCGCGCATGCACATGTCGGAGCCGGCTCCGATGTGCGCATGCCCAGTGGGGGAACATCGACCCCTTTGCGAGAGCTCAGCACTTGCGACCGGGTCTGAATGACCCCCCCTGTGTGTGCACTGATGTAAATAGTGAGTTTATTTAAACAGCAAAGTGCTAATATTTTCATTTTTGCCTACAGTATGCTTGTCCTATTCTGAGTCAGACGGAACTTGGCTAGATCTGTCTTTTCTGTGAAATTGGGAATTGCAGGGCAGGTACTGGGGGCGGTGACAATACAATCACATGGAACCACCCTGATTTGTGGGTGTGTCATGGGAGTTTCATGGGCATGCATCTAAAGGTCCATGCTATTGTGAGCCATGTGTGCGTGGAAGTGAAGCCTGTTTTTGACAGATGTCCAGCACCTAAGTATGGGGCTGGTACAGGTTCCAATACTAATGATAACAGTTGCAGCAGCTGGCGTAAAAATCAATGGGTGGCACAGCTTTCTGCTTTTAGACACATGGACTACCGCATTAGAATAAGGTATATATTTGGCATCTGCAGCTGTCCACAAATATATCCACATTGATACAATAATTTTTGTTCACTGAAAAAAACATCTACAGTATAATATTTCTGCCCAAGCCGGAGAAGTAGCTGTTGTGTTGCTAAATTGTGTTCTTGGCAGCTCAGTTCTTGTTGGAGTTAAACATATCTGCATATTCTAAACACGATTTATTCCTTCTGACCAGAGCGGCCTATTCAAATTAAACTAATTCCCTGCACTCCCATGACTAACCATTCTGGCCTGGAGATTAAATTAAGCTATATTTCTCCAGGGTACCGTTGCGTTTCAGCTGCAGTAAATTGTTCTGGTTTGTTCTAAGATATTTTGATGATTACCATAAATACAAGGAACTGCTTAATTAAAAAATACAAAGATACAGCTGAAACACATATAATGTCTATTAAATTGTAAGACGGCTCATGAATTTCATCTAATGAATTTAAAATATCTGATATTGCGGGAGATCAATATTACAGTGACAGCATTGGCATTCATAATTATTATAAGACCTTTAAATATATTTTATTAGCATTATATAAATAGAACAATAATTCCTCCTATTTGTAATTCATTTCAGAGCTTCCTTTTCAAAATGTTAAAAAAAATCTCATGTCATAGCAAGTTATTTGGTGGTGTTTTTAGTTATATATCCAATGATCACATTGCAAGAAGCAGTGATGCCTGTGTTTGTGCATTATCTACAACATAAGAAAAAAGGCAAAGATGCCTATGGATTATACATAATATATTCACAGCGGGGTGTGCTCCTGTGTGTATGCTTTCCTGTAAAAGGCACAATAGTGCATATAAATGTAGCGCTGTATTTAACATTTAAGCAGTCTGGGCAATACAACGTTCAGCAGGCAACATAGGAATGATGTTAGATTAACTGCAGATATTTCTGTGTATAGAGATAGCGTAAATCTGATATATTCTGATATATTCATGAAATATGTGTACATATCTCCCAACATTAAGGAGTTGCAGATAGGGAACCTCATGTTTTTGTGAGTGAAAACTTCCGTGTTTTGGTTTTGGATCTGTATCTCCTTCTGGTTTTGGATCTGAATTTGGTTTTGGCAAAACTGCCCTTGCATGTTTTGGTTTTGGCTTTGGATCTATATTTTTTCCTACAAATTCATAAAAACATCTAAAATCACATAATTTGGGCCTTTTTTATTCCTACAGTATTATTAACCTTAATAACATTCATTTCCACTTGTTTCCAGTCAATTTTGACCACCTCACAGCTCACAATATTTTTTCATCCAGTTTAGGCCCATAATTTGCACCAAGATAGCTGGCTGACTAAACTATGTGGCAGCAGTGGGTGGGACAAACACGTGGCAGTTCAACTTCAATCATGGCACATAAAGAAACATATGTTTTCATTAATCAAGAGGCCTAAAGGAGATGGAGTATGTATGTAGTTGAAGGCAAGGAAAGGAAGGGTTGATTCATATTAAATTTAATTTAAGTTTTGGATTCCAAAGCACACTTATGAGTGAGGAAGGTGGGGAGTTATTTTCAAAGGATATTTGACTCAATCACATCAGTCCTTGCCCAAGTTGAGCTCTTGTGGTGGTCCAGTATTTTTTTATAAAAATGAAAGGGTCATGCAGGAGATTCTGTCTGTGGCAGCACACAAAATGGAAGCTCTGAGCAGGAAGGGGGCAGAGGGATTTTTAAAGTCTGGTACTAAACATCTGTTATCATTGATTTTATGAGCTTTCTGTTTGTGATGTCCCAAAGTCTGTATCCCTTGTTCTCTTGACAATATCCAAGCATAGTATATTCCACTGATTTAGGATCCAGCTTGCCCCTTTTCTCTTTAGTTATGTGAGCATATGCTTTGCATCCCAATAGTCTGAGATGATTGATGCTTGGCTTACTTCTAGGCAATACTTCTAATGGTGTTTTGCCTTGTAATGCAACTACGGGTCACAATTTGTTATGTAGACTACTGTTGACACTTCTTCTGCCCAAAAGCATTTTTCTAAGTTGGTGTCATGCAGAATAGACCTTGCTCTTTCCACAATTGTGCAGTTTGCATGCTCACGTCATTCTTTTCTGGTGTGTATTAAATTATTAGTTGATTCTATATTCCATACTTCTTTAGAATGATTGTTATACTGCTATTTTCATATTCTCCACCATTGTCAAATCTCAAGACTTTAATCTTCTGACCAGTTTGAGTTTCTACTGATTTTTTGTAATCTGAAATTATATTTATTACTTTGCTTTTTACTTTGACGAAGTAAACATGTGTCAATCTTGTGAAGTCATAGATGAAAGTTAGAAAATATTTATCCAGTTATCGATTTCACCTCCATCAGGCCACACACATCTGTATGCTCTAATGCTAGGTGTTTTTCAGCTCTGGTTGCTGATTTTGAAAAGGGGCAACATGCTTATTTACCCATTATACAACTCCTGCATGTTATCTTGCTCTGTCTGTGTCACTCATGGTTTTTCCTGTCACCATTCCATCAAGGAGCTTCTGGATGTTATCATAACCTAGGTGGCCTAGCTGCCTTTTTCAGAGTTCCATAGATTGTTTTGAATCAGAGGTTGCCAACGCACAACACTCTTCTTTGTCTAGGAAGTACTAGCATTGACTTGCTGTCACTGTTACAGTCCCTCTTCCATTTTGCACAATGCATTTGCCCTCTGCAAATTTGACCTTGAATCCTTTCTGCTCTAGGACACTTATGACAATTAGGTTTGTCACCATATCTGATACAAATAACGCATCTTGAATATCTGTGACTATGGTCTCAACTCTTATTCTTAGGTGAAATGCGATTGAACCAATTTTCATTACTATAAGGACCTTGTCTCCAATCCCTTTGATCACATGAAAGTAGAGAAACATTGCAAAGCTTTCACAACCTCTGTCATTTCTTCCAGGAAATCATCAATACAGCTTACTGAATTGCAGCAAGAGGTTTAGGAGTAGCATACTGCTCCCTATTTCTATCACCCTTTATAATGCCACACGTACTATATACTAAAGTCAATTACTATACATCGATTCCATTATATGCCAGCCACCCCTCACTATAATACTTGATTTGGAAGGTGTTTTCCATTGGCATGATAACTTCCTAATAATACAGCACATTGTATCCATATATATTGTATTAATAACATGACTAACTAGTGTTGGGGATAATTTTATGCTTTTATCCATATTGACCACAGTATATGGAAAATATGAAACCCTTATTCAACAGAATTTACTTTTTTGACATGACAATTTAATGGGACTATGTTTTACTAATTTGATGTTCAAAACAATGTGCTGATATAATAGTTTCTGTACTTGCCCAAGTCATGATTAGAGTGCCAAATAAGAGAAGCATTGACTCTAAGGGCTGTTATGTGAAAATGTATTCCCAATAATTTCTTCAAAATACAGTAGTAGTAGCCTGTTACATCATTGTTAAGACTCTCTATTGCTCTTTAAGCACATAAATACATTGAAAATACACTTAACTAATGAAGAATCCCGATTCTTATGATTTAATACATTTATTGAAATAGTAGTTTTAATATTTACCATAAGTTAGGTGAGATAAAATGCCCTGATCATTTCTGTAAATTAAGGTGAAGGAAATCCTAAAATAGCTTCCTACTTGTTTGCTGCAATAAAGGTTGTACAGTATTTTGTGTCTTATAGTGTTCGTTCACTGTTAGTTTAATTAATGTATGCTTAGTTAATGTTTTGCTAGATCTACAAGTAAAAAAAAGTCTATGAGCCTTCCACATATTAACTATTTCTTTATTACCATCACAGAGTACCAACCCACCCTTTACCTAAAATACTCCAACTACAGCAGCATAATTGCATACCTAGTAAGACTTCAACAACACCCCAGAGCTTTTGATTTGACACTAATAGTGGTAAAGATTATACAATATGTTTGGGCCAAGATATCTGCCTTCTACTATAGTAACCAAGGTCATATATACATATATATATATATATATATATATATATACACACACAGGGATATTGCTAGATATATTTTCTATCAACTACCCACCACCATAATATCATCCCCACCAAAATGTCCCAGTCTACCCAGATATCCCATTCATAAAGGAAGAGAAATAAACATATACAATGTAGTATCCTAAAAAAGTTAACACACTTTAAATAGTATATCTGGATATGTCTCTATTGCACAATTGAAAGGTTTCATCAAAAAGTATTTAGCTTCAAATATTACAACATCCATAACTAATACCACCACATATTGGGACTACTGAATTGTATATTGTCAAACTTGCACTTAAGTATATACTCGGACACATTTTAATACTATTTCTGCTTTTACATCCAATTAACATTTATGCTTCCCGTCTTTGACACAGTATATGAAGTATAGACAGGATTTACACTATCGCTATACACAGATATAGACAGTAATTGAGCTTTAACAAATATGCATAGATTTAACATTGCGACTAATGTGATATATGTTATTTTATAGGAATATCATTATATTGTATCTATTATCTTTGATGTTTGCTATTTAGTATGGAGTTTTATCTAGTTAGGTAATTTAATAAAACATATAGATTGGTTTTATGTACTGGCTGATTTTGCATTCCTACTAGCGGATTTTGTTTTTATTTAGTATACATTGTTGAGGGGTTAGCACTGTTACCCTTTTTTACTGCAGCAGGTGCCTTTATTCTTATGACAGGTGAGACTGAGGTGCTAGAGAACTTGTTTTTTTTTTCAAAATATTACAACAACCAAACCCAAAATGAAAACTTCTGGAGGCCTTCAGCAGTGATCAGCAAATCCTCCATATAAAATTGACAATACAGTGTAATATTTTAAAAATATTTAATCAATAAAACATTGTAAAAATGGATGTGTATGAAAGAAAGTGTGGCTCATCTATATTCATTAGAAGTAGTACACCATATGGTGAAGTCTCTGGTCATGAACATATTCCAGGTGAAAATAGAAAGCAATAGCCTCACTGTGTGAAGAGTTCCAGGGAACCTTACATTATCACTGTACTTGTGGTAAAAAGTACATGGTCAACAAAATAATTTGTATTAAATATATATCCAGATTCTCAATTTTCTTTATAAAAGTAGGCAAAACTGGTTGCAAAAACAGTACCCATTGCTATACCACACTCTTGGAAATAAAAATCTTCCAGAAATGTAAAATAATTATGCTTTAACATTATATAGAATCAGGTCACATATAAACTGTTAGGGGCTTTTGTGTAGTGTACTGCAGCAAAATTTGAAAGCATTGATCATTACAACCAAAGAGACAGAACTGGGGTGGAAGTTCACTGAGGGAATAATCTTGCAAATGTGGGCCATGCAAATCTTATATTTTGCTCCAGCTATAGAGAGGTGAATGCGCACTGATGATGGTGATATTTTTGACAATAGCTACATATGTTGTCAATGAATTACTTTCAACTCTGCACCAGTCTCCTTAAGTCCATTACTAAGATCACTAAGGTCTTTGTCCTATTCAAGATAAAATTGTATGGACTGAACTTCCTTTTTGTGCTGAATCAAAGTATACAGTATATGGAATAGACCTCAGCTGTGACCCGTTTATATCCTTGTTGCCATACAAAAACTTTACAATGAATTTTAAAAGGAAGTAGGAACTTTCAAAAAGGAGAGTAATCATACAACATACTTTAAAAAAAGGCAACATACTCAGAGCCTTAAGATGTAAGTGAAACTCTACTATCTGTAATTGGTCTTTCTGGGTTGTAATTTATTTATATTTTACATTTTGAATTTCTGGGAGAAAACAAATTGTAGGACTGTTCTGTAAAATATATTGAAAAGCATTCATATTAATAAGTCTATCTATCTTTCTTACTATCTATCTATCTATTTATCTATCTACAGTATCTATATTTACACCATATACATAAAATTAAATCTTTAGTCTCTTATTCCTTTCCTTCTGTTACTAATTTGGACTGACATCCCCATTGGCTTCTGTCAGATATAATTAGTCAAGTTTTATATGCAGCAGAAAGGCAAACCAGAGAATATTGGAGATAAAAGTCAGGAATATGCAGAAATGTATTTATTCTCCAACATATCTCTAACACTAAATTAAATACTAAAATAGAAACATAATAAAAGTTGGCACAGCACCCCACAGACCAATTAAAATGCACAATTGGTTTCATTAAATGAAAATTAAATTTTTTTTATAAAAGTTAGATACATTTTTTTTTACATGTGGAATAAAACTAATTAAAAAAGAAAATATATTTTGTTTGTTGTTTAATAAAAAAAAATGGTGAATTATGGTTTTTGTAGCCTTTTATTCATTTACAACTTATTTAAAAATGTTGAGCTGTTGTACCTTTTATGCAGGTTAGTAATCTGGTGCACCCTGCAATACAATACATTTTCCAATTTGCCAAGATAATGTTATGCATCTATTGCGCTTTGTTATATACAGCTTCTCCATGCTTATGATAACAAAGTCCACAATTATTAAAACAATAGCAAATAAATAGTAGTAGCTCAATCAATATGAAACTGCAGAAGTAGTACATATACTCTTATAAAGATGGATAGATTAATTTAATGGAAATGTAACTATGTTTAAGATGCAATATATCTGTTCAATATTGCATATGCTTGTGTCTGTTAATATATAATTATTCTTCATTACTTCCTTAAAGATGTTGTATTTATGTATTTATATAACATTTTTTTTTTTAATTATCAGCTTTGGACAAATTAGCTACTGTACTTGCAGCAATGCCAATGTGTCCACCTAAAAAAATATTGAAAGGGTCTATTCTACCCAAGTCAATATAACAAACAGTGTATAGGACAGCTCATAATAATATGTGACACTGAGAGCATGTAGTGACATAACAAGTATAAGGTATGTTAAATGACAGGTGACGTGTGATAAATAACAGTAGTGGGGTGACATGAGCAACACGGGACAATGAAAAAGAAGGATAAACTATAGTCTTGGGGGCTGATATAGGGGTGTGATGAATAACCGGTGAGTTGTGCTTAATAACAAGGTTAGCAGTATAATGAAGGGAGGTGATGAATAATAGGGTTGGGGTGATGCAGGAAAAAATAGAGATGAATAACATGGCAAGTAGAATAATGGTATATATAAGTAAAGGGACCTGGCCTATGCTGGATCGCCTCAGTGTCTGCCAACTGCTCCGACACACTCTTACCTTCCCTCTGTGCTCTATCCTCCACTGTTCTGTCCTGACTCTTATACCCACTCCCTGCTGAGTCCCACATATCATTTAAGTTTACACTCCTGACTCAAAGTATTTTCAGTTATGCATCTTAAAACTATTAGAGAGGGATAATGTGGAGAGAGATAAAGTACCAACCAATCATGAGTCTGATAACCAATTAGCTGTCGGATAGCTGCCCTGATGCTGCCTGAGTGATGATGCTGTATTTTATGCTTTTTGTCTGCTGTTGTGTCTTGACAAAAGTCTCCCAGTAGACCGAAATGTTGACTAATGCCAGGCATCATCATTGATATCTGCACCTGCATGAATTGATGAATTGATCTCTCTGGATCTCTCTGGATGGGAAGTACCAATCCTTGGAGAGAGATGAAGTGGAGTAGTTGGCCAAAGCAACCAATCTACTTCTAACTGTCATTGCTCTAGCAGTCTTTGAAATGACAGTTAAATGATGATTGATTGCTTTGGGAAACTTCTCCACTTTATCACTCTACAAGGCTTGATACATCTCCTCTTCTAGCTCTATCCTCCACCTCACCCTTATTTCCACTACCTGTAGGAGTCATATAAGGGATTGTTCTTTTCCCTCTACACTTTCTCCTTTGGACATCTCATAAATTCATTCAGTCTACAAATAACATCTAATGTATATGTTGATGATGCTCAAATCTTCCTCTGCTCCCCTGATCTCTTTTCCTCCATCCTGTCCCAGGTTTTTAATTGCGTTTCCGACATCTCCTCCTGGATGTCAGTACAATGGGCATGTATATATATGGTACAGAATTGGCCACTAGGGAGGCACACACTGCATGCCCTGCACCCATACATCATACTTACCTCTCTAGAACTGCAGAAATCACAGGGAAAATGGTGCAGCTATCATTTTCCAGGTGATTAGTGCAGCACAGAAACCGACAGGAACATGGTGTGGGCACTATGTTCCTGGAGACCTGCACATTTGCAGTAGACTATGACAGTATCAGAGTTTTCTCTGCAACTGTGCCAGGGAGAAGGAGTCGGTACATGGACCTCCTCCACTCTCAAATTGACCCTGCATGATATGGCCAAAACCAAACTCATTGTGTCCAGGGTACATCTCTCTCTCTCTCTCTCTCTCTCTTTCTCTCGGGGAGGACATGTATCAAAGCTTGGATAGAAATAAAGTGGAGAGAGATAAAGTACCAGCCAATCAGCATCTAACTGTCATTTTGCAAACACAGCCTGTATAATGATAGTTAGGAGCTGACTGGTCAATACTATCTCTCTCCACTTTATCTCTATCCAAGCTTTGATACAAATCTCCCCAATAGAGAGAAAGTGGAGTTGGATAAAGTACCAACCAATCAGCATCTAACCAGGGGCGTATCTATAATGGGTGCAGGGTGTGCAGGGCACATGAGCGCCTGGGTCCAGGGGGGTCCACACCACCTTTCCTGCACCCATACTTCCAAATACTTACCTCTCCATAGCCCAACATTGGCTGGAGAGGTGCTACATAGAACACCTGGAAAGTGGCTGCAGCGGTTACTTTCCCAGCATTCTGCGCATACGCAGTAAGGAAATCGCCGGAAAAATGTCTGCCGTGCCATTTTCCCGGGGTACTGCACATGTGCAGTAGACTCTGGGCACAGACTAGTGCAGGAGTCTACTGAATGTGTCAGTACGCAGTGGCCACTGGGAAAAGAGGAGGGGGCCCCAGATGGTGAGTGAACATGGTCCCCCTCCTCTCTAAATATGCCCCTGCATCTAACTGTCATTTTTGAAACATAGCCGATAAATGACAGCTGACTAATTGGTACTTTATCTCTCTCCACTTTATTTCTCTCCGATATGATAAATCCCCCCCTTGGTAACATAAACATGTTTTCTGACCACCATTTCTGCTGTTCATTTGTCACTTTTATCATTAAGGCCATGTCTCAACCATGCTGCATCAATCTCCATAACATAATTCAGGATTCTGCTCCTGATGCCACCAAGTCTCTTATTCATGGACTCATCATCTCTTGCCTTGACTACAATAATCTCCTCCTTTCTCTTCTCTCTTAATGTAACCTCTGATCATTTTAACCGAAATTCTGCTTGTCTCATTTTCTTCTCTCACCATTCAGCCCTAAAACACACCTTTCACTGAAATCCACCAGCCCTTCTCTTATGAGAAGTGTTGTGCCTTCGTCCTGCAACTGCCTTCTGCCTACACATACAAGCTACAGCAAGTTTCCCTACCCATCCCCGGGTCTTATTACTCCCACGGTTTTGCTGCTATGGCCCGTATTGAGTTTGAGACGAAAAGTCCAGAGTTTTCACCTGCTGTACTTTTCACCTCCTTTGCCTGTTTTCCAGGTGGAAAAGTATCGTGCGCGTGCCCGCTATTCCCCATATTAAATTTCAAAGTAGGCGAAATCGTGAACCGGCGAAACTTGGATCCGCGGAAAAAAAGGGAATCTCGGGAAATAATCCTAGGACCCCCCTAAAGATGTCCAGACATGGGGGATTACTATGGGTTTTTGCCTGCAGAAGAAAGTCAAGGTTTTAAATAGCAGCGGCTGGTGCAGAAATGCGGCTTGGAAGAATGTGAGGCAGAAGAGCATTTAGACTTTTTTTGGGGAAAAATAAATTTCATCAAATTTGGGGTACATGAAAATGGGTGCAAGCATATTTTTAAGTCCCTTAAATGATTTTTTAAAAATCTGCAAAAATGCACCTGCTGCTAATCCCGCAATGAAGAAAACACCTGCCACATATAAGGGAACCCCTCTGGACTCCATTCCGCTAATTTAGAAGTGTTTTCCCTATTATTAATTTCTTAAACCCCAAAATTTTAATTAATTTTTTGGGGTGTCCCTATTTTTTTGTTTTACTTTTTTTTACCACAGATCATTTTTAGGGACCATTCCAAGGGGTGCAGCCTATTTTTTTCTTAAGCCTGCACCCCTAAACCCCAATTCTGCACTTTTTTTCACCTGCTAAAGGTAAGCGAAAAATGATCCCCATTTTTTTACATTGACTTTTCGCACTGGCGAAAAGTCAATGAAATTGAATACGGGGATATTGGAAATAGGCGAAAATGATGTCATTGGCAAAAAATTATCGCTGATAATGGACTTTTCACCCCATATTGAATATGGCCCTAAGTTTACATTCTTGCTTTGTACTCTTGAGATGGTTCTCTGTGGTGCATTGAATTGATGCTGTTTATTTTATTTCTATATATATCTAACCCATGTACGATGCTGTATATACCTTGTGGTGCCTAGTAAACTAATAATAATAATAATAATCATCCTGAAACTTCTGAGAACTTTAAGAAAGCAACAACTTAAATTATAAACATTTACTTGAATAATACAATTGTTTGCAAAATGCATATAGTTCTGAGTGGCTCAAAGTATTTAAATTATGTTGCTATTTTCTTCAAAGCAGAGAATGACCCTCTGTGTCCTATGTTGTTTTCAAGCACATGACTTCATAAGCAAACGCAGGGGGGGTTTCCATCTGCCTGGAAACCCCCCTTCCCAGCCCACACCATTACCACAATAGAAATAGGAATATAATATAATTTTACTAGTGCAGTATGTTCTTCTCAGTATCACAAATGAAATAATTAGCACCACCTGTGGATCTCTTAACATGTATGAGCCAGTAATAAATAACCTGTGCACCAACTTGGAGATCTGGAAAACATGTACTGTTAGGAATGTGCTGCTATAGAGCCCAATATGTACTACATATATGTCCAGGGCAGTGCTAGGTTCTTCTGCTGCTCCCCCAGACTCCCGGACTTGCTCTAATAGTCTGGAATGGTGCCCACATCTAAAATAAAAACATTCAGCTCAGGTAGGATGGCCTTACTGCCGCATTTAATGGCATACTGTGATCACTGGTCCTCTGTATGCTGGAATTATGACACACAATATACTTTGAAACAAACATAATGAGATGGCCAAAAGGCGCCGCATTTGCATCTCTATATTTTCTTCCAAAAAATAAATAAAGACATAGACAAAAATGGTGTTATACACAATTCCACTACAAAGTTTGCTTGTGGGCTGTCCTTGCTGTTTCCTCACCTGAATAAGGTGAGAAGTGTGCACATAAGGTATCTTTACTTTTTCATCCAGTTCTTTTTCTCATGCCCGATGGATCCTCTCCATATATAATAAAAAAAAAATGATCATGGTGTTTAAAAGTTTTAATATTTATTAACAAACAACAGATCATAAAAAAGTGGCAGCATTCCTTATACACCTTGAAAAAGGACAGAGTGTGTCCGAAACATGTTGGTGAGGGAGGAGTGCTGTTGAAATTTCTGAGACCATTTCCAGGGAGGAGGACAGGAAAAGTGAGGTGATTTATCCGGGTATCATTCTCTACTTTTGGCATTACATCTTATACCGTGCCTTTCTGGAAAGGCCATTTATGGTACAAAGTAATTTTTTATGATCTCCTGATTGTTTTCTTTGATTATATATGGAGAGGATCCATCAGGCATGAGAAAAAGAACTGGACAAATAAGTAAAGATACCTTTATGTGCACACTTCTCACCTTATTCAGGTGAGGAAACATCAAGGACAGCCCACAAACAAACTTTGTAGTGGAATTGTGTATAACACCATTTTGTCTATGTCTCTATTTATTTTTGGAAGAAAATATAGAGACGCTTATTGGCACCTTTTAGCCATCTCATTGTGTATGTTTAAAAGTGTTAAAGGTGTGGTGATCCTGAGGTGGACTTTTGGCAGCAGGATCTATAATCACGCAGGTTATATTCTGTTTTTTTTCTGTGGTTCTATTGCTAAACACCATGGTCTGTGACCTGCTGAGATTGTATTCGATTTTGAAATATGTTTGATCATAGAAGAAAACGGACACGTGTTATAGAGGACATTTTTAATGAGAATGCAGGAGATTATGATAATACCTTGAGGGATGATAATGTGGACAGTGCTATGTACTCTTTGGAAAAATAGTTATAAAGGAAGGGAAGGTTTGGTGGGAAATTGCCACTTTAGTACAATATATAAAAGAGGGAATTATCCCTAGAGGTCTTAGAGTGGACAAAATATAATCATTCAACACAGAAACAATAGATTTCAAAAATGCTTGGTTTAAATTCCTTGACACATGTTCATTATCACTGACAGAATTAATAATATCGGAAAAACAAAAGGATTTGAGGAGAGTGGAAGAGGAAATAGAAATATATCAAACACTGATACAACCCTTTTCTGAATCACCAGAGTTAAAGGAAATGGAAATTACTATTAATTATAGGATAGAAAAGAAAGAGGGATATCAGAGTGAAAAAAACAAAGAAATTGCTCAGAGATAGGAAGGATTATAAATTAGGGATACAACTTAAGTTTAGGAAAAATCATCCTGAATATATGAGAGAGGAACACGATGATGGAAGTTATAATACAGACAGTATTAATATTCCGCATGTATCTAAATTTAGAAACCAGAGTTCTCCATATAAGAAATTGAGAAAAAACTCAGAGTTTGGAAATGTACTTCCTCATAGAGGAAATAGGAATTTTAGGGATCAAGAATCCCCTGAGAATAGAATTTGGAGAAATAGAAGGGAAACAACTTTTAGAAAAGAAAGAAATAGAGATAGTGGATACAGTTGGAGGGGAAGTCCACCACCCTGTTTTGAGAGTAGACTGCAGGACCCTGTAGATACCCATAGGGAGTAGTGGAACGATTGTCCACAAACTCCAGAGACTCTTTTTTTAGAGAAAAGATCAGGAAGAAAAAAAACACCATACAAAAGAAGGAATGTAAAAGAGGGAAGAGAGGAGGTCTATGGAAACATTTAAATAAAAGAAGGAGAAATGCTTTGGGGAGAAAAGGGGCTAAAATGGAGCAATAAATGCAACCCCAGAATCTGTAGAGAATTCAGAAATGAAAACTAAAATGTATAATTTAAGTAAATACATCTTAAATGAAAATGAGACTGAAGTTCTAGAACAATGGTTAAAATTTGCCCCAAGTAGTCATATGGATCATTTTGAGGTATTCGTTGACCTACAAAAGTTCATTAGGAGATTTACTTTAAAAAATTTTTTGCGGAGAATTCTAATTCTGATGAGGTTGTGGAGGATGTACCAGTGTCAGTGTTTAAAAGAAAATCCTCTTTTTTTCCAATGCATAAAAAAAGATGTTTTATTGAGTCCTTCGAAAAACTGGTAAGAGAGGATTTGGATAGGATACAGATTAAAAAAAGATAATAAAATGAATTTAACTAAAGAACAAAGACAGGTGATCACTTCTCTGAGAAAAAATAAGGAGGTTGTTATAAAACCTGCCAACAAAGGGGGGGGGTGTAGTGATTCTGGATATAGAGGATTGCAATGCAGAAATCTTGAGGCAGTTAAGTGATAATGAGACCTATAAGAATTTGAGGAGTAATCCCTCAGATAAAATAAAGAAAGACTTAGAATAACTTTTGGCACTTTATACTATAAAAGGAGTAATCACAGAGCAAGATAAGTTATATATGATTTTTGAGAAACCATCAATCCCTGTACTTTATATTCTACCAAAAGTGCATAAAAATCTTGAAAAACCTCCGGGTCGGCCAATTATAGCCGGGACCAACTCCATAACATCCAATCTCTCACACTATCTAGACTGCTTGTTACAGCCGATAGTAGCAAAGACTCTGGCCTTTCTTAAAGATACCATTTCTGTTATTAATCATATAGCAAAAATTAAATGGGATCCAGAATATTGGTTGGTCACAGCAGATGTGACTTCATTATATATGATCATTGACCATATTAAGGCTTAAGGAGTATACAAACCTTTTAGATAGAGAAGATTTTAGTGAGGATTTAAAGGATTTTAGTGTAGAGGGTATCTCGTTTATTCTTCATAATAACTTTTTCTGGATCTTAGATTCTTTTTATTTACAGTGCACGGGGACAGCGTTGGGCACCAGACTGGCTCCTAGTTATGCCAACCTTTTCATGGCTCAATGGGAAGCAGAGGCGGTTTGGAGTGGACATGATTTCGGTGCCAGTCTGGTGTCCTGGGTGCGCTATATAAATTACGTGTTTTTTATTTGGAAAGGTAGTCAGGAGTCCTTGGATATTTTTTGTACCCATTTAAACAACAATATGAACAACATTAAATACATTTTTAATAGGAGTCAGGTAGAGGTCAACTTTTTAGATCTAACCATATTTATTAGGGGTAATGAAATTTTAGCTAAGAATTTTATGAAACCCACTGATTGCAACTCTTTTCTTGAACGCACTAGCAATCATCACCATAATTGGCTTACTAATATACCAAAAGGCCAATTTCAGCGTGTGAGAAGGAATTGCACTTTTAATGATGATTATTTTACTCAATCTGAAATTCTCAAAAATCAGTTTATATCAAAAGGGTATAATGATGAATTAATGGAAAAAACAAGACAGGAAGTGGGAAATATGGACAGAAATAATATGATTTTAGGTAGAGAATGTACAAAATCTGATTTTCACTTAAAGGTGCTTCATTACGAAATTTAATGGACAACACCGTCAAATTGAAAGTATCATTAATAAATATTGTTGAGTACTATATCAAGATCCTTCATTGAAGGAATATTTAGACACTAAACCACAGTTTATATCAGCAGGGCAAAGAACTTAAAGAACCAACTAGTAAGAAGCGTAGTAGAAAATCCTAAAACAACTATAATTAATAAATCCAAAGGTTTCTATCATTGTGGTTTATGTATTCCAAGCAAATACTGTAAATCCACCTCTACCAAAATGACCACATATAAGTCGAATAATACGGGGAAAGAATATCCGATTTCTCAATTTATTACGTGCCAGACAAAAAACTGTGTTTATCTATTGGAGTGTTCCTGCAGTAAACAATACGTGGGCAAGTCTAGTCAGATGTTGAAAACTAGACTGGCAGAACACCGCAGGAACACCCAAAAAGGGGTAGAAACACATAGTGTCTCTTTACATTTTAAAAAGGAACACCAATGTAGTTTTTCTGATCTAACCTCGTTTTGTGGCATTATGGTCGCAATACCTAATTGGAGCAATAATGATGTGGAGGGTACTCTAGCCAGATTAGAAATGCATACCATTTATGATTTACGTACCTTAACACCATATGGTCTAAATGTGGACTTTGAAACTAAATGGTTTCTATAATAGGTCCATATCAGTATAGAACCACCTGTTGGATCCTAATATGCATTTTTTGTTTGTTTTTTTTTTTTTTTGCTATAACCATGTATATGTTTTTAGAGATGTTTTCATTTATATGATGATTTTAACATTCCTCTTATCCCACTCTTATTTCTGAGCATGCATGAGGAGTATATATGGAACTGATACATCCGGTAACATGTTCTGGGAGGACTGTTGGACAGTATGATGAGAGACATCAGTTCCGTTTGAAGACTTCCGGTTTGCGGGTCATTCACCAGATGTTCATCACGAGGAGACACTTCCGGTTTGCAGGTCATCCATCGGAAGTACGTCGTGGAGGTACACCGGATGGTGGATGATAACTTACCCACTTCCCGGAACTCATGGAGAAACAGGTGTTTGATTAGAGGATTGTTTATCCATACCCAGGACTGGCACAAATGGACAGAGCATATCAACCATATAAGGACATTTGTATACTGGGAGGGTTCCATCCCGGGTTTTTTTTTTTTTAAGACAAAAAGTCGATTTAATGGACATTTTATGTTTAAGTGTCTATTGATGAATTTGGAGTTTTTTATTGTATTTTTAAGGAGTATGATACCTAGGAAAATGCCATTTATTAAATAAAGTCAAAGGGTTATTATTTTTTTATTTTTTAATGTATTTATGGGATTTGTGCAATTAAAAGTTGGTGATAACATGATCAATTAAGTTAAGATGGAGGGTTTAAAAGGGAAGTAGTGGCAGCATTCCTTATACACCTTGAAAAAGGACAGAGTATGTCCGAAACATGTTGGTGAGGGAGGAGTGCTGTTGAAATTTCTGTGACCATTTCCAGGGAGGAGGACGGGAGAAGTGAGGTGATTTACCCTGGTATCATTCTCTACTTTTGGCATTACATCTTATACTGTGCCTTTCTGGAAAAGCCATTTATGGTACAAAGTAATTTTTTATGATCTGTTGTTTGTTAATAAATGTTAAAACTTTTAAACACCATGATCAGTTTTCTTTGATTATAAATGGAGAGGATCCATCGGGCATGAGAAAAAGAAAAGGACAAAAAAGTAAAGATACCTTTATGTGCACACTTCTCACCTTATTCAGGTGAGGAAACATCAAGGACAGCCCACAAACAAACTTTGTAGTGGAATTGTGTATAACACCATTTTGACTGTCTCTATTTCTTTTTTGGAAGAAAATATATAGACGCATATCCTGCGCCTTTTAGCCATCTCATTGTGTAAGATTAAAAGTGTTAAAGGTGTGGTGATCCTGAGGTGGACTTTTGGCAGCAGGATCTATAATCACGCAGGTTATTTTCTGTTTTTTTCTGTGACACAATATACTTTGTATGACGCATATTAAAGCTGGTTAAGTGCTAATTCTACCCTCTTCATGGAATGGCCACACTCACTCTAAAATCAAGCATTTGGAAACCCCTCTAGAAATCCTACATTTGCCACTGGACTTAATGGAGAGGGGAGAAGGAATGAACAGGCCAAAGAGGCTAGTTGGTGCTATCTACAGTATTAGCACATTAGAAACACAATGACTTCAAAAATAACTATTTAATAATTAGATCAAATGTAGATGTAGTAGACATTTAAAACAGTTATTTTATATTTTTTCCCTTTATTTTGTCATTTTATTATACAGTTCTGCATTGAAAGAGGATTTGTACTCTCAGGCAGTCCTCACTCCTGCTGCTGAAATAGAAAACATGGAAATAGTGTCAGCATAGGATAAAAGTTACAATGAGATGCACAGAGTAAAGTCGTTGGCTGTACCACCCCATTTCACGGCTCAGTTTCCAACTAATTGAATTCAATTGCAATGCTACAGCAGATTAAGCGACACGGTAAGCTGTTGTATGGGAAAAGCCAATGCGTTGTTAGGATTAACGTCAATGCAAAGGATATGATTATGATTACAGATAGCAATTTTGCTAAGGGTGAACACTGGGCTAAGCATTTAAGAATTTTAGATGTGTTACGAGACTTGAAAAATAATTGAAGCTTCTTAGGTAAGCTAAAAGCCTTATTCTTTGGGTCATGAGCAGAAATACTTTTGATGTTATCATTAGTTTGTGTTTTTATTGAATAAATTGCACATCATATGTGTATTAGAAACATATTTAAGTTGTACTAAGAACCCAGTCAGTCATAAGGTCAAGTATATTTTATGTACTGTAGCACACATATTTTATACTCTATAGCGCAAAACAGGACTTTCAGCTTGCCAATCATACCTTACCGATGGTTATGCCTGCAGATCACATCCCCAGTTCCTCTCGCTAATGTTTAGATGCCATCCATTCATCGCTGCTCTGCTATACAGAGCCCCAGGTGAGAGAGAAAGTGATGCGATGGTGGGTCAGTGCCGACAAGTGGGACTGTTCCACCAAAACCATGATTGTTGGGAGGTCTGTATTCTTTTTATGATAGGCACATTTATATGGTGTGCTATCTCAGCATTTAATTGCACTGTGCAATCCTGTTATTAGGAAAGCACTCCTGTGCTGCCTCCCTTCCCTTGATACACTGCGGGACTTTGGGGCTATCATTTGTTGGTGCATTCATGCAGCTCCCGCCCAGAACACTACAATGCCCAGCATTACCCTAAGCTCCAGGCTGCTACACTGTTACACCTGTGACATCCCTGTGTCTTATGTTACTTGCTCTTCTGCCAGATTACAGTAAAACTAAGAAATGGTTAAGCATACAACGCATTGTCTAACCACTACCAGCACCAAAACCTGCGTTACAAAATCTATACCTTCAGCATATTGGGCAATACAAGTGTACCTGGGTTTAACTCCATATCTGGAGGACTACTATACCAAGCACAATCTGCTATGCATAATTGTAACACTCTGCTAATAGGTTATTGGCTCAGTAACCACATGCTAGCAGTTACCATCTATCCCCAGATTAAACATCTCTCTATCCACCAGGCTGACACAACTAGGATCTGTCCCAAGGCCATCACCATGCACAAATCCAGCTGCCAAAAGTACAGATACCCTTACTGTCGTATGATCTGATACCAAGATCGGCAAGTTTGCAGATGACACGGAATAAGAGGATCTGAGTGAGTACAGGACAGACCCTTATTCAAACTGTATGATAGAAATGTAAAGTGAAAGGTCAACATGTAAGAAGGTTGACATGTACAAATAGTTGATATGGTCAAAAGGTTGACATGAAAATGGTCAAAAAAAAAGGATCGACACATGACATTTTATTTGTTTTTTTGGTTTAGGATTAGGTTTAGGGTTAGGTATTCACTGGTTGGTTAGGCACTTACCCTGATAGTTAGGGTTAGGCACTTACCCCAACAGTTAGGCTCCAGAAGGGAGGGTTAGGGTTAGGCACTTACTGGAGGGTTAGGGTTAGGCAATAGAAGGGACGGTTAGAGTCAGACACCTACCCTGATGGTTATGATTAGGCACCAAGGAGAGGGTAAGGGTGAATAATCATGTCGACCATGTTTGTGTCAACCATTTTCATATAAACATTTCGGCCCTGTCGACCTTTTGTTGCAGTCGACTTATTCAATATCTAACAGCTGGTGTCTATCTAGACACTGTCGATTTTTTACTATCTGTTAATCCACATCCATCAGGAACAACAAAGAGAAACCTTCTAGCAATTTTAGTAAGGAGTTTGCTGCACTTTTTTGTGGTATACCTCAGAGACTTCATGATCCAAGGCCAACCTGTGATTGGCAGGATTAGACTTCTACTAATGTTTCCAATTTTCAAGACCTATGGCTAAAGGTCCCCATACACAGTGTGATACAGCAGCTAATCTGACAAATTGGTACAATATCACTGCTATATTGTACGGTGTGTGATGATGATATCGGCCAGTGCGCGGTTTCGTAGGGTCATACATCGCACCTCCAGATCTTACTGCATGTTCACTTTATCTGGGGATGCGATGTACGATCCCATGCAGCACCATGCGTGTGGGGGAGGGGATTGCCGGCATAACGGGCAGTCGGGTAGTGGATTGCTCCGCATGTGGGGACAGCCCAAAAATCGGCCATCGGATCGGTCATTGCTGTGCAAGGTGCCAATCGCACCATGTACTGTATGGGCACCTTTAGAAGAATAAAAACGGCAAATCTTTTTTATCCATCTGCAATGGAAGGAAAAGGAAAAAAACGTGCAGTTGCTTTTTTGGCCTATGGGACTAAATGTGATTTTGATATGTTTAGTTCAGAGAGGGCCATCAACATTGCTACTGAAGATCAATTTGTCAGGGCTCTGATGAAGAATACTTTATTCAGTGCAGTTTATGCTTCCAGTGAAATGTTGAGTGATTGAATGAATTCTAATGCTCATATTTTTAATAGAATTTGGACTGGAGCATATTCAAAATGCTGATGCTTTGTTTCTCAAAATGTCTTTACCTAACCCTTATTGTCTTCCATTGCAGGAAAGATATGTCAAATCATGTCACATGATGCACCAGTAGGCCTGATGACTTCTCACATTGTCACCACTGCTAAGAGTTAGACATAGCAAGAAGGGATAAGCAGCAGAATAAGAAGCAGAAACTGAGCCCCTCATTGCCTGGAAACAACATGCTGTGATTGACATAACTTTCAGACCATCTCCTCATATCTTTTAGGGGGCACCAGGTTTTTTCTGTTAATTGTCACACACATGACCACATAGATAAACTACAAGGGCAGAAGCTTAGAAGACCCACCTCAAGCATTGGAGACTTCCATCATTTTTGTTCTAGGTGGGCTCACTGGTGTGCCTCCAGTCCCAACACCATAGACACCAGCGTAAGGTTGCTGCCAAATGGAAACACTGGTTTTGGTCTATAACCTCCCCTGTTTTGTCTCCCCAGTTGTAGAGACTCGAGTCAGGTAACTATAGGTCTGCAGTCGCACATATTCATGCGTGCGTTAACTTTCTGAGTATGAAATAATGCAAGATATGCTACACAAACTGGCATAGTGCCCAATATACGCAAATCAAACATTGTTTCACATTAAACAAATATGTAATCTATTTGTTAAGGTATCCTAAATAATAAGTTTAATACACATTTATCACTCTTAGGGCCATATTCAATATGGGAGAGAAAAGTCGAAATCGGCGATAAATTATCGCCGATTACGTAGTTTTTGCATGTTTGAATTATGCCCGTATTGAATTTCAAAGACTTTTCGCCTGTGCGAAAAGTCTTTGAAAAAAATGGGGATGAGTTTTCACCATGTTTTACATGACGAGTGCAGAATTGGGGTTTAGGGGTGCAGGATTAAAAAAAATAGCCTGCATCCCTGGTAATGTCATTTAAAAATAAAATGTCGAAAAAAGTAGAAAAAAAAAAAAAATCGGGACACTCCCAAAAATTAACTTTCATTTTGGGGGATGAAAAAAACAAAATAGGGAACACACTTCTAAAATAACCAAATTAAATTCAGAGGGGTTCCCAAGTATGCGGCATGTGTTTTATTCATTGCGGGAGTAGCGGAAAGGTACACTTTTACATAATTTTTTTAAATCATCTTTAGGGGGGTCCCTGGAATATTTTCCGAAAATTCCCATTTTTTGGCAATACCTTTCCGCCGGCTCCCATTTTCGTTGATTTCTAATTGAATATGGGGATAAAGCGGGAACACACCCGATACTTTATCCGCGGAAAACCAGCGATGTGGAGCGGAAAGTCCAGCACAGAGTTTTCGCTCTCAAATTAAATATGGCCCTTAGTATGAAATTAGCATTTCAGAAATAAACTGTATAGAAATAGAAACAATACAATTTTATATCAACAAAAAAAAAAATAAAGAAACTATAAATATGAGTGAAGCTGTTCCTCATTCTGCTTTTAATGGAGAGTGCAGATTGCTATAAGAATGTGATGCTGCTCAGTAAATTTAATGACTTTATGAAGATAAATGTTTCTTTTCCGCTGCCCCTTCTTGTCAGAATACATTTAATGCTACCGTTCCTTTGAGGACTAAATTCCTATAGCACTTTGCATCATATTACCGTGTTTCTCTCACCACATGAAATTGCACTTCAAGCAAGAAATAATGGTGTTTCTGCATCCCCTTGTACAATTTTATTACAGCCAATGAATAGAAGTAAATTAACTGTTATAGGAAGCATTATTCACTGGGCTAGATTTTACCATGTACGACGCTAGATAATAAATAACAGGATGAGTATGATGGCTTTAATTTCTGATGTGGACTATCAAACAATTCTTCTGAATAGATTAAGCAGCCAAAAAATATGTAAATTATAGCCACAAGTGTGCGAACAAATTTGTACCACTGCATATTATCTACAGTAATGTGGACGTATAAGAGAAACTACACATTATTCACCTTGTTACATAGTCACTAAATATATTCTTCTTTTTCCATTATGTAACATTTTCCGTGTCTCTCAGTCATTAAAGCCACCGAGTGATATGAACTTACCATTTTATAAGAAATACATTATGTTCTGGGAAATCGCAGTACTATCTCTGAATATTAACATTAGTACCCTAAAGCCTTGTTCTTTACATATTGATAACTTACTATTACAAAAATAAAAATATTTGTTTTCAAATGTACTTTTGTAAAGTTATCTTAGATGAAGGGGTCTATTAAGAACACTCTGAAAAGAATAAAGATAGAAGAAAAAAATCTTTCAGCATTTATAAAAAAAAGATCTCCAAAGCAGCCGGGTACTACCGAACTACTACCCGGTGGCACTGGACGGCAACTATAAATGTTATATTAACACTTGCCAGATCAGTAATTTGTCCATCAGTGAATGTGAAAGCCAGCCCTTACTCAGGCTTCAGGTTACAAATTCCAGAAAATGTAAGAAAAATAAGTTAAACATAGAAGAAAAATCCTCCCCCAAAAAATGCATATTTTAATAAGAAAGCATTTTTTTTGTATGGCTAATGCTATCCTGAGATGGTTTTAGCTCGTAATACAGCAGTGATATTTGTGCCGCTGTTGTCCATAATAACTAGAGATGAGCAGGTTCGGATTTACTCGGTTTTACTCGGATTTACTTGGATCTCAAAACGGCATTTTATTGGCTATCGGCTATCACGTGTTTTGGATAGCCAATAAAATAAATCCGAACTAATCCGAACTTGCGATAAAGAGGCAAAAAGAACCGAGTAAATCCGAACCCGCTCATCTCTAATAATAACTAGGCTTCATCCTGCTTCATGCATTGGAGGAGTCCCCCGATGAAGGGAATCGTCGGCGATGGTCAACAATTGCCTTCACCAGCAGGTGGGCTTTCATAAATAAGCTGATACCCCTGAATCCTGGGTAATCTCCCATTTTTGCAGTTTAGGTCTTTCTACCATTAATAAAGAGACCCCAATATATGGTAATTCACTACAGAATTTAGAGTGGTGTTACGAGAGCGCTTTTCATGCTGGCATTTTTCAAACTGTTCATATCTAGTTTTAATAGCATCTTTATTACAGTAGAAAAGCACAATGCTAGTGTAGTTCACATCTTATAATGTGCACTTAAAGTATTTGGTGTGACAGGTTCTGTTGAAATAAATTAATTTTGGTTGGGGAACATTTTTATAGAGCGCTATGAGGACTTGTCGTAATGTAAATCAATTTGCAGTAATCAGACTCTGTGGCTTAAACTTGGTGTTCAAAATGCCCATTCAATATACTTAGAAAAAGTGGCACGAGGGCAAGTACAATCCAATAAATTAAAGTCATCTGAATGTAGAAAAATACCTTGAGAAACCATTGGTAGACTATTGCTAGGTGATTTATTGACAGAGAGCCTCAAACAGAGTTATACTCTAATTTTATTTATTTTATTAACAGTTTCTTATATAGCACTCCATTGCGCTTTACAATTGTAAACATTAATAGAACAAAACTTGGTAATAACAGACAGATATATAGGTAGGAAGGCCCTGCTCGCAAGTTTACAATCTATAGATGCCGCCGCAGCTGCTGCATCTGTGTATGCAGTGAATGTGTGAAAATATGCAAATGTTGCAGACACCAAGAATGTACTGAGAGGCCCACCTGTGGCTTTGTACGGCCTAGCATCTGCGCATGAAAATGCAGTACAGTCGCAGATCCTTAGATTATCGGTCTTCTAAGTAACCCTATGGTTGCGCAGAATGACCATGAGAAGTGAGACGGAGGAGCCATTTATCTTGCATACAGGATCACAGATGCAGGATGTGGCATGCCCATGAAAATGCCTGTGCTCTTCTCCGCCACTCTACATTACCCCCCAAATGCCCCTGACTGTCAATCACACTGCGAGTAAATAGTTGGTGCAGGCAACCACGGTAATGTGTCTTGACGCACGTGCAGTGCAACTCGGAAACATGCGCAGTCGGAAAACATCGGCTGGTAGTGTGCTCAATGGACACTGGCCCTCATTCAGACCCAGTCGCTAGCACTGAGCATTCGCAACCGGGCCGATGTTTAGGCCCCGCGCATGCGCAGCGGCCACACTGCACGTGCGCAAGCCCCAGAGCGGAGCTCACTACAAAAGGGCCGGCTGTCGATGTTGATCGACAGCTCGGCACGTTTTGTAGGCGGGGCGGGGGGGTGGTTTCACAAAACGGAGGCGTTCTTTAAGGAACGCCTGCCGTTTTGTGGGTAGCCGCACTGACATCAGCAGTGATGTCAGTAGGGAGCTTTCTGCTCGATCAGAGCAGGAAGCTCCCTGGGGCTTGCGGTTGCCGAGACCCAACCTTAGGGTCTCGTCACAAGCCACGATGGTCGTGATGGTCTTGACCATCGCGACCATCAACCTGGTCGGTCGCTAAAGCTGTGGGTGGTAACCCACAGATTAGCTAGCGACCAGGAGGCCGCACTTAAAAATAGAAGCGGCCGCCTTCATTCAGAACGAGCGCTCGCTTCTTGCGAGCGCCTCTGAATGAGGGCCACTGTGTGCACCACTGTATCAGGCCCATAATGTTTTAGATTTGGATTTAAATTAAAAAATAAAATCAAACTTTGCAAAGTAATTAATGCCATGCCCTAGTAGTGCAGATCCTGTTAAATAAATTAGCTTATGTAAATGTGTAAACCACTTACCACTTCAATGATTCGCTTTGTTTGGGGATAAATGCATCTTCTTTTGTGTTGCTAAGAGTGTGCAGAAATAGCAATCACCAATAGATTTTATGGTATGCAGCTGTGGCTCTAACTATTCTGTTGTCAAAGTGGCAAATTCATATTCTAACCCTTCTCAGTGTCCCTTCCACAGCATGCAGCAAATATTACTAGAATAAGTTTACAGTATGTATCCATAACTGCAGGCTGCACAGTACTCCTGCTCCTGATGTAAGAAATTGAGTAGATCAGGACTTTGGGCCTGATTCAGAGTTGTACGCTAATGCTCCCTCAGCTGCTATTTTCATAGCTGTGGATGTGCAAAAATATGCTAATATGACACCGGCCGGGACTTGTATTGAGATGCCCACTGGAGCCATTATAGCTGTCCGCAACTGCATACACATAAGCAACAGACACAGATCAGCAGATTGACTCCTTGAGTGAGTAAATGGTCACTAGGAATGGCTGCTGTAACTGAAACTGCATACAGAAACACAGATGTAGCATGTGACATGCCTCCAAAAGGGATGAGACACATCTGCGTTTTTAACCGACACTCCCCATTGCCAGCCCCAAACACTCCCTGCCTGTCAATCACACTGCAGTTAAAGACTCGCATGCGCTATCCGACTCAGACACATGCACAGAGGCGAAAATCACTCCATTTTGCGAAAACTCTGCATCAGGCGCACAGTCACTGGGTGGTTGTTTTAGGTTCTAATCTACCAGAACGGCTTTTCCCTACTTTGATCAATCAAAGCAAAGCCTCTCTGATTGTAAACAATAGCATCTTCAGAAGCTTTAATTTGTGTTGTGACTCCCATATGGAAGCATGATTTGTGTCATACTATATTAGTAAGAGCCATCAATGGTTGAGCCATTGAAGCCATTGAAGGCTGTCTATTGAGCATGTGCACCAGCTCGCTGCCTGATGTTTTTCCAACATTGGGCACCATAATCGATGGTGTGGCATTGGCAACTCACCATCGATGATAAGAAAAACGCTTGCCATCGGACATATGCTACCCATGGTTATCCTTATACTATATTTTTATCTTATTTTACCAAGCTACGATGTGGATGCTACATGGAAAAAGGAGGCACTCCCCCTTTACTATTTTTTTTTAAATAATGTATTTAAATGACAATTCCAAAAATATGTTGTAATCTCGGCAATGTGTATATTTTTAACAAAATTCACATTGCTGGCAGCTTGGTGACTTTGGATGCCCAAATTGCCATAAAATCTATGCAATTTAAAGCTATTTATAAGTTCCTGAAAGTTTGCAGCCTCTTAAATCATAGCCAGTGACTTTTGCAGACAGCTATTCATGATATACAGGGTGGGATGTATCAAGCTTTGCAGAGAAACAAAGTGGAGTAGTTGCCCAAAGCAACTAAGCAGCTCCTAACTGTAATTTCAAAAATTAGATAGATAAATTACAGTTAAAGGCTGATTGGTTGCTTTGGACAACATTTCCACTTTACCTCTCTCCAAGGCTTGATACATCTCCCTTACAGTTACTTAAGAACTAAGATGAAATGTTGGAGAAGAGTGACAGGACTGTCTGTTTCTCTATTTTATTCCTAATTTCTCTAATTTATATGTCCGTCCCGACATGCCAGGCTGGTCTCCAGATCACCTGCTTGGTGATCTGTGCCGCTGGCTGCGGACAGTTCTTCTGACCCTCTACCTTCGGTGGTGGAGGTAGGTTGGAAGCACCCGGCCACCCACAGTTCAGGTCCCACTGCTGATTACATTCCTGGCCTGGCTAGTCTGTGCTGCCTGCAAGCCAACTGCAATCCCGTCCTACTCTACAGTCTACAGAATCATAGACAGCCATAGTTCTTTCTCCATCACCCTCTTCTACTTCTGGACTTCTGGGCTGGAATCAGAGGTGGGCCACTTGGCATCCTGCCACTCAGCCCCTCACAATAATAACAGCTTTGCCAAAGGCCTGACTAGTGGTGCATGCTTGGGGGGCCAGTTGCAGATGAGCCAGTTGCTATCACAAAGACAGGTTCGCAAATGGCCACCATTTTTTTACTGGCACCATCTTGTGGCAGAGATGCAGCTTCACACAGACATCTGGGGATGTCAGACAGCCTCACTGAGTTTGATAGCTTTTCCATTCCTGCTGCACAGGGATTCCCTGCCTCCTCTGCTGCACATGGCAGGTAGCTGTTCCGCCCATGCTTCAATAGGGCATTACAGAAGTGGCCCTTAGGGGGTGATGGCATTGCTTCCATCGTTTTTACATTGGTCACTGCATTAGCTCCCTGGATTGCCACTGTACCCAGTGGCAAGGGTTTACGTACAGGGTCCAGAGGCACATTCAGGACAGCTTGCCACATGTAGCTAAGCAATTTGTACAGGCTTCGCACACACAGACTGATGAAGCTGATGATTTTAATTAGGGATGAGCGGGTTCGGATCTCAGAGATCCAAACCCATCCGAACTACAGGGATCCCAGGCAGATCTGAGTCGGCTCGGGTTTTCCCGCCTGACTCGGATCTGAAAACGAGGCAAAACATCATCATCCTGCTGTCGGATTCTCGTGGGTTTTCGATTCTATAAAGGGAACTGGGATCTGTGCTGTTGCTGTTGCACGCTGATGCTGTGCATAGGGGCTGGCTACTGTTGTCCATATAAGTGCTGGCTGTTGTCCTGTCCATAAGGGCTGGCTGTTGTTTATAGAGGGGCTGGCTGTTGTCCTGTATATAAGGGCTAGCTGGCTGTCCTGTCCTTAGGGGCTGGTTGTTGTTTATAGAGGGTCTGGCTGTTGTCCAGTCCATAAGGGCTAGCTGGCTGTCATGTCCATAGGGGCTGGCTGGCTGTCTTGTCCATAGAGGCTGGCTGTTGTCCTGTCAATAGGGGCTGGCTGGCTGTAGTGCTGTGTTGTCCAGGGGGTGCTCTGTCTTCAGGGGTGCTCTTCACCCACCCCCAGTATGAAAAAAAAATAAAAATTGTGTGTGTGTTAGCCACACTTGTCATCAGTGCAGGGGTGCTGTGCTGCTGTCTGTTAAGGGGCTGCTGCCTGTTTCAGGGGTTCACCCTGGTGTTAAAACAAAATAAATCAACAAATTTTTTTGTGTGCATGTTAGCCACACCTGTCATTGGTGTAGGTATGCAGGGGTGCTGTGCTGCTGTCTGTCAAGGGGCTGCTGACCAAAAAAAAATATATATATTTTTATGAGCATGTCAGCCTCACCTGTAATCGGTGTAGGTGCACAGGGGTGCTGTGCTGCTCTCTGTCAAGGGGCTGCTGCATCTTTCAGGGGTACTCATCACTCCCAGTGTGAAAAAACCCCAAAAAATTGTTGTGCGCATGTTAGCCACACCTGTCATCGGCGTAGGTGTGCAGGAGTTCTGTGCTTATGTCTGTCAAAGGGCTGCTGTCTCTTTCAGGGGTTCACCCCCTGTGTTCAAATAACAAAAATAAATAAACCTTTTTTTGTGTGCGTGGTAGCCACACCTGTCATTGGCGTAGATGTGCAGGGGTGCTGTGCTGTTGTCTGTCAAGGGGCTGCTGTTTCTTTCAGGGGTTCACCCCCAGTGTTCAAATAAAAAAAGAAACAATTTTTTTTGTGTGTGTGTTAGCCACACCTGTCATCGACGTAGGTGCGCAGGGATGCTGTCTGTCAAGGGGCTCCTGCCTCTTTCAGGGGTTCACCCCAGTGTTCCAAAAAAGACCAAAAAAAATTGTGTGTGGTTGTGTACATAGTGAGTATGGAGGACAGTCACATGACCGGAGAGCAGAATCCACATACCAGTCTTGTAGCTGCCGGCAGCAGTCATGATGATGATGCAAGGCCATCAACGTCATCTATGAAGGCCAATGTACCAGGGCTTAAGTCAGGCCAAATAGTCAGGCTAAAAAGATCAACTTTTATCCTGTTAAAGCAAAAAAAATGTAAAGCTAAGTCAGCTTAGAGAAACAAAAAATTGGCAATATGCCATTCATTACACAAAGTGGCAAGGAAAGGATAAAGCATTGGCCTGTATTTATGATGACTGATGGTTCTAAAGATAATTTAATCCCCTCTGCTTTTAGAAGAGGTACACAAAAAATAAAAATTGGTAAGACAAGTAAGACACCGGAACCAACTGTGTGTTCTGAAAAAACACAAATCCCCGAGGAGAGTCCAAGTGTGTCCGCTCTTGCTATGTGTGAGCCTGACCTTTCTAGTGATACTGTACTTGAATAGGATCCTCCTTCCACCATTTGTGTGCCTTCTGGCGTAGAAATTGAGGATGCTTCTGTGGAATTGCATGAGGATGATGAGGAGGATATTTATCTAGTTGGCGATAACAATGATGATGAGGATGTTGATGGCGAGGATGTTTATGTAAAAACTGTAAATCAGGCAATTTTGCCAATGGTGGGAAAAAAAGCATTGTTTCCATGCCTGGGCAAAGGACCAAAAAATCCACTTCTCATGTGTGGAATCATTTCCACCCAAATCCAGACAATCTTTGCCAAGCCATTTGTAACCGTTGCCATGTAACAATGAATAGAGGTAAGGACCATCTTGGAACCTCCTCCGTGTTACATCACATGCAGTGCATTCATCAAATTGGAAAGGGTATTTAAAATTCTAAAACTTTGGGGATAAAAAAACGAACAACAATCTGTCCAGTGGCACCTAGCTGCTCCCTTCTATCTGGATACAAGCGCTTGCAATCTCCACCACCAACACCTGCATCATAATCAACATCCTCATTCGTGATCGGAAGTAGTCCTGCATCCATTTTCATAAGCATTACTGTCTCCTCTCCTATCCGTGATTCCTCAGAAGGATCCTTGAGTGCTACATCTGTTGCTTCTGCTGGGGGTGGATCTTCATCCCGGAAAGGGACCAAGAAGACTACTACTAGTCATTTAAAAAACAATTGACTATTAATCAATTAGTCCTTTGATAGAGGAAGTAAGTATAACAGCTGTCACCCAGTTTCACAGCGGATCACTGACGCCATGATGGCTGTGCTAGTATTAGATGGTGAAATAATAAAATATGAGGATGATAGTGTGGAGGAAGTGCAAAGGAGGATGAGGGGGAAATTTGTGCCCTATCTGATGCTAATGAGGATGTTGATGATGAGGATGTGGTTTGCGTTAATCAGCCACCAGTGGCAGCAGTTCTTGCTCATGATAAAAAGGAAGACAGAAAAGCCACGTCTTGGGTGTGGAATTATTTTAATCTTAATTCTGACAACAGTTGTGAAGGCATCTGTTCCATTTGTAAAGCCAAAGTTAGCAGAGGAAGGGACGTTAACCATCTAGGCACCTCCTCCCTGTTACGTTATTTGAGAGTTCATGCAATTTGTTTAACAAAATTATAATAATTTGTAAATTAATAATAAGCAGTCCAGTATCAGCTACCAGCAGATTGGACCAGCACATGCAATCTTCATCACTAATTGAAGGTAGTCCTTCCAAAAAATGTTTTGTGGGAGCCCAAACAAACCAAGGAGTTCAGCCACGAAAGTGTCAGTCCTAGTGGCTAAAGTGCTTGGTTTGTTAAACTGTGCATGTCCTTTTAAATATCCCACATAAGAGAGGGAGGGAGGGACAATTCCATCTTGCACCTCTTTTCTTTACATTTTGCACAAGTTGGAGCATTGCCGACTGACATTTTTACAGTTTATTAAACTGCTATCCTGTCTGCCACTGCTGTGTAGAAATGTTGCATAGATGTCCTATATTTTTTTAAACTGCTGTGCATATGTGCTGCTGCTCTGTTGCTTACTTTAGCCAGCCAGCTCACTGCAGCCTTTGGCCTGTATTGGTGAAATATAGTAAAATCAATATTGTGAGCTGTGAGATGGTTAAAAATGCATGGAAATGCCTGAAAATGATTGTTATTAAGGTTATTAATACTGTAGGGACAAAAATAGGCCCAAATTATGTGGTTTTAGTGGTTTATATAATTTTTTTCATAAAATACAGATCCAAAACCAAAACCAAAACCGGAAAACAAAATACCAAGGAAAAAGATCCAAAACCAGATCTAGATCCAAAACCAGGGGAGATCCAGATCCAAAACCAAAACCAAAAACATGGAGCTCAGTGCACATGTCTAATTTTAATGTGGTCACACTGGAGGGCTCTAAGTTGCCCACAGTACCAGCTGTATCCTGGCAGGTTGTTAATTTTGATGATGATGGTGCTTCTCCAGTTTCTTATTTTTTGCATGGTGATCTGCTTTACAGCCCTAGTTCCATCATGGCTGCTCCAGAGTCTATGGATGTTGTTGCAGTTTCTAGTTCGGGTGGTCAGTCATCAAATGATTAACATATATCTCTGATTATGAGGGGTCTGCATCTGCACAGAACTCGTTCTGCCCTTGCTCATAGACCCCCTCAAGCCAAAGCATGATTCATATGCTGCAGGAATTTTAGGGGTGGAGCGGGGGCTTGCCTGGTCACTGTTCCTATAAATGAGAGGTTAGGTGGATGAAGATTCCTGGCCTCTTAGGTGACCAACATCTGGTTAGTCTACGGGAAGCTTCAGCTCCTGCAGTCTGACCAAAGGAGCAATCATTGCGACACAGGTCCTGATGATTGCAATGGTGATTCCAGCCTATGACGTTGGTTGTATTGCTGAGATTGCAAATGCAGTAAGGAGGTGTCTAACACCTCCTACTGCATTTGCATCTGAGATGAACAGAATTGCACAGCCTCTTGTGTGTGGATCTGCAAATCCATCCATCTCTGAATCAGGCCCTTTGTGTACTCTTCAGGTTCTTCATCTACGATAGCTGCCTCCAGTAATAGTGGGACTTCTGTGTGAGTGGATAGGCATAGCATTTAAGGAATTACTTGCATAGTAGCAGTAGTTAGCTTAGTGCGGGCTTGGTGATGTTGTGCATTGTTACGACAAGGCAAGGTTGCGGGGAGTTAGTGCTTAGGAGCTAGTGAGCAGATTTGGAAAGGGAAATACATGAATGTATCTGCCGTGGCGAATAAGGCTAGGAAATCTTTAGCATGAGCAAATAAGAAAGGGGGTTTGGGTGAAGATAACTATAGGTCCTACCATAACTGGCTGACCGGATTGAACATTTTTTCAAACTATTATTTGGAGATGCATCCAAAATAACATATGAACATAATTTAGTATCTCCAACTGTGTTCTGTTCTACAAAAGGTGCTTTCTGGCAAGCATACAATGAAGAGTTCTAAAACAACACGGGCTTGCCACTATGGGCCTTGGTTGTAAAGATTTAGAAGGGTGGTTGAACGGTACTCAAACTGCGATGAGTGAGCAGTCATTTCCACGGCACCGTCAAGTTGCGATGAATGCCCTTTACAAGTGGGGCTCAGTGTCATTTTCAACACCTCTGCATCCACTGTAATGGATTACACCCAATCAAAGATTGTGTCATGTACTCAAGAGTAGTAGTTTGGATGCTAGCCTGTAGTAGGGGATTGACTAATACCCAAGACAGTGGTGCATAGCCTAACGTGCTGAGGGTTTACACAAGAAACCCCCACAATGAAGTTTGGACTTTGCGGCGCTTGACACGCAGGTATTAACCCTCTGTTTGGATTCCCTGTATGGAGCTGGTAGGCACTGGTAGACAGCTGAATGCAACTGGAGATATGCAGGGACAGGTAGTAATGAATATTAATGGTAACTGATGCAGGAAAGTCAGGAACAGGTAAATGGAATACTAAGAATCAGGAACACTAGGGCTAGGGTTGTGACCAAATACTCTGACACCTGTTAGTGCTCCGAGTCTCCCTTTTAAAGGAAGAAGATTAAATCTTGGTGCTGAATGTGTCATCACGTTTAGTGCTTGTTCCCTTTAAATTATATGCCTATGGGTGCTGCGGGTATCTGTACTACAAGCAGGAAAAGCCATCAGGAGGGAGTGTGTCTGTCACCATATCACTGTGGTGGGTGCCGCTCAACATCCAATCAGCACTGATGGACCTGGTAAGTAAGCTCCAGGTCCCAGCAGCTGTGTCAGGGACCCGGTGCTCAAGGGCCTGGTGCTCCATGACAGATTGTGGATGTCTGTTGGGAGAGGGTGGTGCCAGCTCAGGAGCAAGTCCAATACCCCTTGGTGGCTCTAAACACCAACCCCAGTTCAGCTGGATGCGATTAACAATTTGGATGTTCAGGTATCCTAATAGGAGGGCGGCAGAATATTTGAAGAACAGTTTTGTAAATGGGTTTTGCATACTGATTCATGAGGTAGTGAATATCTTTAAGTACATGAATTTGTGCTTTGTGGTGGATCTATCTCACGTTGTATAAGACAAGGTGGCACTATTTCAGAGCATGATTGGGCCTGTCAGAATGCTTCCATTGTCTAAATTAACTATTTCCCCAGTAGGCGTTTTCAAGAAAGAGGTGCCAGGTAAAAATCAGCTCATTCAGCATTTGTCTGATCTAGAGTGCTCTTCTGTCCATCTGTTGTTGTGTTGAAGACTAGTTGTTTTACGCTTTTGATGTGGTATGTTCATTAAGACCAGGGACCTTCTTGGCTAAATTAGATGTTGAGTCGGCTTTCTGGTTATTGCCCTTTCATCTGGCATCATTTCATTGATTGGGTTTCCAGCTGAATGATGGTTTTAATGTGGAAAGGTGTTTGCCCATGGGTTGCTCTGTATCTTGCACATATTTTCTGAAGTTCAGTTCCTTTTTACATTGTAGTATATGCACGGATAGCCTACTACTTTGATGATTTCCTGCTAATTTCTTGTGTTGTGCCAATCTCCTCAAAGCTGTTTGTCAGGACTGGGGTGTTTTGTGTTCCTGACCATGATGCCGGTTGTCAGTGGTAGAACTCGAGATCTGAAGAATGGCAGGTCTGATATAGTTTCTGCACATGTGCAGACACAGGAGCTGAAGACAGTGAGATAACAATGTAATACATAGGTTGAACTCAAGGAATAAACTCAGGAACTGGACTCAGGATATAGCACAGGTAACTGGACTCAGGAGATAGCACAGGTAACTGAACTGGCGGAACTGAGAACTAAACAAGCACAAGGAGTTGGCTAATACCCTAATCAGAGGTGCAGAGTCTAAAGACACCATTAGTCTTTTCCAGGGAACTCAGAAAGGAGATTTGGATTTCACTGAGTCAGGTGTGCAGGTCTCGGCCCTCTGATAGGGTCTCCCAATGACACTATCTAGACCTCTCCAAGAATGCTGAGGCCTAAGCCCCAGATCCACAGACAAAGATAACTGTGGGTAATGTAGTAGGAGCAGAGTTTAGAAATCCAATGATTCCGATTAATCTGATGGTTGAGGATCCAATGATTCTGGTTACAGCTGATGGTTATGGATCAAATGATTTCGGTTACAGCTGATGGTTGAATGAGGACCGATAAAGCAGGTTATCGGATAGGTACAGATTGTGCTGGGTTTTGGATATGTACCGATTGGGCTGATTATTGCATAGGAACCGATTATACTGATTATTGTACTGATTATTGAATAGGAACCGATTGTGCTGGTTATCCGATAGAAACCGATTGTAGGAAAGGACTTCCACACTTTCAAAGGAGAGAGGAGTCTGGAATCTGGATACGTAGCACAGGAGTGAGACGTGTTGTTCAAGGCACTGACTGCTTGTCAGTATGATCCTTTTATCCCCCCTAACCTGTCCTGTTTGGCTACCAGGATCAGGTGTAAACTGTAGGGAACATGATAGGAGCAAAGGCAACCAGCACTGAGTGGAGCAAGGAATCTTGTGACTGCCACTGAGACAGGGACTTGAGGATCAGCGGTCAACTAACCATGGGTGCCATGGTGGCGCCCAGGCTCAGAGATTGCAGGAATATTTGCTGGGCCCCACAGCCGGTGGGCGATGGGGTACACAGCAGGCAGCAGCATTGAATAGCGAATGGACAGCCAGCCTGGATAGATGACCTGCACACGCCTGCATGCAGCAGGTAGGTGAGACCAGCAGAGCTGTGTACTGATTCCTGACACTGGCCCTAATTCAGACCCACTCACGAGCGCTGTGCTCTGAATCAGGGCCTCTGTTCAAACATTGTTTGCAAAGTTTGGTGCTCCCATGGCTCAAGATAAGACAGAGTGGCTGTTTCCTAAGCTTGGTATCAAAATCGATACTGTAGATGGCTGTTGTTGGCTTCCCTTCACTTGTAGGGTAATTCCCAAGGGCAGAATTTTTTTTATTGTAAGCTGGAATGAGCTAATGGACATCTGGTGTTCACCAAGCCACACCATTTTATACGCCTTTCTGTGGAGATCAAAAGGGATCTTGTGGTCTGGGACGATTTTTTGTCACACTTTATCTTAGCTTGCATTTGTTCCACGCCCCTGCAGATAACCATGACCTGTAATTGTTCACAGATGTTGCTGGGTCTTCAGGTTTTGGCGCTTATCTTGACAGAGTTGGTGTGCTGCTCCATGGCCTAGCGACTGGGTGTCTGCCAGCTTGATGACAAATCTTCTCCTCGAGTTGATTCCCTTCATGGTTGCTTTAGAGTTCTGGGGCAATAGACTGAGAAATAGGCAGATTGTTTTGATGTATGATAATATCACAGCCGTAACTAGACATTTTGGTGCCCTGTGTGAGGAAGAGCATAAGCGTCCCCCCCTTCATGATCAGTAATAGGAAAACTATGGATTTCCATGAAATATTAAATTACAAGTCCCAGAGTAAAGGTGCAAATCCACTACACTATTACTGAACGACTGAACGATAACGACATCGTTATAGTTCAATCGTTCATTATACTGTGCAGTGGGTATTGTGTCCACACTGAATGATATGTCGTTCAGTGCAGGCACCCTCTCTTATCCCTGAACATGCACAACCTGACGCTATCATTAAGTTGGGCAATATGTTCAGGCGATTACAGATGTCGACAACGACCAGCGGGAGCGTGCATCACTGGTCATTGCCAGCATATTCACTGCACAATTAATATAGGATTGAACAATAATGATGTTGTTATTGTTCAATCGTCCATTTATATTGTGTAGTGGATATGCGCCTTAAGCTATCAACCTATTTAAAGGAGCTGCTGGCTGCTTTACTTAAGGCCATAGCATTCATTGAGTATGCCTTCATGGCAGCAGCGATAACATATTAGTATAGTCACAGGGCCCGACAAACTTATCTCCAAAGCTTATTCCACTATATACTGCTCAGTTTCACAAGTACTGATTATGATGCCATAACCAACACAAATACAATGTGATGCTATACAGAAGTTGAAGCAAAATATTACTGAAAGTGCTTCAATAAATATATTGCTCATGCTCCAGAAATCTTATTTCTATAGATCATATGTAATGACTCCCTATCCCCCTGCTCCTCTAATGGGAACCCCTGCATTGAGGTTGGGGGTAATTAGACAGGGGTCTGAACACCCTTAATGTGCCTGGTAATGACCCCCTAGTCCTGCAGCTCTCCCAGCTATACTGGGAAACTGTGATTCGTTACATCCTACTTAGAAAACTGAACTACCCACACAGATATACAGTATATAAGGTTTAAAACCAGTCCTTCCTTATAATAACCATATCTATAATGTAATAATTTTTTAAATTTTTAGTAATAATGAAGGAGGTGCACCCTGGAATAAGTTCAACAGTGTAAATAGCAGCAATAAAAAGTTAGGCCCTCATTCAGAGCCGCTCGTTAGCGGCAGTACGCTCGTTCCGAGCGATGTTTGCACATCTGCGCATGCGTACGCTTTTTAGTACGCATGCGCGAACCAGTCAGTGAGGCCGAAAATCGTTTGTACGCTATATAGCGAGTGCCTGCTATTTTGAGTGACAGAATGAGGCGTATGTGGGTGGTAACAGGGGAAGGTGCTTGAAAATGGGGAGTGGAGATCCGAACGCAGGCGTGCTTAAAGGTCAAAACGGGCGTTTTATGGGTGTGTATATTTAAAACAGCAGCGTCATTGACCACGTCACTGGGTTATTTTAGAGCCAGAACTGCTCGCAAATTTGTGGTAGCAAACACCAACCACAAGAATAGCGAGCAGTTCATACCCTTGTCGATGTACTCGATTAATCTAATAAATAGCGGACATGACGTAGGATGCGAGCGGCCAGGGGGAGTTTTTAACAAATAAACGAGCGTATGTTTTGCTCGTTCGTTCAGACTTAGAGGTGTGAACAGACTGCAATGTGCGTACGGATCATTTGAATAGCCACCCCTTGTTTTTAAACGAACGACCGCAAATAGCGAACGGCTCTGAATGAGGGCCTTAGTCCTTAGTGGGGCACTCACGGACCACAGCCTATACAATCTGATAAAAAATATTGTCAACTGGATTGGGGAAACTTGTCTACAGTATACTAAAATATAACCTTTATTAATTTTATTATATAAAAAATGTTGTCCGCAAAATATTAAAAGGAAATGTGTAATAATGTGAAGTGAAATATGATAAAATGAAAGTGAATAAATATTGTGTTACCACCTATTATTTTGTATTCTTTATTTGGTCTATATCTCAGTCATCATACCAAGTGGTTTATTGTAAGTATATCAGACGGGTGTCTGTAGAACAAGGGACATTTAACACTTCTTTATAACTCAAAAATAATAGATATTGACTATATGTTTCAAGGATCTCACTATCTGATCTTCACTGCCACCAATATTCACATATAAGCTGTATATCCTAGCCCTCCAGTGTCCATATTTGTGACATGGGCTAATAGATTCCTGATGAATAAAGGCCCTCATTCAGAGCCGCTCGTTAGCGGCAGTACGCTCGTTCCGAGCGATGTTTGCACATCTGCGCATGCGTACGCTTTTTAGTACGCATGCGCGAACCAGTCAGTGCGGCCGAAAATCGTTTGTACGCTATATAGCGAGTGCCTGCTATTTTGAGTGACAGAATGAGGCGTATGTGGGTGGTAACAGGGGATGGTGCTTGAAAATGGGGAGTGGAGATCCGAACGCAGGCGTGCTTAAAGGTCAAAACGGGCGTTTTATGGGTGTGTATATTTAAAACAGCAGCGTCATTGACCATGTCACTGGGTTATTTTAGAGCCAGAACTGCTCGCAAATTTGTGGTAGCAAACACCAACCACAAGAATAGCGAGCAGTTCATACGCTGTTCGATGTACTCGATTAATCTAATAAATAGCGGACATGACGTAGGATGCGTGCGGCCAGGGGGCGTTTTGAACAAATAAACGAGCGTATGTTTTGCTCGTTCGTTCAGACTTAGAGGTGTGAACAGACTGCAATGTGCGTACGGATCATTTGAATAGCCACCCCTTGTTTTTAAACGAACGACCGCAATTAGCGAACGGCTCTGAATGAGGGCCTAAGTATCTGTTTAGCCAAAATAGCCCACGGTAGTTATTATTATTATTATTATTATTATTATTATTATTATTATTATTATCCTTTATTTATATGGCGCCACAAGTGTTCCGCAGCGCCTTACACGAAACAAGTAACTTACAGTACATTACAGTGCAGGACAAGGACACGATTTATATACATTGCTGCAATAGCGATTAAAGCACTCACAATAAGCAGCCGGGGGTTGGCAGTCACATGTTAGGTGCCCTTATGGGGAGTAAAGAGTAGAAGAAAATGTAAAGAGAAGCACATGAGGGAAGAGGTCCCTGCTCGTGAGAGCTTACATTCTAAAGGGGAGGGGTAGACAGACAGGCATGACACAGAAGGGGAAGATAGGGAGGAAAGAGCATGAGTGCTGGAATTATCAATTTAACATCACAGTCCCCATTATTGATGAGGTCCTTCACTGTATATTATATAATTTATAAGGAATTTCACTGAATCCCATATTCATAATAATTAAAGAAACAAAAACTGGAACTATGATCACTTAGGAATTATTGCAAATCCCATACTGATGTTAGATCGTATTACAATACGTGAGGATCACACTCTTTCATGGTATCCGTGTGTTCTATTGTTAGAAGGACCAATAACAATTAATATTTATTATTTAATTATGACACGATTATGGTTCATCAATTTCTATAGATTTAATTAAGCTGTTGAAGCGAAACACGTGTCAGGAAACACACGGTGCACGCTATCTAGCATGCACTATGTATTTTCTATTGTGTCTAACCACTATGATATTGTGAATAACTATGTATATGGAGGGTGTCTGTTAGACGTCCGGACTATGGGCCTGATTCAGACTTGGCAATAGAGAGAGACATAGCACTTAACTGTGAACCTGAACAAACCATATTGCAATGCAAGGGGTGTAAATACATATTTTTTTTTGCATGTGGGGTAAATACTGGCTGCTTTTGCATGTAGCCCACAAATACTGCACAGCTTTATTATTACTCTACAATTTAGATGTCAGTTTGGAAACACTCCTCCCAAATCTAAATCTCTCTGCACATTTTAAATCTGCCCCACCTGCAGTGCAGCATGGTTTCACCAAGATGATCAGTTGAGAGAGATCTCTCGCTCTATTCCCAACTCTGAATCAGGCCCTATGTGAGCAGGCACATGTGACCCGCAGTTACTGTATAAAGTAGTGTTACTGTATATGTCCGTTGTTCTACAGACACCCGTCTGATATACTTACAATAAACCACTTGGTATTACGATAATAACTGAGATATAGCCAAATAAAGTAGACAAGAAATTATAGGTGGTAACGCAATTTTTATAAATTTTTATTATATTTCACTTTCACATTATTGCACATTTACTTTTTAATATTTTGCAGACAACATTTTTTTTCATTATAAAATTAATAAAGGTTATATTTTAGTATATATAAGAGTTTCCCCAATCTAGTTAACAATATTTTTTTGTCAAATTGTATAGACTCCGGTCCGTGAGTGCCCCAATAAGGAATAACTTTTTCTTTTGATGCTATTTACATTTCCTCCTAGCAGCCTTGCACATGTCCTGCAGACCAGCTGCTGAGCAAAGAGGCTGCTCCCCTGATGTGCTTGGTATGGGGAAGCAGTCGGGAAGCTGACTGCCTAAATACCGGCAGCCGGCTTCCCGACTGTCTTATCCCGGCATGGGTGAAATGCTGGGTGTCTACATGTAGACGCCCGCATTTCCCCGATGCCGGGAGACCGGCGCTCGGCATCACGATCATAGTGATGCGGGGCACCGCGAGCGGACAGCTGTGGGGGGGGTGGGTTAGGTTTAGGGCTCCCGGGGGGGACTTAGGGTTAGGCACCCCCCCGGGTGAGTTAGGGTTAGGCTAGGGGGAGGGAAGGTTAGGGTTAGGCACCCCCGGGGGGGACTTAGGGTTAGGCACCCCCCCGGGGGACTTAGGTTTAGGCAGCGGGGAAGGGGGTGGTTAGGGTTAGGCACTTAGACGGGGGATTAGGGTTAGGCACTTGGGGGAGAAGTTAGGCTTAGGCACCCCTAAGGAGGGTTAGGGTTAGGGGGGTTAGGTTAGGTTAGCAGATACTTATCTAGCCACGATCGGGATTTCCAGCGCTGTCGGGCTTCTGCTGCTTCGCACTCTGCTCCTGTCGGGCTGCCACTGATGGGAATCGAACCGCCGGCCGCCTTGGTATGCCAGGGAAGAGAGTATGCAGCCGGGGAGAACAGACACCAGGCGGAATGAAGTCCTGCAGCTGTTGCAAACTGTAACTACTGTATACATGTGTGGCTCAGGACTCGTGAGAGGGACAAGAGCAGGGTTCCCACTGCTGCACCACTCGCTAAGCCAGGCAGGGAAAGGCTCACCTTTAGCTTATCACATAGAGCTAGGAAGTGGATTGCCACCTCTTGCGACCAGCTGTCTGAGAGCTTAGGGCTTCTCTTAATCTCCATGCTGCTGCACTTCTTCCTCACAGAGGAGTTCAGGGGGAAGAGTTTGCCGGGGGACAGCACTGACAGTGCAAGATAAGTTGCCAGGCGCAGCGCTAGTATGACATGCATAGCTTAACACTGCTACGGACGCCCGTCAAATGAAGAGCACGGCTGAGGCCAGTTCCGCCCCAGAGCATCCTGTGCTCTGCACTAGCCGCACCACCCTAATTACAGCCCTGGATAATTTAGACGTGATACATGAGATCCGTAAACAGCATACATCTACTTTCTGCCATTTGCCTACTAGCTCACATGGTCCTTAGATACTTGCATTGCAGTAGCTATTTTATTTTGAGGCACATTCCCGGCATCAAGAATACTATTGTAATTGTCAAGGATTGACTGGGTAATGTTAGGAATTTGGCTTCGCATACATGTCCATTTTGTATGCTGAGCCCTACTTATGTCTGGTAAGTTATCAGGCTGGCATGGAGGGCTTAGCTCAGCATGCATTTACACCTGGCACTTTTGGGCTTATCATGCAGCTTCGAGTGAATGACAGCAGTTTCAGACCCGTGCAGACAATAGAGGTAAGAGTAGTCATCATATGATTCTTTCCTTTGTGTGGGACCTTTATTTGGGCAGTAAATCCAGGGTGGTTGTGATGAAGTCTCTTGCAGGTATTTCTTATTACCTTCCATTATGCGGTGCCTGGGACATTTTTTAAATACTTTATCGTTTCCATGGCTTTTAAAAGTTTGTGCATGGTTCCTGATTCTGATTGGCCTATAGATGTAACTTTGCTTCACCAACTGCTGTCCATAGTCAAGTCAGGTTGCTGTGCTTTAATTAATTTTTGCTTTTTCATTTATTGTTTGCAATGTATTTTCATGGGGTGTTTTGTGTGGGCGAGTTAGTGACCGCAGCAAAAACAGCTCCTCCTTCTTTGCCTTTTTCAATTGTTATAGTTAGTGATCATTCATTATTGTGCAGGATTCCACGTGCAGAACCAACTAATTGGGTAGGGGCCAGGTGTCTTTACCAGCTTGCAATGATGTTACCATCTGTCCAGTGACGTTTGTTATTAATTATGTGGAACGTCATCCTGTGGTTGATGGGGTATGGTTGGTACATGAATATGGATCCCTGGTCACAAAATACCAATTTGGTTGAGTCTTGAAATGTGGCATCCAGTACCTAGGGTTAGCTTCAGAGTGTTTTTGCACTCATTCCTTCAGAATCAGTACTGCTACGTCGGTGACCTTGGTGGGTTTATCATTTGCTGAACTCAAGGCAATAGGTATTGGAAATCTAATGCTTATATATGTTATATTGGATTTTGTTAGCTCTTTTCTTGAGGATTAGCTACTGTTCACCTTTGGTGGAGGTCCACGAGGAATTTAGTTTTTCCCTGCCGGTGTTAGTTAACCTACTGCTTTATGCACCGCTGGCAGGTTTTTTGTGTTTTACCTTAAGTCAATTTACGATACTCCTCCTGTGAATCTCCTTTCACACATACACGCACTGACTGTACATTTTGAGCTATTGTTGTTCAGTTAACAGATTTTTTGTTCGATTCTAGTTTGATATTATTTTCTGTTTGGACTTCCTTGGATCTGAGGTGTGCCATCACTCATGATCTCTCTATCTTGGCTAGTAGATGGCCAAATTGTACAGTACCATAATCTGGTCTCATATAGTCCCTAGGAGAGTGTGGCAATTTCTACACAGTGATGTGACTCTGGATTCAGCTTGTAGATGTCTCAATACGGTGGTGGGATGATGTGTGGTGTCTTTAGGTGGTGTAGTGGTAAGTCAACCCCTGATTACATTTAAGGATGCTTATCTTTCCAGACCTGTCAGTGTACACCTTACTGATGAGGGTACTTTTTTGGAAGTCTTAGTTAAGGGTTTTAAGATTTTTTTGTGGTTTAGTATGGTGATGGCTTTATAGTTCTTTCTCTCCAACAATACATGGGTTAGGCTCATTCTACCCTACTGGGATCAGTGGCATACATTTGTGTGGATACCTTGAGTGGAGTATGTTGGGATGGCAGAAAGCCTCCTGTCAGGACTTTGACTATTTCAGTACATAAAGATAAACTACACTTGCCGAAGTTCCATTGTGGTTGTTGGAGAATCTATCCTGGTTACTGGCGTTCATCACATGCAGTGTGCAGAGAGTTAAAGTGATCATCTGTTTCTTAGATGTTGTCAGGTTGTTGGATTCCTTGATTGATTATTATTCCAAACCTGATTCTATTTGGGTCACATGTTCTGAACTTCCTATGGATCACAGACCTCTAGTATAAAGACTGTTACTAACTATGCCTCATCGTCTGTGCAATGTTACTTTCAGGTCTTCCTTGGACTCCTGCCATATCCCCGCTGTGCCTGGTGTATGCTGCGGACCTCGCTACATTCCTGCTCGTGTTCCTGCTCAAGTTCTGATACAGGTTATCAGCTGTACTACAGAGCTCAACGTTGCCACTGTCTTTCCCTTGTTATCCTGCTCTATTATTGCTTTTCCATACACTATTTGGTTTACTTGTTATTATTGACACAAACGGACACTGGGGTTACTTCTTCTACAGTTGTCAACTGCACCGTTACAGTCTATCCTCATCGGAACCCCATCACATCGCAGGGCTCAACCCTGCTCCGGACCTTCATCCTGCTGCAGGGCTCAGCCCTGTTCTGGACCTTCATTACGCCGCAGGGCTCAACCCTGCTTCGGACCTTCATTATGCTGCAGGGCTCAACCCTGCTCTAGACCTTCATTACGCCCCAGGGCTCAACCCTGCTCCGGACTTTCATCACGTCGCAGGGCTCAATCCTGTTCCAGACCCTCATCACGTCTCAGGGCTCAACCGTGTTCCAGACCCTCATCACGTCTCAGGGCTCAACCCAGTCCCGTACCCTCATCACGTCTCAGGGCTCAACCCTGTTCCAGACCCCCATCACATCTCAGGGCTCAACCCTGTTCCGGATCTTCATTATGTCTAAGGGCTTAACCTCATTCCGGATCTTGTTACATCTCAGGGCTCAACCCCGTTCCGGACCTCCATTCTATCATGAGGCCCGAGCCTCATGTCAGACTCGGGGTTTCACCCCACACCAGTTCAGTGTGTACTTTGAACTTTGTGTCTCACAGGGGCATACCCCTGCACCTGTTAGTGCATGTCATGAACTTTGTATTTTTGAGATTTAATGTGGAACTTTGCCATACAGTTTTTGTTCTTGAATAAATTCTATTTACTTTTATTTCATGCTAGTGATATTTCATCAAAAGGTCATTCCTAAAACCACCTTAATTCATACTACCTAGTAACCTGACTCTTCCCAGAAGTCCCAAATGTCTGTAGCCGTGACATCTCCCATCTAAGCCTGGGCAGTTGATTTGGCAGATGGTGATACCATACCTCCCAAATTTTTAGTTTCCACTCTCCGAGATGCTGGGCAGCCCCAGGATCTCTCTACGCTAGTGAACAGATGCTGTGCCCATGCACACAGCATCCGTTCTACCTCTGCTTAACCACTGCTATGCAGAGCAGCGGTTTGTGCTCCCCCCAACTTCCCTCTCACTGCAGGACACTGTGGCCCGTGGGTGGGACAGTCCCAGAAAAATGGGACTGTCCCACTGAATGCAGTACAGTTTGGAAGTATGTGATATTGTGATTGTGGCCGTTCTTTCTTCACCATCATACTTCCTTTAATCAAATTAACATATAAATGTAAAATAAAGCCTTTTTCTCCAGCAATATTTGCCTCTGTGTTGTTATTTTAGACAAGTTTATATTATCTTTAACTGTCTGGTTAGTATGGATTGAGTATGGATTTCAGCATCTATGGAGTTTAACTACAGGGCTATGTAATAATGACAAGTAACAAGTTATAGCTAAAACTGCTCATTTTTTGAAGTAACAGTAGAGGGGAATTTACAGGCTTTTTAAAAAAAAATGAAGACACCTTGGTATAGAGCATGATTATAGATCAATATATGCCAGAGCAAAATTAGTGACTAAAAGAAAGAATAGAACTCTGACAAAAAAAGATGAATGCTGCTAACAGATTTTCTGAGTAATACCGTAGAAAAACAGCAATGACAGCTACTTACTTGCAAAACATATTTCTCAAGTTCCAACATGCCCTGGCAGCAGGTTCGGACTGCTCATATTTCACTTCTGGTAAATGCCAGAAGGGCCAGTGGCCAGATGGGCTGGTCCAGCTGCACACCCCGACTGAGCAGCTCCGCCTTTTGGCATCTGCTTGGCCGGGGATACTGAAAGAAGGAGGCGTGCAGCAAGGCCACGCACCATGGCTCATGACATGCCACTATCGATTCCTACCTATCGATTCCTACCTACCTATACCTTCTCAAATTGTCGCTATTTAGCGTTATGAGTCGCACAATAAATAAATGCTTTCAGACTTTGAGTGTGGTTCCAAAGCACAAAAAGTTATTATTCAATATAAAAACAGATGGTTACACGCTGTGATCTAAATACAATTAGCGCAGATAAATCATACAGACCCAAGGTACAGTTGTTACATACGCACGCGCTCTGGACCCAGATACCGGCATCAATATAGAAACCTCTGTCAACAGCAAGGCAAGAAGACTGGCATCCAGGTTTAGAGAGCCCACATATATACACTAGCAGAGATAGGCAATACAATAGAACAGTTTGGCATGATTCCATTGGTTCTTCTTCCTGGTTCTTCTGTTACAGTACAGTTCATAGGTCAATTCGTACGGACACAACCCAGCCTCCAACAGCTCTTTGTGTCCTGTTTCCCGCTGCATAATAAATCTAAGCTGGCTACATTACAAAGTACATTTTAATGTTTAACTCTCCATAGTCCATAGTTTGCAGACACATGTTGTGATCTTCTCACCGATGGTACTGGAAATCTGCAAAGACACAGTGGATCAGTACAACACCAAACACGGTCTGCTTACCATGTACTAAACCTTAGATATCAAATTACATTTATTTCACAACATTAATAATACTGAATAAACCTTGAATATTACACTTTAATACTAGGGAACCTTTTATGTAAGTGTACAGTGTGTACGTATTGGGGTTTTGGGAAAAGACACTAGTTAGCATTGTGTGACTATGTGTTTGTGGAGTACACTATGGTAGGTGTTTTGCAGTGTTAATCATGTTATATGTTTTAGTGACTGTCGGTATTTATATGATGAGGACTTTTAACTTTTTTCTATTGCGTGGGAATCGCACGACGCTAAATAATAGCATCGCTGTATGTACTTATAATGGGCGAGATTCGCTAATATGGCACTGGGCGGCCAGTTGCAAAATGGTGTCTCATTGCTATTCGCAAAATGGCATTGTGCAGATTTAATTTTAAACCGATCCTGTCTCAGCCAATTATCCGACTTCGACACCTTCGTGAGGTGTGGCCATGCCCCCTTTAGCCGAGGTCATGCCCCTTTTGCGGGAGCAAGGGTTAGTGCACAGGGACTGCAAGGGCTGCTTAGCAGCCCCAGTCCATCCCTGCCTGGCAGCCATGTTTATACTGTATCAAGTTGCTGCCTGGAATCAGCCTCCTCTCACCTATGTACCAGCGTCTTTGATCTCTGAGGCGATCAGATGCCAGGTGTGTGGGTGAGTAGAGGACTGAGTATTCTTCCCAGGGTCTGCTAGGACTTCCATGCTGCGTCTTCATGTCGCGATCGCATTCATGAGCGCAGCCATGTTGGTTCATTTCATCTGATCAAGTCCCTTCAATGGTAGTCTTGCGGTCACTCAGCTGATCTCTGCATCCAATGACCAGCTACCTAAGGGTATTTAATCTGATTCATCGTAGCAGATATTCCTCCAGTGCATTCCAAGTTCTGCCCCTTCTCTTCTTACCTCTCTCAGAAACCTACTGTGGGGGCTGCGACCTGTTCACTTGGTGCAGGGAACCCATATACCGCTTGGAGGGATCACTGGTGAATACCATCAAGTGGACTAGACTCCGCACCTCAGAGTAGGTCTCATCAACATCTGAGAGTAGCCGATGAGGAAGACTTACATATTGCCCCCTCATCTTTTAACATCAACTCACCCAAGCCCACCGGCCACTGTACCTGCAACCGAGATAAATCAACACTAGGGCTTGAATGGAGGTCGCCAGGTCTCGGAGTGATGGAGTTCTACATAATCCGCTTTCTCATATGGAATCCCAAAGAGCCACTCAAGAACTCATGGGGCAATGTCTTCTGGAACTCACTGAGCAGTTAAGTTCTATTCACTCAGTCCTTTCAGCTATGGCTCCAGCATCACCGCAAGTTCCTCCTGTACCTCCTTTGAGAGCTCCTGCTTCACATCAGTCTCGTCTCCAGTTTGTTCATCCAAACTGCTTTGACGGTAACCCAAAAAACTACCGAGGGTTCATTAATTTCTGTAAAATTCAGTTTGAGTGCCTTCCTCATTATTTCCCTACCCAAAGATCCAAGGTCACATATATTATTTCTCTGCTCACTGGGTCGGCCCTAGATTGGGTATCACCCCTGTTGGAATGGATAGATCCTCTGATGTCTAATTATGAAGAATTCATTAAAACTTTTTAAAGGATATTTGATGAACCAGGCAGGTCTACTTCAGTGTCTTCCGACATTTTACAACTCCACAATGCATATTGGTGGCTGCTCAATCACCTTAGTAATATCACTCAGGTGCATGAAATGGAAGGGGTTAGTCTATACAAGAAACTGCTGGGGGATACCCTTTGCTGTTTATTTTGCAACTCTGTCAAGGTTCCCATTCCGTGCGTCAGTACATTGTACAATTCCAGACCACTGCTTCTGAGGTCCAGTGGAATGATGCAGCCCTCAGAGCAGCCTTCCTACATGGTATGTCAGATAAAATCAAGGACAAATTGGCTTCTAGAAATCTGCCAGAGACTTTAGCCTATCTGATCTCACTGTGTATTAGAATTGACCTATGGCTTAGGGAAAGGCAAGTGAGCCGGTGGTGTGAAGAATGCCCGCAGACTCATCTTCCTTCGACTCATCCTGTCAGTAGCCCTTCATCTTCATCTCAAGAAGAGCCCATGAGGGTTAATAGGTCTTGTATGACTACTGCTGAAAGTTGTCATCTGCGTAATCAACTCTGTCTCTACTGAGCAGAATCTGGACATTTCCAGAGTTCTTGTCCCAAGCTTTTGGGAAATGAGAAACCCTAACCATGCAGGGAGGGCTCCGGCTGGGGGTTTTATCTAACCATTGATATCTATAAAATCTGAACTGTTGGGGACCCTTAAGTACTGCATTTGGGAACTTCTGAGTTAATCCTTGATGCATCCCAAACAACACTGAGATTTAATAGATAGCCCTCTTTCTCCCCAACTCCATCCCACATTTAATTCACTGCCCCAATTATCCAGCATTACTTTTAGTGGTAAATTTACTAAGATTCGTGTTTGGTCGAGATTGCAATCTCAGCTGAATATATGCATTTTTTCAACTCCTAATTTTACTAAAGACAAACTCTTGAGAGATTTCTCTCATTACACTGAAAACCTCGAAAGCACTTTCCATGAAAAAGATAAAACGCAGGAATTTACAAAGAATCATTATTATAATCAAGGCTGTAATTGTAGCAAACTCATAGCTAGATAGAAGTTTCAGATCAGTGTGATTTGTGTATGTATCTGCATGTAAACTATCTAAAGTGTTAATTTTTTGAAAAAAATATTATATAAGGTCCCCCCCATGAAAGCATACCCAGCCCCATCCTGGTTCCTAAAAATATGGGGGGAAAAATGAGTAGGGTTACCCCATACTTTAGGAACCAGCACTGGACTGCTGAGCCTGTCCTGGTTTTAAAAATAGGGGGAAAATTGTGTAGGGGTCAACCTATTTTTAAAACCAGCACTGGGCTCAAAGCCGGCTTGATTGTAATGCCACAGCTAGGGTACCCTTTCACCAAATCTCCCCGGCCAAAGCATTATTACCCCATGCCAGTCAGCACAAGCTGGGGATCTCAGGGGAGATGGGGAACCCCCAATAAAGGGGTCCCCCTCTCCTGAGCACCCCAGGCTTAAGCTGAAACCCAGGGCTTTTCTCTGCACCCCTGTAGCAGTGGGTTCAGAAGTAATAATGGTGAAAATAGAGTAAAACTATTGTTTTTTACAGTGGAACTACAGGTATCAGCGTTCCTGCCCTTTGGCACTTGTGGAACTACAAGTGCCAGCAGGTGGCCAGCACCCATACTCCCACTGTAAAATAAATAGTTAAAAAACCACAAGACATACACCCCATAGATTGTAAAATTTTATTACACACCTACCTACCACACTCACACATACTTACCTACTGCCAGCTGTTCTGTTCCCTTGTCCATGTAGAATTCCAATGGGTTACCAATAAAAAAAAAACTATACTCACCTACCTCCTTGCGTAAATTCGGTCCTCTTCTCCATGTAGCATCCAATGAGTCTTGGCAAAACAAAAAAGCGACTGTCCCGTTCCACCTCGGACAAGTATAGGCATATGTGTTATCACATATACCTATACTACGCGGAATGAAAGAAGATGCTACTCTTCTGAAATTTTCACGGCCTGCCAGCCAATCAGAGGCCACTCTACATGCGGCCACTGATTGGCTGTGACCCACGTGCCTGTCACTCTACAGCAAGTGAAAGACTTCTCCGGGGGAAGCTGACACTGCGCATGCGCATAGTGTCAGCTCTAGCTGCCGGCCGGAGGCTTTGGGGGAGAAATCAGAAGTTCTTTTCTGCTCGCAATTCTCCATAGGCTTAAAGCAGTTTACACCATCTGAAGATGGTGTAAGCTACCGGAGCCAAACTGGTACATAGGGGGTCAGATCATAGTCCCCATTTAAAATAATGGGTACTGCGATCTGCAGCGCTAATTAGCACTTTGCTGGAGATTTCTGTGAAATCTCCTGCATTGTGCCATTAGTACATAGCAACAATACATAAACTTATGTAGAAACTGCAGATTCTACATAATCTTATGGAATAAAGCTTGATACATAGGCCCCTTAAAGATTTTATCTCTTTGAAAAATAGACCATTTTGTGTGCCTTAATTCTGCTGTGTCCCTGATTTAGTCAATTACCATAATGTCTACATTTCATTTAGCCAAGGAACAGTATTGTTCATGAAGATCACGAAACATAGTGCTAAGTAGTATAATAATTACTTAAAAGAGGCAATAACAGTATATACACAAAATGCTAAAGAAATTCTATGATTGCTTATAAAGTACTAAAAAATATAATTGTAACACATTTCCGGGCCCTGAAAGGGAAATTGAGCTCTGCGATAACTATTTTGATGAGCTTCATATGTTTAATGCCAACAGTTAACTTCTTATTTCAAATAATATAAACACTCATATTTACTGTTAAGCAGAATGTTCTGTTGCGAGGAACCTTAGTTGCAAAAACAACTTAATAGCCCATTATCCTCAGTAACTATTGTTTCTATTGCAGAAATCCTCTGCTCTACCTGTAAGAATAATTTGTGGGTTTTTTCTGGTCTAACTGGTGTTCTCATGACACAAATTAGAGATAAATAGCTGGGATTAAGTATTAAAATTGCTATGTCTTATATTACAGTTTAGAATAAGCAGTGTCACCTGTCTCTTAGTTATACTGTAGCAAGCAAAATGATATATTCAATATTATATATTAGATGCAGTCATCTGTAAGTAGGGACATTCCTGATTTACAGCTATAGCTGTAAAAAAAGGATTTGCTGCCCATATATTCTGATATTTTATTTAGTGCAATGTAGAAAATTAAGCCATATGTCTGATTAGTTCATGTTGACAAAACTATATTTTCTTCATTTTTGCAAGTAGAACAGTTTTCATGAATGTCCCAAGTATGTTACAATAAATCATAATAAATAATTTCCTTGCTTGTTAACATTGATTATCCTATTAAATGTCTCATTGTCTCTCTGCATGATATGTGTTTTTAACTTTACAGCAAGATTTTGCTTCAATTTAAACCTATCTGCAGGTGATGTGTGCAGCGTTTGTACTGCGGTGATGGGGACATGATAATTATCTGTGCTGGGTTCTGTTTGCAGTCATTTGCATGTTTGCATGACAAATAGCTCATAAACCTGCTACAGCCTGAAATGAAGAAGATAAACGGGATTGACATTTGTTAATATTGTAAACACCATTTGTCGGATATGATTGGCTGAATTGAAATTCCTTCAGCGTGTACTAAAAAGAACAACAATCTGTAGAACATTAACATCTGTCAGCTTTACATAAACATTGATATGATTAATTTCTTATAATGATTTAGCCACAAAACAACAAGGCGTGTTCTGGATTTCACTTGATTATTACTGTGTTCTGCATTCATGTTCTTAGTGGATAAATATTCACTAAATGTATTTTTTAGGCTTTACAACATGTCAAGAATTCAGAGAAATGGACTGATGTATAACTGACTATTTCTATTATACAATATACTGTATGTACGAGTATTCACTTATATGATATCATAGTTGGCGAAATATCAATAGAAATTAAAAGTGATGTAAACATATGTATATACATACGCATATAGAATACCTGTAACAGTAAAGTCTGAAGTCATAGTTTATTATTGATGAGTTCAGATGTAATTACCTAAGTGTTCTTTAGGAAAATAACCGATGACGGATCCAAGGGGGTGTGGGGTTGTGGGTTGCAATCAGGGCAATCGCCCCCCATAACACACACCTTCTCCAGATCAGCACTTCAGGCAGCTCCCCTCTCCTCCCTGCTGCTTCATCTGATTTTCTAAAGTATAAAACTGGGGAGGCACAGGGCAAATTCACCTCTGATTCCCCTTGCACATACATTTCTGCTGTATTACATCACTTTATGAATCAAGATAGCAGCAGTAAGGAAGTATAAGTTTACTCCACCCAATTTGCTCTCCTCAACCAGAGCAGAGTGGACTGGAGGAGAAATATAATACTTCATTTTGCAGAGCAAGACTCTTGTTATGTGATAAAAGGGTGGAGAGGAAAAGAGGAAATAAGGGTCTTCCATTACTGTAAGGAGAATTTACACCAGATCCGAGCTTGTGGCCTTTATATCTCATCTCACCTTATACTGTACTTTCACTCTTCTGAAGTTTTATTCTTGTTGGACTTCTGCGGAGAAGTGCATACATATCTAGCAGTACTTCGACTTCAATCCTTAAAGCATAGTAGTGCATTATTTGCTGCAGAAAACTAGGGGTGAGCGGGTTCGGATTTCTGAAATCCGAACCCCCCCGAGCCCCCCCGATCCGAGTCCGATCTGAATCAGGCTCGACTTTTCCCGCCTGACTCGGATCTGAAATCGAGGCAAAACGTCATCATCCCGCCTTCCGAGTCTCGCGGGTTTTGGATCCTATATAAGGTACCCACGTCGGCGCCATTTTCTCACTCGGCTGTGGACAGTGAAGAGGGAGGGTGGGAGTTAGGGCTGTGTAGTGTAGTGTAGTGTAGTGCTGCTGTTGTCCACTACTTCAAAGTCCATAGGGGCTGGCTGTGTTGTGCTGTGCTGCTGTTGTTAATAGGGGCTGTGTCCACTACTTCAAAGTCCATAGGGGCTGGCTGGACTGTGTTGTGCAGTCAGTTCTCCATAGGGGCTGTGTCCACTCCAAAGTCCTGTGCAGTGTCCCAGTCCTAAAGGAGTGCTGCAGTGTTGTCCAGGGGGTGCTCTGTCCATCAGGGGTGCTCCCCCCAAGTGCTAAAAAAATAATATATTTTCTGTGTTTGTGAATTGTGTGCGCAGTAGCCGCACGTGCATCAACAAAGTAGTGCCAAGCGTGCGCCTGTGTCATAAGTAAAGGGCCGGCTGGCTTGACCGTTAAGGGTGCTGTAACCCCCGAAAGTACACTCCAGTCCAAACCAAAAAAAAAATTATTTTCTGTGTTTGTGAATTGTGTGCGCAGTAGCCGCACGTGCATCAACAAAGTAGTGCCAAGCGTGCGCCTGTGTCATAAGTAAAGGGCCGGCTGGCTTGACCGTTAAGGGTGCTGTAACCCCCGAAAGTACACTCCAGTCCAAACCAAAAAAAAAATTATTTTCTGTGTTTGTGAATTGTGTGCGTAGTAGCCGCACGTGCATCAACAAAGTAGTGCCAAGCGTGCGCCTGTGTCATAAGTAAAGGGCCGGCTGGCTTGACCGTTAAGGGTGCTGTAACCCCCGAAAGTACACTCCAGTCCAAACCAAAAAAAAAATTATTTTCTGTGTTTGTGAATTGTGTGCGCAGTAACCGCACGTGCATCAACAAAGTAGTGCCAAGCGTGCGCCTGTGTCATAAGTAAAGGGCCAGCTGGCTTGACCGTTAAGGGTGCTGTAACCCCCGAAAGTACACTCCAGTCCAAACCAAAAAAAAAATTATTTTCTGTGTTTGTGAATTGTGTGCGCAGTAGCCGCACGTGCATCAACAAAGTAGTGCCAAGCGTGCGCCTGTGTCATAAGTAAAGGGCCGGCTGGCTTGACCGTTAAGGGTGCTGTAACCCCCGAAAGTACACTCCAGTCCAAACCAAAAAAAAAATTATTTTCTGTGTTTGTGAATTGTGTGCGCAGTAGCCGCACGTGCATCAACAAAGTAGTGCCAAGCGTGCGCCTGTGTCATAAGTAAAGGGCCGGCTGGCTTGACCGTTAAGGGTGCTGTAACCCCCGAAAGTACACTCCAGTCCAAACCAAAAAAAAAATTATTTTCTGTGTTTATGAATTGTGTGCGCAGTAGCCGCACGTGCATCAACAAAGTAGTGCCAAGCGTGCGCCTGTGTCATAAGTAAAGGGCCGGCTGGCTTGACCGTTAAGGGTGCTGTAACCCCCGAAAGTACACTCCAGTCCAAACCAAAAAAAAAATTATTTTCTGTGTTTGTGAATTGTGTGCGCAGTAGCCGCACGTGCATCAACAAAGTAGTGCCAAGCGTGCGCCTGTGTCATAAGTAAAGGGCCGGCTGGCTTGACCGTTAAGGGTGCTGTAACCCCCGAAAGTACACTCCAGTCCAAACCAAAAAAAAAATTATTTTCTGTGTTTGTGAATTGTGTGCGCAGTAGCCGCACGTGCATCAACAAAGTAGTGCCAAGCGTGCGCCTGTGTCATAAGTAAAGGGCCAGCTGGCTTGATCGTTAAGGGTGCTGTAACCCCCGAAAGTACACTCCAGTCCAAACCAAAAAAAAAATTATTTTCTGTGTTTGTGAATTGTGTGCGCAGTAACCGCACGTGCATCAACAAAGTAGTGCCAAGCGTGCGCCTGTGTCATAAGTAAAGGGCCGGCTGGCTTGACCATTAAAGGGTGCTGTAACCCCCAAAGTACAATCCAGTCCAAACAAAAAAAAAAATATTTTCTGTGTTTGTGAATTGTGTGCGCAGTAGCCGCACGTGCATCAACAAAGTAGTGCCAAGCGTGCGCCTGTGTCATAAGTAAAGGGCCGGCTGGCTTGACCGTTAAAGGGTGCTGTAACCCCCGAAAGTACACTCCAGTCCAAACCAAAAAAAAAATTATTTTCTGTGTTTGTGAATTGTGTGCGCAGTAGCCGCACGTGCATCAACAAAGTAGTGCCAAGCGTGCGCCTGTGTCATAAGTAAAGAGCCGGCTGGCTTGACCGTTAAGGGTGCTGTAACCCCCGAAAGTACACTCCAGTCCAAACCAAAAAAAAAATTATTTTCTGTGTTTGTGAATTGTATGCGCAGTAGCCGCACGTGCATCAACAAAGTAGTGCCAAGCGTGCGCCTGTGTCATAAGTAAAGGGCCGGCTGGCTTGACCGTTAAAGGGTGCTGTAACCCCCAAAGTACACTCCAGTCCAAACCAAAAAAAAAATTATTTTCTGTGTTTGTGAATTGTGTGCGCAGTAGCCGCATGTGCATCAACAAAGTAGTGCCAAGCGTGCGCCTGTGTCATAAGTAAAGGGCCGGCTGGCTTGACCGTTAATGGGTGCTGTAACCCCCAAAGTACACTCCAGTCCAAACCAAAAAAAAAAATATTTTCTGTGTTTGTGAATTGTGTGCGCAGTAGCCGCACGTGCATCAACAAAGTAGTGCCAAGTGTGCGCCTGTGTCATAAGTAAAGGGCCGGCTGGCTTGACCGTTAAAGGGTGCTGTAACCCCCAAAGTACACTCCAGTCCAAACCAAAAAAAAAAATATTTTCTGTGTTTGTGAATTGTGTGCGCAGTAGCCGCATGTGCATCAACAAAGTAGTGCCAAGCGTGCGCCTGTGTCATAAGTAAAGGGCCGGCTGGCTTGACCGTTAATGGGTGCTGTAACCCCCAAAGTACACTCCAGTCCAAACCAAAAAAAAAAATATTTTCTGTGTTTGTGAATTGTGTGCGCAGTAGCCGCACGTGCATCAACAAAGTAGTGCCAAGTGTGCGCCTGTGTCATAAGTAAAGGGCCGGCTGGCTTGACCGTTAAAGGGTGCTGTAACCCCCGAAAGTACAGTCCAGTCCAAACCAAAAAAAAAATTATTTTCTGTGTTTGTGAATTGTGTGCGCAGTAGCCGCACGTGCATCAACAAAGTAGTGCCAAGCGTGCGCCTGTGTCATAAGTAAAGGGCTGGCTGGCTTGACCGTTAAAGGGTGCTGTAACCCCCAAAGTACACTCCAGTCCAAACCAAAAAAAAAATTATTTTCTGTGTTTGTGAATTGTGTGCGCAGTAGCCGCACGTGCATCAACAAAGTAGTGCCAAGCGTGTGCCTGTGTCATAAGTAAAGGGCCGGCTGGCTTGACCATTAAAGGGTGCTGTAACCCCCAAAGTACACTCCAGTCCAAACCAAAAAAAAAATTATTTTCTGTGTTTGTGAATTGTGTGCGCAGTAGCCGCACATGCATCAACAAAGTAGTGCCAAGCGTGCGCCTGTGTCATAAGTAAAGGGCCGGCTGGCTAGACCGTTAAAGGGTGCTGTAACCCCCGAAAGTACACTCCAGTCCAAACCAAAAAAAAAATTATTTTCTGTGTTTGTGAATTGTGTGCGCAGCAGCTGCACGTGCATCAACAAAGTAGTGCCAAGCGTGCACCTGTGTCTTAAGTAAAGGGCCGGCTGGCTTGACCGTTAAAGGGTTCTGTAACCCCCAAAGTACACTCCAAACCAAAAAAATATATATTTTCTGTGTTTGTGACTTGTGTGCACTGTGGCTGCACGTGCATCAACAAAGGAGCAGCGCCAAGTGTGCGCCTGTGTCCCATAAGTAAAGAGCCGGCTGGCTCATTTCTTAAAGGGTGGTGTAACCCACAAAGTGCACTACTCTCCAGCAAAAATAAAAAAATATTTTCTGTGTTTGTGTGCGCTTTAGTCGCACGTATATATATCAATATAACATAAATGGAGGACCAAACTTTCTCCGATAAAAATAAAATAGGGAAAGATCAAGAACCACTTCCTCCTAGTGCTGTTGCTGCTGCTGGGAGTTGTTCATCATCCCAGAGAGGAAGTAGGAACATCACTACTTTTACTAAACAATTGACCCTCCAACAGTCCCTAGCGATGAGGATGAAGTACGACAGCAGTCATCCTGAAGCAAAACGTATAACTGAGGCCTTGACTGCTATGTTGGTGTTAGACGTGCGTCCGGTATCCGACATTAGTGCAGTGGGATTTAGACAATTGATGGAGGTAGTGTGTCCTCGGTTCCAAATCCCGTCTAGATTCCACCTGCATCCTCAAAGCAGCAGCGACAAGCGTGCGTCTGTCTGTTAAAGGGTGGTGACACCCTCAAAGTGTGCTACACAAACAATTAAAATATTGTTCTTTTTTTTTCTGTCTTTGTGAAATGTGTGAGCTGTAGCCGCACCTGCATCCTTAAAGCAGCAGCGACAAGCGTGCGTCTGTCTGTTAAAGGGTGGTGACACCCTCAAAGTGTGCTACACAAACAATTAAAATATTGTTCTTTTTTTTTCTGTCTTTGTGAATTGTGTGGGCTGTAGCCGCACTTGCATCCTCAAAGCAGCAGCGACAAGCGTGCGTCTGTCTGTTAAAGGGTGTTGTAACTCTCAAAGTGCTCCAAAAAAATCAAATTTTTTTTTTTAATGTGTTTGTGACTTGTGTGCGATGTAGCCACACTTGCATCCTCAAAGCAGCAGCGACAAGCATGCGTCTGTCTGTTAAAGGGTGGTGACACCCTCAAAGTGTGCTACACAAACAATAAAAATATTCTTCTTCTTTTTTCTGTCTTTGTGAATTGTGTGGGCTGTAGCCGCACCTGCATCCTTAAAGCAGCAGCGACAAGCGTGCGTCTGTCTGTTAAAGGGTGGTGACACCCTCACAGTGTGCTACACAAACAATTAAAATATTGTTCTTTTTTTTTCGGTCTTTGTGAAATGTGTGGGCTGTAGCCGCACCTGCATCCTTAAAGCAGCAGCGACAAGCGTGCATCTGTCTGTTAAAGGGTGGTGTAACTCTCAAAGTGCTCCAAGAAATAAAAAACTATTTTTGTAATGTGTTTGTGACTTGTGTGCGATGTAGCCGCACTTGCATCCTCAAAGCAGCAGCGACAAGCGTGCGTCTGTCTGTTAAAGGGTGGTGACACCCTCAAAGTGTGCTACACAAACAATAAAAATATTCTTCTTCTTTTTTCTGTCTTTGTGAATTGTGTGGGCTGTAGCCGCACCTGCATCCTTAAAGCAGCAGCGACAAGCGTGCGTCTGTCTGTTAAAGGGTGGTGACACCCTCAAAGTGTGCTACACAAACAATTAAAATATTGTTCTTTTGTTTTCGGTCTTTGTGAAATGTGTGGGCTGTAGCCGGACCTGCATCCTTAAAGCAGCAGCGACAAGCGTGCGTCTGTCTGTTAAAGGGTGGTGACACCCTCAAAGTGTGCTACACAAACAATAAAAATATTCTTCTTTTTTCTGTCTTTGTGAATTGTGTGGGCTGTAGCCGCACTTGCATCCTCAAAGCAGCAGCGACAAGCATGCGTCTGTCTGTTAAAGGGTGGTGACACCCTCAAAGTGTGCTACACAAACAATAAAAATATTCTTCTTTTTTCTGTCTTTGTGAATTGTGTGGGCTGTAGCCGCACCTGCATCCTTAAAGCAGCAGCGACAAGCGTGCGTCTGTCTGTTAAAGGGTGGTGACACCCTCAAAGTGTGCTACACAAACAATAAAAATATTCTTCTTTTTTCTGTCTTTGTGAATTGTGTGGGCTGTAGCCGCACCTGCATCCTTAAAGCAGCAGCGACAAGCGTGCGTCTGTCTGTTAAAGGGTGGTGACACCCTCAAAGTGTGCTACACAAACAATTAAAATATTGTTCTTTTGTTTTCGGTCTTTGTGAAATGTGTGGGCTGTAGCCGCACCTGCATCCTTAAAGCAGCAGCGACAAGCGTGCGTCTGTCTGTTAAAGGGTGGTGACACCCTCAAAGTGTGCTACACAATCAATAAAAATATTCTTCTTCTTTTTTCTGTCTTTGTGAATTGTGTGGGCTGTAGCCGCACTTGCATCTTCAAAGCAGCAGCGACAAGCGTGCGTCTGTCTGTTAAAGGGTGGTGTAACCCTCAAAGTGTGCTCCACAAACAATAAAAATATTCTTTTTTTTTTCTGTCTTTGTGAATTGTGTGGGCTGTAGCCGCACTTGAATCCTCAAAGCAGCAGCGACAAGCGTGCGTCTGTCTGTTAAAGGATTACATCGGTGACAGCATCCAAGTAGGCATGTCAGACAGTCCGTACCTGTACTGGCAGGAAAAAGAAGCAATTTGGAGGTCCCTGTACAAACTGGCTCTATTTTACCTGAGTTGCCCCCCCTCCAGTGTGTACTCCGAAAGAGTGTTTAGTGCAGCCGGGAACCTTGTCAGCGAAAGGCGTAGGAGGTTGCTTCCACAAAATGTGGAGAAGATGATGTTCATAAAATGAATTATCAACTCTTCCAGGGAGACCAGCCTCCAGAACGTACAGAGGGACCTGTGGTTCCAGCAGGGACGAATTAATACTCTGTGAGGATGAGGATGTACACACTGAAGAGGGTGAGGAATCGGTGGATGAGGAGGATGAGGATGACATCTTGCCTCCGTAGAGCCAGTTTGTGCAGGGACAGATTAATTGCCAGCTTGTTTTGTGGGGGCCCAAACGAACCAATCATTTCAGCCACAGTTGTGTGGCAGACCCTGGCACTGAAATGATTGGTTTGTTAAAGTGTGCATGTCCTGTTTATACAACACAAGGGTGGGTGGGAGGGCCCAAGGACAATTCCATCTTGCACCTCTTTTTTTTCTTTGCATTATGTACAGTTTGGGGCCTAGTTTTTCAATGCCATCCTGTCTGCCACTGCAGTTTCACGCCTAGATGGGTCACGTGGTTGTGCCGCCCACTCGTGTCGCTTAGCATAGTCATCCAGCTACCTCGGTGCAACCTTTTGGACATAAAAACACTATTGTGAGGTGTGAGGTATTCAGAATAGACTGGAAATGAGTGGAAATTAAGGTTATTGAGGTTAATAATAGCATAGGAGCAGAAAAAGCTACAAATTCTGTGATTTTAGCTGTTTTTATGCTTTTTTTCAAAAAAATACAGATCCAAAACACAAAACCCAGAACCCAAAACACGGAAAGGTGGTTTTGGCAAAACCAATCCAGATCCAAAACATGAAGAAAGATCCAGATCCAAAACCAAAACACAAAACACGAAAAGTGGCCGGTGCACACCCCTACAGAAAACTATAAACCATCTATTTGGGCTTTATTTTATTTTATACGCTGCAAAGTTTTTCTGTTCTAGTGTGTGTTGAATACAATGTGAACTCCAGCATGAAGACCCCTACTTATGGCTGCTTAGAGAAAAAGCAAACTGATAGGTTCATTTACTTGGTGGAAATTAGGGCCAAATTCAGGGATGTCCGCAATGCTGATTTTTACGCAGATCTTGTGATTGTTTGCCATTGTGCATGTATGTAAGTAACACTGAGCACGCTGGGCGATTGTTTAGCGACTACACCCACACAGAGGATCCATTCTCAAAGTGAGTGACAGGCAGTCAGCGTTTGGGGGAAGTAACAGGGGGTGGCTAGGCAAACGCAGGCGTGCCTGACCATTTAAACACCGTTTCATGGGCGTGCATAAATTAGCTATTGCGATTTCCTTCACAGCATGAGAGCTCACAGCGTATCATGAGAGATGCAGGGTTTGCGGCTGGTCAGAGCTGCCACATATTCTGCATGGCTTCCCCATCTGCATCCCTTACCAAGGATAGCACTTTTCTATGTCGGCGGATGGATATGAGAGGGCAGCAGTGGGCGTCCCTATACGCTATGATTTGGAAGCCGATCCATGAGAGAATGCAGTTGTGATTGCACTAATGTACATCTCTGAATTAGGCCCTTAGTGCAAAAGAAATTAAAGTCTGTCTCTTATCTATACACACTGTGCAATAAATCCTGTAATAACAAAATGACCCTATAAATAAATATACCACTGATGTCAGTTATTGTTATTAGTTATATGGAAAATAAATGAGGGTGGAACAAACTGTATATCGGGAGAAATTGATCACGTGATAGTAAGCTGTAACCTTTTCATGTGCACATGGCATTTACTGCAGTGTTCCATCTTCAAGTCACCAATGATCATACTCATCAGTTATGCTGATGGATCATGGCTCAGTGTGGATATGAACGTATGTATGCATTAACTGTGAAAGTAGACACAATCACATATGCAGTAGATTCACAATGCCATTGTAAATCTTGATTGTCGTAAATTAGATTTTTTAATATTATTGCCATTTTTTGTTCTAGTGCTACACTGTATATTTGGCACCTAACCACAGCTAGTGGGAGAAGCAGCAGCTTCCCGCTTACACTGCTCTGGCCCAAATATATAGTTTGGCCAGAGAGAGCAGCAGTGATTATGAGTAGAAATGAGTAGTGTGATTAATATTGCATTCATAGCAATGAGCCTAAATCACATGAGACTACTGAAGTCAAATGCCTGTAGGGACTGTAGTGACTGAGCAAATTACACATGGGAAGTGTCAGCCTGTCAGGCATTCCAAGCTATCTAATACTAGCACATTAGCCAGAATATCAGACGTTTCAGATTGTTATATTTGGAATTGACACATGTTCATGTGTGAGGGTAAATGACTATTAACATCTCACGCTGAACTCAGTGATAGTGCTAGCACCATATGTAGAGTCAGCTTTGATTACCATGTTGGGAATAGGAGCTGTTCCCATGGATGGCACCCTTATAAAAAAAAATCAAGTATAAAATAGCAGTTGCTGTGTGCAATACTGAACTTAGAGATAAGTGGGACTGGCTTTCAGAGTTCTGATCAGGGTATTTATCCAACTGACTGATGTTAGATAAAAAAAAAGCATGAAATATACCGGTACAATTTGCTACTCTTACGTTATTATTTAAAATTCACTTTAAAGACAAAAAAACCCAGAAACATTGCAAAGCTAATAGATTGATAGTTTTATTAATACTAGGTGACACATTTGTCAAGTTGCATTAGGTAATAAAACATTTGGAAACAAATGTATGTTTAGTGGGCCTCATTCAGAGTTGTACGATAAAGCTGCCACAGCTGTGATTTTTATAGCTGTGGATCTGCAAAAATATGCTAATGCAGCAGTGGCTGGGACCAGTGGCAACCCCAGGGGTGGGGCTACAGAGCAGTCCAAAATTCAAATAGGGGAGCCACACCAACTGCCAGTGAGTCCCAGCCATCTATGTTTGGCAGAGTTTGATAGGGCAGTTGGCGTAGCTCCCCTATTTGAATTTTAGACTGCGCTGCAGCCCCACCGCTGGAGCCGCCACTGGCTGGGACTTGTACTGAGACGCCCACCGGAGCCATTGTAGCTATCTGCAACTGCATACACATAAACAGCATCTGACACAAATCATGCAAACATCCACTCCTTGAGTGAGTCTATGGTCACTCAGAATGTCAGTAGTAACTGAGACGCCGGAACCCTGTTTCCTGCGTGCAGGATTGCCGATGCAGGATGTGTTACTCCCCCTAAACGCTCATGACGCCTGCGTATTTATTCGATACTCCCCATTGCCTTCCCCAAACGCTCCCTGCCTTTAACTCACACTGCTAATAAATACTTGCAACATGCGACTGCGGTAATGTTCCTTGACACATGCGCAGTGTGACTCGGATGCATTCGCAGTGGCAAAAAAATGCTCCATTTGCGAAAAAACATCACCAAAGTATACAACCCTGAATCAGGCCCAGTGACTTTCGACAGAACAGGATAACATGTTAAAATCAAGATCAACCAAACAGCCAAAATATTTTTCACACATTATTATATTGATAATAAATTGGACATTTTGCAGGCAGAGTAAATTTCCCAGAGCTTGAGGGTTAACCAGTGAAATCATGTTAATTTGTCAAACTTGTCCTCCCCTGAAACAAGGTTTCCCCTTTTCTAGACAGACTGGCAGGAGTATTCAGAAATTACAGAGGCAAATGTGACAAGGGTGCTACTGAGAGGTTTGAGTCTGCCCTACTAACATTTTCTGTTTAGAAGCTACCTATTTTATCAGACTCCTCGCCATCAAGTGCTGACAATGTATTATTAAATGTCTTTATTCTTGTGAAGTGAAAAAAATAATGAAAATAAACAGAAGACTAAGAAATGTCTCACTTTTCCCTGTTCAAAAGAGCTTTAAGCATGTATTTCGGGGGAGGGGGGGGGGAATAACACTTCAGTGCTTTAAGTCTTTAAAGCCCATAGAGGAAGTAACATGGTCACTGGGTCTGGAAAGGCTTAATTTGGAGAAGGATTTGGGGTGAGATTGTAAAATAATGATCACAATACAGTAGAAAAGACAGCTCTCTAAAACCACACTAAAGTTACACTAAAAGATATGCATTTTAAGCAGCAACCATTATTTAATCAATCTTTAGGGACTGACTTGGTGCAACTACTTCAATCTAACTGATGATTCACTCTTTTAAATATAGTATATATATATATATATATATATATATATATGGGAAAGTTGAAGATAATACAGCGCCACCTGGATAATATTTATATAATGGTAAGTAATTATATTTATATACCTATATTTACTCTCCCACTCGGTTATGGGTGTCAGCCAACACAAGAATATTTAAATAGCAGTGGTAATCTGCTATTGTAAAGAAAAAGTTAAGTTTAAAGTGGACTTGGTGCAAGGCAACAATTGTGCTCAGGTACAATACATTAATTATTATATAAATAAATAAATATACAAGTGAATAAAACTATTTTATGGTGAATAAAAGAAGGATTTTGTAAAATAGTGATAAATTAATTCCCAAAGAAGGAAAAATAATAATAACGCTTAAAGTTTATATTACTAAAGTGCCAGTGCAGAAATGCATAAAACCGTGCTAAATAGTACAGCTTCTAGGATAGATGTAAATTCTCATATATATCTCTATATAGCCAACTTAGATAACAGATATTATGACCAGTTTAAAAGGAAGATATTATTTAATGAAATAAAAAATACAAACTATACATAACAATATATACACAAAGATATAGAAGGATATTTTTAAAAATATTTCATAATCAGCACAATACATAGAATAAATATTAAATTATGTATTAAAATCAAAGAGTGATAAAAAGTGCCAAGTGCTTATCTTTTAAATAGATAGATCTTTTTCAGGCAGGTTCATGCCTGAAATATTTATTTCACGTTAAAATTATTGATTACATGTTAGACTCGCTTACATTAGAGAATCTTTTGAGAGATGAGAAATTAGGACTTTAATTTAGGTTCCAAATAACCACAGCCACACTTTAGACTGACTGCAAACAATATTAGGTTTCAAAGCATAACCCTTGCATTAATGGAAAATATCTACAAGGAAACATCACCTTTTAAATTCACTTTCCAGTGCAGTTCCTCTTCCATCAATTATCTGGATGTAGAAGCTTCTTTAAAAGAAAATACTTTGATTACAGCTCCGTATTCCAAACCCATGGTCAAGAACACACTTTTGCGAGCCAACAGTCACCATCCCAAAGCCTTGATTAAGGGTCTCAAAAATCTCAAATGACCTGCATAGCCAGGATCAATAGTGACCAAACTCAGCATCGAACAGCATCGAACAAATTTCTACAACAGGGATATGATCCCACGCTGTTGAAAATACAGAAAAGAGAAGTCTTGTCCACTCCAAGGAATTCTTTACTGCTACCTAAAGTAAGGGATTACAAACATAGTATTCCATGGAAGAACAAATTCAGTACATCCAGCCCGGTTATCCAACAGGCCACTAAAGATTTCTTGCCAATAGTGTCAACCGACGAAGAGTTACCTTGTTTTAACAACAAAAGACTCATGGCCTGTTACACGAGAGCGAGAAATATTCGAGACATTATTCTACATGAAGACATTGCCAATCTTGAATTAAAACACAGTCCCAGTTTCCTCTCCAAAGCACCTGGGTGTAATAAATGCTGAGAGTGCGTAACATGTCGCCATATGTCCACAGGACCCAGATTCAGACATACCCACACCGGTCGAGCGATACGGATCAAGCATGTACTTAATTGTATGTCTAATTACATTGTCTATCTTATCACCTGCCCATGTGGCCTCAACTATGTGGGAAAGACCACTAGGCCAATGAAGGAACAAATGGGTCTTTATCAGTCAGCCATTAAAACAGCGTTGATGGGCAAATTTCCAGACCAACCAGTGGCAAGATATTTTGCTGATAGAAATCATATGCTTGCCTCTTTGAAATATATGGCTATCAACCGTGTCCCAACCTCCATTAGAGGGGGAGACAGAGGTAACAGACTATTGCAATTAGAGGCTCACTGGATTTACAATCTGAATACCATCCATCGTCACAAATTAAATGAGAAGATTTCCTGGAATGTTTTTAAGTGACTTTTTATTTCTTTAATTCCTTCCGCAAAGTCACTGGACTCAAAATCAGCTAGCATTTACTGTATATCAAGATTGGTTCATTATAGCACAGTGATTTATTAGGGTGTAACTGCACTTAAGTCCATTTTTCATCCAGCCTCATGGCTGCAGTCTTAAGTGTACTGTCCTTCTTCTAAGGTCTTTCTTATTTGTTCCTTGCTCATATTTTTTTTTCCTTTTTTTTTTTCTTTTCCTCCCTTTTCTCCTCCATAGCTAATATTTGTGCTACATGCTTTATGTTAACACATCAGCAAATGTCTGACAGAGGTGGATTCATAGCATGTTTCAGCAGCACACTTTATTCTATAGTTAGCAATCTTGCCACAATAATTATTATGGCTACTACTAAAGCTCTATCACATCTCCAGTATGGACTATTTTATTCACTTAGGTTTGAGTTTTTCACTTTTCTTCTTTACACTTTTCTTTACAGACCGGGCAACAGTGTGTCAGACGGTATCTGGTGTAGCCAAGGCAACCCAGCGCCAGGGATGTGTGATGGCATCAGTCCGCGACACTGGAAGTTCCTGGGACCAGACTGAGGCGGTGATGCCGGGGAAGTTCCTCCTCACCTCTTATCCTTTGTAAGGTAAGATTTTCAGCTGGTTCACTTGTTCACACCTTGACAAAGGGGCCCCGTGCTCCGAAACATTGGATTTGTATGTGACACTTTAATACAGCTTTTTTCCCTGAGTGCCGCCGTCCTTCTTTCTTTTTTGGTATCTATTAGTTCCGGATGGCACCTGAGCATGTTGTTCTGTGTTAATGGAGTTCTGGACCACTTTCCTTATTTATATATATAATGTATATTTTTCCAATAATAATTTACTAAAATGCAGAGACAATTCTGTCTTCCTGCCTGCTGGTGGTGTAAAAGATCACTCCTACCATGTTCCACATATAGTAAGAGTGTGACACTATCAGTCCTTTTAGGAAAAGAGTTATTAGAATGCTAATGGGAATTATGGGAAGCCCTGTTCCAGTTGACCATGGTTTCTGGCTTCTTTCCATTTAACATATTCCCATCTCTAACTATAAGAAATCCTACCAAAGCATTTAAACAATGCTGCTAGTGCTCTGATTCCTGTTCATTGGTAACTTGGATAGGATGGTCAGACAAGAAGGGGTATATTTACTAAAGTGCAGGTTTTTAGAAGTGGAGATGTTGCCCATAGCAACCAATCAGATTCTGTTTAACAGCTATCTAGCACCTTCTACAAGATAATAGCTAAAATCTGATTGGTTGCTATGGGCAACATCTCCACTTCTAAAAACTTACACTTTAGTAAATATACCCCTACGAGTCTTGCCGAATCTCTCACAGAACTCCCTCCCCCATCAGTAACTTCTGAGAAGGGTTGCCTGCTCTTTAACTCTAATTACTTTTAAATCAACATTCTTTTTCTGTGGATAATGGTTCCATCTTCCCTCAACTGGCAAAGGCTTATGGGAGGAGCTGCTGCGGGTGGGCATGCGCAGCAGCTCCCCCGTTGGCCATGTTTTTTTTAAATACAGTTACACTGCCCGATCAGAGCTGAACGAAGAGTGGCCACACTGACTGGGCCGCATAATATATGTATTTGGGCCCACACTGTTGGGCTGCATAAAATGTTTATTTGGGCCATATGTGGCCCGCGGGTCGCATGTTTGACATGCCTATTCCAAAGCTTCAGTACTAAGGATGCAGTCATCTATAGGTGTGGACACTCACTATACAGTTAAGTCTCTATGGAGTAAATTTACTAAAGTGAGAGCTTTTAAAAGTGAGTTTTAGAAGAGATGTTGCCTATAGCAACCAATCAGATTCTACTTAACATTTAACTAGCACCTTCTAGAAGATAATAGCTAGAATCTGATTGGTTGCTATGGGCAACATCTCTTCTAAAACTCACTTCTAAATACTCTCACTTTAGTTAATTTACCCCTATGTGTGGTGGAGTTTTGCTCTTATGGTTAATCCTCCTTGACTACTACAGTATACTCTGACAATATATAAATGAGCACCTTGTAGTGTACAAGTCTTTGAGTATTGCCACCCATCACTCTGGGTATAAGCAATGACACTTAATGATGTTTTATGTACTGGATCAGTCTAAGGTGATGCCTCATGCCTGTTGTATCGCTCTGTAGTTGTTGTCTCTTTAGTAGCTGTCTCTATAATTGCTGTAATAACCTCTGTCTCTGACTCCAGTCAGCTCTCTTAAATTCTCTCAAAGCTAAATCCTGTCAACTCTCTTTTTTTCTTTCCAGGTGAAATCTGTCAGTTCTCTTTACATCTTCAGCTGACACTAGATTGAACATCAGATGTTACAGTGACAGCCCACTCAGTAATGTTGCAAACTATATATTATGGCAAACAATCAATTTATAATATGATATCTTCCTTGTCCATCATATTAACATTGTTGAACATTATTAACATTAACATTATACATTAACATTATACACTACTTGCAGGGCAGAACTAGTCACTACACTAACAGTCAAGTTTTAGTTGATTTTCAGACAAATACATTTGCAAGTCTTCAAAATCATTTGCTAGCATAACAGGCTAGTGTCTGTATTTTTTGATATGAGGATACAATTCCTGTTAAATTCCCTACTAGCTAAGTATAATTAATGGCACACTTTCATTTCCTTCTTCCTAAAACTGAAGAAAAGACTGGATTTATTCTGCCCTAAATGCTTACAAGCTTCCATATGTCATTATTGCAGCTGAAGCTGATAAGGCTTACATTAATCAAGACAGTCACATGCACCTCATCTCATGTTTAATTCAAATTCTAAATATAACATTTTTATGGGCAACTTCTTCACCTGTCCTCTTTAGAAGATTAGATTCATCTCCATCTCAGTGTCCTCATGAAGATGTTCAAAATCAATGACATAATGATGGGGCCCATAACCAATGTACTTTGTGAAAAGCTTTCCCAATATAGACAGGGACTCTTAAAAACAACACAACTCTAATATCACTTCAGAAGGAAGTTACAACTCTACCCAATCTTACGTTGTTCATGTCAGTACACATTTTTGCAACCTCCTCAACCATAAAAAAAAATTAACCTACTGAATTTCTACTGGAGGAATGTGTAAATTGGATGCCTCCTGCTTCCCATAGATTTACTTAAAGAGTTGCAGTTCTCCACAAAGTCCATCTCATAGCCAAACAGGATTAGATCAAATATATAGTACAGTCTGTTCCACAAGAGTCTGGTGGTAAATATACTAGAAGGCTGGTGGGTCTATGGCAGTTTTGGATGCTGAATTTAAAGGGGCAATAATATTACATACAAATTTAGTATTAGTATTATCGTCCGTATAAATCTAGCGGTCCACCCAAGATGCAGCATGCGGCATCTTTGAAAAACTCCTCTTAATAAATTTAAGCTTATAATACTAGTCTCCAAATTTAACAAGGTTTCATTATTCTCTATGGATAATGTCAGAATTTCTGATGACCTATTAAAGACCCTCCTAATACTGTGAATAAAAGTTTCGATAGAGATTCTGAACAGTGGGCCTGATTCAGAGCCGCTCGTAAGCGGCCGCTTGTTCGCTCCGAGCGATGTTCGTACATCTGCGCATGCGTATGGGTCGTAATGCGCATGCGCCAACCAGTCAGTGCGGTCGGAAAACGTGTGTTCACAAAATTCCGAGTGCCTGCTAATTTGAGTGACAGGATGAGGCGTTTGTGGGTGGTAACAGGGGAAGGTGCTTGAAAACGGGGAGTGGTGATCCGAACGCAGGCGTGCCAAACGGTCAAAACGGGCATTTTAAGGGTGTGCATAATTAACAAAGCAGCGTCATCGACCACGTCACTTGGTTGTTTCTTAGCCTGAACTGTTCGCATGATTGCGGTAGGAAAATCCTACCACAAGCACTGTTAGCAGTTCAGATGCCTTTCGATGTACTCGATTAATCAAATAAATAGCGGAGATGACGTAGGATGCGAGCAGCCAGGGGGCGTCTTTACAAAATTGCGAGCGCATGTTTCGTTTGCTCGCTCAGACATAGAGGCGTCAATGGACCTCAAAGAGCGAGCGCTCAATTTAAATAGCCGGCCCTTTTTTCTGAACGAGCGAGTGCAAATAGCGTCCGGCTCTTACTCAGGCCCAGTATTCCATATGTGTGAAAGCCTGTCAGCTATTTTTTGAGCGTCAAAACTAAATTTCAAGCGGTAGTGGAAAGTTTCTCAATTGCCCACTCTTGTCACGGTATTTCCAGATTCTCCTTTTATTCAGATACTAATTTGTACTGTACTTTGTACTATTTCCTGCAAAACAATTCTCAATTTTATGGAGCAATACTGGATGTTTTACAATGTGTTTTTAAATACCTTCATGTTATTTACATAGTAACAAATAGTATGCATGCTAAAATGTATGATATGTTTTGTACCTGTCAAATACAACAGTAACCTAAATGAAAGTTTTTCTACTCGTATGTAGCAATTAAGCTAATTAATAATCAGGGACCTACTTCCTCTATTTAAAGATATCTCTCTCACTTTGACTTCAGATGCCTGAGGAAGCAAATGTTATTCTGTGAAATCAGGGCCGACAACAGAAATCTTGCGGCCTGTTACACAGATATTTCTGGGGGCCCCCCTCAACCCTGACCCCTTGCCGATGCCAGCAGTGACAGCCCCCATATTATGCCCCCAATAGTAAGGCCCCTGTAATACTCCCATACGATGCCCCCAGTAGTAAGGCCCCTGTAATGCCTCCATATTATGCCCCCAGTAGTTTAGCCCCTGTAATGCCCCTTGTAGTGCCCCCAGTAGTAAGGTCCCTGTAATGCCCCCTGTAGTTCCCCCATATTATGCTACCAGTAGTAAGGCCCCTGTAATGCCCCCTGATATGCCCCCATATTATGCCCCCAGTAGTAAGCCCCCCACCAACATACACACACACAAAAAAAATACCTACCTTAAACCCCGCTCCAGTGCCTGCTGCCATCTGTCCCCTGCGCCTTCTCCTCAGAACTATGGAAGTGGCATCATGACAGGAATGTCCCCCCTATGCAGTGTCCCTTATATAATGTCCTCAGTAGTAGTCCCCCCTATGCAGTGCCCCCAGTAGTGCCCCCCCAGCGGTGCTCCCAGTATTGCTCCATATACAGTGCCCTCAGTAGTAGTCCCTCCCAATGCAGTGCCCCCAGTAGTGCCCCTTATATAGTGCCCCCAGTAGTAGTCCCCCCTTTGCAGTGCCCCCAGTAGTGCCCCTCCAGTAGTGCCCCCCCAGCAATGCAACCAGTAGTGACCACAGTAGTAGTCCTCCCAATGCAGTGTCCCAATAGTGGTCCCCCTTATGCAGTGCCCCCAGTAGTAGTCCCCCCTATGCAGTGACCCCAGTAGTGCCCCCCCAGCAGTGCTCCCAGCAGTGCCCCTTATATAGGGCCCCCAATAGTAGTCTCCCTATGCAGTGCCCCCAGTTGTGGTCCCCCCTATGCAGTGCCCCTTATACAGTGTCCCAGTAGTAGTCCCCCCTATGCAGTGCCCCAGTAGTGCTCCTTATATAGTGCCCCCAGTAGTAGTTCCCCCTATGTAGTGCCCCCAGTTGTGGTCCCCCCTATGCAGTGCCCCTTATATAATGCCCCTAGTAGTAGTCCCCCTATGCAGTTCCCCCAGTAGTCATCCCCCCTATGCAGTGCCCCCCAGCAGTCTTCTAAGTAGTGCCCCTTATACAGTGCCCCCAGTAGTAGTCCCCCCTATGCAGTGCCCCCAATAGTGGTCACCCCTATGCAGTGCTCCCAGTAGTGCTCCTTATACAGTGCCCTCAGTAGTAGTCCCTCCCAATGCAGTGCCCCCAGTAGTGCCCCTTATATAGTGCCCCCAGTAGTAGTCCCCCCTTTGCAGTGCCCCCAGTAGTGCCCCTCCAGTAGTGCCCCCCCAGCAATGCAACCAGTAGTGACCACAGTAGTAGTCCTCCCAATGCAGTGTCCCAATAGTGGTCCCCCTTATGCAGTGCCCCCAGTAGTAGTCCCCCCTATGCAGTGACCCCAGTAGTGCCCCCCCAGCAGTGCTCCCAGCAGTGCCCCTTATATAGGGCCCCCAATAGTAGTCTCCCTATGCAGTGCCACCCAGTAGTGGTCCCCCCTATGCAGTGCCCCTTATACAGTGTCCCCAGTAGTAGTCCCCCCTATGCAGTGCCCCAGTAGTGCTCCTTATATAGTGCCCTCAGTTGTAGTTTCCCCTATGCAGTGCCCCCAGTTGTGGTCCCCCCTATGCAGTGCCCCTTATATAATGCCCCTAGTAGTAGCTCCCCCTATGCATTCCCCCAGTAGTCATCCCCCCTATGCAGTACCTCCCAGCAGTGTTCTCAGTAGTACCCCTTATACAGTGCCCCCAGTAGTAGTCCCCCCTATGCAGTGCCCCCAATAATGGTCACCCCTATTCAGTGCCCCCCGTAGTGCCCCTTATATAGTGCCCCCAGTAGTAGTTTCCCCTATGCAGTGGCCCCAGTCATGCCCGCAAGCAGTGCTCCCAGTAGTGCCCCTTATATAGGGCCCCTTATATAGTGTCCCCAATGCAGTGCCCCCAGTAGTGCCACCCAGCAGTGCCAAACAGTGCCAGACAAAGACACACACAAAAAAACATTTACCTGAATCCCCGCTCCTGCGCCCGCCGCCGTCCGCTCCTCTGTCCTCCCGGGTTGGCACGCTCTGCACTAAGGAGCCATCACCCACTGCGGGAGCCGGAAGATGGAGCTCATGAGTATGCTCCAGTCCGGCTCTGGCAGTAGGCGCAGCAGTCAATGAGAGTCTGTCTGACTCTCATTGGCTGCCAAAACAAACACACTGCCGCCGTGCAATACGAGTGTGCTAGTCGGCAGCAGTGTTTGTTACTGTGTAGTGCGGACCGCACTGCATGTGGTCCACACTCCATGTGGTCCGCACTGCACTGACCAGTGTCCTGAATGCAGCGAGTGGTGCCCCCCGTGCACGCCAGTCTGAAGGCGCCCAGGACATGAGCCCTGTTCGCCCCTCCCTAGATACGCTACTGCATGTACACATGCCTTTAGCTCACCAAAGTAAGGTGAGCAATTACATCCATTATTACATTAAGGTTTATCACAATGTGTACACATTGGTCCTGATTCAGATGCAAGTGGAAATGTGGGCGGATGCAGATATCTGCATAGTACGCATGCGCCCTTGAAAGAAATCAGCCTCTGCGCATGTGCCATATGGAAATTGCTAGTGCGTGTGAATTGACCACCGAAAAGTGACCTAAATAAAGGGGCGTTCCCTCTCGGGTATCACGATAACATCACTCTGGTGGTAGCCCAGCATCACTGGAGATGCTAGGCTTCCCTCGGAGACTGGGCAGTCTGCACTGTTGGCTCCTCTTCTATGACATGAGCCAGGTGCTGCAGGAAAATGTCACACTAGGGACTCAGTTACTGTCACTGTAGAGGAGCCAGCATTTTGGTGTCACCCCCTCCAAGGGGGATACCTGGGTGCGGACCGCACCCTCTCAAGATGTTACTGCTTCTGGGCAGTAACTGGGTGATGACTATGTTAAGGCATGGAGCTGTTCTGTAATGTAGCAATGCCGTGGGCGTGCATGCCGGATTCCTTGCACTATCATATCATGTAGATGGACACTGAGCACCTGTGTTAGATGGATCTTTGCACCCAGCATGGGGTTAATGCACGTCCAGGTACTAATGATGATGGCTGCAGATATTAAAACATTGGGCAGGATAGGTGTTTTTTCATGCAGTCACAGATTTTTAGTATACAAGGGCAGATTCTTGCATTAGCATAAAGAAGTAAGTAGGCTGCTATGGCCAATCGGAAAAACGGATGCCCCTGACTCAGGCCCAATGGATCTTTTCTAGTTCTATTTCATACATATCCTCTAAATGTATCATCATAGGGCAATTACTCCTGTGAGGGCTGAGGGTCTCATTCAGACCCGCTCGCGAGTGCAGGACGCTCGCAAGCGGGTCGATGGTACCCAAATGCGCATGCGCACGATGGTGGGAGCTCCGTCGTGCACATGCGCGAGACCCGCATAGCGACAGCCAAGCTGTCACTCTGGGTCTCGCACCAAAGGGGGCGTGCTTTCGATAGTGATTGACAGCACGCCCCCTTTGGTGGGCGTGCCGGTGGCGTGGCTGCCAGACGGAGGCGTTCCCATGGGAACGCCTACCGTCTTGGGCCGGCCCCACTGACATCACTAGTGATGTCAGTGGGAGTGATTTTGGCTCTGATAGAGCCAAAATCACTCCAGGGCTTGCGGCAGCGAGACCCTACCGCAGGGTCTCGTCGCAAGCCCGATGGTGGCGATGGTCTTGACCATCGCGACCATCATCATGGACGCTCGCATAAGCTGTGGGTGGTAACCCACAGTTATGCGAGCGTCCAAAAGGCCGCTCCAAATTTAAATAGGACGGCCTTGATTCAGAGCAAGCCCTCTGGTCAGAGCGTCCGGCTCTGAATCAGGGCCAGAGTGCATTATGTCACAATGTTACACATCATGTTTTATTTTTCCATTATCATTGTGAGTTCCTTTGCATGTTATTGAACAAATTTTGTGAGCTCCTATTTTTGTCTGGCAGCAACCTATGAAACCATATACTATTTATTAAACAGTATATGGTTACTTGGTATTAAATTGATGCTGGAAGATTCTCTTGTCACCAATGAGTTGTTATAGGCTTTATGACCTTTTTATATTTTTGAAAAGGGACTGGGGATTGGTCCACATTCAGAGGCTATCCTTGTCCAGAAGGCACCTCACGTCCATGGTTCCAAACCATACCACAATGTGGACTGTCCTGTTCCTTATTTTATTTCAGGCAATGCTGCCTTACGTATTAGCTGAGAAGGTTCATGGTCCAAAAATAGGACAATACATAAATAAAACATCAAATTCCCTTACACTGACAATCATGTAAAGATGAAGCAAAGTCATAGGGTTAATCTTCTTAACTGATTTTCTATGCTTTTTTGATATTGTAGTTCAGATGTCCCTTATATGTCAGCAGCGAGGGCTACACAATATTCAACTAGTTAATTGTTTATTTTTTTGTCTAATCTGTCCATTTACCCATCAATGTTTCCCGCTGGGACCCCAAAGGAGAAGAAATTTCAGCTTTTAGAATATTTTGTGTAGAATCTGAAACTGCCCTGAATGCTGTTCTTATAGAAGAAACATAAGGTATGCCTCTGACCTTGCAGATCCTCCAGATCTGTTGGCTGAGGGCCTGATGCAGAGATGATTGGCAATTTAGCTGCTCTCCCAATAGTGGTTGTGAGAATATGCAAATGCTAATCCCAGCCTTCCTTTTGTGCGATGCAGTGTGCGAGTCCTGAGAAAGCCACTTTCAGGCTCCATGGCCTTTACATTTATGATGGAGATTGTAAACACTCCAACATCGAAGCAACATTGGTTGCACATTGACATTTGCGGCAGCCTAGGGGTCTACTGTAGCTACTGTTCTTTAATGCAACTAAACATGGCTCTGAAGCATTGGATATGTGTTTGGGAATGCAGTAGCCTTCCCTGACATGCCTGTGACACTCCCATAACATGCCCATGAAATGGACCCTTTTTGTGATTACTTTAGGTCACCTCCCAGTCTCCCCCCTGATACGCCCAGGGATCGCAATCCCCTTCTCAAGTGTTCGCGTTACCATATGCAATTGCGTATGGCATAGAACACTTATGTTCATGTGTGCACAGTAGGGATTTATGGATATTCACGTTTGCGCAGGAGCAAAACATCGCTGTACGGCATAGATGTCGGCGCTGTGTCCATCTGTGAATCAGGCCCTGAGTTAGATAAAATCTCTGTAGTTTGTGAGTCTTTCCATGGAAGCATTGTGTAGTTCAGGTGGCTGGTATCATTGTATAATCGTTAGTTATAATTCAGTTTAAGCATTTTTAGGAAGTCTATTTTTATTTATAGTACAGAATTCAGTCGATAGATAGAGGCACTGAATAGCCATATCAAACTGCACTGTATTTGTTTTGATGCAGCCAATTTAATGATTTTATCTAACATATAAATGATTTCAATTTGCTTTACAAAACTTCTTGCTATTTATTCTCTATTCCGTGTACTTGGAAGACTGAGCATCCATGATGTAAAACTCTAAACAAAGGGTGAAGTTTAGTGCTAGACTCACACAATGTTGTAGCTTATTAGAAAAGGCATCCATAAGATTTTATGTAACAGATTCACAAGACTTTTCAATGCAGAATAAAAGGACAGGGAATGTGAATAGAATAGTGGGAAAGTTGTGCGGTATGGGTTAAATTAGAGTTTCCAAAATGCCGCCATTACGGTCAAGATTTTAAGGATATCCATGCTTGAGTCCATATGGTTAAATCAAGTTTACAGAGGTTTTAATTAAAGGGTCTATTTACTAAGCCTTGGATGGAGATAAAGAGAACAGAGATAAAGTACCAACCAATCAGCTCCTAACTGTCATTTTTCAAACACAGCCTGTAACATGTCAGTTAGTAGCTGACTGGCTGGGCTTTATCTCTGTTTACTTTATCTCCATCCAAGGCTTAGTCATCTCTGCTCAATCATGGCTATCCATAAAACCTGGACTGTAATGGCGGAGTTTTGGAAACTCTGCGTTAAAGCATTGCGTTCAAATAATTTTCAATGAGGTGATGTCCTCATACACATTACAGTTATGTGCATCAATATATAATACTATGAAAGTTATGATGGAGTTTGGGTGCAACAAAAAAGCTAAGGGGGTACTGTAAATAACTTGTAACAGGACCCTAATCTCTGGTTAAAATTATATATTTACATCTAAATTTGTATAAATAGGTTGCACATTTTGAAGACTAATTAATATAAGTAGCTTATTGCAAATGAAGAGTATAGCAAAATATTAATTTAGTCTATAAATAACAGTATACATTTTGTATAATGATATATACTTGTAATAAAACAAATAGCAGTTGTAGTAATACTACTAATAATAATAACAAAAACACTTTTCAAGTCCTTTGCAGATATTAACAAGCCTAACACAAACAATTTGTCATTGTCTTGCCACAAGACTCCATATATCCAGACACATATTGTACCACAGCACATAACTTGAAAGGTAAAGTGAGACTGACAAATCGACATCAGGGCAGGAATAAACAAAGAGCTGGAAATTACTAATTTAATTACTTCCTTGTAACATTTCTACAACAACTGCAATAGTGTATGGAGCATGCTTGATGATATGTGACATTGGAAATCAATGTGAAACTGCGTCCATGGCTTAAAGGCCACAGCCATATCCCTAAAGCATTTCATCCTGTTACATACAATGGCTGTTACTGATGCCATATTTCAACAGTCATGCATTACGATTTATTAAATTTAAAACTGTTTGCCAAAAATCATTCAAAAAAAAGAAAAATATAATGAAAACACTCTCTTTAATTTTTGAAGCGTGTCTTAAGCTCTTAATAGCAAGGGTTTAATCAGAATTTGTCAGGAAAATGGTTTTCGAGATAAAGTGTTATCATGAGATTAGAGTACGTTTACAGGAATGATGTTGCTATGGCAACAAGTCAAACGCTTTTCCTTCACAATCCAATATTCCACTTGCAGTCCATGAACTTAGTGCTGAATGATTCCAGAAAGACATATTAATGTTGTGTTAAAAAAAAAGCAAGGAAATCCATCTGGCAGGAACAAGTTGCTTAAAATTGCCAATTAATCTCATTAACTAATTGTGCTGAATAAAATGGCAGCAGATACCCGGGAAATAGAGAGAGAAGGGGGTAAAAAAAAAACAACTCGCATCATAACCTTGTAAGTAACTGAATGACAAACCATATTTCCTTCAAATTAATAAGCCGTTAGGAAGTTTTATGTGAGGGCTTTGATGGGAAGTCAAGGGAATAGCAGCAGTAACATTTGTCACTTGAATTTTTGAATTCACTTCATGGTATGTAGGTCTGAAAATATCCCTGATTCTCTTATATGCTTAACCTCCCAAAACCAATGAGCTATCTAAATTCATAGTTCCACTGTCACATTGTTAAACGATTCCTGTAAAGTTTAAATAGTTAGAACAAAAACAATGAGTGGCAGAAACATTGTCATGAAATGTCCATGGATCTCAGATAGTAACTTCTACCAAAACAAATACACTTTTTATTTTATGAAAAAGATGTACAAAAAGGTCCAAATAAAGGAAATCAGTGAAAGATGTCATTTGACCTGGTCAATATTTTTGCAAAATGAAAAATGTGTTTTAATAGTCATTTATAAGCACTGTGTTTTATGTGCCCCTCCTATCTATGTAATGTAAATATTAGAGATGTGCGGGTTCGGTTCCCAGAGAACCAACAACAACCAAATTTAGAGGATCCGAGTCAAACCGAGTCCGAGTTCAGAATCACTTTGGGGTATCGAGTCGGATAGAGTCCTGGTTCGGATCTCCCCACATTTTCGAACTCAGATTTTAAAAGCGAACTCTGCTTTTGGATTGCATGCTAACAGGTCAAAAATACATAATTTTAGCTGTTTTTTTTATATTTAATTCCCGATGGTTACCGCCGAAATCTGCAGAACAAAATTGGATGCAGAGAGAGGTAGTGGGAGTTGTAATGCATGGTCACATTAACTATTAAAAGTATTTAGATATTCTCAATGGGTTGGGTATGAGATCCCAGCTATCAGGATGCCGCTGGTCAGAATACCGACAGCGGCATCCCGACAGTCAGAATCCTGACGCCCATAAGGACAGAAGGTACAATAGGTCTAACCCTTACCCCTACCTCTAACCCTCCCACCCTGGTGCCTAACACTCTCTCCCCAGAGCCTAAACCTAACCTCTCTCCTAGTGCCTACATCTAATATCCCCCTCCCCGCACCCTAAACCTAACCCGCCCCCCTAGTGCCTAACCCTAACCCTGCACCCTAACCCTCTCCCTAACACCCGATACTTACCACCCTCCTCCTAATGTCCGATAATTATCTTTAGGATGCCGGTGGTCAGGATTTAGGTGCTGGAATCCTGACACTGTTGGGATTTCAACGCCGGTATTTTGCCCATCGGCATCCCACACGCCGGGCTGCTGACTACATCCCATTCTCGATTACTCTATGCTACTTACATTGTGGCAGTTCTACGGTAACAACAAATATTTTTATCAGGATGATAATGCCACCTGTCATGTTTCAAGGGTGACACTGGACTGGTATGCAGAAATTTCGGTAAAGCGGATAGACTGGCCAGCTCAGAGTCCAGATTATAACCCCATTGAGAACCTCTAGGACAAATTGGAGTGAAGGGTGCATTCTAGGCCAACTTGACCTTCTTCAGTGTCACAGTTGGTCAATGTACTTAAGGTGGAATGGCAAAACATACTGCCTGCTGTTGTCCAGGAGCTTGTGGACAGTTTGCCAAGAAGGGTGTCTGAAGTAATCACTGCACATGGTGAACCAACAAAGTACTGACATCAATAAAATCTTGTTGATCTATTTGTTGTCAGTGTCCAACCACTTTTGTCTACATAGTGTATAATTATTGTATCTGGTGGTTGTGTAAGTCCATATAGAGTGTAGTAGAATTATATAATGATAAGGTCCAGTGGTTGGATATGTCTGTACAGTGTGTAACGAAATGTATACAATTCATGGTGGGGTAAGTCAGTAGTTGAATGAGGCTATATAAAGTTGTATAGTGTATAATATAATTATAATGTTTGTGTTGAGTGGTTGGGGAAGTCTGTATAGAATGTAATAGAATTACATAATGATCAAATCCAGTGGATGCTATAAAGCTGTATAGTGTATAATATAATGATAATGTTCATGTTGAGTGATTGTGTAAGTCACTCTTTATAGAATGTAATATAAATACATTAATGATCACATCCATTGGGTGCATAAAGCTGTACGAATAGTGTATAATATAATTGATAATGTTTTTGTTGAGTGGTTGGGTATGTCTGTACAGTGTGTAACAGAATTGTATAAAGTTCATGGTTGGGTAAGTCAGTGATTGCATAAGGCTGCATAAAGTTGTATAATGTGTTTTATACAGGGTGTTTCACTCGCTATTGGCCCCCAAATTTTTCTTATAACTTTTAAAGTAATTGACATAATTTAGTGAAATTTGACACAGACATACTTTGGTCTATGAGAAACATGAGGAAGTCATAGCAAGTGTTGAAAGTGTTCACCATTAGCATCCAGGCAAGCTTGAACACGTCGCTCCTTGTTATGGAAGGTTTTAACCAACATAGGGTCGTATTCAATTAGATGCGAAAAGTTGTGTTTGGCTAAAAGCATTTGCATGTCTAAGTTATCGCCCCATTTGCCAGTCTTATTTTTGCAAACTTTGTCAATGCGCGCTCCTGCGTTGCTAAACACACGAAAACACATATGTGCGATAATTGCGCAAGTTGAAGCTAGCGAAAAGTAGAGCACATTTTGGGGAAATCAGTCTGTACCCCATAAAAAGCTTAACTGACACTGGAAATCAATATAGAAGTGTATTAATAGCCTTAGTAAAAGTATTTTGGGTTCTTAAATTTAGTCAAATGGCTGTTATACTGTATGTTTTACTGTATGCTTATTTGCATAAATGTGGAAATATTATATAAAGCAATTTCTTTTGGAAAAAAATAATTTATGAAGTTAAATTGGGGGTACATTATAATGTGCTCCAGTATATTTTTGTATCTTTAAAGTGCAGTTTTAAAAAAATTTAAAAATACACCTGCTGCAGCCACCTGCAATCCAAAAAACACCTGTCCCCCCAAAAATACCTGACCCTGTACTTTAAACCCATTTTCCAACACTTTTTATATTTTCACACCAAAAATGACATGTCATTATTAGGGGGAATTAAGCTAATTTTTTTTGCCTAATTAGTCATTAGGGGAGTGTCCAAAGGGTTCTGAATCAAGTCCCCAAATTTTTTACCAAAAATAGAGATTTTTGCTCTGAGATGGTGAAAACTTTTCACCGGTTTCTGCCTATGGAGTTTTGCACATGCGAACATTCCGGCAATTGGATAGCGCGATACGCACATATGTATGAGATGTTCGCACTGGCGAAAGCTTTTAGCTAAACGCGACTTTGCGCACCTAATTGAATATGAACCATATTTGAGTCATAGGGGTAAATTTACTAAGATTCGAGTTTGATCGAGATTGAAATCTGGGGTGAGTTTAGGCATGTTTTTCATCTCACAAATTTACTAAAGACAAACTCGTGTGAGTTTGAGAGAGAGTTTTCATTTTTCACTGAAAAACTCGGGTGAGATTGCAAACTCGAATCAACTCACTATCGGCCAAACTCTGAAATACTTTTCAAGAAAAAGATGCAACTCAGGAATTTATCAAGAATCGAGATTACAATCTTGCATGAGATTGTAGCAAACTCGCAAAGAAATTGAAGATTCAAATAGACCACCTCTTGAACTGCGAGTTTTGCAGAAACATACACAGATCAGTGTGATTTGTGTATGTTTCTGCATGTGTACCTAATTTAAAGTGTTTTTATTCCAAAGAAAATAACGTAGTGCCCCCCCCCAAAAGCATAACCAGCCCCGGTCTTCTCAGCCAGTCCTGGTTCTTAAAATTATGGGGAACAAAATGAGTAGGGTTCCCCCCGTAATTTAGGAACCAGCATCTGGCTGCAGGGCCAGTGCTGGTTTAAATATAAGGGGGGAAAAATGCGTAAGTGTCCCCCTATATTTAAAACCAGCACCGGACCCAAACTGACTGGGGTGTAATACCTCAGCCAGGAGACCCTATCACCGGGTCTCCAGGGCCAAAGCATTAACACCCCATTCCAGTCAGCCCAAGCCAGGGATATCAGGGGAGGTGTGGACCCCCCCGAGAAGGGGTCCGCCTCTCCCAAGACCCCAGGCTTAGGCTGGAGCCCAGGGCTCTTCCCCACACCCCTGGAGTGGTGGGTATGGAGGTAATAATGTGGTATATAGTTCTAAACTATTGTAATTTGAAGTGGTACTACAGATGCCAGCATTCCTGCCCTTTGGCACTTGTTGAACTACATGTGCCAGCAGGCAGCCGGCCATTCCCCCACTGTAAATTAAATAATTGAAAAAGCACAGTACACACACCATCTAAAGTACAACTTTATTACATACAGTACCTACCTCACTCACACATACTTACCTGTGCCAGCTGTTCACGTCTACTTGTACCGTAGAACCCGTTTGGAGTACCTGAAAAAAAGATATTATATTCACCTCCATCCTCGCGCTGGTCTCTAGAGCATCCAGGGGTCTTGGCAAAAAATAAAACGTAACCCAATCCAGATACTTACATTAGCGGTGTATGTGTGCTGATTGACTCCGGCTCCTGACAGATCCCACGTGGGCTGGTCAATAAGTCAGGAGCTGGATGCTACGGAGACCAGCGCGAGGATGGAGGTGAGTAGAAGATCATTTTTCAGGTACTCCAAATGGGTTCTACGGGACAAGTAAACATGAACAGCTGGCATAGGTAAGTATGTGTGAGTGAGGTAGGTAGTTGTGTAATAATGTTTTACTTTAGACGGTGTGTGTGTGTACTGTTTTTTTTAACTATTTAATTTACTTTGGAGGTATGGATGCTGGCCTCCTGCTGGCACTTGTAGTTCCACAAGTGCCAAAGGGCAGGCATGCTGGCACCTGTAGTTCCACTGTAAATTACAATAGTTTTTGAACAGTATACCACATTATTACCCCCATACCCACTGCTCCAGGGGGTAAGGGGAAGAGCCACAGGCTTTAGCCTAAGCCTTGGGTTTCAGGAGAGGGGAGACCCCTTCCTGGGGCAGTCACCACCTCCCCTGAGATCCCCGGCTTGGGCTGTCCAGCTTGGGGTGTTAATGCTTTAGCCCTGGAGACCTTGTGATAGGGTCTCCTGGCTGTGGCATTACACCCCAGTCGGTTTGGGTCCAGTGCTGGTTTTAAATATAAGGCAACCCCTATGCATTTTTTCCTCCTATATTTAAAAACAGCACTGGCCCTGCAGCCAGGTGCTGGCTCCTAAATTATGGGGTAACCCTACTCATTTAGTTCCCCATAATTTTAGGAACCAGGACAAGCTAAGCAGCCCAGGGCTGGTTATGCTTTTGGGGGGGATCCTACGTAATTTTTTTTTAAGATTTCACCCTTGTTTAACAGGTAGACCACACAAGCAGCCTTCACATATCTCAGTGATATGTGCGGGCTGCTTGCTCGGGAGAGTTTTGCAGAGAGAAAACACTGCAATCTCGGGTTAGTAATCCCATCTAAACTTGCTACTCGGGGGAGAAATCTGCTTCACCATCAGCCAACTTACTTTCAGCTACACTCTCTTCTTAGTTAATTTGAGAGTTTGAAAACAGGAAAATCACCCAATTTTTCGGCGAGGTAAATCAAGTTTAAAAAAACTAAAACTTGATCAGACTCGATTCTTAGTAAATTGACCCCATAGTCTCAATTTTCTGCTGAATGTTTTCAAGTCCATGGCTTGTTGTGGTACACTTTCCATTTTAAAATGCCCCATAGGAAGAAATCCAGTGGTGTAAGGTCAGCTAACCCTACCATACTCACTGGCAGTTGGTGTGGCTCCCCTATTTGAATTTTGGACTGCGCTTCTGACTAGAGTGGTGAACAGATGACCTTCACATGCAGTCATTGAATAAAGCTGTATAGTGCATAATATAGTAATAATGTTCATGTTGAGTGAATAAGTAAATCTGTATCTAATGTAATATAATTACATAATGATCACATTCAGTGGTTGCATAAGACTGTATAGTGTATAATATAATGATAATGTTTGTGTTGAGTGATTGGGTAAGTTTGTACAGAATGTAATAGAATTACATAATTATCACATCCAGTGGTTGCATGTAACTGTATAGTGTATAATATAATGATAATGTTTATGTTGAGTGATTGGGTAAGTTTGTACAGAATGCAATAGAATTACATTAATGATAACATCCAGGGTTGCAATAAATTGTATAGTGTATAATATAATGATAATGTTTGTGTTGAGTGGTTGGGTAAGTCTGTATAGAATGTAATAGAATTACATAATAATCACATTCAGTGGTTGCATAAAGCTATATAGTGTATTACATAATGATAATGTTTGTGTAGAGTGGTTGTGTAAGTCTGTATAGAATGTAATAGAATTACATAATGATCACATTCAGTGGTTGCACAAGGCTGTATAGTGGATAATATAATGATAATGTTGAGTGGTTGGGTAAGTCTGTACATAATGTGATAGAATGACATAATGATCACATCCAGTGGACTCTATAAAGCTGTATAGTGTATAATATAATAATAATGTTTGTGTTCAGTGTTTGGGTAAGTCTATATCGAATATAATTGAATTACATAATAATCACATTCAGTGGTTGCACGAGACTGTATAGTGGATAATATAATGATAATGTTTGTATTGAGTGGTTGGGTAAGTCTGTATATAATGTAATAGAATGACATAATGATCACATCCAGTCGACTCTATAAAGCTGTATAGTGTATAATATAATGATAATGTTTGTGCTGAGTGGTTGGATATGTCTGTATAGAATGTAATATAATTACATTAATGATCACATCCAGTGGTTGCATTAAGCTGTATAGTGTATAATATAATGATAATGTTCTTGTTGAGTGGTTGAATAAGTCTGTATAGAATGGATTAGAATTACATCAATGCTCACATCCAGTGGTTGCATAGATAGTATATTGTATAATATAATGATATTTGTGTTGAGTGGTTGGGTAAGTCTGTGTAGAATGGATTAGAATTACATCAATGCTCACATCCGGTGGTTGCATAGATAGTATATTGTATAATATAATGATAATATTTGTGTTGAGTGGTTGGGTAAGTCTGTGTAGAATGTAATAAAATTCCATAATCATCACATTCAGTGATTGCATAAGGAAGTATAGCGTATAATATATTTGGATAATGATGCATTTTTGTTTGTGGGAGTCCTTGAGAATGGTGCTGTATGATCACCAAAATGGCTGTTGGGCATACGAGCAACAGATTTGTCCTGATAAGCATATTTTACTGGGTTTCACAGATTGAATTAAAGCTATGTATTCCTTGCATTTATGTAATGCTATCTTCCTGGGCAGGACTATTCTACATATATTAAAGTGGTTGTCTATTACCTTTTGCAGAGATCACACTAAGAGATCATAGTAAGTTATCCGGAATCGGTATCAAATACCGGCAGTCGGGATGCCTTCTGTGAAATTGCCAACAGCAGCATACCAATGCTCGGTATCCCAACAGGGGTCGGGTAAGTATGTTAACCCTCCCCCTTCTCCCATTAACCTTCCCTTCTTGCACCCTAACCCTCCCCACCGCGCACCCTAACCCTCCCCGTTAGTGCCTAAACTTAACCCCCCCCCTTGGTGACTAAACGTAACCATCCGCCCTTAGTGCCTAACCCCCCTGCCAGTGGTGCCTAACCCCAACACCACCCAGTGGTGCCTAACCCTAACCTCCCCTCCTCCCAAAGCCTAACCATAACCCCCCCGTGGTGCCTAAACCTATCCCTCCCCCCCCCCGCAGCTAACAGCTAAGGCACCCCGCTATACTTACAATCAGGATGGCGGCTGTTGGGATTCCCGGCATAAGTATCTAATCTGACATCAGGATTTTGAGGCCTACCGTATGGTTAGTCCTGGGTCGGGATTTGGACGCCGGGATTTCAGCAGCCGGCATCCCGTCCGCTGGCAAATTGACTGTATCCCTGTTAACCAATGGTCGAATAGCCAATTTTGTGTGACTTGATAAATCTGCAACCTATGCACAGCATTGATAAATAAAAAATGGGGAAAAAAATTGGCGCTGCATAAAAGATATCAGCCTATCCACACCTAATGGTCTATCCCTCAAGACCTAAACAAACTCTACATAAATAAATAAGATGTGGATGAATGGCGCTATCTAATAGAGTGAGAGAGGTATTCAAGGAAAAATACTTATCTCCTGGTGGTACGGATAGTATTAAGTTGGTATGTCACTTGAAATTCCTCTTCCCATTCGTCCAACCCAGTTCGTACATATATATATATAAGAAATGGAAGTACAAAAAGACAAAAGATATGTTTCCAAACCTTGATCTATTATTTGAATAAACAATCGTTATTTGTAGGTGAAAATAAATGCTGTTCCCTTATATGTTTACAGTGAATTTGTGAATACAAATTCAAGTCGCTTTTTATTATAGATATGTTAGATCACCAAACATCAATCCACAATTAGAGAGAAAAAATATATATCACAGGACTTTACTCCTGAAGCAACGCACCTCACTTACAAATGTGTGATGCGTTTTGAAGCTAGTAAAGGTATCTTTTAATTCTCAAATATGTGATGTCAAGAGAATGACATGTCTTTCCATTTCTAGAATAACACACCTGACTTACATCTACACGGTGCAAGTGGAAACATATAAAGGTCTCTTTATTTTTAGACTGAGGATACTTCTTATCGTGCTCAAATACAGCTGAGAATAACAGATATTCATAGGTGACGTACCTATACTCACACTTAATGTGGTGTTGTAAATCCCATCTGGGTATCTTTGTATCTCCACCGGATAAAAAAAGGGGGAATATGTGTCCCCAAACAGGGATATTGGGTATAAAAATATTTATTCTTTAAAATTGGTATACATGACCAAAGAATAAAGACATAAAAACATGTGTAATACAAAAAAATTGTTGCAGGTGAATAGGGAACTGCACCCAAAAAATAATAGTGAGGGAGGTATGTGAAAAAACCAGGAGGAATATATGGATGCCGGCTCCTATCAATATTCCTGGATGATGTCAAGAAAAAAATGTACACATACCTCTAGATCTATTAAGTGGTGCAGATACCCTTCCCTGTAGCCTCCAGAAACCAACGCGTTTCGAGATGTCAATCTCTTTATCAAGGTGTGGAGGCATATCCATAAGTGTCCTGTATTTATAGTGCTGTCCTTTAGTATCGGAGATGTCACTTCCGGTCCGCGGCTAATGTTTACACGGCGTCACTTCCGGTCCGCGGCTAATAACCTTTCCAATATAGTTCTTACTGATTCTTTTCCCCGGCAGTCCTTACTAATTATACCCTCTTCACCGAGTACCCACAGCTTCAATATATTCCTTGCTGTGTCTACTCTCGAAAACAGAAGTGTTCAGGTGGCCGCACTGGTGTATGGGAAGTGTAGTTCCCAAATTGTAGTTTGTAGATGCCGGAATTTATTCATGTGACCGCAGTGTTATCTGGGTAATGTAGTTTTCCACATAGAATAGACATGTATGAATTGCTAGTACTTCAAGATGACGTGTTTCCCTATAATGAAAATAACTAATTAAGATAACATCTATAGAGATTCATCTAAAAAAATATATTATAGCTAGAAAATAGAGGCCTCATTTAATACCAAACATATGCTTAGGGGTATATGGGAAGAGGAATTTCAAGTGACATACCAACTTAATACTATCCGTACCACCAGGAGATAAGTATTTTTCCTTGAATACCTCTCTCACTCTATTAGATAGCGCCATTCATCCACATCTTATTTATCTATGCACAGCATTGCTGTGTGACATCAGAGCTAATAATGAGGAATAAAATGAAGTTATTACATAATAGGAAGGTATTACTGTATATGACCTTTTTAAGGAATACATGCAGTAGAGCCCTTTGGTCATTACTCACAGGTCTAGGATATAATAGATGAGTGATAATGTCTATTAATAAATGTTGCCTAATTTATTGAATTTTGGGTGATTTAGGGTCTCAAACTAGTCTGTTTAATAAAAATTCAGAAGGTTCCCTATAGTGATCATAAGTAAAACATGACATGTTTCAAATGTTACAAAAGGAAGGGATTTAAAAACATTGTGCCTGATTCAGAGATGGACGCAAAGACGATCTTTCTGCAAATGGTTGAAGTTTTTTCTTCTGTGTGTTACAGTGTGTATATTAAAATCAATAATAATAATTCCTTATACAGCTAAAAACAAAATATATATATGAAATGTGATAATTTTCCCAGAGCTTAGAAGTTTACACAGAACTGGTTATTCCAGCATATCAATAGATGGGAAGAGACCCCACAATACAAGCTAATTAGCATTTGTTTACCCTAGCTAAGAGCCACAGCTTCCTGCCTAAGACCCTATACAATAAGGTTTGAATGTCCTTTTATGGGCAAGATCCCACAGGTGAGGAATGGGAGGAGGGCATTCACACAAACACTCTACAGAGACACAGGTAAGGGAGAGCAGGATGGCATTCACACACACTTGGAGAAACACACATGCTTGCAAGGACACACCAGGGAGACACAAGGACAGCAGACTTTCCCCCCAGAAGGCCAGAATGCAACTTCATTCCCCAGGGCAGGTCTGGCGATATCTACGCAAAATGGCTAAGTAAACTGTACAGTGGTTAGCCTATATGATATCTATAACTAGTTTGATTTAATCTGTTTATAGCTTATATAGATAGTTTGTAGTGATTAATATTGTGGTTCATAGTGGAATCTTTGTTAAAGGCCAGGTTGTCAGGCTGTGGTGCTTTGGTTGTGCCTTGGTTTGTGTTAATCTGTAGTAGACGATATGAAGATTGATTTGCGGTGATTTGGGTTCAGTTTTATATATATGGCTGGCTGTGATATATACATATTAAGTTTCTTCTTTCCCCCTTCCTTCCCATGTGTTGTATTCTCGTGGTCTGACTGTATCATTGTGTAGTTGAGATTGGGATGGAGATTGGGTGAAATGCTGCAATCTGTAGATGTATATTTGTTTGATATCAGCTAGTGGTTGTGGTTCCATGGGAGTTGCAGATTGCTAGCCATATTGTGATAGTATTGTGAAGTTATATATTATCATAGTTTGGGCATTTAAAGATGACTACTACCTCCATGTGGTGTGAACAAAGGAAATTCCATGTGCTCTCCCCCTTCCCCCATTGACCCATGTGTTCAATGGAAATTGAAGTTGGACCATGTGGTTGGTGGATGCTTTATAGTATTATGATAGAATTGTGTACTATGAGTTGTATACTGGTATTTTAACTATTACAGAGGAATCAGCTTATATGTATTATACAACGTTATAGTATCTGAAAAGCTTGTACAGTATAGTGGATGTAATCATAGGCTAGTATCAGTGTTATATCAGGAAAGTTGAAAATATTAGACACTAGTATACAATATAATGTACTGTTTTGGTCAAAAGATATCACACAGTTGTAGTGGGTGAGAGTATTGGTATTTCAGAACATGGCATTATGGGAGTCTTCAATGTGAGTTTTCAAAATGGAGTTTGTGTTCAGAGACCATGTGGTTTGAACAATAGGACAAAGGGTCCCAACAATCCCCACTCACACACTCGGCAATCATTTCCTATATCTCTCTCTCTCTCTCTCTCTTATCTTTGTATCGTCTATATTGTATTTTAACAAGCATTGGTTTTATGAAGATTGATTGGAAGAATATAAAACATTTTACTTATAACATTTTGTGTGCATCGTTATCTTTATGAAAGGAAATTATCCAAATGATTTAAAAGGTATATAATTCTGGTTAACACTTTGCGAAGTTCATATATTTATGTTACTTATAACCTGATAGTTATTATATGAAAAATAGAAATTTGCTTCAGATATATTGGGATTAAACAAGCTGGCAATGGCCTGTGTGTACAAATAGAAAAAAGGAAAAAACACACCCCTTATCAATGGCGCCCGAACAAGTCTGCTTTTAAAATTGTGGAAATTATCATTAGCACCCGAACCGGTCTGCTTTTGAAATTGTGGAAATCATCATTAGCACCCCGAACAGGTCTGTTTATAATTGTGGTAACTTATAATTGTTGCCGTTTACAATTTTAATTCCAACAATTAAAAAAAAGGCAGAGATTACCCACATTTTTTTTTTGTGTTAGTTTTTTTTTGTTTGTACACAGGATGCCACTTGTAGAATGGCAATCCAGCGATGCCTGATTTAATTATAATTCTCACAGTATGTTTGTTTTCATTTTTGAATGGTTGCACAAGATATGTAACAGTTTCTCTTTTCAACAAGCATATTTTGCAGGACTGCAAGTCACAGTGAAAGCAGGCTCTAAGCAATGGTGACTCCTGGATATTCAAGGTACCCTGTATTAACCCTTTCTGTGCTGCATATATCATATCTGCAATAACACACTACAAAAAAATAAACACACTCACACTTGGTACAATAGATCTCTACAACATCATGGCTGCATTACCATGAGGCTCCACCATTCCCCATTCATAGCAAAACAAAAGCACACAACTCACACATGCCAATATATACACAAATAAGTGTTTTCCCTGATAGATTGCAATCCACAATTTATTTATAGATATTAATCTGCCGGAAGTGCAGGAAAACATTTATATCCCTTAAAATATAAATACAGAATATCACATCCCCCCCATACACATACGCATGTACACTTCTCACATACATTCACAGTATATAACTCGATTTATTTCTGTTTAACTCACCCTGCAGCATATCTGCAGTGAAACTTGTGCATTAAGGTCACACATTAAAACATGCACTGTACCTGTACCAATGTTTTGAAGTACTGGAGAATTCATAATTAATTGCAGAAAACACAAATATGTTTCATATATTTGAAGCAAATGAACGTAAATTGGAAATTCATCTTAGTGATGGTAAAAGTATTTTACCTATTGTACTGCAATGTATTGCAGGATTGTTCCAATGTTGTGTGTTATGATAATGTCACAAACATACATTACAATTGGCAAATTTTATGATGTTTGGTAGAATAATCATGATTTATATAGGAGCTAGAATTCAGCACCAATGTGAATTATGATTTGCAATCATTACCTTCTGTTGTTCTCAATGTCTAATTTTGAACAAAAGGGGAGGAGGTTTATACACAATCTCGGAAAACAGGGATCTGTGTAATATGGCATTACTGAACACACACATGGCTGCATAACAGAAATTTGTGCTGTACACACGATTTCTGTGTGGAGTTTGTATGTACTTCTGAAAAATCCTTGCAATACAACAGTTTATAGATTTATTTTAGGTTAAGAAATCCACTTCTGAGTAAATTATAACATGTGGTGTGTTATACTGTATTATCTGTGTATTAGATCGCATGTAAACCACATATAATCTTGCAGTTATAACTGAGTATGATTTAAAGGTTTGCGTAATATGCATAATACATTGTTTAAGATGATCAGGGACTTGATGTGTTTTGTCAAGGAATATTAGGGCGGTTATGAGCCCTGTGAAAGCCTGCATGTTTAGCTCACATGAAGCTTTGGTCGCTATACATGCATAGAGCATAAGCGATGACGACCCAGTGTCTGGGGTCTAGTGGCATAGGACAGGATACGTAAGAAAACTGTATGGAAAGGTTAGCAAGGTTCAAAGAGATTTAAGATCTGAGATGTCATGGATATTTTTGAAATGACCCATAATAATGGTAAAGCAATTATTGTTTTTATGTAAGGCATTCTGTTGTTTTAATTCTAACCATTACTTCCTACAGAAGCATGTCTTTAATAGTTGTCTGAGCGGGTACTGCATTTTGGCGACGCGGTAAGAATTTTGAGCAGAGAAGCGCGCACTGAGAACCTGTGAATGGCGTGAATTAGCTACTCTCGCTGGGTGATCTCAGATCTGTAAGATAAATTCTCCAATCTAGTAAGGATTGAGGACTTCATTTCCACCAATACAGACAGGATAAAGTAATACACCAGCAGTGTTAGACTGGAGCAATGGGGATCACCGGAGGTTTTCTGTACTCCTATGGTCCAGTCTGACCCTGTATACTAGTCATAACTCAGATAGATATGGATTTCTGTAAATAGATTAAGGAACTCGCAAAGGGAGGTATTTGTGTTTAACCGATTTATTCAGTTCTGTGATAGATATATATAGGTAAAACCGGTGTGAAGCTTAGAATCAGGTGATGTATTGCTAAGCAGAGTATGATTAATTGGATCATATAGCAGGTTTGCAATGAGTCCTGTAATAATCATTCTATATATATTGGTAAGCAGAATATGGTTTAAAAAGACTGAATCGCAGGTCGGCGAAGTCTGTAATAAAGGTAAAAATGGATAATTTAATTTAAGATGCCACAGATGTTAGGATGTCTAAATAATTGTTTTCCTTTAGGTAAACAGGTCATGTGGTAATTATATATGACTGCAGGAAATATGATTTTTAGACAGTGATATACGTAACATTATAAATATTAAGAACAATGTGATATGCGTAATACTCGGAATGTTAGACATGGGATGTTCCTTAGAAGTAGGGATATCATATGAAAAGCAGAAATAAGGAAATCTAGATTTGTCGTTACTGCAGTAAATAAGGAGACGTCCTTATGATACTGATTACAGGTGATAATGGATTTAACTTTTATGCTTATAGCAATGTTTACGGTATATGCAATTGTTCTCAAGACTGTATATGGTATATGGGTTAAAAATAGACAGGTGGTATAAAATCCTGCTCATTTTAAATCCCAGGTGTATACAGGTAAAATATAATGGTATAAATTATGTATATCGGAGTAAAGGATTCAAAAATCCCCTAGTGTTATTAAGTAAGTATTGTAACCCCTGACCAAATTCATAGGAATTGGAAGATGGGTGGACAAGGTCTTTTTTGTAGGATCTTGGAAATATTAAGAGCTGAAAATACTGTGTATTTCTCATGAAGTGACTTATGTGGTATATGACATCGGAACTGTTGTAATTGGTAACAGTTCATAAGGTATAGTTCTTAGAGATACCAAGTGATTGATAGTAACATGCACAAACGTGATATTTTTGTGTTTATATATCCCTGTAAAATCTAGTTAAATTGTGGTGTAGGTATTACGAATAACCCAATGGTGGAGGTTTCATTCACCAGAACAGGGGGACTGCCATAGATCATAAAAATATGCATATGATCACACTGTTTTAAATTGTTGCAGTGACAATAACTCAGCAGAATGTAAGTTTTTTTTTTCCCCAAAAAACACCTGTAATTTTGATGTTTTACCTCTAGCGACCAGTAGGGACACTCTCAGGTCCTAGGAGGAGGAGTAGTAGAAGGGGAAATACACATCCATTTCCCAGCAGAGGTGGTAATGCCTGGAATTACTAAGGGTTTTCAATGAAAAAAATTACATTTAAGGTTGTTTTAAAATGGTCTTTTATTAAAACAGGTTCTACAGGATGATTTTCTGTTATTACTAAGTAATTGGGTATATCTATTAACAGTTTGTATGTTTGGAATAGATAGGAATTATTTACATATTGACACGTCTGTATTATGTAAACTAACATTTATTTCTATTTTCTCGGAACATCGGACTGCAGGTTAAAGTAGATCAAATGGCCCAAGACTTCCCTGATTCTCCTCAGCAATTAATACACAGATTATTGTCAGGAGAAAAGGGGGGGTGTTATATGGGTATTTGAAGGTTGGAAATTTAGAATTTCCCAGATTAGGGATATTTTTTTGGAGATTTTCATAGAAAATGAGAAAAACAAAGGCATTGTAGGATCTTGAATGCCATCTAGTGAAGAAAATTATGTAAAGTTGAGTCTGTAACACTCGTCAATGTTAATGATATGTGATTTTTGGAAACTCCAATATGGAGCAGACAAAATTCTAAACTATCACAGTGGGGGGGAGGGACTTCTAATGCACAGAGAATCTGTTTTTCGTCCATATAGGCAAATCAAGTCAACAACAGGATATGTGAAGACTGCAGACAGATCGGATGGAAGACAAGACATCAGATTTGGTAGGAAAGATGGAGACATTCAAAAGTACTGATATCTCTCAATTTCTTATTTAGATGCTGACAAGGCCCAGCTGCAGACAGACGATATTCCTGACAGATGACTACACAAACCCTAAGATGATCGAACGGAAGATGATCAGACGGAACACAGATCGGAAGATGATCAGATGGAACAGATCGGAAGGACCAGGATATGGATCATCCAAAGCAGATGTCCAAGATGACAACACTCCAGAAGTGCGCCCTCATCCCATGTGGCAAAGATGACAACTATAGGCTTTTGATCCCAAATGTTAAAAAAATTAGGAAAGGGTTTGGTTCAAATATGAAAGATTTTTTATCCTTACATACAATCAAACAAGGTTTTTTCCATCTACATATGCGAAGCAGGAGAGGAACGTTACTTCTCCACCCTTTCATTACCTTTTATTTTGAACTGTGAAAATTACATTGTTATGATTCTCTCCAAACTGAATTCTCTCTCTTCTCACCACCTGTACGATCAACGAACATACACATAACACATACACTAAAATAGTGATAATACATAAGCTTATGTCAGTTCAACTGTCAGATGTCATTGAACTCACAAAAGGGGGAAATGTTACAGTGTGTATATTAAAATCAATAATAATAATTCCTTATACAGCTAAAAACAAAATATATATATGAAATGTGATAATTTTTCCAGAGCTTAGAAGTTTACACAGAACTGGTTATTCCAGCATATCAATAGATGGGAAGAGACCCCACAATACAAGCTAATTAGCATTTGTTTACCCTAGCTAAGAGCCACAGCTTCCTGCCTAAGACCCTATACAATAAGGTTTGAATGTCCTTTTATGGGCAAGATCCCACAGGTGAGGAATGGGAGGAGGGCATTCACACAAACACTCTACAGAGACACAGGTAAGGGAGAGCAGGATGGCATTCACACACACTTGGAGAAACACACATGCTTGCAAGGACACACCAGGGAGACACCAGGACAGCAGACTTTCCCCCCAGAAGGCCAGAATGCAACTTCATTCCCCAGGGCAGGTCTGGCGATATCTACGCAAAATGGCTAAGTAAACTGTACAGTGGTTAGCCTATATGATATCTATAACTAGTTTGATTTAATCTGTTTATAGCTTATATAGATAGTTTGTAGTGATTAATATTGTGGTTCATAGTGGAATCTTTGTTAAAGGCCAGGTTGTCAGGCTGTGGTGCTTTGGTTGTGCCTTGGTTTGTGTTAATCTGTAGTAGACGATATGAAGATTGATTTGCGGTGATTTGGGTTCAGTTTTATATATATGGCTGGCTGTGATATATACATATTAAGTTTCTTCTTTCCCCCTTCCTTCCCATGTGTTGTATTCTCGTGGTCTGACTGTATCATTGTGTAGTTGAGATTGGGATGGAGATTGGGTGAAATGCTGCAATCTGTAGATGTATATTTGTTTGATATCAGCTAGTGGTTGTAGTTCCATGCGAGTTGCAGATTGCTAGCCATATTGTGATAGTATTGTGAAGTTATATTTTATCATAGTTTGGGCATTTAAAGATGACTACTACCTCCATGTGGTGTGAACAAAGGAAATTCCATGTGCTCTCCCCCTTCCCCCATTGACCCATGTGTTCAATGGAAATTGAAGTTGGTCCATGTGGTTGGTGGATGCTTTATAGTATTATGATAGAATTGTGTACTATGAGTTGTATACTGGTATTTTAACTATTACAGAGGAATCAGCTTATATGTATTATACAACGTTATAGTATCTGAAAAGCTTGTATAGTATAGTGGATGTAATCATAGGCTAGTATCTGTGTTATATCAGGAAAGTTGAAAATATTAGACACTAGTATACAATATAATGTACTGTTTTGGTCAAAAGATATCACACAGTCGTAGTGGGTGAGAGTATTGGTATTTCAGAACATGGCATTATGGGAGTCTTCAATGTGAGTTTTCAAAATGGAGTTTGTGTTCAGAGACCATGCGGTTTGAACAATAGGACAAAGGGTCCAAACAACCCCCACTCACACACTCGGCAATCATTTCCTATTTCTCTCTCTCTCTCTCTCTCTCTCTCTTATCTTTGTATCGTCTATATTGTATTTTAACAAGCATTGGTTTTATGTAGATTGATTGGAAGAATATAAAACATTTTACTTATAACATTTTGTGTACATCGTTATCTTTATGAAAGGAAATTATCCAAATGATTTAAAAGGTATATAATTCTGGTTAACACTTTGCGAAGTTCATATATTTATGTTACTTATAACCTGATAGTTGTTATATGAAAAATAGAAATTTGCTTCAGATATATTGGCATTAAACAAGCTGGCAATGGCCTGTGTGTACAAATAGAAAAAAGGAAAAAACACACCCCTTATCACTGTGCATGCGTCAGAGTCATACTGCGCATGTGCTGCGATAGTCTTGTGATGGCAGTTGCAGAGAGGATTTATAAATCTCAAAGTGATTGACAGTCATGGACCCTCTGGTGACTCAAATGTAGGCATGTCACTACAGTTTCAGTGGTGTGTCACAGCCTGCAACTGCAATCCTGTTCACAGTTGATAAGGCTCCGGTATCTTAGATCCGTCACCCATTCTTTGCATCTGATATGCGTATGATGGTCGCGTCTTTGCACACAAGCCACCGACTTGAGACGCTGCAAGTGGGCATTTCAGTTTAAACCCTGGAGGCTGTGACATCAGATTACATAGAAATACTTCCAACTCACATTTATAATTGTATAAAAAAACTCACATTTCTGAAATGCTGCTTTGTATAAGTAGCTGAATCAGGCACCAGATGGAGCCAGTCTCTCTAGTATGCCACATGTTTGATAACTGAATGCATAATCAACTTCAATATTCTAAGGGTACAATCATTTGAATAGCAACCATAGTATTTAACACATTGATACCGCTGATAGTGGGAAACATTTTAATGTAATCAGCACGCACCACACACTACTCAGCCGTCAGTGGCACACTGAATATCTCTACGCTTGGTTACTGAAATCTGCTGCTGATTTCTAGTTCTGCATAATCTAATACAGCACTGCACTACAGATACAATTATCCATAGCACTAGCATGCAACAATCTCTTCTCTTCTTCATTAATAAACATCCCTTTTATTACATTTGTTTTAATTACATAAACAGATAACTGTAATAATCTTGCAAAGTAGGTCTTCCTATCTGAGATAAAACACAAATTGAGATTCATTACGATAATAAGATACAGCAGGGGTTGTTGATTTATTATGAATATTATTGCTGTCAGGCATACATACATTACATCATTTTATTTTGTGTAGCTGGAGCAGACTGCTATGAAGGAATTTTTATCCCTTCTCACTAGAATATGTTTATTATATAGACTATTGGTCCAAGGATTATTATTAGTCTTTATGGTTTATATTACAGAGGATATACATTTGTTCACATTCACATCATTTACTACCCCAGTGGAATTTATAATCGAATTTGCCTACCACACGCACACACACACACAAGCACACAAGCACACGAACACATGCACACATGCACACAAACACGCACACATGCACACAAGGCCAGTTCAGTTAGCAGCCAATTAACCTACTGGCATGTTTTGGGGCCATAAGATTAAACTGGATGACTGGTGGTAATCCATGACCATACACACTTGTTGTGAGGCAGTCATTCTAATACTGTACATCTGCCACCACACTGCCTTACTCAGTATCTTGCAAACAATTAAGAAACAAGGCATAGATATATAGGGATCTTTTGTCACTAGTGAAAATCTAAGCTTTCCACAACATGCAGTTCAGTCACCCCCTTTAATATGCACAGAACAAAATACACACATGAAATATGTATCATCATCTTGATCCGTAGCTGATTCTACTAACACTAAAATACAGTAAAAATATGAAAATTTGCCCTTTATGGATGTTTGATCACGTTTCCCATATGTACAAATCTCTGGAAAGTGAAAGTTTCTGGAGCTTGTACCTGATAGGCAGTGCCATTTATAGATGGCATTGCCTAATAGAAACCTATGGGTTCCACACCGCGGACTTCCCCAAGAGAGATCCAATAGGATTTCTCCAAGCGTCCCCCGCGGTGTGCACATGTGCTGGCTGACAGTCGAGCAAGCGCAGGAGGACTTCCAGGTTTATGACCCAGTTCTTGCTGCGCATGTGTTGAGTGACGCACGCCACGGAGGTGCTGGGAGGGATCCAGTTGGATTCCTCTCGGTGGCAATTGACCATAGAAGCCCATAGGCTTCTAATGATGGCATTGTCCACCACATCCAAGCCCTGAATTTATTGCATTCTGGAGCTTGGTGCATATGCGGTAAGCGGCCAAAACTGCATTGATGCATCCTGCCCTGAAAATGAACAAGGGTAAGGGAAAGGAGGAGAATGCATTGCACAGGTAATATTTAACCAATAATACCAAATAAATGGGCAATCGCTGCCTATCCTATACCGGTCATGGTGGTGCTTGGTATCGTAAAATACTTATCAAAGCTAGAAGGAAAAAATAACTCTATTTTGTGAGCACTATTAGAGGTATGTCCACTATATATATTCTGTAATAAAATATAACTTTGATTCTGTTTATTTAAAATACGTATCCAATATTAATATCCACAATATCAAAAACTATGAAAAAGTGATACATTAAAGTGCATAGTGCCTGGGGAATATGTGGTATGGTGAAGAAGTAAAATTAACATATACTATCGTTTCATTACACATAATACGGCAAAATAACTAAACAAAGTATAACGTTAATACAGACATATAATTAAAATACACCACATCTGAAAAATCTAGGCATAATAGCTTTATGTTTTTCAAATTGTATTATATTTAATGACTTGATGTTTGGTAGGGAGATATTCTGGGCAGGGAGAACTGTCTCTGTTAGAATTCTGCTACACCTTGTCATACCATCTGGCTTTGGACTAGGCGTGAGAGATCCTGTGAAAACAAGTTGCCCATGGAAACAACAGAGCTATTGGAGCACTTTTCACTTCTGCCGTTTTGTGTTATACTGTTGAACACATGAGAGAGTTACTCTGCCAATGATGTCCGATAGAAGAAAAGTATAGTATAAAGATCAAATATTGGTTATACATATAATACTACCACTGGTCTGCACATACCAGTATTCACATTTTATATTATAATATATTTTCTTTCAATATCAACATTTCACTATTATGTTATTCATCTACTTAAATGTTAATAAAATAAATTAATGCATTCAATAAACTTAGAGGAGCAAGAATGTCATATGCCACTTTTAGTATTGATTCTATAACCTAGTCATAATTTTGCAATTATTCATACAATGTTAATGCTTTCAAATGATCCTATAGAACCAAGATTGTCAATGACACTTTTAGTATTGATACTTTAATCTTAGCATAATATTGCAATTAATCATACACTGTCAACTCAAGTCCAGCAAATAGTGTGCATATATTAAAGTGCCTTCATCTTTTCCTGCACCTGTAACGCATTTACCATACATGTTTCGTTCTAGGTATGAAAGACTGTATTGGAACCATAGCTAGTGCAAAACTCAGCAATAAAGGTGTGAATAAAGAGTGCCAGTGCTGTTTATTAAATACAGAGTATCATATCATATCTGACCAGCAGTAGAAATAGAAATAAGTGCAAATTAAACAGTGCTTATAACTTAAATATTGCTTGTAACACAAATAACACATTTACCATACACGTTTTGTGTTAGGTATGAAAGACTTCATTGCAATCATGGTTTGCGCAAAGTTCAGCAATAAAGTGCATATAAAAGTGTCAGTGCTGTTTATTAAATACAGATTATCATCATATTCTCATCTAAAACATATCTGTCCAGCAATGGAACTGGAAATAAGTAGATAATGAAACTATGCCAGTAACCTGCAGGTATCAGTGCTAAATGCCGCAGATCTGAGCTCAGATTCACTATTTAGGCATGTCATACATGATACGGGTAAAATAGGTAACCTATTAAATGCTCATAAGATTATTAGTAGGGATGAGCGGGTCCGGTTCCCTGAGAACCGGTCCCACCCGAACTTCAGGGATCCGAGGCAGATACGAGTCGGCTTGTGTTTTCCCGTGTGACTCAGATCTGAAAACGAGGCAAAACGTCATCATGCTGCTGTCGGATTCTCGCGGGTTTTGGATTCTATAAAGGTCCCGCGATTCACCGCCATTTTTCATTCCGGCTGTGGAGAGTGAAGAGAGAGGAAGCTGGGAGCTGTGCTGTGCTGTTGTTATTGTCAATACTTAATACTTGTTACTGGCTGGCTGTTGTCGTGTGGATAGGGGCTGGCTGGCTGTCATTGTCCTGTCCATAGGGGCTGGCTGTCGTTGTCCTGTCCATAGGGGCTGGCTGTTGTACTTGTCCTGTCCATAGGGGCTGGCTAGCTTAGTGCTGTGTTTTCCAGGGGGGGCACTGTCCTTCAGGGGTGCTCTTCACCCACCTCCAGTGTGAAAAAAATAAATAAATAGTGTTAGCCACATTTGTCATCAGTGCAGGGGTGCTGTGCTGCTGTCTGTTAAGGGGCTGATGCCTCTTTTCAGGGGTTCACCCCAATGTTTGAAAAAATAAACATTTTTTTTTGTGTGGCGTGTTAGCCACACCTGTTATCGGCGTAGCTGCGCAGGGGTGCTGTGCTGCTATCTGCGAGGGGCTGCTGCCCAAAATAATAAATAAACAATTTTTTGGTGTGCGTCTCAGCCACACCTGGCTGTCACTGTCATTGGCATAGCTGTGCAGGGGTGCTGTGCTCCTGTCTGTCATGGGGCAGCTGGCAATAATAACAATAATAAAAAAAAAAATTGTGTGCGCAGGGGTGCTGTGCTCCTGGCTGTCGAGGGGCTGCTGCCCAAAAAATAAACAATTTTTTTGTGTGCGTCTCAGCCACACCTGGCTCTCACTGTCAACGGCGTAACTGCGTAGGGGTGCTGTGCTGCTGTCTGTTGAGGGGCTGCTGGCCAAAATAATAAAAAAACATTTTTTTTTGTGTGCGTGTCAGCCACACCTGGCTGTCACTGTCATCGGCGTAGCTGCACAAGGGTGCTGTGCTCCTGGCTGTCGAGGGTCTGCTGCCCAAAATAATAGAGAAACAATTTTTTGTGTGCATGTCAGCCACACCTGGCTGTCACGGTTTGGCATAGCTGTGCAGGGGTGCTGTGCTCCTGTCTTTCGAGGGGCTGCTTCCCAAAATAATAGAGAAACAATTTTTTAGTGTGTGTGTCAGCCACACCTGGCTGTCACTGTCATTGGCATAGCTGTGCAGGGCTGCTGTGCTCTTGTCTGTTGAGGGGATGCTGCCCAAAATAATAAATAAACAATTTTTTAGTGTGTGTGTCAGCCACACCTGGCTGTCACTGTCATCGGCGTAGCTGCGTAGTGCTGCTGTGGTCCTGGCTGTCAAGGAGCTGCTTTCCAAAAAATAAATAAACATTTTTTTGTGTGCATGTCAACCACACCTGGCTCTCACTGTCATCGGCGTAGCTGCGCAGGTGTGCTGTGCTCCTGTCTTTTGAGGGGCTGCTGGCCAAATTAATAAAAAAAACTATTTTTTTGGGTGTGTGTCAGCCACACCTGGCTGTCACTGTCATCGGCACAGCTGCACAAGGGTGCTGTGCCCTGTCTGTTGAGGGCCTGCTGCCCAAAATAATAGAGAAACAATTTTTTTGAATGCATGTTAGCCACACCTGTCTTTGGTGTAGGTGCGCAGGGGTGCTGTGCTCCTGTCTGTCAAAGAGCTGCTGCCCAAAAAATAAACAATAGTTTTTGTGTGTGTGTTAGCCACACCTGTCATCGGCGTAACTTTGCAGGGATGCTGTGCTGCTGTCTGTCAAGGAGCTACATGAATATTGCAATGAAAACTTTTTTTCTAAGTTATTGGGTTACAAAAAGTTTTTTTAATATTACACATAGCAGAAATGTTATCCTAACAGCTTATAAAGTTATATGTTCTAAAAAACTAAAGCCTATATTTATTTACAAACCTATATAGAGTGGACATCCTAAATTCTAAAACTGTTCTATTCAAAAATGTAAACAAAATCAAAGATTATAAGTGTGTTATTATGATGTAGAATGTAGAAGGCCAAAAATTGGGTGGACCACATATGGCTGATTGATCAACCATGGTGACTGGATTAGTGTCATAAGGAAGAGGAGGCTGCAAACTGGGTGTCATATTATGAGTTGGCCATATGGGGTATGTTGCTGTTAAGGGATCAGGCTAGTTATCACTTATCAGTGGACACATTATTATTATAGTTGTTGTTATTTTGGGTTGCCATCTCCTGAAGGGTGTTTACCAATAGACAGATACTAACTATCAGCTCAGGCATAGACACTTCCTGAGGAACAGAGCTCTGTTATCTGGAGGGAAGACAAGTAGGCAGGAGCCCCTGTTCCAACATCTGAAGCTCTTCTCCCTCCACATAATCTATTATAGATGAAAAAAAATGTCATCGGGGACATCTAGCTCCTCTTTCTCTATCCTGCTCACCCTTTTGGACCAGGAAGTCCAGGATGGATGGTTTGGAAGAAGAAGGCCTAGCAACAGATGGGGATGGTCATTATCAAGACCTGGTCCCCCCAGTGGGTGTAGTCTGGGAGGTATTGGTTGGCATGCAGGCAGCGGAATAACAAAGGCCTCCATGTTGTCTGTGCTCACTATACTGTATTTCAATTTGCGATTCAGGTAGGAATAAAGTCAGTTACAGAACGCAGAATCACTGGATGTTTTAGTGCATTCAGGCAAGATACGATCCATGAATTCCCAGACAGATTCTGGACAGATAAAACCTTTGCTTGTGATAATCTTTGGTCATTCCTGGCAAAGGTGGATGTTATAGCCAGACACTTTGAAGGCTATAACTTTGAACTGCTTTATAGAAAACATGTGAATGAAACCTTTCAACACTGCAGAACATGATGGAGAAATCCCTTGAAGTTCAGCACCTAGAGCATCCTTTTTCATGTTCTCTAAGACCTCTCCTGACTGTGAAGAAAGATTCTCCACACTGTAGTCTTCCATTGTGACTTTTTAATGGTGATTTCAATGTTGTCCACTGGCTGAGATCCATATCATCTGAGGTTTGGGTTTTCCCCATGCAAATGAGACAATTCACATCTAGAAGGTGACTCTTATGTTTTGCCGTGGTGTCAGTCTCTCCGTTGGTAGAATTTGCACAATCTTGTGGGCACCATGATGAATCAGACAGATCCTCCAGGGTAAACATCTGATATGGTCTTGTATCTGTTTCTATTAAACCTTTGTGTGTGAGTTTAGTCATCTGCTGCTTGTGGTGGAGCTCTTTTTCTGCTTTCTAAATGATCTCCAGACACAACATAAAACTTAAATCTTAAACTGAAATGTTTCATTTAATGCTCTGTTCCGCTTGTTCACATATCTAAGAAGTGGACAGTGGGAACAACGGCAACTTGCCACTAACTAACTGTTTTTTTTAATGTCCCTGTTCAGGTTGGGAAATTCCTTTACAGAACAGAAGGTTTGCAAAGGATTATTTAAGGCAATTTTTTTATCTATTTTTGGAAACGACACTTTCTGGTCCCCTTCTGGGATGAAAAAAAATCCACTCCCAGCAAGCAGGCATGGCGCTCAAGAAATAATTCCCAAGAAAGACACAATGTAAGACTTAAACCTTAAATCTGAAATGTTGCATTTAATGCTCTGTTCCACTTGTTCACATATCTGATATGGTTAAGTGAACAGTGGGAAAAACGGCAGTTTGAAGGCCACTAACTAAATCTGTTTTTTTTAATGTCCTTGTACAGGTTCGGAAAATGCCTTTACAGAAGGTTTGCAAAGGATTATCTAAGTAAATTGTTTTTTGGAAGCACTCTTCATGGTCCCCTTCTGGGATGAAAATCCACTTCTAGCCACAGAAGCAGGTGCAGGATTCTCATGAAAGACACAACGTAAAGCCTTAAATCAGGGGTAGCCAACCACAGTCCTTGAGAGCTCATGTTTTCCAGATGACCTAGATGGTGCACAGGTGTATTCATTACTCACCAAAACATTTAGAAAGATCCACAGGTGGAGTTAATTATTATAGTTGTGATTCTGTGAGGAGACCTGGAAAACATGCACTGTTGGTAGTTCTCGGGGACCAGGGTTGGCTACCACTGCCTTAAATCATAGATCTTATGCTTGTCCACATATCTGTGCTGGTTAAGTGGCACTTTGAGGCCACTAACTAACTATGTTTTTTTATGTCCCCGTACAGGTTGGGATATGCCTTTATAGAAGGTTTGCAAAGGATTATTTAAGACAATTGTTTATTTGTATTTTTTGGAAAGCACACTTCCTGGTCCCCTTCTGGGATGAGAAAATCAACTCTCAGCAGCAGCCATGCTCAAGAATTCTTTTGTGGCAAGGACTGATGTGAATGTATCACTTTGTTTTGTAAATGCCTCCTCCCCTCCCCTTCTCCCTCATAAATTTTCTTTGGAATCAAAAAAGGAAATTCAATTTACTATCAATCAACCCTTCCTGTCCCTGCTCTGCCTTCAACTACATACATACTCCAACTCCCTCAGGCCTCTCTTGTATAATAAAAGTGTTTCCAGATGTGCCATGTTTGAAGTTGAACTGTCATGTGTTTGTGCTGCCCAATGCTGCAGCTTAGCTTAGTCAGCCAGCTATCTTGGTGCAAATTTTGGGCCTAAACTAGATGAAAAAATAAATATTGTGAGCTGTGAGGTGGTCAAAATTGACTGGAATGAGTGGAAATAAATGTTATTGAGGTTATTAATACTGTAGGAACAAAACAGGCCCATTTTATGTGATTTTAGCTGATTTTATGATGTTTTTAAGAAAAAATCCAGATCCAAAACCAAAACCGACAAACAAAACGCGGAGGTGAGGTTTTGGAAAAACCAATCCAGATCCAAAACCAGGTGAGATCCAGATCCAAAACCAAAATCAAAACATGAGGGTCAGTGCACATCACAAAAAGTACAGGACAATATGATTAACATATACAGACTAACCTAATTCTTCTGGGGGTGCCTAACCCTAATAACCCCCTCCCTGCAGCCTAACCCTCCCTAAGGGAACCCTAAACCTAACCCTTCTTCCCCAGGCTAAAGCACATATTAACCCCGGATCCCTTGTTCAGGATTTCGGCGGTTGGAATGCTGATGCCAGTATCATGATACCCTTCGGGATAGCGGCATCAGCATTTTGCTCAGCAGCGGGATCCAGCATTGGTATATCTATGGCTGGAATCCCATCCACTGGCATATTCACTAAATCCCCTAAAATAGACCTCCCTCAAACATAAGGAGAATATCCTCCTACCCAATTGTGTATCGCTCATTGTAATAGAGAGATACCAGAATTTGACATATGGTTTGTTATCACCATGTGTATGTGTTGAGTAATTTCAAATATTTGATCTGAAGCCAGCTGAATATAATAGTAACATGTAACAGTTTAAAGATATGATCTCATACTCGGAGTAATGATATCTATGAACAAGATAAGCAATAAAGAGAACAAAATTAGTGAGTAAGATACAATTTTGTCTTGATGGACATGTGAGAAGTTAAAGAGTATGTGAACTATAAAATGTATCAAAAAATATGTGTAAAGTATAAAATAATTTACTTTCTTATGTGAAATTGTGTGATTAAAACAGGACCCCTACAGATGTCATCTCAAAGTGTATCAATAGGTGAGCTGTGTGAAAGAAAATATTAGAAATATATAAAATAATGCGTAAACTCCAAGCTGAAAGAAAATGTGCTAAATATAAATAGGAAATAAATGTGAGACGGGGAAAAAAGTGCGAAATGTTGCTCATAATTATTATAAATATGAAGAAATGAGCTGTAGCTAGTATATTCATTCAAACCATTGGGTACCATGGTGCCTAACTTGAATATCTATTCGGTTTCTCTCCTCCTAAGGGCACCACTTAAATCCCCACCTCTTATTCCCATTTTGATCCTTTCTATGCAGAATGTCCTCATATGTCTGGGTTCACTGTTGTGCTTCTGTGGAAAATGTTTGGCCACTGACGTGATCTTTTAATTTTACCCAAATCTGTGTTAGCATTCCTGACATTGCTCATATGTTCCAGTATCCATATTTTGAGGACTCTTGGTGTCATCCCTACATACTTACATTTGCATTCACATTCCAAACAGTAGATGACACCAACTGTATTACACTTAAAAAAATCTTTGATCATAACCTCATAATCATTTTTATTCCATGTAGAACTGACCTTATTTATAGAAGGACAAGCTTTGCAGCTTCCGCATGCGTATGTACCTGTGACTTTAGGTTTCCTTCTGGGTGTCTGTTCATAGTGGCTGTGTGTTAGGAGATCCGTTACATTTCTGGCTCTTCTCCCTTATGCAGGTGTACCTTGAGATCTGTATCCAATATGAGAACCGGCCAGTGCTTTTGCAGTATCCTTGTTAGCTACCACCATTCTTCACAATAGTCTCCTATAAATCTGATCTCATTACTTCTTTCTGATCCTTTATGTCTTGGGAAGACAAAGGTATCCCTATTTAAATTACTGAAGCCCCATTCCTTAATCTTACTGTGAGATATTCACACTGCCTGTGGAAATCATCATCATCTGAGCAGTTTCGCCTTATGTGAAGAAATTCACCCTTAGGTAAATTGGACAGGGAATGTGGGAGGATAATGGCAGCTAGATTCATTAAGAAGGCTATTGGTAGCTGTAGGTTTCCTGTGGACATCCGTTATGATCTCACCATCCATTCTTTTCATGATTTTGAGATCCAGCAATGGTATACTGTCATGGCTAAGTTCCCATGTGAATCTCAAGTTTAATTCATTGTTATTCAACATATCCATCAATGCTAGAAATTCCTGTTGTTGACCACTCCATAAAATCAGGACATCATCAATGTACCTCAGCCATTGTATGATGTATTTGGTATGCTTCTCATTGGCTATCTTTGAACACCACTTCATGCTCTGTATTTATGCATCCTGCCCTGAGTCTTAATCTGTATGAAGTGTTGCGATGCAGCAACCACAGCTTTTTCTCACATCTAGTTTCATTGTGCTTCTCTGTAACTTTGTACATGTTAAAAACTAATTAATGTGTGGTCAAAGTCACAGCCCAGCGCCTTTAGTGCACTTTGGGCCTGATCCACATAATTCCTATGTTCACATAGTTGACCTACAGTATGTTTTGAAGTTGCACATGCACAAAAAATTCTAAAAACCCCTACAGCACAAGTTACATAGAGTGTACACACAAGGGTGCTGATGTGATTGGGACAAATGGTATTGGAAATGTGGAGGAAAAGTGATTGGGGTTTCTGGTCAGTGACTGTGAAGTGCCTAGCAAAATAGTCTGTTCAGTGTGCATGTTATGAGAGTCTCATAGGCATGTCAACGAAAGTGTTCACAGATGCAGGCACAGGAGGCCATGGTCAGTTGGAGATACTGCACATGCCGTAGGGTTTATGCAAGTTTTGAGATGCAACTGATGGTGGCATCTAAGGATGCACTAATCAGTATTGGAGCATGCACGGGACTAAAAGTGGGTATCTCAGTCCTTGTACATTCATCAAAACAGATATACACAAGGGAATAAGTTTGTAGCGCCATTTGCAAATAGTGGTGGATAGATGACCACCAAAAGATGCGGCTACATACGAGGGTGTTCTTCTGAAAAGGAGATGTGGTTTTGTGACACAGTAATGCCCCTTACACATTATGCCACACTAACTAATGCCCTATTATACCACACTATGACACACAATAATGCCCCTTAAACATTATGCCACACAGTAGTACCCCTTATACACATTACTCCAACCATTAGAGCCCCTTGTACACTTTACACCACAGTAGAGCTGCTTATACACATTATGCCACAGTAGAGCCCATTATACAGGTTACCACATTATACCACAGTAGAGCCACTTATACATGTTACGTCCAATATACATGTTACACCACAGTAGAGCCCTATACACATTACGCCACAGTAGAGCCGCTTATACACGTTACAACACAGTAGAACCACTTATACACCTTACGCAACAGTAGAGCCCCTTATGCACATTACACTATAGTAAAGCCCTTTATACATGGCACACCACAATAGAGCCCCTTATACATGTTACACCACAGTACAGCCACTTATACACGTTATGCCATGGTAGAGCTCCTTATACACTTATGCCATGATACACATATAGCATTGTAGAGCCCCTCTTCCTCCTCATTGCTCTTTCTCATTATTCTTCCTCCAACTCCTCCTCCTCCTCCTCTTCCCTCTTTCTCGCCGTTCTTCATTCTACTTCTCACCTCCTCATCATTTCTCCTTCTCATTATTCCTCCTCCTCATCCCTCCTTCTCATCATTCCTCCTGCTTATCATTCCTCCCCCCTCCTCCTCCTGGTAAGCAGCTATGCTATGCTGCTTACCTTTGTTGTCGTGCGGTTGTGCCCAGCAGCAGCAATGGAAAGAACCTTGTGCCCATTGAAAGTACAGTCCCTGCTGGAGATGGGGAGGGGGTAAGAGCACATGGAGCAGGCAGCTGCAGTACTGCCCACTATAATGTGTGTAAGCAGCGGTGCATCCAGCAGAGAAAGTGTCGGGTGCACCACTACTATTATACATTGCGGTGGCTAGTGGGCAGCCAGTGGTGGGGGAGGCACATACACAAGTGGAGATGGCCGGTTCAGCTGGATGCACCACCCAAGTAATGGCTGTACTCTCAGAGCCCCCTCAAATCTGGCACCCGGGGCACATTCCCTACCTAGCCTCCCCACCCTCAGTTGCGACCAAGCCAATGCTTGCAGAAATCGCTAGATCGCTAGCTGTGATAGTCACTAAGATGTATTTTTGGTAATTTCCAATGTCAGAATGTGCTGAATATATTTTGTACATACATGTCAATGGACAAGGACAACAAGAACAGCTACTGCAGTACTTAATTTAGACATTTGCAAATACTTAAGATGTTGGATACTAATTATATTATAAAGTGTGTGCTGCTTTGACTTTAATCTTCTTGTTTATATTATATGTATTTCCATGTCATACTGTAAATTAGTATGGTGGCATGACCTCATTCAGCCTAGTGAAAACCAAGTGCTTGTCTACAATTATGTGTTTGAATCATGGGCATAACTATAGTGGGTGAAAAGGGTGACATTGCTAGGGTGCCTGAAGGCTTGTCTGCCCTGTACCCAGCTCATATTGGCATCAGTGTAGAATGCCAGGGGTATTCTGTGGTAGACCCATTCTCCAGTCCACAATGTAGTAACTGGGCTTCTGAGAGTACCCCTGGTGTATGATCCTAGAGTGGACAGTGTGATAGGGACAGTTTTTTGCTCACCCAGCTATTTGTAGCACTGCACATTTGCAGTCTGAACCCAGAAACTGTGCATCCAGAGCAGCCATATAACTGATGATGGTTAACACTATACATATCAGAAGGCCCCACCCCAAGGCCACTGTAATTGGATGAGTGGTAAGCACGTTGTTGTCATGAAACAGCTCTGCTCTCAGGGATGGTTGGAAGCAGAACAGTGAGGGTGTAGAGCAGAGACAGGAACATTGTCCTTGTAGTAAGATACATGATGTGTCCCCTCATGTCATCATGTCTATACTGAGGAGTATTATGGAGAGTGCTGTGTGTTCTGAAAGGTACAGTATTATGGATGCACTGTGTATAATGCTGGGTGGTATGGATTTACTAGGTACTATGGGGGCACTGTCAAGACACAGTGAATACTGCAGGGTAATACAGTGTGTAATGCATTGTGTAAAATCAGGAGATGGGGTTATAAGAGGTGCAAAATGAGAGGGTTTCATAAAACACGTAGCAAGCCCGACCAATCAAACATTATTCACAGCCAAGAGTAGTGATATGACGGGGATGTAACTATAGTGGGGTCCTGAGGCTTAGTTGGCATAAAACGAAAAACCACTATAGAGAGGTATCTCTAGAAGCACTAGCTGCCTCTTCAAATTTTGCTTTGGGGCCTACAAAGTTCTAGTTACGCCCCTCATTGGTGTATTTTGCTATCTGCCATGTAAGAAAGACCAAGTATTACTCATATAATAACCATTTTCTTGTAAATTCCTCTTGCATTAATATTGACAACTATCCATATTTCCAGCAGCAAACCATGTTTCCTAACTGCAGAGCTTTTCAATGCAGTTTGATTGCTAAATTGTTTCCCTTGTGTTATTCATAAAGGAAACATATTGTTATATAGGTGACATTGACTTCTGAACTTTTGTCTGCAGCAAATACTGTGCAGTAGAGTCATCAATGAACTACTCTTTAGCCGTGACTGCCCATTTGGTTGATTTATAGACATTTGTATAATAGAATGCAGATCTACAGGTCAGAAAAGGGAAAGCAGATCAATGCTTTGCACAGCAACATAATCTGTTTCTCATATATATTTTATAGATTCTCTGTGTCTGTTGCAAAGTGTTCAGACCTGGAATGAATTTCTTTCTGAGAACACAGGACAGATGGGGTTTAAATTAGAGAGATGCAACAACACCCCCTAGGGCCAATAGTACGATTTTTATAAATGTTCTGTGACACATTGTAAAATATACCTTCCACAGCTGAGTGTGAAAAGTATCACAATACCATTTGGGATGTAAATGAAACTATGTAAGACATGATGTGAGTGATGACTTGCAGGGACGTTTAAAAGAAAAATCTTCCTAAGCTAAATAGAGACTAAAATGTAACATTTTACTCCTTGAATTATTGTAATGATTTTCTAGACATAGGACACAGGGGCAGAACACTGCTTTGTCGAGCTCCATACCAATATTTTGGAGATGTAAACTGTCCTCCCGCAGTCCCTGGAATGCTCTTCTGACCATGCACATGGACAGTGAAGCTTTGCTTGGCTTGTGCTGCGCAGGCTCTTTAGATCAATGGGGTGGCAGGTAATTCAGAAATATGGGATAAATGTATCAAGCAGTGGTAATACTTTTTGTTAGAATTTTTGGCAAAAAATTGCATCATTATTGTTTCTCCATAAGGCATTAAAGGGCATTTCTCCACCTTCACATTTGGCATCTGTTAATTGAGACGCTTGCCAAAGAGTGCAGGATGATGTCATTGATGAGCCCACCAAAGCTCAAATTGCTGAAAAATTTTGATCATGCTACCTGGGTACAGGATTTGAGGTAAGGCTTGAGATTACATAGGTCTGGACAGGATTGGTGCTACTTAACTCAACTCTTCCACCGATGCTGGCTACCTAAAGCTGGCCACACACTAGACCAACTTTCATCCAACCAGCCAACTAGTTGATTGGTTGGAATGAAAATCTGGTAACGTATGGGAGTAACTGATGATCAGCAATTTGCTCCTAAATACCAGAAAACAGATGAAAATGGTCGTCAGACAAGTTTGTTAAATGTTTGATCTAAACAATTTGTTAGTCCATTTTCCAGCATTTGGAAGCAAATTGCTGTTTGTCATTTGCTTTCATCCCTTACCAGGTTTTCATTCCAACCAATCAACTAGTTGGCTGGTCAGATGAAAGTTGGTCTAGTGTGTGGCCAGCTTTAGACTCCTCTGCATTCTACTCAGGAGCAACTTCTGTCAGTCAGAGCCGTAACTAGACTTTTTGGTGCCCTGTACCATAGAGAGCATTGGAGGCCCCTTCCCATTTTTAAATGGGCACATAAGATAGTGCACCTGAAAAAGGGCCATGGCTTCATGGGGAAGGGCCATGGAAGAGACAGGGGTACTCCTGGGGCAGCCAGGAGATGCTGGGGATAAAAGAAGAGAACGTTATCTGGGCAGAGCTAGCCTGTTAAAAATTGTGTCTTTTCCTAGAATAATGTACCTCCTGCAATCCCTTCCCATCCTGCTATCTCTAGAGGATACTAAACAGATAAATAAAGAATTGACAAACTTTATCTGGAATCATGGGTGCCGTAAAATAGGTCTTGTTCGCTTACAGCAGTTAAAATCAAATGGAGGAATAAACTTCCCTAATGTCACTCAATATAATCATGCCGCTATTTTGCATCATCTTAGGGACTGGCTAAACTGCTCAGACACATATACTAATTTTGAATTGGAGGGCAGCTTTCTCTCTGATTGTAATCTAGTGTCTTTTCTCCCTAGCTTGAGAGAGAATCCGCTTCTATGGAGCACACGCAAGTTGTGGTGTATTTTGAGAAACAAATCAAATCTAAATGCTAGTAGAACTAAATTAATTTCTTTTGTGCTCAACCCTGAGTTCCAGAGAGGACAGGCCACTTATCCATTTACTCTATGGGTGACAAGAGGAATTAGATCAATAGGGTGCTTAATAGATGACGATATGAAGCGACCTCTCACGTTCCAACAGGCGGTGGAGAAATATGATTTTCTCTCATCTTATCCATTCGCATATTATCAAGCCCAACATTATATTAGTGAAATCATTAAATCTTTCTCTGTACAAGATTGGTCTAACCCTCTGCACCCTTTACTGGCTATTCCTCCACCCACGACTAAAGCCATATCCATACATTACAATTCCCTAAGAATAAAGTTTGACTATGAAGAGATCCAAAACGGGGTTGCCTAGATGGTTGAACCATTTCCCAGATTTGACAGTGGATAAACTACTAACCGAGTTAGAAAAATCTTGTCATCTTATACCAGTTAGTTCTTATAAAGAATTATTTATGAATATATTTCATAGAACATATATAAGTCCTCATAGAAGTTTCCTGATGGGAGCTTCTTCTTCGCATAGATGTTACAGATGCCAGGAAGAACATGCAGACGTATATCATTGCCTCTGGGCCTGCCCCTTAGTGAGAATTTTCTGGTTGAGAGTTAGGAAATTTACAACTGATCATTTGGTGAATTTCTTGCCCTTCACTGCGGAATGGGCCATATTGGGTATGCTTCCAAATGATCAGAGGGTGTCTAAGGGAGGACAGAAGCTACTCTTACCTATAAGTGCAGCAGCAAGGAAAACTATTCTTCAGATGTGGATTCATCCAGAAGTTCCTTCTTTCTCTCTTTTTCGGGAAAAATTGTTTTACATTTTCAGGATGGAATGGTTGGAGGCATCCTTGGAGAGGGAGACTAGAGTTGGCAAATTTTTTGAAATGTGGGAGAGTTATGTAAATACTTTACCATTGAACACAAAACAGCTGCTTCACAAATGTTTCTCTCCTACATCATGCTTTGACTTGCGAGTGGTGGATAACGACCCACCGATATTGATGTAGAATGAGGGGCTTTTATCCGCATGGTAGAGGAAATTTTTGGTTGTGGAAATCTAAAACACAATTTTGAATTCACTTATTTAAATTGCTATGTCATATACCATACCGTTGATTATTTGACTGACATCAATGTAATGTTATGTATTGTATGCTGAATTGTTATATATCAATATGTACATTTGCATACTATTTCTTGTTCACATGCTAAAGAGTCATAATAAAATATATTTGAAAAAAAAAAAAAGAAGAGGAAGCTACAAGTGAGAATCATAATAAACACTAAAATTGACAGGCCCAAACAGCGCCCCCTGCCCTGCGGTGCCCTGTGCCATGGCATAGGTCGCACTACCCAAGTTACGGCCCTGCTGTCAGTTACTCTTCCACATGAATGTCCAACAGAGTGGAAGGAAATATGAAGAAAACGGTGGAAATGGCAATGGAAAAGAGCAATGTTATTTCCTAAAAGGATATGTTTTTCTATAATGGTGTAGAAAATGTTAATTTAAAACTAAAAGGTTTTTGCAAGTGCATGTAGATTGTTGGCAAGAGATTTTGGTACATTCTTCCTATAATCAGAAATGTGAACACTAAGTTGCTGTTTAACACTAAACCTTAATATTTAATATTAGGTTGCTATAAAAAAAATCCTGATGTTGTTAAACACTATGGGCCTGATTCAGCTTTGGTAATAGAGTAAGATATAGCAAGTAACTGTGCACCTGGACAAATCATGTTGCAATGCAAGGGGTGCAAATACATAATTTGTTTTGGCATGTGAGGTAAATACTGGCTTCTTTTGCATGTAGCCCACAAATGCTGGTCAACTTTATTTTTAAACTGCAATAAAAATGTCAGTTTGGACACACCCCTCCCAAATCTAACTCTCTGCACATGTTATATCTGCCCCACCTGCAGTGCAACATAGTTTTACCACGGTGCACAGTTACTTGCTCTTTCTTACTCTATTCCCAAAGCTGAATCAGGCCCTATGACAGATGTAGCCTACTGTATCTGTGTAACCTAGTCGGGTGGTGAAAATGACCTACAGTATTTACTTACTCAACAAAATTAGTGATCAGCAAAAGTGTTAGTCTTTATTTCTATTGCTTATATAAGGTAAACAAAAAGTATTTTTCAATTGCTGAATATGTTGGAAATTAATAACATGCAAAAACAAGTTAGGATACATACTGTGCTATGAAGTATCAATAGTGTTTAAGCTCTAACCCCTTCTTAATCAATGTTGCCTCCACATTTGTTCCTTACAAAAAGACAAATCCCAAAACCTGTATCAATAAAGAATTACATGTGTTCTTATTATAGAGCAAGCACTACTTTGAGCTGATCAAGTAGCAAGGAATGCAACAGGCATGAACAACCTGTGAGCAAGGAGAAGAGCGGGGTAAGATATCAACCAAATCTTGGCTTAGTAATTGACCCAATTCTTTATTTGTTTTTTCTAAGGCAAAACTCCTACAATAGTTGATATTTAGGATGTTCCTGCTTTGATCAGAGTCAACGAATAGCTACTGCAGCTTTTAATCTATTGGCTATTTACACCAATGAGAGTGAATTTTGATATTATCAGCTTTATTCCAGAGGAAAATAATGGCTCTTATGAGAGCTATAAGTGTTGGACTGCTAAATAGGACTGTCTGTTATTTATTTATTTATTTGTAGAATAGAAATAAAGTATTTTCATCCTATGAGAATGATGGGCAGCCGTTGACTCTTATAAGACAAAACTGTTGTTCTATACTCGATGAGTGATTCGATATAAGCTCACCTATATTCATCTCTAAAAAAATATTACACTATATTTGTTCTTTCTTTTATTCTGAGCAAGAATGTTCCAGCCTTTGATTCTTTGCTTAAGTACAGTACAGACAGACACCTCTGTAACTTTTTACTTGTTAAACACATATTATATCACATTATTTTAAATTGGAATCACATTCTGCACAGTCTACATGATTGTGTCTTCTTTTGTTTTTCTTTTTTTGTCCTGTTCATTTCAGATTAATCACTGATTCTGAGGGAATATTTCAGTATTGAGATCTACACATATTATTCAACGCTTGCATTTGGTGTGTGTATCATATTTGTTTATATAATTAATTTCATCCTTTTTTTATTGGTACACACTAATATCACTTTTTATGTTTAGTGTCCTACTGTATCAAACCCCTTTCAATGCTGTGCAACATGAAAGCAAATCACCTTCATATTGAAGACATGGCACAAATAAAGTATTCCACAAATATAACTTTACCCCTTCAGCATAATATTTTAAAACAATTTCCATTTCCTGATATTTGTCAATGATTCATGGTATGAGCCAAGTATGATCAAACGTTTATACATTCTTCATTATATAATAGCATTCATAATGCCTAAGCATATAGACAGTTTTAAGCAGCTCAGATTGGGTGACAGTAGTTGTACATTATAATGCACTATATTTGCCAACAGTGCCTGGTTTATTTTGTCTTCTTATCTCCTTTATTAACTCTTAACATGATTTTTGCCAATACAATGGATACAGGATTATTGAGAGCTGTTGTGCTGTCAATGGTACAGGTACAGCTGTACTCACTGTTATACACACTGGTAGATGGAGCATAGCTTGAGCGAAGCAGGATTCTACACAGCTCATCAGCTGGTGGGTGTATGCTGCTAACTAGTGGAGGTGCAGGGATGCTGGAACAGCTTTATGCTGATACTGCTTTCTCTCTGGTGCTAAGTGGAAGACATCTGTCTTCCACTGTGACACTCTCACAAAGAACTAAGATTGCTATAGTCACATGTGCAATAGCATATCAGGTTAGAGAACGGACCTCCCTGCAGACTCTGGGTTTTAGTGCCCGGCATGTATGCAAAGTTAGGAGAAAGTGCAGCAGCTCACTACTTTCTAACAGTCTCCACCTAGTTACTACCTAGACACTCCCATAGTGTGCTCCATCGATGAATGGAATTATTCATATGCACTAGTGAACTCCATTGATGTGCATATACCTGATTTAGTGCATGTACAGATGCAGATTTATGTCTTTGGTGCATGCACAGTGTGCAGATATCCACAGGATCCGCCCACATTTCCACTTGCTTCTCATTCAGAACTAAGTCCCTTGTCTCAATCCTCTGTAAATATGTGCTAGTTACTAGTAACCAGTTTCATACTTTACCAAAGGCAACACATTTGGAATTGTTGCTTTGGTTTATTGTAAGGCAAATTCTTTAGACTATTCTTTATATAGAAATTGTCATTGTCCTCATTATTTTCTTTTAGGAATAATAATCAAACTCAACAAATCTTGAGTATTTTATACTTATGGTATTTTATTACTAAAACTTCTACTATTTCATAATTAATTTCATCATTATATGCAGTAGTCCTAGTCTCAGAGGGAAAAACGGTATGAAATCATTTTAACTTTAATACATTTTGAAATATTAGCAGTATGTCTGTACAAAAGGTACACCTTATAAAATATATTTCTCTTATATTTTTATGCATATATTTTATAAAATAATAATGTGTTTAATGCCCCAGGATTTTCCAGCATCCATTAAAAATAAAACATTAAGTCCCTAAAATACATTGTTAAAAATGTGATTTGCATAAATAGTAGGGATTTGACAAAATACTCTTATTGGCTATGACAGTACAGATGAGAGGGAAAGAAAGTATATAGATGACATGGTAAAAGTTATCCATAATCACTATGCACTGTATAGCAGCTTTTTGTCTAACAAATCATGTTCACAGTTATAATTTACAGGGACAATTATTCTATGAGGCTAGGTGAATACTTCCCATCTGTGCTGATTTAGTCTTGGCAGTCCTGATTTTAGGTTACTGTCCCATCTGTTAGTACTTTTGTTCCAACAGATATATATGTATATAGTTTGGAAAAGACCCGCCCTGTCCGCGGGCTGTTGACAGTGGGAGATACTAGAGAGGGAGGAGCAGTAACATCAGACTGCCACTGTTACTAATAAGCCACCTAATGACCAAGTTATGGGGTATGCAGTAATCTCTGCGTACATTTACAAATTACTGTACACCACCTTATTTCAGTGTAGGTAGAATAGAAAGCTATGACAGGCAAAATGGGGGGAGAGAGAAAAAAGTTATATGGTGATATCAGACCAGAGGGCAGTTCAATTATTAATTGCATGTTTCATGCAACAATTATTACTCTTTATTGTGACGATAATAAAAAGAATTTCACCCAAATTTGATTTAAAATGTTAAAAGTTTATGTTCCTGTGATAAGTAGAAAAATCTGAAAATGGCCTTAGCATAAGACCACGAAAACCATCTATAGCGAAGCTGCTTATAATTTAATAAACATAAGTATTTTTTTTAACAATTTCAAAGCTATTATATTGAAAAACAAATGATGGACATGCTACAGAATTATTTTACAGCACCAAATGTGGACAATAATAAGTAAATTGTGTGTAAATGGACTGATTTATTAGTCAAACCTTCATTTTTTTATAGTTATTTAGGAAAATATTTTTAATTTTATTGATGCAACTGGATATAACAAATACTAAATTAAAGAAATCTGTTGATCATCTACAAATGGGTAATGAAGCAACATGCGAGAACAGAGCTAAGTTTAACAAAAATGAGAGTAGATTGTAGTATACTTGCCATCAAACTAAAGTAATCAATTTCGAAAAATGAAAATACTTTTCTGTGCTTAAAAAATATCACTTTTTGAACAAAAATCCTCGTTTGGCGATATTTTACAGTTTGAAAATTTTCGAGACAGATATCTAATGCGTAAATAGTATAATACATACCGTGAAAAATAAACTAGCAAAAAATCCATGTGTAAAGTGCTGTTTTTCACAAAATTTTCACAAAAATAGCCATGATGCATCTTCCCCAGGTCTAGAATTGAAAAAATAAAGTTATTCATTTTATCTTCCTTTATGAAAAGCAATTCATCAGAAGATTGAGGAGCAGCCATGGTAGTTTAACAACAGTTGAAAAGTCACAGGTTAGACTTTGAACAAGCGGCAAAACTCTTATTGACAAAAAGAAGAAATTCCATTAATATGTGTTAGACATCTTACATTAAATTCTTCTGTATTTTTTAATAACTTACCAAAATATCATTAAATCTTTGTATGATTTTTTTTTATATGTATGAATTATTTAAATCAATGTTAATATAATTGAAATAATTTTTATACAGTATTTTACTTGATTATATTAGTCCTCCTGGGCTCATTAAGAAAGATTAATTGAATTAACCTTGGATATTTTCAGATGTTAAAAAATGATATCTGATAATAATGGTTTTGTATTTATTATTGTATATACCTTGAGGCTTAATATTTTTGCATGTGAATAAAAGGTATGCTTATATATTTGATCCAACTATTCACTTTGATAATGCAGTTAGAAGCGAGGCTACAGTGGGAGTATTTTACAAAGGCAAGGGATAGTGCTAAAATGCATCACTTGTTTTACAATTGTGCACAGAGGGCCTGATTCAGAACCAATCGCTAGGATGCGTTTGCACGTAGCCTGCCGATGTTTGCAATCTGCGCATGCATATAAGTCACAGTGCATGTGCCGGAACCAGTCCATGCAATCGCGAAGCGCTCACACCCTGTACACAGATGCCCCGATAGAATGAGTGACAGGTCGTGTCGTTTATGGGTGGTGACAGGGGGTGGTCGATGGAAACGGGGGTGTGGTGGTGCGAACGTGGGCGTGTCTGTGCATCTGAACGCTGTTTCATGGACGTGCATAATTAAGATAAACGTCACATGGCTGAATTACATACTGCTTGCGGTAGGGTATGGTCAGCCAAAAGTACTGCGTATGGGTCGGATGTTACTCGATGTCACCGATTATTCTATACACTTCCTGGAGATGACGTGTTTTACTAAGGGAAAGTGGGCATCTTGTGACAGGCTGGTGGGTGTCTAACTACATACCGCGATCGCACGGCAAGACATAGTGGTTGTGCTAATATCTTGCTAGCGATCGCAGGATTTGCATACTTTGGCAGCTGACGGCTGCATGTAAACGCATCCTAGCAAGCGGGTCTGAATCAGGCCCAGATCTTCTACTTACTAACAGAGGTATTTCTTAAACATATATCACCTGAATCAACATTGCTGAATAGCCTGCCACCCCTGATAACACCTCCATTAAGCCCTCTCCGGAAAATTAATTACAGGAGAAAGCACATGTGATTGTTGCTACATGCAATCACTGCAATGACAGTTCAGCGACCTGCAGCATGAGAAAAGAAGAAGCTATAAAACAATATGGGCCTGATTCAGAGGTGGAGGCAGAATCGGCCACGGCTGCGTATATTGCCGGTCGCCCTGTCTGTGACTTTATGCAAATGCTACCACCAAGTCTTTCCCTGGTGTACATCTTTGTGTGAGACACCCAGTTTTGTCATCTTTACACACTGTAATAACAATTAGTGTGTCTTTAATTTGGACTCACAATTGACCAAACCATCGAAACTTGCACCATTGAAACTTATACTCAAAAGTATCAGTAATTGGAAAAACCAATCATCAGTATAGTGATTCCTTCGTGGGGCACTCAGCAATAAATTGCTAAAGGAGCTCAATTAGATATTTTATAAATGAGCACAACAAATCTCTATTCTTTTAGTGGAGATATACTAAAAGCTAATTTTTAATTATACTAACAAATCATTTATGTACAAAAGAGTGCCCCACGATGGAATCACTATACTGATGATTGGGTTTTCCAATTATTGGTACTTTTTGAGTTCTAGTTACTCGATTCCAGGGAGCACCTCCAGCATATAAAATTTATCTTATGATAAAATTATGATATAAGATATGATATATATGCTACCTATTGCTGGTTTTACTTATAGATGTGAAATATAACACTGGTTATTATTCCTGTGCGGGATATTCTAGTTTCTTTGGGACCATTGAAACTTATGGCAGGTGCAGTTTCTTTGTCCGAGTATGACCTCCTATGCGAGAAATTGAGAATAGGCAACATTCCCACTCTCCATAACACTACGATAGGAACCTCCATCTCCGTGTGTGCACTAAACCACTTCCCTATCACTGCCCAGGAACACCCACTGCATCAGGACCGTAGTTTCAGATAGACATAGAGGAAAGTGAAGATTATTGTATAGGGGTGTAATCATAAAGGGATGGGGATACAACACATACAACCAGGGGAAGGTATTGAATAAATTCCCACACGTTCAGCTTCCATCAATATGCACTCTCTAGCACAGATACAGGCATCCTTGCCACTATTACCACAACATGTCATCAAATGATCTTTTGATTGGCATCCTCAGAGTCAGTTCTTCTACTTTGCACACTGCACTGTTACTCCTTTTCCTCTTCTATCTACTTCTCTCACAGAGGAGAGATATACAGCTTGCTAGACCCTCACCAAACTAGATAACCCAAGCCTATCATGCACACCTAATGATGCCTGAGCTTCTGGTGAGTGAACCCTGCCACAGTTACAGTCAGGTGCATAAATATTGGGACATTGACAGAATTTACATATTTTGGCCTCTATTCATCACCACAATGGCTTTGAAATGAAACAAACAAGATGTGCTTTAACTGCAGACTTTCAGATTTAATTTGATGGTAATTACATCAAAATAAGGTGAACGGTGTAGGAATTACAATGGTTTCTATATGTGCCTCCCACTTTTTAAGGGGCCAAAAGTAATGGGACAAACTAAACAATCCTAAATCTAACTTTCACTTTTTAATACTTTGTTCCAAATCCTTTGCAGGCAATTACAGCCTGAAGTCTGGAATGCATAGACATCACCAGATGCTGGGTTTCATCCCTAGTGATGCTCTGCCAGGCCTCTGCTGCAAATGTCTTCAGTTCCTGCTTGTTCTTGGGGCATTTTCCCTTCAGTTTTGTCTTCATCAAGTGAAATGCATGCTCAATCGGATTCAGGTCACGGGATTGACTTGGCCTTTGCATAACATTCCACTTTTAGCCTTAAAAAACTCTTTGGTTGCTTTTGCAGTATGCTTCGGGTCATTGTCCATCTGCACTGTGAAGCGCCGTCCAATGAGTTCTGAAGCATTTGACTGAATATGAGCATACAATATTGCCCGAAACACTTCAGAGTTCATTCTGCTGCTTTTGTCAGCAGTCACATCATCAATAAATACAAGGGAACCAGTTCCATTGGCAGCCATACATGCCGACGCCATGACACTACCACCACCATGCTTCACTGATGAGGTGGTATGTTTTGGATCATGAGCAGTTCCTTTCCTTCTCCATACTCTTCTCTTCCCATCACTCTGGTACAAGTTGATCTTTGTCTCATCTGTCCATAGGATGTTGTTCCAGAACTGTAATGGTTTTTTTAGATGTTGTTTGGCAAACTCTAATCTGGTCTTCCTGTTTTTGAGGCTCACCAATGGTTTACATCTTGTGGTGAACCCTCTATATTCACTCTTGTGAAGTCTTCTCTTGATTGTTGACTTTGACACATATACACCTACCTCCTGGAGAATGTTCTTGATTTAGCCAACTGTTGTGAAGGGGTTTTCCTTCACCAGGGAAATAATTCTTCTGTCATCCACCACAGTTGTTTTCCGTGGTCTTCCGGGTCTTTTGGTGTTGCTGAGCTCTCTGGTGCATTCTTTTTTTTTAAGAATGTTCCAAACAGTTGATTTGGCCACACCTAATGTTTTTGCTATCTCTCTGATGGGTTTGTTTTGATTTTTCAGCCTAATGGTGGCTTGCTTCACTGATAGTGACAGCTCTTTGGATCTCATATTGAGAGTCGACAGCAACTGATTCCAAATGCAAATGTCACACCTAGAATTAACTCCAGACCTTTTACCTGCTTAATTGATAATGATATAACAAGGGAATAGCCCACACCTGTCCATGAAATAGCTTTTGAGTTGATAGTCCCATTACTTTTGGCCCTTTAAAAAGTGGGAGGCACATATAGAAACCGTTGTAATTCCTACAACGTTCACCTGATTTGGATGTAATTACCCTCAAATTAAATCTGAAAGTCTGCAGTTAAAGCACATCTTGTTTGTTTCATTTCAAAGCCATTGTGGTGGTGAATAGAGGCCAAAATATGAAAATTCTGTCAATGTCCCAATATTTATGCACCTGACTGTATTCCAACTTACAGTTGAATAACTGTACAAAATCCTGAAGCATGTCTTTGTCCCCAGACTACAAATTATCAACTTAACCTGAGCAAACTAGCTTCAAAAAGGAAGGCAAGAGAAGCCACTGACATGTTTAATACCCCCCGATTTCTTTTAGATATGTTGTAATGTTGGTAATATTTGTTGTGGCTTGTAATGTTGAGAACAACGCTGCCTATGCCTGCTCCAGTAAATGTAGGGCTATACCATAAATTGCATTGAGCGAAGTGCATGGCCATATAGTAATGGTGGATTACAGTCTGTAGTTTGAACATTGTATGGGGTCTCAGGATCATCAATATAGTGGCTATGGAAGAAGCCCAGTTGAAGGAAGTACTTCCAATGACATTATTGAAAAATATTTGTAAAGTGAGAGACTACAACCATCAAGAACGTCTTATACTATTGAGCAGTGAAGCCACCAGGGATTGAGTCATAAAAGGATTTAAGGACTTTAATTGCAGCAAGTGTCTCTTTTTGAGTTATATCTGTGTTCAACAGGCTGAGACTCTGAGAGTTCGGGAAGAAGAGTATTTTCTAGTTATGAGCTAAGGGCCTGATTCAGAGCCTCTCGCTAGATGCGATCCCTCGCATGATGTGTATGCAATTTGCATTGGCAGTGCTACCACACAGCAATGCATTAGCATGCCCAGTATTTCTTAGAGAGCGATCACATAGTGTGTTCAGACACCCACCAGCCTGTTTTAAGACACCCACTTGTACACGTCATGTCCAGGAAGTGTATGCAACCATCGGTACATTAGATGCTATCGCAGAGCTTGAGTTTGACCATACCAAGCCGCAAGCACTGCGAACACTTCATTGTAAAAACAAGCCAGGTGACGTGTACTATGATGCTGTCTTATAATTATGTACACCTCTAAAACACCATTGAGATGCTCAGGCATGCCTGCGTTTGAACCTCCATTCCCCATTTTTAATGGGCAGCAGTGGCGTAACTAGGGCAGGGCGAGCGGGGCACATGCCCTGTTTGCTGTGGGACTGGCGGTGCGGGGGGCGGTGCGGGGGGCGGCGCGCGTGCCGCCAGCCACGGTACCGGCCCGCCCTAGTTAGCCAGTGTAGCACTGACCGCAGTGTGTGCGGTCAGCACTACACATTAACACAGGACCTGTGCTAGGCTTCCCAGCACCGGTCCTGTGCTGCACAGCTGAGCCCCTTCCCTCCCCTGAGCGCTTGCCCAATAGTGCAAGGAGGAGGGTGACAGGTGGGCGGGCTCAAGCTGTGCTGACACTCACATCCCGTCAGCGCTGGCGGCGGTGTGTGTGTTAACCAGCAGCCAATGAGAGTCAGACGACTCTCATTGGCTGCTGCTGCTACTGCACACACATCACCACTGAGCGGAAGTGATGTGTGTGTGAATCAGCAGCCAATGAGGTCAGACAGACTCTCATTAGCTGCTGCTGCTGCACACACATCACCGCCAGCACTGGTGGCGATGTGTGTGTTAAACAGCAGTCAGTAAGTGTCAGATAGATGCTCATTGACTGCTGCAGCCGCAGCGCCCACTGCAAGAGCCGGCTCCCTTCCAGCTCCTACAGTGGGTAATGGGAGAGACATCATGGCATCATGACATCTCTCCCATAATGCAGAGCACTCCAGCCAGGGAGGACTTACGTGCGAACGGTGGCGGGAGCGTGGATTGAGGTAAGAATTTTTACTTTATTTATTGTTTCATTTCAGTGTGTATTTATTGGGGGAGGAGGCTAAGGAAGGGACTACTACTGGGGTCACTGCTTTGGGGGGGAGCAGGTTCCACTACTGGGGACTACTACTTGGGGGGATACTACTGGGGCACTGCTTCGGGGGGGAGGAAACCACTACTGTGGTCTACTACAGGGGGGGACTATTACTAAAGAGGGGACTACTTCTGGGGGCACTGCTTCGAGGGGGGCATGGGACCACTACTGGGGGCTTCTACTGGGGGGGATACTACTGGGGGCACTGCATTGGGGGGACCACTACTGGGGTCTACTACAAGGGGCACTGCATTAAGTGGGACTCCTACTGGGGCCACTATAAAGGGCACTGTGTAGGGTGGACTACTACTGGGGCACTGCATTTGGGGGGACCACTACTGGTGACTACTACTGGGGGGGACCACTACTATTGGGGGCACTGCATCAAGGGGGACTCCTACTGGGGCACTATATATGGGGCTTACTACTGGGGGCACTGCACAGAGGGGACCACTACAGGGGGCACTGAAAAGGGAGAACCACTACAGGGGGCACTGCATAGGGGGGACAACTACTGGGGGCCCACATAAGGGGGACAACTACTGGGGTCACTGTATAAGGGGCACTACTGGGGGGCTGCATATGGAGGATCACTACTGGGGGCACTATAAGGGGAACTAACGGCAGGCTGCATAGGGGGGACTACTACAGGGGGAACTGTGTAAGGGGCACTGCATATGGGGGATCACTACTGGGGCCCTGTATAAGGTGAACTAATCAGGGGCTGCATAAGGGGGACCACCACTGGGGGTACTGTATAAGTGGCACTACTGGGGGCCTGCATAAGAGGGACCACTACTGGGGGCATTGTATACTGGGGGTACTATATAAGGGGGACCACTACTAGGGGCACTGCATAGGGGGGACTGTATAAGGGGCACTGCATTCATTGCAAATGGAAAAATGTTCCCAGTGACAAGAAAGGGGTGTGTGTCATTTTGACATGCTCCATTTTTCAGTGGCCACGCCCCTTGTGACCACGACCATTTTTCGCCGCACGTGCCTGTGGCGCGCGCACATGGTGGTGATGGGGGGGCTCCATTTTCAAATTTGCCCTGGGCTTCAAATACTCTAGTTACGCCACTGATGCCCAGCCCCTGTTACCACCTACAAACGGCTTCCCCTGTCACTCACTTTGCTGGGCTGACTAAGTGCAGCGAGTGAATGGATTGTGAACTTTCGCTAAGGTATGCACATGCGCACTGCTATGCATACACACTGCATACCATCGACAGCAGCGGGAGTATGCATCGTATCGAGTGGGTCTGAATCAGGCCCTAAGTCTTTTGGGTTCTATGTTAATTGAGGTACATAGGCAATATAATTGTATAAGGAATTATAGAAGTCTCAAAATTATTTTACCATTTCCTTAAGATCATAAGTTATGGACCCACTTTTTCTATTTTTAATTTTGTTAATCAAATCAAGAGCCTTCTTTGACTGAGCAATATTTTAAAAGAAAAAAAAGGATGAGATATACATTTGCATAAATATTTTTAAGTGTGTAATTGACATATAATGTGGTCTTTGTGCAATATATTGGTGCTTTAACAAGCAGCCAATTTAGATATATTCCACAGTGCCAACACCTAACATATGCAAGTGACTAACATATAAATTGGGGAAGATATGTAATGCATGGTTCCAATATTATTCATTTTATCATTACTTCAACCTTTTTTAGTTTTTTTATCTAGCAAAATCATATTCTTCGTGTCAGAGACTTATATTGTCAAGTGTGTTCTCCTAAAGATTAAGCTTTTCATTAAATTTACTTACCGTACGTACATCTTCCTGAGTTCACTAATTTGTGTTTGGGTTCAGTACAGGAAGTAGACCTCTGTATGTCAACAGTGAGTATGTCGACCTCTCAATGCCAGCGCGGATGTAATGCTACTTAGAGCATCCCTTTTATTTTATCAGGATCTCAAGCCCAATGTGATGTGACCATATCCCCACTTGGAAAGTAGTGGCACATTAAAACTTGGCAGGTATGACAAATACACAATACATTGATTGCTTTTTCAACCAGTGTATGTTTAATTTAACTGAGTGGTGTAAAACATATTTTTATGTAGTCATTATTAGCACCATTTGCTAGATATTTGTGTAAATACCCAGCAATGCATGAAGAGGTCAGTCAATTTATTTGTTTAAATGCCCTGACTGGGGTAAAACACATTTTACATTTTTTGTCATTAATACCATTACTTATTAATGGGATAAAAAAGCAGGTAATTAATTTTGATGCTAATAAGTGATTTGATAAATCTGCAGACAAATAAATACATTGATGAGTTCAATTTAACCTCTGTCATTGGTAATACATTTTGGAGCATTGCAGCAGCTGCATGTAAATGTGAAGCAACGCAAGAGGTATATGGTTATCGAAGTTATGTTATGAAGTATTATACATATTGGTCACTGTAAAATGTATTCAACAATTTTCCCTGCATGTTTAATGATTGAAGACAGAAGAATATTCTGTAAGAATAAATTAATTAATCAGATAAGGGAAAAAGAAAATGTATTAAAAAATCAACAAATTATATTTTGAGAGGAATCGTCAAAAATATTTTTTAAATAATGATTCAAGAGGCACTCAGTTCTGAAAGTTTTAGACAGATAAATTGTCCTATAGAACTTCAACTTGGCAAAGATCTGATGGAATATTGCAGAAAAAGATGAATAACAGGCAGAACAAGCTGAAGTTGCTTTTGAAACACTTTGATGTCCATGTTATAGTGCAGTGGTCCCCAAACTCGGTCCTCAAGGCACCCTAAAGGTGGCCACAAATCTAAAGATTATTATTCCAGCCAGCCAACTGGTTGGCTGGTTGGAATGAAAATCTGATAATGTATGGGAGCAAATGGCAATCGCTCGTTGCTCTTAAATGTCAGAAAATGTACAAAAACATTCATTAAGACAAGATGATTGAATCAAACAGGTTTAACAACCTTGCCTGCATATGTTTTCCAGGATTTTGGAGCAAAGTGCTGATTACATTCGCTCCCATACATATAAGTCACCTGTGCTCAAGCAATGAGAGAAACTCTGGGCCTGATTCAGAGCCGCTCGTAAGCGGCCGCTCGTTCGCTCCGAGCGATGTTCGCACAACTGCGCATGCATATGGGTCGTAATGCGCATGCGCCAACCAGTCAGTGCGGTCAGAAATCGAGCACTCGCAAAATAGCGAGTGCCTGCTAATTTGAGTGACAGGATGAGGCGTTTGTGGGTGGTAACAGGGGAAGGTGCTTCAAAACGGGGAGTGGTGATCCGAACGCAGGTGTGCCAAATGGTCAAAACGGGCATTTTAAGGGTGTACATAATTAACAAAGCAGCGTCATCGGCCACGTCACTTGGTTGTCTCTTAGCCTGAACTGTTCGCATGATTGCAGTAGGAAAATCCTACCACAAGCACTGCGAGCAGTTCAGACGCCTTTCGATGTACTCGATTAATCTAATAATTAGCGGAGATGACGTAGGATGCGAGCGGCCAGGGGTCGTCTTTACAAAATAGCGAGCGCATGTTTCGTTCGCTCGCTCAGACATAGAGGCGTCAACAGACCGCAAAGAGTGAGCGCTCAATTTAAATATCCGGCCCCTTTTTCTGAACGAGCAAGCGCAAATAGCGTCCGGCTCTGAATCAGGCCCTCTGTTCTGTTGTATTGTGCGAACATCAGTGCTGCTGGTGGAATTGTTACTGCCAAATGCAGTTAGTACTGCTGACATTTATATAGATAAATCAACTCATAGTAAAAATGCACAATAATAACTTACAAGAAAAATAATCAAATTACTGTAGGTAAAAAGTGAACTTTACCAGATGAGATGTAACATCACACTGACATTACATTACATTGACCTGGAATAAAGAAATATTTAGTGAGAAATAGTAGTCAAATTCTATAAAATGTTAAACCATAGTTGCCGACTTTGTAGGACTCCACTTTGAGAGATCCTGGAGGTGACGATCCCAGGGACAATTGCTGGGCATGTGATGCAGTGAATCGTATTAGCATGGAGCTGTCCTGATTCAAATGCCGCAATTCAAAACACTTTGCAGTAGGAGGTGGGACCACGATGACGTGATTCACAGCGAATTGTGTTATCCTATACCCCCCTTCCCAATTTACTGCAGAAATGGATGGGATTCTGGAGGGTTGTCTACTCAATCTGTGAGACTAGGTAAGTACAATTTGTTATCCTAATTATGACATTTTTATCCAATTATCTTTTTCTTAAGATACAGCATGTTAACTACACATGACACTCACACCACCTGACATGTTCCTACATCCACCCAAACCTCCCTACATGTTAATCACATCTGCTCATATGTCACCCATACCTTCCCACTTTCCCCTACTCACTGATACTCCATAGAGGACTCTTATATTGGCACTCTCACATGTCCCCCAGTAACTGACACTGGCCACATGCCCATAAATCACAGGCACTCCCCACATGACTCCACTCACTGGTACTCTACAAATGCTAAGTACAAGAAGGCAAATCAATTATCTATGGTGATGATGTATAGCTGCACACTTCAATTCTAATTGCTGGAAAGCAACATTGCTCATTTTACTGTGCATCCCTATGAGTGATGTTGAAATCACAATGTGCCGTCAATATTGGAGAACAAACTCCATTGACAGCATTGCAGAAAAATAAATTGCCCCCTAACTTTGACAGCTGTAACCTGAAGTGGAATAAGAGCACGTGCTTCAGAAGACACTCTCCCCTCCTCCTACGGCTCCTCCTCCTCCTCCGTTTGGATGTGCTCATGTGACTTGTAGGCCATCTGCTTTATAACAAAGGTGAGAATAAATTAGATTGGTAGCAGTTAGCTGGGGGGTCCCAAGTGCAGGTTTGATTGGCTGCTAGCGGCCCGGCTGTTGCCCACCATTGTTTTAGAGCATAGCCTCTTAGTGTTAAGATGGCTTTGGAGGCATTAAAGACATTTTGAGGTCTCAATAAGAGAGTTAAGACCATCTGGTTTAAAGACTTTTATGAGAGTTGGAAGAACAAGTTCTGTAGACGAGGCAGTTGCTTTTTCCATATATAAAGCATCTGGGAATAAAAGAAACATTTTGTTAGTTTTCATTTGTATAGAGAAACTGAATAGATAAAATGTGTCTGCCAGTAAAACAATAAGACAGCTAAGACTTGCAAAATCAGATTTCTTTGCTTTTTATTAATCCAACAAGTTAATTTGCCTAAAAAAAAAATAAACATAACAATGAACATAAAGATGTCAAATAAAACCTAATGCCCTTTCAGCTCACAAGCTAAGCTTCTCACATTCCGTACCTCTTCCAGCCAAATGCTCTCATCTTTTCAGAACCTGTCATGTATACAGTAGGTCACCCTGTAGTCCTTTAAGGTATTGATGTGTGTGAGTTAGGGGGAGATGTACTAAGCCACAGCGAAAGTGTAGATAGAGAGAGGGGTCTATTTTCTAAACCTTGGATGGAGATAAAGTGGACGGAGCTAAAGTACCAACCAATCAGCTCCTATCTGTCACCTTGAAGGCTGTGGGTCTGACTAAGCTTGGATTGCAGATGATAATACGCATGCAATCAACCGATTGTTTCATACTGCGCTTGCATACACATCACAGAACGCATACCAGCCACTGCAATTGGAACTACGATTGCAGTGGTGATGCACAGGGGCGCTGGGGGGGGGGAGAACAGGTACTAATTACCTGGGCCTCCTGGAGGGGCCTGGCGGGGGTCCGGGTCCAGCACCGCTCCCCCCTCCTCTTGTATCACAGCAGCCCAGCACACATTGCTGTGTGCTGTGCTGCACTGGGAGACTACATGCGACTGCTAAGAAGCAACCATAGCAGTTTCCTATGCCTGTGGGGGGAGCGATAAAGCTGATCGCGCCCCCCACTGGTTATGCGCCGGGCTGAGGGGGCTCAAAGCACCCCCCTCACAGTGTGCAGCACCGCAGCAAAGCTTCTCTTTTTTTAACCTAAGGGGGCATGGTCACGCATCCCGTGATTAGGCCATGCCCCCTTTTACCCGGGCTGGCGTGGCTCTTGGCGGGCCTGGTGATGCAGACCCATCACAGAGTGATTAACAGGAAGTGCCATTTGTGGGTGGTGACAGGGGGGTCAGTCGAATGTAGGCATGCCAGTTGCAGGGGCATGTATAAATTATCCACTGCAATACCAGACACCACCTGAGGTCTCATAGCGTATGCTGAAGTTAGCAATTCCTGAGTGAGGTCTTTCCTGCCTTAACTGTGCATATGTGTATGATGGTACTCAATTGTACTGATGTTTTCGCTATGTTGCCAAAGTGTACGAATGTGAGTAAGGGGAGGTGGGTGTCTTTATGTTATGCTGTGTTCGCAATGCAAATTCAGACATTTGCATATCACTGCTGATATTAGTAACTGCATTGCATGCGTATTAGCAGAATAGTGGCTCTTGCTGAATCAGAATTGGTATGATTTACCGCCAGACCCATGCCTGGCGGTTGGAATCCCGACAGCGGAATCCCGGCAGAGGAGGAAATCCTGAACGTCCTAGGTAAGTATTGACTAACCTATTTGTACTCCCTAACCCTACCTTAGGGGTGCCTAACCCTAATCCCCCCTCTAAGTGCCTAAACCTAACCGCCCCTTGCCCACCATCTAAACCTAAGTCCCCCGAGGGGGTGCCTAACCCTAAGTCCCCCCGGGGGGGCCTGACGCTAACCCCCCCTTCCCCTAGCCTAAACCTAACCTCCTGGGGGGGTGCCTAACCCTAAGTTCCTCTGGGAACCCTAAACCTAACCCTCCCCCCTTGCAGCTATCCACACTCAGCGCCCGCCATCCCTTCGATCGGGATGCTGTGGGATAGCTGTTGGGTTTAGGAATAGGCACCCTCCTGGGAGGTTAGGTTTAGGCTAGGGGAAGGGGGACTTAGGGTTAGGCACCCCCCCAGGAACCCTAAACCTAACCCTCCCCCCCACAGCTATCCACACTCGGTGCCCGCTGTCCCTTCGACCAGGATGCCGAGCGTTGGGTTCCCTGTGTATGTCTAATGACAGGCATCAGCATATTGATGCCTTTCTTTAAACCCTTGCCGGGATATGACAGTCAGGAAGCCGGCTGTCGGGATTAGGTCTGCCGGCTTCCCGACTGCATACCGCTGAACCAAGCCCAGTGTGTGAAAAATTAGAGGAGCTGCTTGGTTGGTATATTGTATTTCTCTCCAAGGCTTAGTACATCTGCCGTTTAACTGTGACTTCATAAATAGACCTGGAAAGTAACTTGAAGTAATGGAAGTTTGGGCCTGATTCAGACCCGCTTGCAGCCTGCCGATGTTTGCATTCTGCGCATGCGTATGCATCGCAGTGCGCATGTGTGAACTAGCCCATGTGATTGGGAAGCGTTCGCTTGCTGCTCATAGACAGCTCACTAGCTTGAGTGGCCGGACTAGCCGTTTGTGGGTGGTGACGGGATGGACGATGGAAACGGGGGAGTGGTGGTGCCTGAGCATCTTAACGGCGTTTCAGAGGCATGCATAATTAAGATGCAGCGTCATTGTACATGTCACATGGTTGAATTTTACACTGAAGCACTCGCAGTGCTTGCAGTAGGGTATGATCGACCACAAGTGCTGTATTCGCTTCTGATGGTACTTGATGTTACTGATGGTTGCATACACATCCTGTAGATGACGTGCATAAATCGGCATTTTAACACAGGCTGGAGGGCGTCTGCATACACACCGCAATCGCACACCAAGACATAGTGGGCGTGCTAATGCCATGCCGTATGATTGCGGTTTTGCATACTTTCGCTGCGTTTGAACGCATCTAGCAAGCGGGTCTGAATTGAGCCTTTTTTTCAGAAATTTGCTGCATATCCCAGTCATTATCTAATCATGCCCTGGTAAGGAGGATGTCATACCTACATCATGAATGCTGTATGTCAAGCATCCTGTGCTTCATCTTATGATTCAGCAACACTGATGTAACCCACATTTGATGAGTCATAGGGGTAAATTTACTAAGATTTGAGTTTGGTTGAGATTGAAATCTCGGGTGAGTTTAGCTATTTTGTTTCAACTAGCAAATTTACTAAAGATAAACTCGGGTGAGATGTCTCTCTTTTTACTCTAAAAGTGAGGTGAGATTGCAAACTCGAATAAACTCACCATCTCCCAAACTCGGAAGTACTTTTCATGAAAAAGATACAACTCGGGAATTTACTAAGAAACGAGATTACAATATTGTGTGTAATTGTAGCAAACTCGCAGCTACATAGAAACATACACAGATCAGTGTGATTTGTGTATGTTTCTGCATGTAAACCTTATGGGTTAAATATGAACTTGGAGAAGTGGGCCGATCATCAGGCAGCAGGTAATTATGTGTGAGTGAGGTATGTAGGTGTATGTGATAAAGTTGTACTTTCTATGGTGTGTGTGTTGTGTTTTTTTAACTATTTTTTTACAGGGGTACAGCCACCTGCTGGCACCTGTAGTTCCACGGTAAAAAACAACAGTTTCCTGGGGTGCTTGGGAGAGTGGGGATCCCTTTATTGGGGGGGTCCCCACCTCCTCTGAGATCCTCAGCTTTGGCTGTCTGGCTTGGGGTGATAATGCTTTGGCTGGAGTGACCCGGTTATAGGGTACCCTGGTTGTGGCATTACATCCTGGCCAGAGTTGAGTCCAGTGCTGGTTTTAAAAATAGGGGGACCCCTACACAATTCTTTCCCCCAGGCTCAGCAGCCCAGTGCTGGTTATCCCCAGTATTTTTAGGAACCAGGACTTGGTGAGCAGCCCGGGGCTGCTTCTGCTTTTTGGGGGGACCCTACATCATTTTTTTTAAACATGAAACAATTTTTTAAAAGATATAATACACAAGCAGCCTTCACATATCTCACTGATATGTGCAGGCTGCTTGTTCGGGAGAGTTTGGCAGAGAGAAGACACTGCAAACTCAGGTGAGTAATTTCATTCTAAACTTGCAACTTAGGGGAAAAACTCAATCAGATACACCATCGGAAAACACACTCTCAGCAAAACACGCTTCTTGGTAAATTTGAGTGTTTCAGAAGCCTAATCTCACCTGAGTTTCAGCGAGTCAAATTTAGTTTAACAATGGCAAAACTCAACCAAACACGAATATATGTAAATTTACCACATAATCACTGTTTAGCTCATCCATCGCCAACAACCAAAACTAAAGGTATAATCGGCTTTAAAGTACTATACCATAATTGTAGCATTGCACTGAAAGAAGTTATTTTCACTTCACTAAAATAAAGCACAACATCTAGTCCTTTGTTACTTATATACATATTTACTGTATATTATCCTATTCAAAGTTCAGGAGACCAATGTATATTAGCAACAACAAAGGTAACAGTCTAACTTGAAGTGTGACATCACTTTAGAGTCATTTTCTGGATCTCCTTTAATCTTTCTACATAAGGTCAGCATGCATGACTAATCATCTTTATTCTTCATATAATCTGTTCCCATGTCTGATCAATCATCCTACAGTATAGACCATTTTGTTGAGTCTAGTGGGAACAAGACTGTCGCATACGGTAATGACTGCACTAGTCTGAAGTTTGAACAGTGTCTGTATAGCTTCACTAGCAAAATCAAATCAAGCAGGAAGCAGGTCTGTGATTATTTAACATGTAATAGATAACAGGAGGGTCAGGCTTGATCCAAAGAAAGAGCCTTTTCTACAGCACAGATGTTTTCATTTGCAAAATGTAATCAAGAATACACTTCTTATTTGTGGATTCTAATTCTATTTATTTTGCTCAGTTTTTTTGTATAAAAATATTTCTAAAAAAAAATCAAGTGCAATTGCATGGGCAATTACACAGACAAAACAAAATGATCAAAACCATTTGATCCCTGTCACATAAAAACTACATTTTTGCCCTTTTAATCAAAAACATTGTTGCTTTTTATGCGTGGATTGTTATAGTGCTACACAATTTGAGCCCAGGAAAGTGTCATACAAAAACACACAATCACACATACTGTATATTGGGCAGCACAGTGGTGCAATGATTAGCTTACTGCCTTATAGCACTGGGGTCCTGGGTTTGACATGTTTGTGTGGCATTTGTATGTTCTCTTCATGTTTCCATGGGTTTGTTTCAATTTCTACACACACTTCAAAACATACTGGTAAATGAATTGGCTTCTGCCAAATAATTATCCCTAGTGTAAATGTGTGTACATTTGGTAGGGAATAAACTGTAGATTTGATTACTCTGCTGGGACAGGGACAGATGTGATTGACCAGCTAATCTCTGTAACCCTCTGCAGAACATGTGTGTACTATATAAATAACTGTTAATAAATAAATATGGTAAGTTGTATCATTAGGCTTGGTACACATAAGATGATGTGTAAACGAGGCGATGATTGTCCCAATCTCCCTACATCCCCAGAACAAACGATATAGTGCATACACACTGTGCAATTCTTCAAACAACAGAACAATGGCCCTCATTCAGACACGGACGCAAGTGACCGTTCGTACGTTCGGCGTACGTAAAAAAATATTTAAATTCAAGCACACGCTCGTATTTTCGCTCGCAGCCAAACATCCTCCCCAAACTCAAGCGACCCCTCCTCTAACTAACGAGCGTGCCAAATAGCGAGCGTACATCCCCGAAGTGGCTTGAAGGGAACGCACGCACTAGTACTACCCGGAAGTTGGACAGTCAGATTTCGATTAACTGCTCGTTTATTCTGCCTACCTCCCTCAATCGTAACATGCCAATCAATATATCAATTAGCTTAATTGTTTTTTTGTTTTTTTTAACACAATGCAATAAACTTTATTCATGTCCGTGTTTGTGTTTACCCGCAGAATACGTACGGCTTAAACATTCGCTTTTCATTGTCAAAATACATGTTAGCCTCAATGAAATAATTGTTCTATGTGTTTTTCTGTCCGCATATTTCCCGGAGTTCATTTCTTTATGTAAATTTGCTTACGCATGTCACTGCATCAAGCCTATCATAAGTCTCAACAGATTTCTGGCCCTGTCGAACACATGACTCATACACTAACCAATAGAATTGCTCCTGTTAATTACCCAAATACATTAGCCAATCATAAAATTTTGGTGCACTTTATCAAAAATGATTTTTATGAAAAACACCATTGCCATCATGAGAGCCTCCGCATTCACCAGGCGCGAGCTGCTGGTGCTTACGGAGGTGATGGATAGGCGGATCACCAGCCAGCCTCCACCCATCACCAACCGCGAGAAGCGTTCCGCATATGCGGAGGTACGGGCCCGCCTGCGCTCCTTCGGCTCAAGCCGCCATATCGGGCAGCTGGAGCGCAGGTGGTCGGACCTGCAACGGCGGACGCCCCGCTTGCTGGCATGCTTTCGCATGCAGATCGCAGAAAGTAAGTTTTATGGATTGTGGTTTTTATGTTTGTCTTTGTGGCCCTAACTGCGTGTGGATGTTTTCCCTGTATTTCATATTTATTCATTCTCCTCATATCTGCATGGCCATGTTTTCCCTGTATTTCATATTTATTCATTCTCCTCATATCTGCATGGCCATGTTTTCCCTGTATTTCATATTTATTCATTCTCCTCATATCTGCATGGCCATGTTTTCCCTGTATTTCATATTTATTCATTCTCCTCATATCTGCATGGCCATGTTTTCCCTGTATTTCATATTTATTCATTCTCCTCATATCTGCATGGCCATGTTTTCCCTGTATTTCATATTTATTCATTCTCCTCATATCTGCATGGCCATGCTTTCCCTGTATTTCATATTTATTCATTCTCCTCATATCTGCATGGCCATGTTTTCCCTGTATTTCATATTTATTCATTCTCCTCATATCTGTTTTTTTTTTTTTTTTTGGGGTGGATTTGAAATTGTTTTGTGGCACGGATTTGTGATGAAAATAACCACAATTTGTTTCACATCTTTTAGGGGCCCAGCGAAGACTATGCCGTCAGCGTCCGGCCAGACGTCGCTCACGGCCACTCTCCCCAACCCCCAGCCAACACTCCAACTCCAGTCATTCCCCTATTTCCCACTCCTCCCCAGCCTTCCTAGACCCTCAGCCTGAAATTTCGGGCCTCCTTCCCCTCCGTCCCAATTCCCCCTCTCCTCCAACCCCTCTTAGAATGACCCCCTCCCCGGAGTCGGTCATTACCCCGCCCCGATCTTTGGGGAATGGAGCCACCTCCGAGGAGGACGATGGAGGCCCTTCCGTAGCTGGCGTTGGATCTTCCGGTATGTGTTTCTATGCGGTTTTTTATTGACACAAACTGTTTGTATGTAATCATGTGTGGTTCCTTTTTTTTGGGTTTTTGGCTACACTTTTGTGGATTTTGGCGATTGCCTTTACCTGTTACTGCTGTTTTCCACATACACATATCACACCAGTCGGAATTTGTACATAGGCCTTGTATTTTTGGTCTACACCATTTTAGTTTGTTGTTTTTTAATGCTGTTTCTTTTTTTTTTTTTGGGTGGATTTTGGTTTTGGCTTTTTTTTTATGTGGTTTCACTATTGTTGTATTAATCCCCACACTTTTCTCACCCACAGAGGAACAGAGGCGTCGGGCCGAATTAGCCGCCTGTGTGGCCCAGATGCACAACAATATCATCGGGGTGCTGGTGGTCCTTGACTGTATGTCGGTCCTCCTTAGGGTTTAGTTTTTTTTTTTTGTCCCATTATGTAAATAAATTGTTATTTTTGAAGTTACGTTCTGGCTCCTTCGTTTTTTCTAAAGCACAGATTGTTTACCCTGACATAAGTAGACTGTTCCTGCAAGGATTTCCCTTTTTTTACACTAAGAGTGTGTGTTGTATTATTATGTCAATCAGCCACAAGAAACACCTAACAGTAACAATCTGATTTCCCTTTTTTGGTGTAGTCACAATTAGATATTTCAACATTTTACAGGTTCCTAGTTGGTGTGCAAGCTGCTTAGGCCAATCTTACGAAGCAAAATGATTGTACAGACTTCCTTTTGGTGTTGATTTGGACCCTGAAAAAAATAAACATTTTTGCTCAACTGGCGTCAGTACTGGATTACCCCTTAGTCAAATGTAACGTGTGTGAACCTGGTTACACTTGCTTGTAACGTTCCAAAAAGGTACCACATTTCACTCTCAAAACATTTATTATCAACATAACTGAAAAATCAAAGTGGTCACTCACAAACAAAACACACAGTGATAATCTCAAATACAACACATACCAAAAAAACCACATCACAAAACAAAAAATCAAGAACTGGTTGACGAAGGACCATGCCAACATGATTCCACAAATATGGCGTTGCAATAAGGGTTCCAGAATATATCCCCAAAATGTCCACATACAGGTTTTGTAAGGGTAGCAGGAAGTAGTCATCGTTGGAGTGCCAAAGATTATGTTACAAAACAGAAGATGGAGAAAAAAATTTACCAAAAATTAGATGTTCTCAAACAAACCCAACCACATTAGGTATCAACACTGTTTTTTTTCTAATAATTACCTAAAAAATCTGGCCACCACATCATCGCGTATGGCCCCCCCACATACTGACCTCCGACCAACCTCAGGGGGGCCATCCTCAGGTAATGCATCCTCTGGCTGCATTGGGACACCACTCCTTATGGCGATGTTGTGAAATATCCCACACAGGACCACAATTTTCGAAACCATATCCGGCAAATACATGAGCTCGCCACCAGAGTGGTGGAGGCATCTGAATCGGCCTTTTAAAAGGCCGATACAGCGCTCCACCACTTGCCTGGTGGCTGTAAGTGTGGAATTATACTCACTTTGTGGCCCTGGCGTGGGAGCCAAATAAGGAGTGAGCAGCCAGGGCGTGCAAGGGTAGCCACTGTCTCCTGTGAAAAAGAATAGTCAACATCAGGCTCACTCTGTATGAAGCTTAACATTGTTATGTACTAAAGGTCTCCACTTACCCAGAAGCCACGCATCATCAGCTTGTAGGTTGGTTAATTTGTGCAATATCCCTGATTGCCAGATGACGAAGGAGTCATGTGCACTTCCTGGTAATTTTGCATTCAGGGACAGGATCTGGAGGGAGGCATCACATACCACCATTACATTGAGGGAGTGATAGTGTTTCCGGTTTCTAAATATTGCCTCAAGCCGTGCTGGAGGCTGAAGTGGTATGTGAGTACCATCCACAACCCCTATGATGTGTGGGAAGCCAGCTATTTGGTAAAAATTGGCCTTGGCCACACTAAGGGCACCCATATCCAAAGGCATTTGAATAAAATGATGGAGGTGTTTGAAAAGTGCCTCCATCACTGCCCTCAGGATCCGGGAAAAGGAGGATTGTGAGATGCCCGCCACTATTCCCACCATTGTTTGGAACGATCCTGAGGCACAGAAATGTAACACCGCCATAAATTGCGTAAGTGGTGGTATTGCTGTAGGACTGTCAATTTGCCGCTCAAGATCACTCTCTATTAATGAGAGAGTGTCTATGATGATTTTTGGAGGAAGACGGTATCGTCTTAAAACCTCATCATCGGGCAATCCAAAAAGGGTGACACGTGTTCGAAATATCTGGGGCCTTGCATGCCTACGATGCCATATCAACCTGAAATGGCAACATTGGAATGTCAGGCTTTTTACCCCACCCAAAACTAAAAAATTTTACTTAGCTTGAAAATACCATCCATTGATGCTTACATGCCGGGGTATTGTCATGATATGTTGAAACTGGAAATAATCACAACATAAATATACATAATTTTATGCTGGCCATGTCATTTTCAAAAATTTGAGCAAGAAAAAACAGAAAAGGGGACACACACACACATTTGGGCAAAGAACAAAACGACGTGGCGCACACTACGTCAAATTGAGGCCAAATGTAAGCAACCAATGCTCCCGAAAAAACACAAACAATTTTAAGGGATGAATAAACATTTCACAAAGCTCTAATTAGTTCGCAAATACAAGTCACAATAGTAAGTAGTAAAAATGCGCTAATTAGTTCGCAAATACAAGTCACAATAGTAAGTAGTAAAAATGCGCTAATTAGTTCGCAAATACAAGTCACAATAGTAAGTAGTAAAAATGCGCTAATTAGTTCGCAAATACAAGTCACAATAGTAAGTAGTAAAAATGCGCTAATTAGATCGCAAATACAAGTCACAATAGTAAGTAGTAAAAATGCGCTAATTAGTTCGCAAATACAAGTTACAACAACGCCGCGTAAATAAAAAATTAAAAAACACAGATTTCGAATTTGCCCAAACAAACGTTACATGTGTAAGGCCAACCAAAGTTGCGTAAAGACAAACAAGAACATTTCCAGAACAGTTTAACAAATGAAATTACCAAGAGATATTATATAAGAATCCGGAATAAAATGTCTTTGGGGCAGAGCCAAAATAAAACCTAAGAGAGATGAAATGACGGGAAAAACTTCTTAGAAAAATCGTCACCAGAATGAGAGACAAATTGACCCAAAGTTAGACTTCCCCAAACTTACCAAAACTGGAAACGACCAAAAAAATTAAAAGGGAAAAAAACGAACGGAAATCAAAAAAAGAATAAATCCAAAAAAAAAACTTAAAAAAACGCTAACTCCTACACCAGCCAACAATCAACTCCAACCAACGTAACCTTCAACATTCAAAAAACACCACCTCGAATCGAGACGCCCCAAGCCATAAATAGTGTTTCGTTTCCCACACAAATTAAGGAGGGATCATAGGAACGCACAATCAATGATGCGGGCGCAAAAAAAGGACGCATGTATAAATACGTCACGAGACAAAAACACAATTCTGGTGTATTTATTGTTTGAAGCTCACACATGGCTACAGACCAGGGAAACAATGGACAACAGTCAGGCGGTAAGTATTTCATGCATTTTGACTCAATGATTAATTAGAAACATAATATTGTGCAAGTTGTGAAGTTGAGAATTCTGCAAATTTACACAAATAGGTGAGGAGGATGACATGGAAGAGGCTGCTGGGCCCAGTATTCCGGGCAAAGCTGCCAAAAAGAAAAGGCAGCCACAATTCACAAGAAAGGAGATGGAGGTTTTGATTCAGAAGTGTGTGGACATCCTGCCACAGGCAGACAGGAATATGAGTGCTAGCCAGAAGTGGAGAATGTGGGAAGAGGTACCCGTGGATGTCAATAGGGTGGGTGATTATGTCCGTCTAGCCCGGGATATCAAACGGCGGTAAGTAAACACTTGACCACCCTAAAACCAAAACCAAAATCAAATAAAAAGTAATGGTTCCAATTTAACCCACAGATGGGCCGACTTCAAATATCGCCTGAAGCAAAAATTGGCGGACAAGGCTAGGCATGCAAGGGGGACAGGTGGGGGTCCCACCCCTGTGTCAATGGAGTTGACTGATTTAGAAGAGCTGGCACAGGGGTGTGTGCAGCCTGTGGAGGTGTTTGGCGTGTCCAACATGGATACGGACATGCCAGACTTTGCGGCTCCTCATGTTGTCCCAGGTAAATGTTGTGATGTCACCAACTCTGAAATGTTATTGTGCCAGTATGTAGATTCTAATGTGAGTCTTTTCTCATTTTTCCAACAGAGACACAGGCGGATGAGTCTGCTCCAGAGGGGAGCCTTGGCCGCAGAATTTCTGCTGGCTCTGCAGGGGAGGAACCAGTACATCCGGCTGAGGACCCTGCAGAAGCCAGTCCAGGGCAATCCCCCTCGCAGGCAGTGTCCCTCCTCACAGAACTCAATTTTAAATCGGATTTCCATATGGACATTCTGCAGAGGATGGACGCCAGTCTGGTACGGGTGGCTGAGGCCCTGGAGCAAAATGCTGCGGCTGACGTGACCATTGGTCAGGCCCTGGCGGAAAATACCAGGGCCAACATCCGCATCGCCACTGCCCTGGAGCAGCTCGTTCGCCAGCACATGGTGGAGCCGACCTCCCTTCCTGCCGGAACATCAGGATCCTCCACCTCTTGCACAACATCAGCCAATCCTCCAAATGTGCCTAGCCCTGTGCCTAGTCCAGAGGCCACAACATCTGCCTCTGGACAGGCCAGCCCGATGACATCCCGGACCCGGTCTGGCGCCCTCCCTCCCCCAGCCAAACGGCCGAAAAAACGGTGACAGCAATGGCTACTTTTCCCACATTCCTTCTGTGCTTGCCTCATATTCCTTTCTGGCCAAAACTTCCCTCTCCTTTCTTGTGAATTGTTTTTAATTTTTGCATTTCCGTTTACCTAAAAGTTATTGTTTGCACAATTAATAAATATTGTGGAATGAACACTGCCAAAAATGTTTGAGTTAAATATGTGTATTTATTTTTTGTGGGATACCAATAAATTTACCACAAATGTACGACTTTGTATTCTGACATTATTGTAAAAATGGGTTACATTTAATCCGGGCACACAAGCCAACAGCGTTCAAACTAAAAAATTACACATTGAAAAAAAAGGGCTCGTTAAGGAACGTTTAAAACATTACCTAAGGAGGAAAAATCACCTTGCAAACACAAAATGAGGGACCAAACCTAAACATGATGACATTATTGTTACAATAGTCCAAAAATAACACATTGCGGCCAAAATACACCCCCACAAATGTACGCTAATTGATTGTGTAATCCAGACATTAGCAGCTATGATTTCCACCTGCGTTCAGTTTTGTGCTATCCAAAAAAAATGCTTTCCAAACACATACCAAGCCGGTTTTCAATCCAACACTAATTGAGTTTCTGACAAGCCGTGATTAATCGATGCAACATCGTGGAGTGCCGGGACGGAGGAGAAGGCCATCGCCACTGTGGTCGAGTTATCCAGCCCCTAAGCTGTGCGAGCATTTTGAAGGGAAAGAGAATCATCCAGTGACGTATGAGTTGGTACGAACACATTTGACGTTCGCATTTGGTAATGTATGTACGCCCAAAAAACGCCTCGCCACGCCTGCGTTTTTCAATCTCCTCCCCCGGCAACACCCCAGAACGCCCTGTTCTTTCAATCACATTTGACATGTCACTTCCTGTACACTATTTGACGAACGAGACAAAAAAACCCGCAATCTGCCGTACGCACATGCGCAGTGTAACACCGACGCATGCGCGGTTACTCAACATCGGAATGCACCGAGCGTACTGCTGTTAACGAACGGCTCTGAATCAGGGCCAATATCTCTTGCATCGTTTGGTTGTTAGATTGTTAACATACAATGTTAACATTTCGCCTGGTTGTCCTGTTGGGCGTAAACACTACACGATATCTTATGATTTGCCTTGCATGTACAGCAGATTAGAAGATACGAGGAATGACGCATGGGAGCAAGCAATAGTGTGCACACTCGACTATGTGGACGATTTGTTGCTCCGATTCGTCTAAAATCGGCAAATCGGCCAATTTACTGTTTAGTGTGCACCCAGCCTAAGAGCTGCTTCCTTAGGGCAAATGAGCATATTTTCTGCTACTCAGACGGGCTCACACCCAACTTAGCACCAGCTGTGCATATGAATAAAATGTCTATTTACTTAACAGTATCTGCAAGTAGTTATCTGTGTCATCTGTATTCTATCTTTTTCCTCTTCTTTTGTGCAGGAAAATCTGCAGCTGTATTACTGGCACTCAGGGAAACAAAAGTGACGACAGGAGCCATATGGGGATCAGAAACTGGATACAGCAAAATGCAATTTAAAGTTATTGTAACTTCAATTGATGTGACGCTCTATTTGATCTATTCCCACTGATTGAAAAATAAATTACATTATGAATGATCACATAAAATTCTATCAAGTTATATGTCCAAACCGATTGTCACACGACTGTGAAATCACAGTAAAGGTTTTTAATCAATGCTGCCAACAAGCAGCACAATGAAAATAAAGAAAATTACTATGGGGCCTATTCATCATTACTAAAAATTCTCAGGAGACAATGAGGTTTAGAACTCGCATGGAGTTATACCTAATTATCGGAGGAATTCATCATTCCTCCTCTCCTTATGTATCTATTCTGAAAAGCTGTCCTTTTTAGCGATGACAGCTTTTTGGGAATAGATACTTTTCCCTACCTGCCTGCACATTTCACTGCCATCCTCCTTGTTGCCCGGTTCCTTCATCTCTGTTCCCCGTCGGCGTGTCCGCTCCCAGCCCCGCTGTCCGCTGCATGTCCGGCTTCCCTGCTGTCTGCTGCATCCACTGTCCCAACTGTCCCCCAGTCACCTGCCACCCCTCCCCTTCCTTGCAGGGCGGTTCTTCCCGGCTGTTCGAGACCCTGCCGCTGACCCTGAGGGCTGTCACTTATGGGCAGCTTTAAAAGGACGTGACTGGTGGGGAGATGTGAGCTGGGCAGAGGGGCTGCAGTACTTACCTCTGTTCTCCCCGTCTCCGCATGCTGTTGCTACTGCCGGAAGCGTCTCCCCTCTATTCCCCGGTGGCACTTGTAAATAAACAGTTAATAGAAGAAGCACTTACAAGTTGTCACCGGGCAACAGTGGGGAGAGGCTTCCGACAGCAGCTGCAAACAGAGGGGTGAACACACAGCCAGAGCTGGGGAAGGGAGTGTCGGATGGAGCCGGAGGAAGACCAGCATATACGGTACCACTGCTACAGAAGCTGCCAGATAGTAACACCATCAAATTCCGAAAATACATAATTTTCGGGATTTGATGAATAGCCTAATTTCTACATCCCCATACTAATGTACTGTATGGGGAGTGTGGAAATTAACACAGGCAGACCTAACCATGAGATATCAGTCATATCTCCTGCATTAAGTGAGTTAATTAATACTAAAAATAACAGTAATTAAGGAAAATGTCCTTAAAAATGTTATTTTAGTGTTGATGAATAGGCCCCTATGTGAGGATCGACTTGTTCTTGTACTGTAGCTCTTTTATTGTAGATGTAAAAACAAAGTAGCATTTTAGCCAAGCTCTGAAACATGATTTAACCCAGTGGCGTACCGCACATATTTGGCACCCAGGGTGGGTCCTTCATTTGGCACCCATGCCAGTATGCCCCAGCGCCCCTTGCCTAATATGCCCCCACAGTGCTCCCACCATTGCCCCTGAGTACTCACCTACTGTGGCTGGGTCAAAGCCTTGAAGCCTTCCAACTCTGTGTTCTGCAAGCACAGTGCATACAGTGCAGAGCAGCTCCCGAGTCAACTCATCAGCGTCATGGATGTGATGTGTCATGCAATGCTGATGAGGGGACTGGAAAGCCACTCTGTGCTGTATGCACTGTGCTTGCAGAACACAGAGCCACAGCAGGTTCCCACAACACTCACTTACTCTCACAGTGCTGAGCGACCATGGAGTCGATGTCACAACGTGATGGAGCAGCCTCTCAGCATTGTGAGAGTGACTCCCAGTCTCCCACTACTGTGTGCTGCCAAGAGTCTGGGCTAAGAGAGTCTGAGACTGTCTGTTTGTGACACAGACTGAACAGCGTAGTTTTGTGATGGACAGGGCCAGATTAACAATGCGGCCAGTTTAGCTGCAGCCCCAGGCCCTCCCATTATAATAGTCCCACAGGATCCAGTCAGTGCTGTGCAGACCAGAGAAAAAACTTTTTCCTTCACTACCTACAGCATTCCAATGCCCTGCCCATTCACCTCCCAACTGGCAGATCCGAAGCACTGTTAATCACTCCCCACACCCTTCGCCCATTGGGCTGCCTGAAGATCTGCCTCCATGCAGTCCAAAGATTTGCTCCTGGGCACGCTAAGCTTTGCCCCCTGGTCCTTCCACTGCTGTGTCCCATGAGTTGAACCAAAGCTCCGGTCATCTGATGCCCCGCCCACTCACCCCCAGACAACCACCTTCTTACTGTGAATTGATAAAGAGGGAGGGAGAGAGAGAGAGAGAGAGAGAGAGATGCTTCTCATGTATCATATAGGGTTCACATTGAGCATAATTGTTTCCTCTTGTACTGTAAAAGGCCTCTATAGAGTAGTATTGTGTCCAGCCTTTGTCTCTTGTACTGTATAGTGCAGCACAGGTATTATATTGCGCATTATAACCCCTGTACTGTAAATAACAGTTTATAGGTCCTTAGTTATATTTCAGAACTGTACAGTCACTGCCATACTCCCTGTATGATATGTCAGTCACTGCCATGCTCCCTGTATGATATGTCAGTCACTTCCATGCTCCCTGTATGATATATCAGTCACTGCCATGCTCCCTGTATGATATGTCAGTCACTGCCATGTTCCCTGTATGATATGTTAATCACTGCCATGCTCCCTGTATGATATGTCAATCACTGCCATGCTCCCTGTATGATATGTCAGTCACTTCCATGCTCCCTGTATGATATGTTAATCACTGCCATGCTCCCTGTATGATATGTTAATCACTACCATGCTCCCTGTATGATATGTTAATCACTGCCTTGCTCCCTGTATGATATGTAAGTCACTGCCATGCTCTCTGTATGATATGTCAGTCACTGTAATGCTCTCTGTATGATATCAGTCACTGCCATGCTCCCTGTATGATATGTTAGTCACTGCAATGCTCTCTGTATGATATGTCAGTCACTGCAAAGCTCTCTGGCCCTGACTCAGAGATGGACGCTCTGAAAGAGCGCTCGCTCTGAATCTGGGCATTTTTGTTTTTTTTTGTATGGCATCCTGGCCGCTCGCATAGCTGTGGGTGACCACCTACAGCTATTGCGAGCGGCCAGGATGATGGTCACGATGGTCAAGACCATCGCGACCATCGGGCTTGCGACAAGACCCTTGTGGTAGGGTCTCGTGGCCGCAAGCCCCAGAGAGCTTCTGTCTCTAATAGAGCTGGAAGCTCTCTCACTGACATCACTCTGGGGCTTGCACACGCGCAGAGCACACCATCGACCCGTTCGCGAGGGCTCAAGCACTTGCGAGCAGGTCTGAATCGGGTCCTCTGTACGATATGTTAGTCACTGCGATGTTCTCTGTACGATATGTCAGTCACTGCCATGCTCTCTGTACGATATGTCAGTCACTGTAATGCTCTCTTTACTATATGTCAGTTGCTGCAATGCTCTCTGTATGCTACAGTATGTCAGTCTCTGCAATTATCTCTGTATGCTACAGTATGTCAATCTCTGCAATGCTCTCTGTATGATACAGTATGTCAGTCTCTGCAATGCTCTCTGTATGATGTCAGTAACTGCGATTCTCTCTGTATGATATGTCAGTCACTGGGATGCTCTCTGTATGATATGTCAGTCACTGCGATGCTCTCTTTACTATATGTCAGTTGCTGCAATGCTCTCTATATGATACAGTATGTCAGTCTCTGCCAGTATGTCAGTCTCTGCAATGCTCTCTGTATGATATGTCAGTCACTGGGATGATCTCTGTATGATATGTCAATCACTGGGATGATCTCTGTATGATATGTCAGTCACTGCCATGCTCTCTATATGATATGTCAGTCACTGGGATGATCTCTGTATGATATATCAGTCACTGCCATGCTTTCTGTATGATATGTTAGTCACTGCCATGCTCTCTGTATGATATGCTGGTCACTGCGATGCTCTGTGATGGGTGAGGTAGTATGGTACAGTCAGCAATTCTCCATTGAAAAGTATAGACACCTCAGAACCACAGAATAAATGCAGTAGGCATTGGCACCTTCATCCCAGTCGCCTGGAGGCAAGTAAAGGTGCATACACACTGGGCGATCAGGAAAGACAACATGATTATGACATTGTAATTGTACCATCATTCCTGTTCCCCTGTAGAGCCTACACTGAACGATCAGTCATTCAGTGTAGGCACCCTCCTTCATTCCTGATCATGGCCAATCTGTCGTTATTGACAGATTGGTTTGCATGTTCAGGCGATGGACAATGTCGGTAACGACCACTGGGAGCGGGCATTGCTGGTCATTTCAGACATTATAGTGCACAATTACTGAGTGATTGCATGATTATGATGTCGTAATCATGCAATCGCTCAGTAAAATTGCCAAGTGTGTACGCACCGTGAGAGTTTGGCGCCCCCCTCAAAAAAGGAAAACAAATATGGTGTGTGTAAATAAATATATATATATATATTTTAGGGATGTGCAGGCTCGGATAGGTTCGAGTTTGCACGTGGAGTTCGGATTTTTCCCTCCAAAAAAACGGAACTCAGAACGAGGCAAAACATCATCTTACATGGACGAACATCATCATTCCTGGACAAAAGACCAGGAATGATGATGTTCGTCCATGTAAGATGACGTTTTGCCTCGTTCTGAGTTCCGTTTTTTTAGAGGGAAAAATCCGAACTCCACGTGCAAACTCGAACCTATCCGAGCCTGCACATCCCTAATATATTTATATATATATATATATATATATATATTATATATACATATATATACAGTCAGGTGCATAAGTATTGGGACATTGACAGAATTTTCCTATTTTGGCCTCTATTCACCACCACGATGGCTTTGAAATGAAACAAACAAGATGTTCTTTAACTGCAGACTTTCAGATTTAATTTGAGGGTAATTACATTCAAATCAGGTGAACGATGTAGGAATTACAACGGTTTCTATATGTGCCTCCCACTTTTTAAGGGGCCAAAAGTAATGGGACAAACTAAACAATCCTAAATCTAAGTTTCACTTTTTAATACTTTGTTGCAAATCCTTTGCAGGCAATTACAGCCTGAAGTCTGGAATGCATAGACATCACCAAACACTGGGTTTCATGCCTGGTGATGCTCTGCCAGGCCTCTACTGCAAATGTCTTCAGTTCCTGCTTGTTCTTGGGGCATTTTCCCTTCAGTTTTGCATTCATCAAGTGAAATGCATGGTCAATTGGATTCAGGTCAGGGGATTGACTTGGCCATTGCATAACATTCCACTTTTTAGCCTTAAAAAACTCTTTGGTTGCTTTTGCAGTATGCTTTGGGTCATTGTCAATCTGCACTGTGAAGCACCATCCAATGAGTTCTGAAGCATTTGACTGAATATGAGCATATAATATTGCCCGAAACACTTCAGAATTCATTCTGCTGCTTTTGTCAGCAGTCACATCATCAATAAATACAAGGGAACCAGTTTCATTGGCAGCCATATATGCCCACGCCATGACACTACCACCATGCTTCACTGATGAGGTGGTATATTTTGGATCATGAGCAGTTACTTTTCTTCTCCATACTCTTCTCTTCCCATCACTCTGGTACAAGTTGATCTTTGTCTCATCTGTCCATAGGATGTTGTTCCAGAACTGTAATGGCTTTTTTAGATGTTGTTTGGCAAACTCTAATCTGGTCTTCCTGTTTTTGTGGCTCACCAATAGTTTACATCTTGTGGTGAACCCTCTATATTCACTCTTGTGAAGTCTTCTCTTGATTGTTGACTTTGACACATATACACCTACCTCCTGGAGAGTGTTCTTGATTTGGCCAACTGTTGTGAAGGGGTTTTTCTTCACCAGGGAAATAATTCTTCTGTCATCCACCACAGTTGTTTTCCGTGGTCTTCCGGGTCTTTTGGTGTTGTTGAGCTCTCCGGTGCGTTCTTTCTTTTTAAGAATGTTCCAAACAGTTGATTTGGCCACACCTAATGTTTTTGCTATCGCTCTGATGGGTTTGTTTTGATTTTTCAGCCTAATGATGGCTTGCTTCACTGATAGTGACAGCTCTTTGGATCTCATATTGAGAGTCGACAGCAACTGATTCCAAATGCAAATGTCACACCTAGAATCAACTCCAGATCTTTTATCTGCTTAATTTATAATGAAATAAAGAGGGAATAGCCCACACCTGTCCATGAAATAGCTTTTGAGTTGATAGTCCCATTACATTTGGCCCCTTAAAACGTGGGAGGCACATATAGAAACCATTGTAATTCCTACACCGTTCACCTGATTTGGATGTAATTACCCTCAAATAAAATCTGAAAGTCTGCAGTTAAAGCACATCTTGTTTGTTTCATTTCAAAGCCATTGTGGTGGTGAATAGAGGCCAAAATTTGAAAATTCTGTCAATGTCCCAATATTTATGCACCTGACTGTATGTATCCTTGCAATCACACTTAAATAGATAATATGAATATGATTTTATGGGGTTTAGAGATTTGTATGATAATTTACAAAACAGGTATAGTTGTATAGGAGCATTTGTGCCTGATTGTGCCGGGGTCCTGCAGGATCAAAACCAAGGGATAGTTCTCCTAAAGTTAGTCCATAGGTACAAACATATATATGTAGTATTCACAATTTGTACATGAGGCATCAGACACACAGCAGAACAACGACATGCGTTTCGCTGTGGCTTTTTCAAGGTTAGCCTTGGCAGTGCTGAGTTAGGCACAGTCACTCATATACAATTATGCCTGATATTTAAATTTTGTTCCAGGGCTCCAGGTACACTGCATGACAACGGCTGGTGGGTCAGAGTCATACAGACTCAACGAGTTTCAGCAGACTCTACAGCAACATATGCAGGTGAGCAGCCGTTTGTTGTGATGCAGAATCAGAGGTTAGCGGTGGGTGGCTCTCTGTACCAGTGGTCCCTGGGATTTGAGAATTAGGCAGGTGTCTCGGGTCCCACCTCACTCTCTAGCAGCAGTGGCGAGTGCACCGTCACTTGCTGCAGTGCAGGCTGAGGGGTATCAGGCGGGATCTTTGCTGACTCCTATTGCAGGTGTTAGCTCCCGGGACAAAGCAGATCAATGCTGTAGCAGAATCGGGGGCACCGCTGCAGGGCTGCAGTGGAAGATCAGCGGTCACACTCATTTTTTTCTGTGAACCACACAAGTGCTGCTTTACATGATATAGATGGAGGAACCCCTTTAGAGCTTGGCGCCCGAGGGCAGGTGCCTCCATTGTCTCTGGGAGTTATGCCCCTGCACCTTAATATAACTGAACCTGCATGTGGCTTGCAGGGTGCCTGGAACGGCATCCTGTAGCCACTAGATCTACTACAGAGTTGCCTCAGCATCCAGGGCTCTACTTACGGGAGCTGTTGGCAGTGCAGAAAAACCCACTCCCTAGGCATGACATAATGTCATGGGTGTAGGGTGCTGGGCCGGCACAAGGTACAGTGCTGCCTTGTTACGATATTGCCCACAAGCACTGTCCCAGAGCCGTAACTAGACTTTTTGGTGCACTGTGCCAGAAAAAGCATTGGTGCCCCCTCCCCCATTTTTTAACATAAGATAGTGCACCTGAAAAAGGGCCATGGCTTCATGGGTAAGGGCCAGGGATAAGATATGAGAGGCCAGGAGATGCTGGGCATAAAAGAAGAGGAAGCTACAAGTGAGAATGATAATAAAAAGGAAAATTGAGAGGCCCAAACAGTGCCCCCTGCCATAGCACAGGTCGCACTACCTTAGTTACGGCACTGCACTGCCCCCCCTGCACTGCCCCCCCGCCATCACTAGTCACACCAATAGGCCCTTCATAAATTTCAGCTCCAGGCCAATGATGACATTAATCAGGCACTGATGGTGTTCACCTCAGGAACAGTTGAGCTGTGCCTGCACTGCCACAGAGCAAAAGGAAACCCCTTCCCCTTCCACATTAGTACTCCACTGATTTAACCTTTCCAAACAAATATTTAGGTTTAGACATTAAGGGGTAAATTTACTAAGCTCGAATGCATACGAATGAGGAAATATTATCCGTGAAATGTATATTTGAAATTTACTAAACGCTAAACCTGGCAGATTTTGCTCTGTTCGATTCGGAAACCTCAGGAGAGATCTCCTGAAACTCGGACAATAACATGTTTTCGGACAAATAGACCATCGATTCAACTCGGCAGCATTTTGCCATAGACATCAATAGGACCTCGAAAATTTACTAAGGATTCGTATTTGTCATCACGGCTGATAAATAGTGCAAATCGGCTGCAAAAGACGCCAAAACGCACCACAATAGAAATCTCAAATAGAACACCTTTTTTAATTCGAGTTTCACATCTGAACATACTTGACCATCACTGACAACTCAATTCTGTCGGCAATAAAAGGGGATTAAGCACATGCATACACTTCTCTCCTGTCACAAACAGAAAAAGCATGGCAGAGTTTTCTGTGATGCCTGAGGCTTTGTCACCCGGCTAGAAGAAACCATGGTCATGAAACTGAGCATGGTCAGCAGGGTGTGCAGGTACTGTGGAGGCTGCGCAGGCCTCGTTTTTTTAGGGGGCATTTGAACCTGAGTGAGACCCAATATACATATATACATATATACAGTGACATTGCTCACGATGTAAAGTAGGAGAAAAATGCAGCACAATGGGGAATGATAGAAACATGTCATGGTATGGTAATCCATATGCGATTTGTAACGTGGAATGAAAGTATTGCTATGTGTGGATGGAGTTGCATTTGACATACAAGAGCAAATTTATGATAGATTGGAACTTCTTGGACCTCTCTGCAACTTTCAACATTATTGATCACTCTCCTCACCTGCACAGTCTTCACTCCATTGGGTTACATGATGCAATGCTTTCACTGTTTCACGTCCTAGCTATCTCATGGCACATTCAGTGTTGCTACCTCTGAGTCATTCACCACTCCCAGCAACTGATAGGGGCCCACAAAGCTCTGTTATTGGCCTTCTGGTTATCTAAAGATATACATCTTCTCTGTGAACTAACAAGCTCACTCAGCTTCCAGTACTGCCTCTACACTTATGACACGCAATCTCGCCTTCTGTACTAACATGTGACTAGCCATCTTGCTACTACTAATAAAATGATATCTTAATGCTACATAAAGCTTAACATGTACAATATAGAACTTAATATCATCCCTCCTCAGAAATCTACTTTCTGTCAACACTAAAACGTTCTTAGCTCCTTAACCTCACTGCCTTGGTGTTATCCAATTTCTGATTTACTGTACTCCTCAAATCCAATCTCACAAACCATTTTCTTTCCCAAGATGCAAGTTAAACTCTTGTCCATCCACTATTCATCTCCTGATTTGACTACTGCAACCTCCTCCTATCTGGCATTCCATTCACCTATCTGTCTGCACTATAGTCCATCCTAAATGCCATGAAGAGACTAACCATTTTCATTTGTTACACCACATCTACCACACAACTTTGCACATTCTTAAACTGGCTGCTCAAATCTTCAAGACTTCAATTCAAATTAGGCATTGTCACCGACAAAACAAAGCTCCTATGCAGACTCAAGTACCCAAACCTCAACCTCAGATCTTCTTAGATCAACAACAAGACTATAGCTATTATACATCTATAGAGATTCCTACCACTCTTGATCAGACTCTCCAGTATGAGTCTTTGTTTTCATTTCTGCATTTATTTTCTCTACCTTGTATGTCCCTGTTTTACATATGCAAATGTATTGCAGAGTACTGTGGTGGCTGAGAATTCAATGACAAAATAATAGCTTATTATACATTATATGGATTTTCTATAGGAACATTACAAATGTAGAAATATGGATATGGCAATTACAGAAAGACAATTACATATTATCCTGAATTATACATTAATTTAGTTTTCAAGGCCAAGGGAACTGAGAGGGAATGCACTCCTTATGGTGTCATTGAAAAGTCAACTGAATACTTTATAGAAGATCTGGAATAGTTTAAATATCTACTTAATGTTAATTCTGCAGAAAGGCAGATTCAACAAATATTTAGTGTAAGGAAATTGTCACTGCTGCATTGCATTGTTGGGCCAAATTAAGGTGTTATGTGTCGATTCTTACCTTTATTGGTTTTGCCACCTCAAAGTGGCATTACTGTAGACTCCTCTTCATTATTCCATGCGGCAGCCATCTTTGATTTTTTTTCTTTGTTAATAACGTTTGCTGTGTTGTGGGCATCCGTCTGAGATAAGTAATCAAAAGGTAAGGGGAAAAGGGGAAGAGGAAGGGCAGGGGGTAAGCACTCTGTGGTAATTAATATGATATAATTTAGGGCAGCACAGATGGTGTAATAGTTAGCATTACTGCCTCACAGCACTGAGGTCATGGGTTCGATACCCACTATGACCCTACCTGTGTGGAGTTTGTATATTCTCCCTGTGCTTGTGTGGGCTTCCTCTGGGTGCTCCAGTTTCCTCCCACACTCCAAAAATATACTGGTAGACTAATTGGCTCCCAACAAAATTTACCCCTAGTGTGTATGTGTGTGAGCATGTGGTAGGAAACTTAGATTGTAAGCTCCACTGGGGCAGGGACTGATGTGAATGGCCAAATATTCTCTGTAAAGCACTGCGGAATATGTGTGCGCTATATAAATAACTGGTAATAAAATAATAATAATAAAATAATAAATATGTATTTGTTAGTGTGGTTTAAGTAAGGCATATAAACCTTACAGTAGTGTTTTTATGTGTATGAAAGTTATACAAGTGTTTCTCTGTCATGTGAAAAGACATATGGATATCTGTCACAGTTCAGGTAGGCTATAACTGTAGGCAGGTGCTTGTTAAGTCTTTTTCTCATTAGTTTAAACTAATGAGAAACCGGACCCTCCTGAACTTCGTGTTCCAAGGCGAGATCCGAGTTGCGCTCAAGTTTTCCCTTCTGACCCGGATCCGAAAATGAGGCAAAATGCGTCACCCTCCCGCTGTCGGATTCTAGCAGGTTTTGGATTATACTGTTTAAAGGCCACCGCGATTGGCACCATTTTCACTCCGGCTGTTGAGAGAGAAGCTAGCAGACGTGTAGTCAGTCACTGACAGTCAATCAGTGTGTGTGTCGAGTCGGGGTCTTGGGCTGAAGGCTGCTGCTGTGTTGTCCATAAAGTGGCTTAGGCTGCAGTATATAAAGGGAGGCTTCCTTCAGTGGGTGTTGCAGCTGCTGTGTCACTTGTCCTGTCAATTAACTGTGGCTGCTGCTGTGTTGTTGTCCTGTCCATCAGGCTAGGGCTGCAGTCCATAATGGGGTGCTGTGTTGTCCAGGGGGGTGCTCTGTCAATTAGGGGTGCTCTTCCCCAGTGTAAAAAAAAATGAAAGTATTTTTTTTTCTTTCTTTTTCTTTTTTATTTGTGTGTGTGCGTTGGCTACTTAGCTGCGCTATTATTGTTCGGTGACACTGACGCAGTTTATTATCCACGTATTTGTGACTCTGCAGGTGGTCTGTTCGCACTCAGCAAGGGTGCTTTGTTGTCCATAAAAAAGGGGTGCTGTCTGTGTTGTTCATCAAGGGGCTGCTGCCTCATTCAGGGGTGCTCTTCCCCAGTGTAAAAAAAAGTAAAAGTGCTTTTTTTTGTGTGTGTGTTTGTGCATTAGCAACTTTGCTGCGCTATTATTGTACAGTGACACTGCTGCAGTTTTTCGTCCACATATTTGTGACTCTGCAGGCAGTCTGTCCGCACTCAGCAGGGGTTTGTCCATAAAAAAGGGGTGCTGTCTGTGTTGTTCATCGAGTGGCTGCTGCCTCATTCTTGGGTGCTCTTCCCCGGTGTAAAAATATAAAAGTGAAATTAAATTAATATCAATCCACTAAAAAAATATATGCATATATTTTTTTTGTGTGTGTGCGTTAGCAACTTAGCTGCGCTATTAATGTTTAGTGACACTGCCGGCCAGACCGCAGTTTATTGTCCACATATTTGTGACTCTGCACTGCAGGTGGTCTGTCCACACTTGGCAGGGGTGCTTTGTTGTCCTTAAAGTAGGGGTTCTGTCTGTGTTGTTCATCAAGGAGCTGCTGCCTCATTCAGGGGTGCTCATCCCCAAAGTAAAAATAAATAAAAGTGCTTTTTTGTGTGTGTGTGCTTTAGCAACTTAGCTGTGCTATTATTGTTTGGTGATACTTCCAGAAAGACCGCAGTTTATTGTCCATGTATTGTGACACTATAAGTTGTAGCGCAGTGTGTTATTCTTATTCAGAAAAAATATTGTGACACTGTTAGTGGTAGTGCAGGTTTTTACTCATAAAAATATTGTGACACTGTAAGTGGTAGCACAGTATATTATTCAACTTTTCACTTCTTTCTTCAATCGTGAATAAATGATTAGTCTACACATCGACTACAAGACCACAACAAAGTGCTAAATAACATGCGTTATATATAAAACATAATGACATCACTGTAAGTATGTAGCAGCGCAGTGTGTTATTCTTTTTATTCATAAAAAATATTGTGACACTAAGTGGTAGCGCAGTATGTTATTCTTTTCTTATTCATAAAAAATCTTGTGACACTGTAGGTCATTGATACCAGAGTGTAAAATTGATACAAATTGACATGTGTGCTGTACTCCACTTCATTCGTGTTTGTTGATATGGAGAATGATCAGTTGAGAGGAGAGCAGGAACCATATACTAGTGCTGGAGCAGTCATGAAGATACTAATCCATCTACATCATCTACTAAAACTGATGCCCAAGGGCATACAGGGCTTAAGTCAGGGCATCTAAAATGATGAACCAATCTTTTACAGTGGTAAAGAAAAAAACATCAAAGGGAAATTTCACTGCAGAAAGATATAAAAATGTCAATATGCCTTTCACCACATAAAGTGGCAAGGAAAGGCTAAGGCCTTGGCTTTTATTTAAGACTGGTGGTTCTGCCTCTTATGATGATGTAAGCACAAGTGAACCTGCTGACCAAGAAATCGAGGATGCTTCTGTGGAAGTGCACCAGGATAAGCAGGATATTTGTGTAGCTGATGCTAATAAGGATGTTGTTGATGAGGATGTTGTTTGTGTAAATCAGGCACCAGTGGAAGAAACAGTTATTACCCATGATACAGAAAAGCCCATTGTCATGTCTGGGCACAAGACAAAAAAATCCACTTCTTATGTGTGGAATTATTTCTACCCAAATTCGGACAATTGTTAAGTCATATGTACCCTTTGTAAAGCTAGAGTAAGTAGAGGTAGGGACCTTAACCATCTAGGAATCATCCCTGTTATGTCATCTGCAGCGCATCCATTCAAAAAGTTTTTGCATTTTGTGTTGACTCATCTTCATCACCAGTGGGTCTTTTGGGAAAGTTTAGTTTTTTCTTGGCAGATGCACTTGCTGGAGAAACTGAAGGAGAAGCCATCGCTGCATCACATGCCACTTGAGCTGACAATTTGTTACCAACAGCTCTTTGCATCTCTTCAGATCTGTGTCCATTGGGAAGAAGAACACATTGTATGACTTAAACCTTATATCTTAAATCTTGCATTTGCTCTGTTCAGCTTGTCCACATATCTGTGGTTAAGTGGACAGTGGATACAATGGTATTTTGGAGGACACTAATTAAGTTTTTTAGAATGTCCTGTACAGGTTTGGAATTACTTCACTAGTGAAGTGGAATCTTGATGTGTTTTGGTAGCGGGGACAGAGGACCTCAATTAACTGTCTAAAACCCACTGCATTATCGGTGGATATTGGACGCACATCTAATACCAGCATAGATGTTATGGCATCAGCGATGAGCTATGCAACTGGGTGACTGCTGTCATACTTGCTACCCCTTGCAATGGATTGTTTAACAGTCAATTGTCTGTACTACTAGCAGTCTTCCTGGTCCTCTTCTGGGATGAAAATCCACACCCAGCAGCAGCATCAGCAGGCATAGCACTCAAGGATTCTTCTGGGGCAAGGACTGATGTGAATAATTTAAGTATTTTTTGTAAATGTCTTCTTTCCTCCCCTCCCCTCCACCCTCATAAATTTGCTTCTGAATCAAAAAATTAAATGAAATTTACTGCTATTCAAATCTTCCTTTCCCTGCCTTCAACTACATGCATAGTCCAACTCCCTCAGGCCTCTTGAATAATAAAACATTTGTTTCCTGATGTGCCATGTTGGAAGTTGAACTGCCTCTGCTGCTGCAATCTTTGACATGCGATTGCTGAATGCCTAAAAATTTCCAGAAATGTTTATGGCCACAGACAGCCTCTCCTGCATACCGTTTAATTTAAAAAATATATTCTGAACCACCAATTTGATTTTGTGGGCAAAACATGGGACATATTGTTCATCCATGCTCTCCCCTCCTCCCTAATAACTTTGCTTCAGAATCAAAAAATTCAATTAAATTTACTACCAAACAACCCTTCCTGTCCCTGCCTTCAACTACATACATGCTCCAACTCACTCAGGCCTCTTTATTAATTAAAACATATGTTTCCTTATGTACCATGTTGGAAATTGAACTGCCACGTGTTTGTGCCATCCAATGCTGCTGTTTAACTTATCAGCCAGCTAGCTTGGTGCAATTGTTGTGCCTAAACCGGATGAAAATATTGTGAGCTGTGAGGTGGTCAAATATAACTGGAAACATGTGGAAATTAATGTTGAACAAACCCAAAACCTAAACCAAAACACACAAGGGGCGGTTTTGGTAAAACCAAATTCAGATTTAAAACACGAAGAGATACATATCTAAATCCAAAACCAAAACAAGGGGGTCGGCCCACATCCCTAGTTTAAACACATAATTTATAATTGGACTGGTGGGCAAAACCTTTAAGGTGTCCACACATATAGCGACATTTTACATGATTTGGCCAATTTCGACGAATCGTGACGACGAATTGGGTAAAAAAAGTACAAATCGTGAGTTTATACTCACGAGCACGATGCCGATGCGCGTCCCCACTCGTCGTATATCGCATCTTCTGATCTGCCATGCTGCAGGGCAGATTAGCCAATCTGGGATACAATGCATTGGCTGCAAGATAGATCTTTAGTCAGATTGGACATTTTTAACTCCAAATCGTGATCACGATGGCAAGGGAGCTCCCATTAAAGTTCATGAGGAAATTGGCCATAAAATCGTATCGTGAGCACATCGGTATATGTGTGGGTACCTTTAGGCTTATACTTGGTGGAAATTAATATGAATAGGAACAGCCGTAAATTGTGTAATTGTCCTTAAAACAGGTGGGCAATAACTTTAGGCAGATTGTTCATTGTGGATTGTAATGGCTCAGCGTAATCGTGTGATCACCTCAGCACCTCTAATTCCACTGAATTATACTTCACACAATGGTTGTTTATCTATGGGGTGTCCCCATTATTATTGCATTCCTCAAGGATAATAAAAATGCAGTATCAGAGTGGTGAGGACACAATGGTGCAGCTGGTAAGTGTAGGATGTATTTACTTACCCTATGGTGCTGCTGGTCCTGGTCTTCCCCTTTGATCTGCTTCCTTGGTGCAGGTAGAGTGCAAATGAGGAGGTTGGGGTGCGCTATAGAGGTTATAGACTAGGGGTGGGAAAATAGCCACCCCCCCAGCTGTTGTAGAACTACACATCCCAGCATGCATTGCCATAGTTTTGCTATTAGGCCATGCAAAAACTATTTTAAGGAATGCTGGGCTGTGTAGTTCAGCAACAGCTGGAGGGTCACTTTTTGCCCAACCTTGCTATAGACACTATGTAAAATCAAAATAAATGTATATATCATTACAAGCAGATAAAGGGCCTGATTCAGACCCACTCGCGAACGGCTGTCCGCTCGCAAGTGGGCCGATGGTCTGCACTGAGCATGCGCGCGACGGAGGGAGATCCGTCGTGCGCATGCGCCAGACGTGACGAGCGAAGGACTTTCCTTCGCTCGTTGTGTCTGATCAAAGGGGGCATGCTGTCGATGTTGATTGACAGCACGCCCCCTTTGGTGGGCGTGCCAGGGGCGTGCCTTCCTGACGGGGGCGTTCCCAAGGGAACGCCTACCGTCAGAAGCCGGCCCACTGACATCACTAGTGATGTCAGTGGGAGTGATTTTGTCTCTGATAGAGCCAAAATCACTCCGGGCCCTTGCGGTTGAAAACCTCAACCGCAGGCTTCGGCTCGCAGTGGCGATGGTCACGATGGTCACGACCATCGCGGCCATCAAACTGCACGCTCGTATAGGCTGTGGGTGGTGACCCACAGCTATACGAGCGTCCAGGAGGACGCTCCATAATTATGGAGGGCGGCCCTCATTCAGAGCGTGCGCTCTGCTCAGAGCGTACGGCTCTGAATGAGGGCCAAAGTTTGGATTGAGAAAAAGTCAAAGTTTTTAAATGGGTGGTCCTAACGTGTTTCGTCCCTTATAGGGACTTTTTCAAGGGCAAAGTAGTTCTGTGTACTCAATTTCTGGCTTTTTATCCTGTTTGGATGATGGTCTGTGTGCGCGTGTTTGTCGGGTGTCACACTTCCGGGTTCCGGACAGTGTGCTCACCCTTTCCATGGATCCATTATACTCCATCTAGTTGTAGTGCGGGCTTCAGTCCTTGTTTTTGGTGGTGGTGGCCATTTTGTTGTGGGCTATATTACACTGTTAGTTCATTTATCTGAGTCTGTCTGGCTGTGATCATTCATCCAAAGCTTTGTGATGATTTAATGACAAGTTCATCTTCCTCTTGTTGGTGATCTTATATTTGCTGACTATAATCCTTGTGTGTGGTAGAACTACTGGTTATTTATGCTAATTAAACATATAACTTATGTCTTAAAGGAACCATACATATGGTAGAATTGTTATCTGATTCCATAAATCATAGTGGATGATTTGTGTGTGTTCTGTATGACATCTTATTGTGGGATGTTAACCTCATCACTCATTGATAACTCACAGATACATATATAAGGGGGTCATGTTGTACCTACTGTATGATGAGGTACTGTATGGATAACCTTAGCCACTAATATATACAACAAATTGTATATGGGTAGGCAGTGAAACAATTAACCTCTTCACTTATTCATATTTGATACATGTTGTACCTATTGGCTCATGTTGTACCTATGGTGTGGTATGGATAACCTTAGCCACTAATGTATATAACAAATTGTACATGGGTGGGCAGTGAAACAGATGTTATGATCTGAAACATAGGTTCACATAGATAATTAAATAGCTGGTCCATGTGATAAAAATGTGACATGTATAGTAGTTGAGATTTTTGAATGAGATATCTGGGCCCAAGATAAGGGGAAAGGTGGGGTCTATGGCTTTATCTGGATCTAGTTATTTATCAAAACCCATTATTTGTTTTGCTTGTATGGAGTGTTCTACGGGGCCGTGTATTGCGCTTGTAATAGTCCAGAGAGCCTGAAGTAATAACTGATTGTCTTGAATTCTAAGGGTCTATATTTAGGGGTCTGGATGTAGTGTTTGGAGTTCAAATATCCACCTACTCTCTGCCCTATCTATACTCTCTAAAAGGTCCCCCCCAGTTGTACTTAATTTTTTCTATGGCTAGACATTTCAGACCTTTAGGGTTGCAGTTATGTTTGCATCTGAAATGTTCTGAAACACTGTGCTTCTAGTAACCTTTGTGTATATTGTTCATATGTTCTCCTATCCTTATTTTAAGAGTTCTTATTATTCAGCCAATGGACTGGAGCCCATATGGTCATTCTAGTAGGTAGATTACATGGTCACTGTCACACATTAGTGTCTCTTTGATTTTATATTTTTTCTCTGTTTGTTTAGATTGGAACCCGCCAGTCGGTTTTGTGCTTCTGTAGTTTAGTTTTACTGTATACAGTTTTTACATCTACCACAATGATAGAAACCCATAGACACTTCATGTCCCTCCAGTGTGGTTTGTTTTGCGTGGTAATTGGTTTGCAGGTGATTGTGAATGAGCTTCTGTTTCAGGTCTGGTGCCTTCCAGAAATATTAGGTGTATCTGGTAGTATTTTATTCAAGTGATTGTCCATATGCAGGATATAGCAATGTTTTCTTAAGATGTTTTTATTTTCTGTGAAGCTTTTGTATAGTTTGTGATGAAATAGACCTTATTGTTTTGTTGTGTTTGTGTTTTGGCTGAATTATTAAGTAGTTCTTCTCTTGGTTTTTCTTTTAAAGTATTGAAGGCTTCCGCTACATCTCCCGTTTTGTACTTTTTTTCTTTAAACTACTCCTTCAAATTGGTGCCTTGTACAATATAGTCCTCCTAGTTTGTGCAGTTGCGCCTTAATCTTGTGAATTGTCCTTTTGCAATTCCTTTAAACCAATTTGGATGGTGATTAAGCTGCGCTAGAATATAGCTGTTCACGTCAAGTTTCTTGTGGTGAGTTTTGTTTGTATTTTGGAGTCTTTGATGAAATGTCCAAGTCTACAAATTCTACCTTTTCTTTGCTATAGTATTAAGTGAAAACTAAGTCTCTGTCAAGTACTTGAGAAACTGCTGCAATGATGCTTCATCTCCCTGCCAGATGAATAGAACGTCATCTATGTACCTCTTTATGAGCCATTGGGAGGACCACAACATCTGGACTAACTGCAAACTTGGGACGAACTTTGTTCTTTGGAAAAGGTACATGTATGATATTCTATTCAAATGAACTAAAAATGTAATATAGCCCACAACAAAATGGCCACCGCCACAAACAAGACTAAAGTCCACACTACAATTAGATGGAGTATAGTGGAGGAACCTGAGTACATCTACAGACAAATTATAAATTATAAATTGTGTTTAAACTAATAAGAAAAGGACTTAACAAGCACTTGCCTACAGTTATTGCCTACTTGATCTCTTACAGATATCCATGCATCTTTTCACATGACAGAGAAACACTAGTATAACTTTCATACACATAAAAACAGGAATGGGATTGAAATGCCGACGGTTCAAATCCCGACAGCATCAGCCCTACAGGAGGAAATCCTGACAGCAGCAGGTAGGTCACCTAACCCTCCCCTCTCCCCCCTAACCTTCCCTTAGGGGTGCCTAACCCTAAACTCCCAGGGTGGCTCCTTACCGTAAGTCCCCCCTGGGGGTACCTAAACCTAACCCCCCTCCCCTGCACCCTAAACCTAACCCTTCTGGGAGGTGCCTAACCCTAACCTCCCCCCCCAGCGGTGCCTAACCCTAACCCCCTTTTCTCCTAGCCTAACCCTCCCCGGGGGGTGCCTAAGCCTAAGTCCCCCCGGGGTTGCCTAAACCTAACCCCCCCGTGGCTAAGTGCTAGGGTTGGCCGGACTCACCTCGGTCGGTCCAGCGTCCTTCTGCACCCCCCTGGCGACTGGATGAAGATAGGCTTTGGTATTTCGATGTTTAAATTGGGTTAGAGTGTATTCACGCTTGAATTATTTATAAAGCAGCTCTATGGGATGAAAGTTTTAAAAAATAATAATAAGAGCGCTACTAATAAATAAGTATGTGAATAAATAAAAATAAAGATAAAAATAAAACAAACATAAAAATAATAAAAAAATAAAAAAATAAATAATGATTAAAAATAACAAATTAAAAATATATATAAATGAAAATAAATAAGACTGAATAGCAGAGAAAGGGTTAAGACAAAAGAAAAGAAAAGAAAAGGACATACAAACAGTCATGTGGTTTATAGCTCTTTTGAGAAAAGTTTGTGGTAATCGCACTGTCCTTTGCTTATCTTCTGGTGTCGGGATATAGACCAGCGGCATTTAGTCCGCCGGTCTATTAACTACATCCTATAAAAACTCCACCATAAGATTTATCTTCCTTACATATCCACACTAACAAACACATATTTATTACCACAGAGCGCTTACCCCCTGCGCTTCCTCTTCCCCTTACCTTTTGATTACTGGTCAACAAGGAGTCTGGGGTTCCTCCTATAATAGAAGCTAGTGGTATTTTACACAGAATTCTGTGAGCGCTGACCAAATAATTTCTTTATATATCTCTCTGAGATAAACATGCCTGTGCAGCTCGGGACTGCTAGCAGGAAGACAGATGGCGTCTGCGCAGTGCTAAGTCAAACGACGAACAGGAGAGCTGAAAGTGGTAGGGCCTGGATCACCAGAAAGGTGAATTAACACTCTCCCACTTCAAAGCCATATAAATTGATATATGTGGCCGTTATCAGGATCCGCTTCACCACAATCCGGAGGTCAAGTGGGTCCACACAAATAACGTCTGGAGCCTGCAGCTTAATACTGTATATCTTCCCCAAAATGCTGTAAAACACATTGTAGAGCCCTCTGCAACTTCTACACTACATGGGTATTTTGTCTAAATGTATTGGCTACAAATTCCACTGCAAATGCCATAGATACAAGAGACTGTATATAAAGGGCAGTAAAGCTTTTTTAAGCGAAACACACTTTTTGCATTATGGTCGTCACCCCAGGACAATTATCTCAAAATTAGAGAAAAACACACACACAAATGTGATTAGAAATATTACACAGTCTAAAAAAAACTGGTTGCTCTTTGTGCACTGCTTTCTCTCTGTGCCCCATGCTTATAAATGTTGCTCATGATGTGCCGGGTTTAGAGTTGCACACCAGTCCACTTTGCAGATGGATCATTTTCAGCACTGCACATGCTACCTAGTTGAGCACACACATCTACAGGAGATTCCAAGTTTATTGAAGGTGTCAATGGCATGTAGCTGGAATTCTGGGCTAAGGCTGAGTTGTGTATACAGAAAAAAATCTGTTTCATTTCAGATGGATCTCCTGCACAGGTATAGGATGGAACAGGTGCACACTGTTTACGATGATGTCAATGAATAGGGTGGGTGCAGTCGCATACAAGAGAGCAATCCAGCGAATATCCACACTTAGGAACTAATTCAGAAAATTATGTAAATGTGATACTTACATAAATTTCCAGTGTTATCAGATCTGTGGACGCAGGAGCCGCAGTACACATGTTCAGATCTGTTTCTGCAGTGTCAGTCGCAGTGTTCCAAAGCCGCAGCATGAGTGACATTCTGCTGGCATTTGGGGTGATGACAGGGCGTGTTCCAGAAAACAAGGGCATGTTGGCCCTGTTTTCTGGATGTGCCAAAGGCTTCACTTGCCCCAGGGGTTACTCAGATGTCCGATGCACACACAGTTAATTGTATGCTGCATCTTCAGATGCTGCAGTAGATCAGATAAGCCATCAGTGAGCGATGGCTCCTGCAGCATTTGCATATTTTAGCATAACCACTGTGTACAAAGACGCGGCAGAGCTGATATAGCATCCAGAGCTGATATAGCATCCATCTCTGAATCAGGCTTTTAGTTCCATTACCCCTGGCTAAAATTCTCCTCCTCCTCTTCCTCTTCTTCCTCCACCTCTTCCTGATCTTCCTCCTCCTCCTCTTCTTCCTCTTCCTCCTCCTCCTCTCTCCCCCCTGTGGAAATGCTGGTAATAATAATCATAAGCAATCCATGCAGGTAGCAGGACAGAAAGAGCTGGATATTCTAGTAGTAAATAAGCTGTGCAGGTAATAGGGTTGAAGTACAATAGCTAACTTGTCCAAAAACAAGCCAAGGTCACGCATTTCAGAAGTGATCAAGGTCATCTCCAAGCCAGTTCCAGCAGATGTCTCAGCAATTGCAGTGCAAACACAGTGCCTAATTCAGCAGTGCACGCTAATGCACTGCTGAACGCAGATTCCCAATGTTCGGTAATCTGCGCAGGCGCTAGACCCATTCTGCACATGTGCAGAACGGGTCTACGAGCCCACACGTAAACTGGCAGCAGACTGTCAGTAATTGACAGTCTGCTGCCGTCTGGGGGGAGGGGGCGGCGATGGCCTCCATTTCCCAAAATGGAGATGTGTCACCACCGTTGCGGGGGAGGGAAGAAGCCAGGATCTCCGTCGGCTGACAGAGATTTCCTGGTCTCTTCCACTAAACTGTGCAGCCGGCTGCGGGACCCCATGGGTCACCGCAACCAGCCGAAGGTATGCAGATTATCCAATGCGGCGTTGGACAACGCAGCTCGGATAAGTAATGCACAGGAGGCGTGATGCCTCCTGCTGCATTACTATATCTGCAAGGATCGCAATTGCAAAGCTGCCTGCGTGCATACATCATGTCTATAGCCTGCATGCAGCTTTGCAATTATGATCCTTGCAGAATCAGGCCCAGACAGCGATGACTTTGCACAGTTCTAATGCAAAAAACCTTATGAAGGGTAACAATGGAGGATCAGAGGAAACTGGGGAATGTTGAGCCCAGACTGACCATGTTCCAGAGCTTAGAAGGTAACTGAAACTGAAAACTTATATTTTCTTTAAACAAGTGCAGGATTGTGAAACTTTGATGTAAAATCATTTAACCAAAAAACTTATTTACAAACAATCCTTTTGTGCGAGATGTAACAATCGATTTTTAGCATGGCCCAAGGTTGCCATAATTTTTTTTCATTGATCTTACTTTTTGTTTACTGATTAACACAGAGGTGACTATTTTTTAGTCTCAGCATATTTGCTGATAATTGACAATCATTCTCAGGATACGTTCAATGTTTGCTTAAAACACCATAAGTATCTGTCAGTCTTTTATTACACAGTTGATCACTGTTCTACAACCTTTCATGAGCAGTAAACAGACATCTGTGAGCAAAGCCTGTCATCAGACACACTGTTATTATATTTAATTACTGTTTTCTGTCTGTTGTGTATTTCTTATATGGCCTTTGTCATTCAGCTAACTTTTGTTAACGTAAATCAGCATAACTTAACACCTCTGAAACTGCAAGAGTTGAAATTAGGTTTTTCTTTATTTTTTAATTTACAGCTACTTTGGTCTATAGCCTGGGGGGGGGGGGGGGGGAATAATATCTTTAAAGGTGCAATGACTTACACATATTAAGTTCTGCTTCTTAACCTTGTTAATTTCTTCCAGATAACAGTGCTTAATAGAATCAGATACTAGTAGAAAAGTCTTTATTATTATACTTTACAATGAAAAAGGGAACTTGAAATAACCCCCACCCAAAACTATTGTAGAAATACACAGTTATTAATAGATGTGCGGTTCGGTTCTCCAGAAATCTGAATCCACCCGATTTTGTGAATCCAGGTAAATCAGAGTCGCGGTTCTGACCTCCTGAGGAGATACGGGGAAATCCGGGTCGCAGTTCTGATCTTTTTTCAATTCGGAATTCAATTATTAAATTAGAATTTCAGGTTTTGGATTGCATAAATTGCATGATTTTAGCTGTTTTTAAAACTTTTCATCTATTTTTTTTTAAATTCAGATCCAAAACCAAAACACTTGAGGGTGGTTTTGCTAAACCAAATCCACATCCAAAACTTTGAAGGAGATACAGATCCAAAACCAAAACACGGGGGTCGGTGCACATCCCTAGTTATTAAGATTTTAAGATGTTGTGCCAAATGTAAAAGGGTGATAGTTTAAAAAATGTGAGAGTTTAGCAGTAATCTCTCACACTTTTTAAGCACAGCCAATGTAATAGAGTCTGAGAATATGCAAACTCTCTTGTTTTTAGACTCAAAAAACTCCCACGATTTAACTCTCATCCAGATATTTTCCCATTTTGAAGATAAAACTCGACCAATATGAGAGCTTACTGCTAACTCTCACATTTTTTAAACTCTCACCCTATTAAATTTGGCCCTTTATGTTAGAAAAATGTAATTGTGGTTAAAGTTAGTAGTTTATCAGCCAGTGCTCCAGTTGGCTACTAAATGATCCTGCCCATCCAGATCTGCCCAAGCCCCACGTGTTCTGTGAAAGACCAACCATGCATGTTCATCAAATTAGAACAGCTCCATGGAAATGGGGATTTAGGCACTTACACAATCCAATGGTGCTGGTCAGAGACAGAAAATATTCTTCTTGCTAGCTGTTATTTAACAAACATTTAGAGAGAGAGAGAGAGAAAAAAAATCAATACAAACACAGTGAAAATGAGTCAAAATTCAAGCTCGATGGATGGATATTTAACAGAAACGATAGCAATGCTTGAAATGTTCTATAACAAGAGGCCAGGAACAGTACACTTAGCTCACTTATTGACAAATTCTTTACTAACATATAACTAAGTTCTGGGGGCTGTTGCCTCGGGATCGGTATGAATGACCGCCGTGTGGATGTACTACGGTTCAAATCCCGACAGCAGAAGCCCGGCAGCAGTGAAAATCCCGATCGGTGAGTAAATAACTATCCCTAACCCTCTCCCCCCTAACCCTAACCCTCATTTAGGGGTGCCTAAACCTAACCTCACCCCTAGTGCCTAACCCTAACCCCCCCTGTAAGTTCCTAAACCTACCCCCCTTCCTGCACCCTAAACCTAAGAGTCATGGGGGGAGCCTAACCCTGACCTCCCCCCGGGGGTGCCTAACCCTAATCTCCCCACTTCAGCTGTCTGTGCCAGGTGCCCGGCTTTACCTTCGTTCGGTATGCCAGGCGTCGGGCTCCCGGTGTAGGGATAATGATAGGTGGTGGGATTTTGACACCCATCATTAGTCCCTTGTAGGGATTTCACAGTCGGGAAGCCGGCAGTCGGCAGGATCCAGACTGCATACCGTTGCCTCACAACACTAACTGAAAATTGTGGGAAAGGGGAACCTCACCCCCCAAAAAAAACCATAAATTTAAAATAGAAAATAGTATTGGTTTGCAAGTTCTGTGTGACTAACACATTCCTCCTACTAAGCAGAGACTCAGTGGCTGTTTATTATAACAGTTCATCTTAGGACACTGACTAGTGGGAGCTGTTCATAAGTAAATTATTACAGTGCATCTTTAGGAGGGAGATTTAGGCATTTACATAAATGGTCTAAATTACTTTATGGAAAGCATCGGTTTATGGTAGTGAGCAAGTTTTCTTATCACAAGTTCATTGTACAGGATAAAAGCAGGTGGTTAAAAAGATTAGTACATGATGCTCAAATGAGGCTTTGGTATGCACCAACCAGCCCTCATGCATGTGCATAAGAGCAGGACACAACCAATGTATTATTTGGACTCATCTCCAGGCCTGACCATTACACATGTAGTTCGGCCCCTGGTCACTGGCCAGTTAATACTTCTTAGTGTGCATTGTTCTACTGGTTTATATAAATAAATATGTCCGGTATAATTATATTAAATGGAAAAATGTAGCAATGTAGTTGTAAATGCTTTGTAACCATCTAGGAAAATATTTTCCAGAGGTTCTTCCAGTGCCCTGACTGCCTTTAAACCTCTCATTAGGGTGGCACAGGGTTAATAAATGTTTCTGGTGTCTTTAAGAGGTGAGGTTAGTGCTTGGTGATTAGGTTGATTAGGTTGTATTACTATTGGTTGGTTAGTAAAAAGAAGTGGGTGTTTAAGGTTTATAGTGGTTGCACTTCCTGGATTATTTCTCTTTTTTCCTGACAAAATCTTGACAGCAGCATCCCGATGGTCGGTATCCTGACAGGGGTTGGGTAAGTATACTAACCCTCCCCCATCTCCTCCTAACCATAACCCTTCCTTCTTGTAGCCTAACAGTAACCCTCCCCACCCCGCACCATTAGTGCCTAAACCTAAGTCTCCCCCCTTCGTGCCTAAACTTAACCCTCTCCCCTTAGTGCCTAACTCTAACCCCCCCAGTGGTGCCTAACCCCCCTAGGGGTGCCTGACCCTAACCTCCCCCTCCAAAACCTAACCCTAACCTGGCTATGCTGATTGACCTTAACCCTCCCCCTCCTGCGGCTAACAGCTAACACCTTGTTCGAGATGACATCTGTCTGTATTCTAGCATTGGATTTAAGATAGGAGTCGATATTTATTATCTTAAGTCCCGTGTCGGGCTTCCACCTATGGGATTTACACTGGCTTCCCATCTGCTGGTCTACTAACTACATCCTCTGTGGGCATTATGTGAAATGGGCACTATGTGTAAGGGTCACTACTACTGTGGGCATTATGTGTATAAGGGGCACTGCTGTGGGCATTATGTGTAGTTTGCACTACTACCTTGGACATTATGTGTATAGGGACACTACTGTGGACAGTATGTGCATAATGGGCATTACTGTGAACATTGTGTATAAGGGGCACTACTACAGGGGGCATTATGTGTAAGGGGCATTTATACTGTGGGCATTATGTGTATAAGGGGAACTACTGTGGGCATTATGTGTATGTGGCACTACTACTGGGGACATTATGTGTATTGGGGCACTTCTGTAGGCATAAGGTGTATAAGGTACACTACTGTGGGAATTATGTGTATAAGGGGCACTACTACCATGGACATTATGTGTAAGAGGCACTGCTGTGGACAGTATGTGTATAAGGGGCACTGCTGTGGGCATTGTGTATAAGGGGCATTATCACTGTGGCATTATGTGTATAAAGGGCACTACTACTGTGTGGCATTATGTGTATAAGGGGCACTACTGTGTGGCATAATGTGTACAAGGGGTACTACTGTGTAGTGTAATGTGCATAAGGGGCACTACTATGTAGCGTAACATGAAAAAGGGGCACTACTGTGTAGCGTAACGTGAAAAAGGGGCACTATTGTGTGATATAGCATAAATTAGGGGCACTACTGTGTGTCATAACATGAATAAGGGACACTACTACTGTATGGGTCTAATGGGAATCAGGGGCATTACATGCGGTGTAATGTGAATAAGATTGCACTACTGTGTGGCGTAATTTGAATTAGGGGTACTATTGTGTGGCCACGCCCCTTCCTTGTGAGACCACACTCCTTCGACGTATGTTGTCCCTTTAAAAAGTATGGGAGGGGGCAAATGTATACATTGCAGGGGTGTGCCAAACACCCTGGCACCATCCCTGTCTGTCACCATACCTTTGTAACCTTAATAAAGATGACAATTCTTTTAACGCAACATTCTGGTCTTATGTCGTTATTTTAGTTAAGTTTAGCAATGTTAAGTCTGGTACATTTATGTGTCTACGGACCTCTGATGAAACAGAGTCTGATACATGTAAAAACAGCACCATGAAGCAGCCCACTGGCCCTAGTAATGGGGAGGACCCTTTAGGAAAATATTTTCGTAGGTGGTAGAACAGCTTTAAAGGGGACATATCTCAGAATCTGCACAGAGTAGATATATCTGTCTGTATAATTAAGTTAATGCAAAGGTATTTTCAAACAACTGTGATGGTTTGTTCTGTTTTAGATGTATAATGAATTAAATGGATAATTATTTCTCTTACAGGGGCAAAAAAAAAAGAATCAGTTTAATGCTGGTTAATAACTCCCTCTCAACCAGCATGTTTTTCAGAACTGTTTCTTGACATTTTGAGATGCTGTTGGATGTGATTTGAAGTGTGCAAAACTTGCCATCTAGAAAAGAGATAATTACTGAAGCAGCTGTCATGTTTTTCAATGAAGTGATGTGTTGGTAGAAAGATTTGAAAGGCTGCCAAGCCAGGGAACAATTTTGCTGCCGAATGATGGAACACACTAGAGCTTGAATATTTTGACTTGCAGTCTTTTCTTTACAAAATATTTGCAAGTCTGAAGAAAGTCTGTGCAACCTGTACTGCATGATACAGCAGATATCCTCTGCAGTGCTTATATACTACAATTACTGAAAGCAATGTAACAGTTCTCTCCTTGTGCATCAGTCATATTTCATTGTTTGGAGCATAGTGGGATAGTGGTAAGAATTGCTGTTGCTGGGGTCATGGGATCACAGGATCAATTCTGATCTAGGGGTAAATTTACTAGGAATCGAGAATGGTCAAGGTTAGGTTTTTTTAATCTAGATTTGCACCGCCGAATCTCGGGTGATTTTCCAATTTTTCTACTCACAAATTTACTAAGAAGTGAGCTTAGCTGAAAGTGAGATGGCCGATGGTGAAGCAGATCGAGGTATCTCCCCCGAGTTGCAAGTGAAGATGAGATTACCGAGATTGTAGTGTTTTCTCTCTGCAAATCTCTCCCGAGCTAGCAGCCTACACATATCAGTGAGCTATGTGCTGGCTGCTTGTGTGTTAAGACCTGTAAAAAATGGGTTAAATGTTATTAAAAAAATGACGTGAGGTCCTGCCCTAAAGCTTAACCAGCCCCGGACTTGCCAGCCAGTCATGGTTCTTAAAATTACAGGGAAAAAATGGCCTGGGTTGACTAGCGGTCAGGGCTGATGCTGTGACTGGGGGCCCGGTGAAAGGGCACCCCTGGCTGTGGCATCAGTCCCCCACTAGAAAGGGTCCAGGGCTGGTTATAAATATAGGGGGAACCTCACAACATTATTTTTCACCCTATATTTAAAACCAGGTCTGGCCCTGCTGCTGGTTCTTAAATTACAGTGGAACCCTACACATTTTGTTCCCTGTAATTTTAAAAACCAGGACTGGCTGGCAGGTCTGAGGCTGGTTAGTCTTTTGGGGGTGGACCTCACATCATTTTTTTTTAGTAATTAACCCTATTTAAACAAGTTAAATAAAGAAACATACACAAATCACAATGATTTGTGTATGTGTCAGCCAAACTCACAGCTCTGGAGGTGAGTGTTTAAAACGTCAATTTGGCAGAGAGTTGGCAGGCATCTCACCCGAGATTGTCCTCTCGATTCTAGGTAAATTTATGAGCTGTATCTTTTAGGTGAAAAGTACTTCCGAGTTTGCCCGATGGTAATAAGATTCGAGTTTGCTAGCTCACCCGAGTTTTGCGAGTGAGATGAGAGAAATCTCTCTGTAACTCACCCGACTTTGCCTTTAGTAAATTTGCTTGATGAAAAACATGCCTCATCTCACCCGAGATTGCAATCTCCCACAAACTAGATTCTTAGTAAATTTTCCCCCTGGACTCTATCTATGCAGAGTTTGTATGTTCTCCTCGCATTTCAGTGGGTTACTCCCATTGGGCCTGATTCAGAGCGGCTTGCAAAAAGTGAGCACTCGCTCTGAATCAGGGCGGCCGCTTTGTTTTAAATAACCTGGCCTCCAGGACACTTGCTAAGCTGTGGGTGACCACCCACAGCTTTAGCAAGCGGCCAGGTGATGGTCGCGATGGTCGTGACTATCGTGACCATCGGGCTTGCGACGAGACCCTTGTGGTAGGGTCTCATCTGCTGCAAGCCCCAGTGAGCTTCTGGCTCTAATAGAGCCGGAAGCTCACTACTGACATCACTCGTGATGTCAGTAGGGCCGCCCTTTAGGAATGCCTCCATTTGTCCAGCCACCCCCCCACCCCGTCTACAAAATGGGGTGAGCTGTCGATCAACATCGACAGCCACCCTGTTTGTAGCGAGCCTGGAGCGAGCAAATTTCTCTCTCGCTCCGGGGGCTTGCACACGCACATTGCGCACGCCATGCGTGCGCAATGCCCCACCATCGACCCGCTTGCGAGTGGGTCTGAATCAGGCCCTTGGTCCGTAAACATACCAGTTAGTTAATTCTAGAGAGAGAGAGAGAGAGAGAGAGAGAGAGAGTGTGTGTGTGTGTGTGTGTAAGTGCAATTATTGTATAAACAAACGCTAATACATACATTTGAAAATAAATTTCAATGAAATTACTTTTTGTACTGCATTTGTAAAACAAAATTGGAAAACTTATCAAATGCTGAGGTTTAGGCCCCTATATATCAATCCCTTTATACTTAATTCATGTGGAAACTGCGTATCTCCATGATTTAAGTATCAGGGGGGATATGTAGTAATGTCTTAAGGCAGGCGGTATCAAAGATATTAGGTACAGTACAGCATGTTATCAAAGGAGCTGTCCCTGTATACATAGGAGTGATATTTATGTTAAAGACAATTATACATTCCCCAATAAGGACTGTTAATAATCATGACACTGACGCAATTATAAAAAACGAAGACCCCCTTAGTTAAACAAATACTTTGCCTTTAGGAGAATTTACACAATGAACATTTTTAGATCCTAATGGTAATATTTACTAAACATTATTCACTACCATTTTTTTTTTCAGAATATGATCTATGGTAAAGTGTAGAACAGACCAATCAATTTAAAATATCACTGGTGTTATCAAATCTTTTTGTGTGTGGCCCCAAAACATGTATGAGTACAATAATAAAATCTTAATTGACGGCAACATATTCAGGCATATATAGAAGGATGTGCAGGCTCGGTTTTACTCGGAATCAGCAGATAACTGCTCTAAAGCTGGGTACATATTATATCGGAGCGATCATCGTATAGTGGGTACCTTGAAAACCACCCTATTCATCATACAATGAATTGGGTGTTCACATCTTTCCATCGGATGTGCTGCACATCAGATGGGACTATGACACAGATGATGCGTTATAGTATTAGACATGTAATGATATATTGCATCATCCTACAGCAGATCGTGCAGTGTATACGGCGGTGCAATATATCATTACATCGCATCTCCATGTCGCTGGGTCATCTGGTAGTCTAGGTGTGCACCCAGTTTAACAGTAATCTGGTCACTTGAACTGGACACAGAAGTAACAAATATGTCCAATTTAGTCAGCAGTCTACCACAGGTAAGGCAATGTTCAATATAAACCTTGTGACCCAGGGGTATATTTACCAAAGTGCAGTTTTTTTTTAGAAGTGAAGATGTTGCCCATAACAACCAATCAGATTCTACTTAATATTTATGTTGCACCTTCTAGAAGATAATAGCTAGAATCTGATTGGTTGCTATGGGCAACATCTCTACTTCTAAAGTCACGCACTTTAGTAAATATACCCCTCAGAGTCTACTGAATAGACTCTGAGCAATAGGATCTTTTCCAAATCTGACAAAAAAATTAGCAGCCAACCTGGACAGATCCGTCCAGGCTCGGAAAGCTACAGTATTAGCATATTGTTTAATCAGATAGCTATTATGGACATTTACAAAAATATCCTGGTATATATACTTAATTGCTGTCATATTAGTAGATATCTACTAAAGTAAAGCCCTGGAAATATGTGGCTGTATATATACTTTTAAATAATTTTACTAATTTCTAATGTTAAGCATTTATTATTATATATAAAACAAAGAATTATTACATGCAACCAGAGTGCTACTTTATATTTCCAAGAATAATCAAAAGCTTACTTGTACTGTAAAGTATGGCAAAAGTTTTACTGATGATCATTTTTGTATCTACCTATAATTGACAAGAAAAAACTATTCTTGTACTTTGAAGTTTCATTATACAATTAGGCGCTCTCTTTCTAAACTGCAATGCTGTACTGCAGAAGAAAACATAATTCATGATTAAGATTTTCAAACAAGCACATACATCTTATAGTGTAGGAAAAACTATTTACATTTTCCCCAGGCTCTTTCAGTCAATCAGAGCTGAAAGTCTACTGTACAGTATGTATTTATCCTTTTTTCCTTTTTGTTTTTTCATTAGATCAAAAGAAGATCTAGTACTCCAATGTACATTGCATCTGATGAAAATGAAGTGTTAGGCCATTCATTATCTACTCATTAACTAAGTTTTTTAGTACTATGGAATCTAATAATGTTTATTATTAATGAGGCTGGTGGTATTTTTTTATTTTTATTGCTGTGATGCCAGGTTCCTTGAATAAACCTATAAAATCAGGCCAACTGCAGACATCACATGTAGAACTATACACTCCCTTAGAGTTGAACATGCACACTAGGGGGTACATTTACTAAGATGTGAGTTCTATTAAGAAGTGATGTTGCCCATAGCAACCAATCAGATTCCAGGTATTATTTTCTAGAAGGTGCTAGATAAATGAGAAGTAGAATCTGATTGGTTGCTATGGGCAACATCACTTCTTAAATAGAACTCCCATCTTAGTAAATTTACCCCTAGGGCTCAGTTACTTTCAGATCTTATGCACACAGTTATACAGGTACAAATGGGTCCACATACATCTAGCCTTCTGGCGCGCTAAACAGCCCTTCTAGTCGTGCCATGCCATGGCATGACTCGGTAGCACCGAACATGTTTTCGTGCATATTTTTACCTTCAGATGCACACAATGATGTGAATAAGACACACTGGCAGCTTCTGCTGATTAAAATGATATGCAGCATGCCTATGTTCTCTGTCCGTCTGCAGGTGTTACTGCATGCAAATTGCTAAGTTACAGTGACACTGTAACGTAGTGTTTTGCATGCAGATACACCCACAGACGCACAGAGAATATAGGCATGCCGCATATCATTTTAATCAGCAGAAGCTGCCAGTGTGTCTTATGTGTGACAGTGGCAGGTGGGGAGTTTGACTGGGGCTGTACACCTGTCAAACCGTAACGCAGGTGTCCTAAGGTGAGCTCAGGGAGGACAGATACCTCCCGTGGAGCAGAAGGGCAATAGCTCGCTTGATCTTGATTTTCAATATGAATACAGACCGTGAAAGCGGGGCCTCACGATCCTTCTGACTTTTTGGGTTTTAAGCAGGAGCTGTGCAAATAAGATGCATTTGAAGGTAAACAGTTGCACAAAAACATGCTCTTTGCTACCGAGTCACACTGAACTCCAGCGTTATGTGTGGTGCGACTTGTAGCGCATGGAGGATAGATGTATGTGGGCACATCTGTTTAAGAATATGTTGACCTGGGTGATGAAAGAGGAGTGTGCTACTGTGTAGACTCTAGTCTTCCTGACCCTCCAGGAAGGCTTTATGCCTTATCTCAAGATGGCTGCCAGGATCTCTACTGAGCATGTGCATGAGCCATCTTGTCGGTACTTTGAGTGACTGGGTGGAAGACAGAAGTTCCCTACTTAGCTCCTATGAGAGACCTGTTTAATACCTGCATATAATGCTGATCCCGATCCCTGCACAGCTAGTCACTCGCAGCAAACACTCACTGGCTGGTGAGCTGTATAGAACCGTGCTCCACTCAAGCTCTGCTCCATCACCAGTGTACATGGAACAGTGATTATGGCTGTACCTGCTATATCTCTCAATAAATCATCACCACTGGGTAAGTAACTAGGCTGTTTATGTTTTGAGTCATCTGCTGGTGCGTTGCTATGTACTAGAGATGAGCAGGAATGGTTCTCAGAAAACCGGACACACCCGAACATAAGGGATCCGAGTAGGATCCGAGTCAGGTTTGGGTTTTCCCGCTTAATCCGGAATCCAAAATTAGGCAAAATGTCATCCTCCCACTGTCGGATTTTTGCAGGTTTTAAATACTATAAATGTACCTGGTCATCGACTCCATTTCACCCTGGCTGGTGAGAGTGTAGTGAGCTGTGTCTGTCCAGGGCAGGGGCTGCTGTGTCCAGCCAGGGGTTGCTGTGCCCATCCAGGGGCAGAGGCTACTGTGTCCATCCAGTGGCTGCTGTGTTCATCCAGGGGTTGCTGTGTCCATTCAGGGGCAGGGGCTGCTGTGTCCGCCCAGATGTCTCTGTGTCCATCCAGGGGCAGTGGCTGCTGTGTCCATCCAGGGGCTGCAGAAAGACATAAAATTACAGGGGTAATAAAGTGGGGAAATATAATTAAACTATTGTATTTTACAGTGGGACTACAGGTGCCAGCATGCCTGCCCTTTGGTATTTGTGGAACTACAAGTGCCAGCAGATGGGTGGCACCTGTATCCCCACTGTAAAATAAATAGTTTAATAAAAACAAAACACACACCGTGCAAAGTAACCGTGTTAAGTTTTAGGGGGGCCCTATGTCATTTTTTTTCAGATATTTAAATTTATTTTCTATATTTACAGGCAGAAACATACAAGGATCACAGCGATTTGTGTATGTTTCTGCCAAACTCTCAGATCACAGGCAGGTGTATTTTTTTCATGAGTTTTTACAGGAGAGTTTGCCCATCTCATGAGAGCTTAGAAACTCTCTGCTTGGTAAATTCCAGAATCCTATCTTCACCAGTGTAAAGGTTCTCAAGTTTTGCCGATGGTGAATTGAAGAGTTTGCTAAATGTCCGGTATTTTCCCGTAGGAAACGAGATCTCTGTCCCGAGTTTGACATTAGTAAATTTGAGAGTGGGAAAAAATGGCCCAACTCTCCAGAGTTTGCAAACTCTCCCAAACTCACAGCTTAGTAAAGTTACCCCTGTGCCTGGCCTTTCCAAAACTGTACTCAAAGAGGAGCCTCCTTCCACCACTTGTGCAATATGGGGATGAGCAGTACAAGTCAACATGCTGTCATAGAAATCAAGGATGCTTCTTTGGAAGTTCACCAGGATGAGCAGGATATTTGTGTAGCTGACGCTAATAAGGATGTTGATGATAAGGAGGCTGATCATGAGGATGTTGTTGATGAAGATGTTTGTGTAAATTAAGCCCCAGTGGAAACAGTTGTTGCCCTAGATAAGGACAAGCCCATTGTCATGCCTGGGCAAAAAACAAAAAAATCAACTTCTTATATGTGGAATAATTTCTACCCAAATCCAGACAATTGTCAAGCCATCTGTACCCATTGTCATGTCAGAGGAAGTAGAGGTAGGGACTTTAACCATCTAGGAACCTTCTCCCTGTTACATCATCTACAGTGCATCCATCAAAACTGTTTGCAAAATTCAGAAACTTTGACTAAAAAAGTAAGAACAAGCAGTCCAGCATCAGCTACTGTAGCTCCCTTCTCTCTGCTAGATCCAAGCACCTGGCAACTTCATCACCAATACCTTCATCAACAATATCCTTAATCATGATCGGAACTAGTCCTGCATCAAATTTGATAAAGCTTACTCAGGTCTCCACTATCCTAGATTTATTGGAAGAATCCTTGAGTGCTATGCCTACTGCTGCTGCTGCTGGGAGTGGTTCTTCATCCCAGAAGGGGACCAGGAAAACTACTAGTAGTAATTAAAAAAACAATTGACTGTTAAACAATCCTTTGCAAGGGGAGCAAGTATGACAGCAGTCACGCAGTTGCACAGTGGATTACTGATGTCATAACATCTATGCAGGTATTAGATGTGCATCCAATATCTGCCATTAATGCAGTGGGTTTTAGACAATTAATTGAGGTCCTGTGTCCCTGCTACCAAACCCCATCTAGATTCCACTTCACTAGAAAAGCAATTCCCAGCCTGTACAGGGACATTAAAAAAAAACTTAAATAGTGTCCTCCAAAATGCCATTATACCCACTGTCCACTTAACCACAGATATGTGGACAAGTGGAACAGGGCAAATGCAAGATTATATGACTGCAGCAGCCCACTGGGTGGGTGTTTTGCCATTTAGTGCCACAAACAGCAGCAGCATCTAAGAAACTGCAGCTCATTCAAAGGCAGGCTACTCTGTGTAATACCCTTTCACTAAAAGGCATACTGCTGAAAACTCTTAGAAAAACTTAGGGAAGTCATTGCAACATGGCTTACCCCACTTGGACTCTCCTTGGGATTTGTGATTTCTGACAATGCCACCAATGTGAGAGCATTACAGCAGGCTGAATTCCAACACGCCCATGTTTTGCTCACACAATCAACTTTGTAGTGCAATTTTTTTTTCAAATGACAGGGCCATGCCGGAGATGATTTCTGTGGTCTACAAAATTTCTGGACATTTTTGCCATTCAGCAGGTGCATGTAGAAGATTGCAGGACCTGCAAGAAATGTTGAATTTGCCCTGTCACCAGTTGTGAAGCTAGAGTGAAGAGATAGTTACAAGGAGGAACTCCACCCTTTTTATGCTTCAGCGTATGGAGGAACAGCAAAAAGCCATCCAAAGCTATACAACAAATTATGACATAGGAAGAGAAGGGGGAATGTACCTTACTCAAGCTCAGTGGAAAATACTTTCCGTGTTGTGCAAAGTGTTGAAATACTTCAAAGTAGTCACCTGTGAAGTGAGTTCAGACACTGCCAGCTTGAATCAGGTAATTCCTTTAATTAGACTGCTGGAAAAGAAGCTTGAGAAACTGAAGGAGGAGCTGAAAGGAAGTGATTCTGCTATGTATGTTGGACTTGTACAGTATATCAAGTCCTTTATTTGCTTTGCCAGGATCCAAGGGTTGTCAGAATCTTACAATCGGATCAATAAATTTTGGCGACCGTGCTTGATCCTAGGTTTAAGTCATATGTTGTGTCTTTCTTCCCAGTGGACACAGATCTGAAAAGATGCAAAGAGCTGTTGGTAAGGAAATTATCAGCTCAAGTGGTACATGATGCAGCGATGGCTCCTCCTTCAGTATCTCCAGCAAAAACGGGTGCTAGGAAAAAATGAACCTTTCCCAAAAAAGAGCCACTGGTGATACAGGTTAGTCAACACAACCAAGTTTTGACATTTGGTTGGGTCTAAAAGAATTACCTATAATTAATGAGACCTCTACCATGACTCCATTCATGGTCACCATTCAAAGAATGGTTAAGGACTATTTTAATGATAGCATCCAATTAGGCATGGCAGATAGTCCGTTTCACTACTGGCAGGAAAAAAAGGCAATTTAGAGGCCCTTGCATGAACTGGGTTTGCTTTACTTGAGCTGCCCACCCTCCAGTGTGTACTCAAAAGAGTAAAAGAGTTTTCAGCACAGCCGGGAACCTTGTCAGCGATCTGCATAGAAGGCTACTTCTTCAAAATGTGGAAAATATGATGTTCATCAAAATTAACTACAAATTTCATAAGGTGGACCTTTACTGCCAATTAGATCCAAAAATTACAGAGGCACCTGAGGCTGTAATGGTGGATTCCAGCAGGGACGAACTAATATTGTGTGAAGATGATGTACATACTGATGAGGGTGAGGAATTGGATGATGATGGCAACAACATCTCGCCTCTGTAAATCCAGTTTACAGACATATCGTGGGTACACACTGGCCGACTTACAGCAGATATATTGGCTGATCAATTGATCGCCCAATATATCTGTCAGTGTGTACCCAGTGTGTACCCAGCTTACAAGTATTTGTAATCATTTATATTTCTAATTAATACTACGATAAATACTACAATGCATCATCTTTCATTTTCTGAATTTAAGATGTTGAAGCAATAAATATATTAGAAATGAGTAAAGACCCCTGTGTTTTGGGTTTTAGTTTTAGTTCTACATCATCGTCATGTTTTGATTTTGATTTTGGCAACTCACCTTCAATTGTTTTGGTTTTGGATTTCTTTAAAAAATTATAAAATCAGCTAAAATTATGTAATTAGGACTTGTTTTGTTTGTATAGTAGTATTAACATCAGTAGTATTAATTGTCAGTAATTTCCAGTTAATTTGACTACCTCACAGCTCACAATATTGTTTTCACCAATATTGGCCAAAGACTGCAGTGAGCTGGCTGGCTAAACTAGGCAACAGAGCAGCAGCACAAACACATGGCAGTTTAAAATAATATAGTACATTTATGAAACATAGTGGCACAGCAGTGGCAGACAGAATGGCAATTTAATAAACTAGATGACCCTATAGAATGGTTTCATTAATCAAAAACTAATAGCCTAATAGTATAATGCCTAGTACAAAATATAATATACTACCAACACACTTCTGTAAACAGCAAATCACAGACCTCAGGCCAGTACAGGTGATTGCTGCCAGAGTAAAGTCTAGTAGAAAACTAAATCATCAACAAATTTACTATGAACAGCAAATCACAGGCCCAAGGCCAGTACAGGTAATTGGAGATGAGTAGTTAGTATAAGGGAAGGTAAAGCATTTATTACTACAGTATAAATGCAAAGTAAATCTTTAAATCTTTAAAATATGAAACAAATTCTTAAAAACCAAGCTTCCAAATGTGAGTTTTCAAATGCAAACTGAATCCAAACAGCAATTCACAAGCCTAAGGCCAGTAGAGGTTATTGCTGCCGAAGTAAAGTCTAGTAAAAAACTAGATCACCATCAAACTTACTCCAAACAGCAAATTACAGGCCCGAGGCCAGTAGACATCATTTGACATAAAATATTTAGTGGAAGGTAAAACATTTATTACTATTGGAGAAGTAAACCTGAAACATTAAACACTTTAATAAAAAACAAGCTTTCAAATGTGAGTTTTCAAAAGCAAAATGAATCCAAACAGCAAATCAAAGGTCTCATGCCAGTGCAGGTGATTGTTGCCAAAGTAAAATCTAGTAGAAAACTGTATCATCATCAAACTTACAGTGCATCTAAGGTTGCAGGCCAGTACAGGTGATTGGATGTTGAGTATTTAGTGAAAGGTAAAGCATTTATTCCTATTCTGTGATAAAGTTTAAACCCTAGAAGCAGCAGCCCTACCATTCAAGAATTCTTCTTTGGAATTGTGGATTGCATTAGGGTAGTCAATTTTCCTTTGTAAATTGGATGCAGAAGGACTACCTCTGATTGCTAATGTGGAGGTTGTACATTGTGGAGATTCGATGAGCTGGTATCTCTCCAAGCTGCTGGTAGTAGTGGCTGATGCTGGACTGCTTGTTATAATATATGATTTTCCAGATTTTGATAAAAACTTGAATGAATTTGCTACAAATGACAAAACTGGGAGGGAGTGCCTAGATGGTTAATGTCCCTACCTCTACTTTCGTTGGCACTACAATTTGCACAAATGCCTTGACATACAGTATGTTATCAGGATTTGGGATCAAATATTTCCACATGGATGAGATGGCATTTTTGGTCTACTTCCCGGGCATGACAATATGCTTCTTATCACTGGCATTTAAGTGCTGCCACTGGTGGCTCTTACTTTGACACAAACAACATAATCCTCCTGAATTTTATCAACTTGTTCATCATCATCAATGTCATCCTTATTAGTGTCAGATACACAATTATCCCCCTCAACCTGTTCAACATCTACAACTTTCAATGGAGCATCCTCAATTTGTATGTCTAAACCATCATCATCATCATTACTTTTACTACTACCCATCATCACATTTTCAGAGGATTCAGAAATTATGGAAGGAGGCTTCTCTAGGATTACAGTGTTAGAATCAGAAATGTGAGACTCACATATAGCACTTGTGGATACCCTTAGAATCTCCTCAGGAATTTGTGAAGTTTTTGAACACACAATTTGTTCTTCAGCTTTTTCCATGGATTTGACTAAGAAGGTGATGCTTGCGAGGTTACAAAAGATGCATAGGGGAGAGGCCCTAGATTGTGCACCCTATACACAATGTGAGGTGCTACCTGCTGAGACTTTTAGTGCTGCAAGCAAAAAAGGGAAAAAATGCAAGTGCACACTCTAACAATGCTAATCCTAATAATAATTCTGCTAAATTGCATCAAAGAGGCTCTTAGTATAATAATGCCCATAATTATGGGCCTGCCTACCACGTCCAGGTGACCTCTATCAGGCAGGTCCCTAACAGTCCTATGGAACAAGTACAGGGCATGGGACCTATCCTAACATACTAGGGTTCAAATCCAGAGTGCAGAACACCCCCAAACTAGCCCAGCTAAACCACCCCAAGCACTTGTATATCTTTTTGTGTATATATCAATTGTCTCCACAGGTAGCCCCTCCAATTACAGTATATATGTTCTGAGTGTGCAGTCTGAGACCCATTTTCTATATAAATCCCTGAAATCCTTTGCACACCTGAAAGCTTGAGACACTTTCCACTCAGACTAGCACCCCTACTACATTGGTTTAGAGCATGGAGTCTGGCATTGTAATATGCACACCAGTCAGAGGCACTATATAGGTAAGTCCTGCAAATATTTAGACTGTGTAGTGCAGCATTGGTTCATTTTCGGGGAGTGGGTCCCCTTGGATTGCTTTGGTTGATCTGATTTAGCGCACTGCAGTATAACCGATTTTTCATTCAACACATTTTAACGCTTCACTGTCTGTTTTTTATATATTTATTTAACTTTTTAATTTTTATTCTTTATATGCAGCTGCAATTGCTCTTAACTATTTCCATTACACTTCACTTTTCTTATTATAGTAGTGTCTTGGGGTGGCTTAGCTGGGCTAATTTGGGGGTGTCCTGCGCTCTGGATTTTAAACCAAGTATGTTAGGGACCTACCCTACAGAGGTTTCCTGGATGTGATGGTTAGGCCCATAACCTTGGCCAAAATTATGCTAAAAACCTCTATTTACTGCACAAAAGTATTTTTTTTATATATAATCAGTTAATTTGCAGTTGTACACTTGTATTTCTTTTTGTGTATATATCAACTGTCTCCACAGGTAGCACCTACAATTACATATATATATATATATATATATATATATATATTGTGATAGGATCACTGGTAAAGTGGTCTGTGACAGGGACATTTATCCCAGATCAGATTCCTGCCTTATGTGTTTTAAACCTCCTGGAGAAAGTCTGCAGTGTAGCAGGCTTGAGTCTCGGCTTTTTGAAAAGCCGGTTTGGGACCTGGGGGTTGTGGGTGAGAGGAGAGGGAGGGCTCCACCCACGGCCACTCCAGGTTTTGGTTCTCGCAGCCTGGTAACAGGCTTGTTAGGGTTTCCACCTGAGAGTGGCCAATATAAGCCTAGTTTGGATAAGGCTGAGTGTCTCACCTGGGAGAGCAGACAGGGAGTTTGCTCAGAGACACTTGGAAAACCTATCTGTGAGTGTTGTGCTGTACCTTTGTTGCTGGCAAGGGCATTAGGCCCTGCCAGGTTCTGGTAGTGAGGGAACTACCTGTGAAGTTAGTGCCCCGACAGGGCTAGGATTTATGTTTATGTTTTCTTTATGTTATTTCTGACATTGTACAATAAAGACTGGCGCCGACCAGCTTGTACTTGCATCCAGACTGGTGTGCTGCTTCCCTGCTGCTGTGTGTGTGTGTAAGGAAGGAGTCCTCTACCCAGGAGAGGGACCCCCTAACCTAACTGTGTCACAATATGGTGGAGAATGCGGGCACCCACACACACTGAACTTGCAGCAAGAGGAAAACTTTCCATTTAAAAATTAAAGGGACAGACACCCAATTTGTGAGTGTGGAAATAACACTGTCCTTAGAGTCCCATAGAGGAGGCATCAGCCAATGCTCAGAGAGGCAAGGTTCAGCTTCCAATCTACACCCCAGGACAAAATGGAGGAAATTATTAAGGCCTTGCTCCAAGCTACAGCAGCTCAGCAGGAAGCTATCCGGGCTCAGCAGGAGACTAACAAACTTCAGTAGGAATCCGCCAGGCAACAACAGGTCACCATCGAGGAAAACCACCAGGCCTTAGCGGAAAACAGCTAGGCCATAAAAGAGGTGGTACAGCACCTGGTCGCCCGGCCCAGAGATGTTGCTACTGGTCCGCCCACCCCCACTCACTCCATACGAGCCAGTCACTTCCTTCAAAAGATGACTTTGGGCGATGATGTGGAGGCCTATCTCGCCGCATTTGAAAGAACGGCCGAAAGGGAGAGTTGGCCCAAGGAGCAGTGGGCAAGTCTGGTGGCACCTTTTCTGTCGGGGGAGCCACAAAAGGCTTTTTTCGACTTACGCCTGGCTGATGCCAAGGACTATAAAAAACTAAAACAGGAGATCCTAACTCACTTGGGAGTCACCTCCTTTGTTCGTGCCCAACAGGTCCACCGCTGGGAGTTCCACGTTCGCAGATTCATGACCTCGTCCATCTGTTCTCAAAATGGCTACAGCCCGAGACGCTGACGGGACCACAGATCGTGGAAAGGGTCATGATGGATCGGTACCTGCGATCATTACCTGCAACTCTGCGCAAGTGGGTGAGCCATGCAGACCCTAAATCCGTGGACCAGTTGGTCGAGCTGGTGGAGAGGTACGTGGCAGCTGAGGAGCTGATGAGTATGCCCCACTGAGCCCCGATGGCGCACCAGCGGACTCCCACAGACACTGGTAAGACTGTTCCAGGGGAGAAGGGTGCTGGGCGGTGGAATGTACCTGAGACTGAGGGTGTAGAACCTGGAGATAGGCCTGCCGGGCCAGGAAGGTTCTTGCCCCGTAAATGACTAGACATTAATATGATTCAGTGTTTCCGGTGTGGTGACTTCGGCCATATTTCCGCTAATTGTTCACTTACAACTGAACCTATGCAATGTGATACTGCTCTTGTTTACCGCAGGGGGTCTTTCTTTGCACAGACAGCCTGTATGGCTGACCGGCAGGCTGAGACTGATAAGCACATGTGTGTACTCACTGTAGATGGCAACTGAGTAGAGGCACTGTTAGACTCTGGTAGCTTGGTGACACTTATAAAAGCTGAGCTGGTGAACCCCTTGAGGTGTAAGGGAAAAACTGTTGGTGTGACCTGCATACATGGGGATACTCAATATTATGTTACTGCCGAGGTGAACATCGAGACACCATGTGGTTCTGCTATAGTTTCTGTGGGTTTGGTGCCTGGTCTGATGTGCGATGCAATATTGGGGAGAGACTTTGCTCACTTCTGGAAGTTGTGGGAAAGTCGTTTTGTTCCAGAAGTGAACAACCCCGATCCATTTGAGAAGGTTGTCGATGTAGTGGAGGAGGGAGTTTCTTCTGAGTCAGAGTTATTCCCTTTTTCTACTATGATTGGCGAACTAGAGAATGCGGAGCGTGACGGTGGTCCGCCAACTGATGTGCCTCCCATTGAGGTGGGAAGTGGATCGTCTGCCTGGTTTAGAGGTCAGAAGAGAGGTCTTTGCCGTGGAGCAGTTGAATGACGCTACTTTGGTAAAAGCCAGGGAGAATGTAAAAGTAGTTGATGGTAAACCCATAGACCCTGATAGTCCTTTGTCCTATCCCCACATGGCAATGTGTCAGGATTTGTTATATCAGGTGACTAAGAAGGGGGAAGATGTTGTGGAACAACTAATACTTCCCAAAGCCTACAGAAGAACAGTGTTGGATCTGGCCCATGGTCATATAACGGCTGGCCATCTAGGGGTAGAGAAAACCACTGAGCGAATAATGCAGAGGTTTTTCTGGCCCGGGCTTCATAAAGAGGTATCTGACTTTTGCGCATCCTGCCCTGAGTGTCAGTATCATGCTCCCAGGCCACGTTCTAAGGGTCCACTAGTTCCATTGCCTATTATAGAGGTGCCGATAGTAAGAGAGCACCTGGAACAGGCTCAACAGGCACAGCAGAGGGTATACAACCGCAATGCTTGGTTACGCAGCTTTGCTCCTGGGGACAGAGTGTTAGTATTGGTTCCCACTGTGGAAAATAAACTTTTGGCTAAATGGCAAGGGCCCTTTGAAATCTTAGAAAGAGTGGGACAGGTCAATTACAAAGTTTACCAGCCGGGGAAAAGAAAGCCGGAACAGATATACCATATAAATCTGTTAAAGCCTTGGAAAGATAGAACGGTACTGTCGGCTGTCCGAGCCCCTCCAGTAAATCCAGGGCCCTTAGTTCCCGAAGTGACAGTGGCAAAAACCCTGTCGACAATTCAACAACGAGAGGTCAAGGAGTTTCTGGTCAGAAATAGGGTGCTGTTCTCTGACGTACCTGGGAAAACCTCGGTCGTTAAACATGACATCATCACTGACCCAGGGGTTAAAGTTAATCTAAAGCCCTATAGGTTACCAGAAGCACCAAGAGAATCGGTGTCGAAAAGAAATTAAAAATATGCTAGAGTTAGGGGTTATTGAAGTATCACATAGTGAATGGTCAAGTCCCATTGTGTTGATTCCAAAGCACGACGGGAGTGTGCGTTTCTACAATGAATTCCGAAAGTTGAACAGGGTTTCAAAATTTGATGCCTACCCGATGCCACAGTGGAGAAGGAGGCGTTGGCCATAAAGTGGGCGTTAGAGGCTCTCAGGTACTAATTGGTTGGTAGAAAGTTCAAATTGATCACTGACCATGCCCCTTTGAAGTGGATGTCCGAAAATAAGGACAGTAATGCGAGAATTACGAGATGGTTCTTGGCGTTACAAACTTTTACATTTTCAGTGGAACACATGCCAGGGGACCTGTTGTCTAAAGCAGACGCGTTGTCACGCGTTCATTGTTTGGGGGCTTCAGTTGTTCCGCCCCATAGGTCAAAATAAAGGGGGGGGATATGTGATAGGATCACTGGTAAAGTGGTCTGTGACAGGGACATTTATCCCAGATTCCTGTCTTATGTGTTTTAAACCTCCTGGAGAAAGTTTGCAGTGTAGCAGGGTTGAGTCTCGGCTTTTTGAAAAGCCGGTTTGGGACCTGGGGGTTGTGGGTGAAAGGAGAGGGAGGGCTCCACCCACGGCCACTCCAGGTTTTGGTTCTCCCAGCCTGGTAACAGGCTTGTTAGGGTTTCCACCTGAGAGTGGCCAATATAAGCCTAGTTTGGATAAGGCTGAGTGTCTCACCTGGGAGAGCAGACAGGGAGTTTGCTCAGAGACACTTGGAAAACCTATCTGTGAGTGCTGTGCTGTACCTTTGTTGCTGGTGAGGGCATTAGGCCCTGCCAGGTTCTGGTAGTGAGGGAACTACCTGTGAAGTTAGTGCCCCGACAGGGCTAGGATTAATGTTTATGTTATCTTTATGTTATTTCTGACATTGTACAATAAAGACTGGCGCCGACCAGCTTGTTACTTGCATCCAGACTGGTGTGCTGCTTCCCTGCTGCTGTGTGTGTGTGTAAGGAAGGAGTCCTCTACCCAGGAGAGGGACCCCCTAACCTAACTGTGTCACAATATATATATATGTTCAGGGTGTGCAGTCTGAGGCTCATTTTCTATATAAACCCAGTAAGTACAGTGATATACACTGACTCCTAAACACACAGAATTTTCCTTTGAAAAATCTTCCGTGAATTAAATCAGAAAAATATGTCTTCTTTGGGGTGCAGCTCACTCAGACACACCACTGTATTTTGGGGTCAGTTATGCTTGCAATCACAGTACTGTCTTTGCCCTTAATGCACAAGATATACAGTCAGGGGCATAAATATTGGGACATTGACAGAATTTGCATATTTTGGCCTCTATTCACCACCACAATGGCTTTGAAATGAAACAAACAAGATGTGCTTTAACTGCAGACTTTCAGATTTAATTTGAGGTTAATTACATCCAAATCAGGTGAACGGTGTAGGAATTACAATGGTTTCTATATGTACCTCCCACTTTTTAAGGGGCCAAAAGTAATGGGACTATCAATTCAAAAGCTATTTCATGGACAGGTGTGGGCTATTCCCTCGTTATTTCATTATCAATTAAGCAGGTAAAAGGTCTGGAGTTGATTCTAGGTGTGACATTTGCATTTGGAATCAGTTGCTGTCGACTCTCAATATGAGATCCAAAGAGCTGTCACTATCAGTGAAGCAAGCCATCATTAGGCTGAAAAATCAAAACAAACCCATCAGATAGATAGCAAAAACATTAGGTGTGGCCAAATCAACTGTTTGGAACATTCTTAAAAAGAAAGAATGCATCGGAGAGCTCAGCAACACCAAAAGACCAGGAAGACCACGGAAAACAACTATGGTGGATGACAGAAGAATTATTTCCCTGGTGAAGAAAAACCCCTTCACAACAGTTGGCCAAATCAAGAACACTCTCCAGGAGGTAGGTGTATATGTGTCAAAGTCAACAATCAAGAGAAGACTTCACATGAGTGAATATAGAGGGTTCACCACAAGATGTAAACCTTTGGTGACCCACAAAAACAGGAAGACCAGATTAGAGTTTGCCAAACAACATCTAAAAAAAGCCATTACAATTCTGGAACAACATCCTATGGACAGATGAGACAAAGATCAACTTGTACCAGAGTGATGGGAAGAGAAGAGTATGGAGAAGGAAAGGAACTGCTCATGATCCAAAACATACCACCTCCTCAGTGAAGCATGGTGGTGGTAGTGTCATGGCGTGGGCATGTATGGCTGCCAATGGAACTGGTTCCCTTGTATTTATTGATGATGTGACTGCTGACAAAAGTAGCAGAATGAATTCTGAAGTGTTTTGGGCAATATTAGATGCTCATATTCAGTCAAATGCTTCAGAACTCATTGGACGTCGCTTTACAGTGCAGATGGACAATGACCCAAAGCATACTGCAAAAGCAACCAAAGAGTTTTTTAAGGCTAAAAAGTGGAATGTTATGCAATGGCCAAGTCAATCCCCTGACCTGAATCCGATTGAGCATGCATTTCACTTGATGAAGACTAAACTGAAGGGAAAATGCTCCAAGAACAAGCAGGAACTGAAGACTTGTGCAGTAGAGGCCTGGCAGAGCATCACCAGGGATGAAACCCAGCATCTGGTGATGTCTATGCGTTCCAGACTTCAGGCTGTAATTGCCTGCAAAGGATTTGCAACAAAGTATTAAAAAGTGAAACTTAGATTTAGGATTGTTTAGTTTGTCCCATTACTTTTGGCCCCTTAAAAAGTGGGAGGCACATATAGAAACCGCTGTAATTCCTACACCGTTAAAGCACATGAATAGAGGCCAAAATATGAAAATTCTGTCAATGTCCCAAAATTTTTGCACCTGACTGTATACCCTTCAAATGTGTACACAGTAAGTGCAGCTCAGACTCAAACACAAGCAGGAGGAGCCTGTGCAGACTGCTAGCTATAGTGTCTGTCTCTTTATCTTCCCTTGACATGTACAAAAACTAATAACCTATAAAACAGTATAAAATACTGTGCTTTTTTTTGTCCACCAAGACACAACACTGAGCAAACTGGATCTGTGGTCAGCTAAGCTTGAATCACAGTACTGTATCTGCCCAATATATAGAATATATACTGTAGATAGATACCCTTGTGAAAACAATTATAAGTGCAGCTCACTTTCAAATACAGACAGGAAGAGGGTGTTATGCTTGTTAGCTTACTACAGTGTCTGACCCTCACAGACACATAGATTAAAAATGACTTCTTTTTTACTCTTTCCACCTACTCCAACTCAGTCTCCTACTGTATCTAAAAGGGTATTTGAAATTACGAAGGAAAGAGATAGAGAGAGAGAGAGAGAGAGAGAGAGAGATGGGGATAAAGGTAGTAGGTGAAGACAAAACATATAATGTATACATACATAAATTAACATGTAATATATTCAAGGATGTCGAATTCACAGCACTCTAATTAAATTGCACTAATTTCACACATAATACACATGTTCCTGAAATGAAATACTACATATTCTAGCACAGTCTTATGGAGGCATGTTCCTCTGTCAGTGGCTATGGAAGGAAGTACACAGGGACACATATCACTATGTGCCCAGTTTTGCAACTACTTTACATGGAGGTTTTGTATTCAATTTAGCTCTTTATGCTGTAAAACCTGAGAAGATTGGTTTGTGGCCCTCCTGATAACCTAAAGCTGGGTACACACTGACAGATACATTTGCCCATCAATTGATCGGCCAATATATCTGCTGCCCGTTGGGCAGTGTGTACCCACGATATGTCGGTGAAGGTCGGTGTTCACAGACATATCGCATTGGCTGTGCTGCACAGCCGATGGACAGAAATGTCTGCAGACATATCTGTCCATCGGCAGATGTGTACGGGCGGTCGGCAGACTACCCGTACACACACAGCGGCAGCCGCGAGGAGGGGGGCAGGATACGCCCCCTGCCCGCTGGGATGTGCCCCCTGGTCGCCGGGATCTGCGGGCAGGCACAGATGATGGTTGTTCAGTGTGTACGAACAACCATCATCTGCAGATATATCTGTATAGTGTGTACCCACCTTAAGACTAACAACCACCAAGTATTGAAGTACTAGGGGAGAAGAACTGGATAATTGATGGGGTTCGGTGCTGCAAAATATCAGCTTAGGTTATATGGAATGAGACACCTGATTGTCAGTAAGCAGTCAATCAAACACGGCAAAACCTGTTTAAACAATGTACTCTATCAAACAGTCATATACACACAAACCACATGATAATAGCTAAGGTTCTTCCATAATATGATTCCTTGGTTCTATCAGCTTACCAACTCATTTTAACTGTACAGTCATTTATTTGTTAACATTTCATGGTTCTTAACTTGTAAACACTCTTAAGGTTTATTTTTTCAGCTCAAACCTAATTTAATCTCTGCAAAAAAATGTGCATAAATCTGTTACTTTCTCTCTTCTTTAGTTTAAAATATATTTGGAAAGGCAAATAATTCCATTTGTCTGGATTGCATCCAAAATCCAGCAGCTTTTAATCGAAATCTAAATAACATTGGAGGAAAAGCAGGTATTCAGCTGAAGCTAAAATTACTCTGTCATTCTTATTGCATTGCAGATATGGTTTCACTAAACATGGTAAATAGATACAAGAAAATTGCTTTATGACAAGGGTGCATCCTCGATTTTATAAAAATTTGTTGCATGGCTACTTTTACCAATTTCCATGATTCTTTTCAAAGTAACTTTTTACTAGTCCAATTCTGAATGTAAGAGACAAAATAAAAATGGATAATGGAACTTCTCATAACTAATAAATAGAGTCAATACATTGGACATGAAATGTTTTAATATAGAAATAGTCTTAACTGAACTGGATAGATAATCACCAGTAAGACCTGGAGGGCTCCCAGGTATTCTGTATCTGAATGGTTCCAGGGCTGATTCATTGTAGATCGCTATTGCGATCGTGGCTGCGATTATGCATGTAGGTCTGCTGTGAAAATATGCTAATGAATGCAATCACACAGCCGTCAGACAGCCAGAATAGAGACGCCCATTACCACCCACTACCGCTATCTCACATCTGTAATACCTTGCAGTGCTGTGTATAAATCGGGAACATCAAGTAACATCGGCCCATCACGCACATTTACAGCAGGTCTGACCTGCCACAGAAACTGCATGTCTTGTTGCATGCAGTGAGTACTCAAGATGCTTAATTCGTCTCAGTGGCTAATTTATGCATGTCCATGCAACGAAGTTTAAACGGACAGACACGCTTACGTTTTACTGACCACTTCCCCGTCACCTCCCCCAAACAGTCACAGCCTGTCACTCACTCTGCAATGGCTTTCATTCTGTTTGAGTGATCACAAAGCGATCACAATGCAAACTCACGCACACTGTGCTGCATATGCATGCGCAATACACACAATCGGCTAATCTGCAGACACTGTTGCACTTGCAATCCATGCTGAATCAGGCTCCCAGTCCGTTATATCCAGTTCCTCTATCTGGTAAACAAGTCTCCTATATCATCTTGCACACCAGTCTGTTTACCACTGATACAATAGAAAATAGACCAGTAGGCGCTATTGGACCTGGTTAAAGTCTGCCAATAATAACAAACTACTTGGGTAGGCTGCTGTTCCAATTAATTCTGCCAATCCACTAGGCGATTAAACCTAATGATGGAGAGATAACGATGGTTGGTAAGGAGATAGAACCAAGGAATCATATTATGGAAGAACCTTAGCTATTATCATGTGGTTTGTGTGTATATGACTGTTTGATAGAGTACATTGTTTAAACAGGTTTTGCCATTTTTGATTGACTGCTTACTGACAATCAGCTGTCTCCTTCCATGTCACCTAAGCTGATATTTTGCAGCACCGAACCTCATCAATTATCTAGTTCTCCTCTCCCAGTACTTCAATACTTGGTGGTTGTTAGTCTTAAGGTGCGTACACACTATACAGATATATCTGCAGATGATGATTGTTCGTACACACTGAACAACCATCATCTGTGCCTGCCCGCAGATCCCGGTGACCAGGGGGCACATCCCAGCGGGCAGGGGGCGTATCCTGCCCCCCTTCTCGCGGCTGCCGCTGTGTGTGTACGGGTAGTCTGCCGACCGCCCGCACACATCTGCCGATGGACAGATATGTCTGCAGACATATCTGTCCATCGGCTGTGCAGCACAGCCAATGCGATATGTCTGTGAACACCGACGTTCACCGACATATCGCGGGTACACACTGCCCAACGGGCAGCAGATACATTGGCTGATGAATTGATGGGCAAATGTATCTGTCAGTGTGTACCCAGCTTTAGGTTATCAGGAGGGGCACAAACCAATCTTCTCAGGCTTTACAGCATAAAGAACTAATTTAAATACAAAACCTCCATGTAAAGTAGTTGCAAAAGTCGGCACATAGTGATATGTGTCCCTGTGTACTTCCTTCTATAGCCACTGACAGAGGAACATGCCTCCATAAGACTGTGCTAGAATATGTAGTATTTCATTTCAGGAACATGTGTATTATGTGTGAAATTAGTGCAATTTAATTAGAGTGCTGTGAATTCGACATCCTTGAATATATTACATGTTAATTTATGTATGTATACAATATATGTTTTGTCTTCACCTACTCCCTTTATCCCCATCTCTCCCTCTCTCTCTCTCTCTGTATATATATATATATATATATATATATATATATATTAGGGGTGTGCACCGGCCACTTTTCGTGTTTTGTGTTTTGGTTTTGGATCTGGATCTTTCTTCGTGTTTTGGATCTGGATTGGTTTTGCCAAAACCACCCTTCCGTGTTTTGGGTTCTGGGTTTTGTGTTTTGGATCTGTATTTTTTTGAAAAAAAGCATAAAAACAGCTAAAATCACAGAATTTGTAGGTTTTTCTGCTCCTATGCTATTATTAACCTCAATAACCTTAATTTCCACTCATTTCCAGTCTATTCTGAACACCTCACACCTCACAATAGTGTTTTTATGTCCAAAAGGTTGCACCGAGGTAGCTGGATGACTATGCTAAGCGACACGAGTGGGCGGCACAAACACGTGACCCATCTAGGAGTGACACTGCAGTGGCAGACAGGATGGCAGTTAGAAAAACTAGGCCCCAAACTGTACATAATGCAAAGAAAAAAAGAGGTGCAAGATGGAATTGTCCTTGGGCCCTCCCACCCACCCTTATGTTGTATAAACAGGACATGCACACTTTAACAAATCAATCATTTCAGCGCCAGGGTCTGCCACACAACTGTGGCTGAAATGATTGGTTCGTTTGGGCCCCCACAAAACAAGCTGGCAATTAATGTGTCCCTGCACAAACTGGCTCTACGGAGGCAAGATGTCATCCTCATCCTCCTCATCCACCGATTCCTCACCCTCTTCAGTGTGTACATCCTCATCCTCACAAAGTATTAACTCGTCCCCACTTGAATCCACCACCACAGGTCCCTCTGTACCTTCTGGAGGCTGGTCTCCCTGGAAGAGCTGATAATTCATTTTGATGAACATCATCTTCTCCACATTCTGTGGAAGCAACCTCCTACGCCTTTCGCTGACAAGGTTCCCGGCTGCACTAAACACTCTTTCGGAGTACACACTGGAGGGGGGGCAACTCAGGTAAAATAGAGCCAGTTTGTACAGGGGCCTCCAAATTGCCTCTTTTTCCTGCCAGTACAGGTATGGACTGTCTGACATGCCTACTTGGATGCTGTCACCGATGTAATCCTCCACCATTCTGTCAATGGTGACAGTATCATATGCAGTGACAGTAGACATGTCAGAAATTGTTGCCAGGTCCTTCAGTCCGGACCAGATGTCCAAACTTGGTCCTGCCTGCCCTGCATCACCGCCAGCGGGTTGCTTAGGATACCTAAGTTTTTTCCTGGCAGCCCCAGTTGCGGGAGAAAATGAAGAAGGAGCCGTTGACGTGTCACGTTCCGCTTCAGCTGACAGTGTGTTCACCAGCAGGTCTTTGCACCTCTGCAGGCTTGTGTCGGCCGGAAAGAGAGACACCACATAGGCTTTAAACCTAGGATCGAGCACGGTGGCCAAAATGTAGTGGTCTGATTTCAACAGATTGACCACCCTGGAATCCTGGCAAAGCGAATGAAGGGCTTCATCCACAAGTCCCACATGCCGAGCGGAATCGCTCCGTCTTAGCTCCTCCTTCACTTTCTCCAGCTGCTTCTGCAAAAGCCTGATGACTGGAATGACCTGACTCAAGCTGGCTGTGTCTGAACTGACTTCACGTGTGGCAAGTTCGAAGGGCTGAAGAACCTTGCACAACACGGAAATCATTCTCCACTGCGCTTGAGTCAGGTGCATACCCCCTCCTTTGCCTATGTCATAGGTGGATGTATAGGCTTGTATGGCCTTTTGCTGCTCCTCCATCCTCTGAAGCATATAGAGGGTTGAGTTCCACCGCGTCACAACCTCTTGCTTCAGGTGATGGCGGGGCAGGTTCAAGAGTGTTTGCTGGCGCTCCAGTCTTCGGCACGCAGTCGCTGAATGGCGAAAGTGGCCAGAAATTTTTCGGGCCACCCAAAGCGTCTCCTGCACGCCCCTGTCGCTTTTCAGAAAATTCTGCACCACCAAGTTTATTGTGTGAGCAAAACATGGGACGTGCTGGAATTTGCCCAGATGTAATGCCCGCACAATATTGGTGGCGTTGTCAGATATCACAAATCCCCAGGAGAGTCTAAGTGGGGTAAGCCACTGGGCGATGATTTCCCTCAGTTTCTCTAAGAGGTTGTCGGCGGTGTGCCTCTTACTGAAACCGGTGATACACAGCGTAGCCTGCCTTGTAACGAGCTGGCGTTTCTGAGATGCTGCTACTGGTGACGCTGCTGCTGTTGCTGCGTAAGGTGATACATCTACCCAGTGGGCTGTCACAGTCATATAGTCCTTAGTCTGCCCTGTTCCACTTGTCCACATGTCCGTGGTTAAGTGGACATTGTGTACAACGGCATTTTTCAGGACACTGAGGACACTTTTTCTGACGTTTCTGTACAGTCTCGGTATCGCCTGCCTAGTGAAGTGGAATCTAGACGGGATTTGGAACCGGGGACACACTACCTCCATCAATTGTCTAAATCCCACTGCACTAATGGCGGATACCGGACGCACGTCTAACACCAACATAGCAGTCAAGGCCTCAGTTATACGTTTTGCTTCAGGATGACTGCTGTCGTACTTCATCCTCCTCGCTAAGGACTGTTGGAGGGTCAATTGTTTAGTAAAAGTAGTGGTGTTCCTACTTCCTCTCTGGGATGATGAACGACTCCCAGCAGCAGCAACAGCAGCAGCGGCAGCAGTAGGCGTAGCAATGCAGGATCCTCCGGAGGAATCCCGGATAGGAGAGTCAGTCATGCCAGTGATATGGCCTGCAGGACTACTTCCGATCCTGACTAAGGAGGAAATTGACGAGGAGGGAGTTGACGGTGTGGTTTGCAGGCGCTTGGATACAACAGGACAACGGGATTTAGGTGTCCCTGGACTGCTTACGGTCTGAGCCAAAGTTTCTGAACTTGACAGTAACTTTTTATGAACGCGCTGCAGGTGCCGTATAAGGGAGGATGTTCCTAGGTGGTTGACGTCCCTACCCCTACTTATTTCACCTTTACATATGGTACATATGGCAAGACAGTTGTTGTCCGGATTTGGATAGAAATATTGCCAGACCAAAGAGGTGGAATGTTTGGTCTTCTGCCCAGGCATGACCGTGATGGGCTTTTTCATCCCACGGACAACAACTGTCTCCCCCGGAGCCTGATTTAAACAAACCACATCACCATCAGAATCCTCCTCGCCAACTTCCTCCTCAGCGCCAGCTACACCAGTATCCTCATCCTGTTGTACTTCAACAGTGACATCTTCAATTTGCATATCAGCAAGTGGACTGTGGGTGCTCCTTTCAGCACTTGCAGGGGGCGTGCAAATGGTGGAAAGAGCCACCTCTTCCCGTCCAGTGCTGGGAAGGTCAGGCATCGCAACCACCACCACACTTGGACTCTCCTTGGGGATTTGTGATATCTTCTTAGAAAGCACAGTTCTTCGCTGTGCTTTTGCCAGCTTAACTCTTTTGATTTTTTTAGTGGGAGGAGTGCTTCCATCGTCATGTGAAGCTGAACCACTAGTCATGAACATACTAGGGATCGACCTTAGCCGTTCCTTGCCACTCCGTGTCGTAAATGGCATATTGGCAAGTTTACGTTTCTCTTCAGCTGATTTAAATGTCTTTTTCAAGGTCATTTTCCTGAACTTTGCCATTTGGGATTGTATGTGCCCTCTACTATGACATTGGGCATCGGCCTTGGCAGACGACGTTGATGGCATGTTATCGTCTATGTCATGACTAGTGGCAGCAGCTTCAGCACTAGGAGGAAGTGGTTCTTGATCTTTCTCTATTTTATTTTTATCGGAGAAAGTTTGGTCCTCCATTTATGTTATATCGATTTGATATATACGTGCGGCTAAACACAGAAAATAATTTTTTTTTTGGTTTGGACTGGAGTGTACTTTGTGGGTTACAGCACCCTTTAACGGTCAAGCCAGCCGGCCCTTTACTTATGACACAGGCGCACTCTTGGCACTACTTTGTTGATGCACGTGCGGCTACTGCGCACACAATTCACAAACACAGAAAATAATTTTTTTTTGGTTTGGACTGGAGTGTACTTTGGGGGTTACAGCACCCTTTAACGGTCAAGCCAGCCGGCCCTTTACTTATGACACAGGCGCACGCTTGGCACTACTTTGTTGATGCACGTGCGGCTACTGCGCACACAATTCACAAACACAGAAAATAATTTTTTTTTGGTTTGGACTGGAGTGTACTTTCGGGAGTTACAGCACCCTTTAACGGTCAAGCCAGCCGGCCCTTTACTTATGACACAGGCGCACGCTTGGCACTACTTTGTTGATGCACGTGCGGCTACTGCGCACACAATTCACAAACACAGAAAATATTTTTTCTTTGGTTTGGACTGGAGTGTACTTTCGGGGGTTACAGCACCCTTTAACGGTCAAGCCAGCCGGCCCTTTACTTATGACACAGGCGCACTCTTGGCACTACTTTGTTGATGCACGTGCGGCTACTGCGCACACAATTCACAAACACAGAAAATAATTTTTTTTTAGGTTTGGACTGGAGTGTACTTTCGGGGGTTACAGCACCCTTAACGGTCAAGCCAGCCGGCCCTTTACTTATGACACAGGCGCACGCTTGGCACTACTTTGTTGATGCACGTGCGGCTACTGCGCACACAATTCACAAACACAGAAAATAATTTTTTTTTGGTTTGGACTGGAGTGTACTTTCGGGGGTTACAGCACCCTTTAACGGTCAAGCCAGCCAGCCCTTTACTTATGACACAGGCGCACGCTTGGCACTACTTTGTTGATGCACGTGCGGCTACTGCGCACACAATTCACAAACACAGAAAATAATTTTTTTTTAGGTTTGGACTGGAGTGTACTTTCGGGGGTTACAGCACCCTTAACGGTCAAGCCAGCCGGCCCTTTACTTATGACACAGGCGCACGCTTGGCACTACTTTGTTGATGCACGTGCGGCTACTGCACACACAATTCACAAACACAGAAAATAATTTTTTTTTTGGTTTGGACTGGAGTGTACTTTCGGGGGTTACAGCACCCTTAACGGTCAAGCCAGCCGGCCCTTTACTTATGACACAGGCGCACGCTTGACACTACTTTGTTGATGCACGTGCGGCTACTGCGCACACAATTCACAAACACAGAAAATAATTTTTTTTTTGGTTTGGACTGGAGTGTACTTTCGGGGGTTACAGCACCCTTTAACGGTCAAGCCAGCCGGCCCTTTACTTATGACACAGGCGCACGCTTGGCACTACTTTGTTGATGCACGTGCGGCTACTGCGCACACAATTCACAAACACAGAAAATAATTTTTTTTTTGGTTTGGACTGGAGTGTACTTTCGGGGGTTACAGCACCCTTAACGGTCAAGCCAGCCGGCCCTTTACTTATGACACAGGCGCACGCTTGGCACTACTTTGTTGATGCACGTGCGGCTACTGCGCACACAATTCACAAACACAGAAAATAATTTTTTTTTTGGTTTGGACTGGAGTGTACTTTCGGGGGTTACAGCACCCTTAACGGTCAAGCCAGCCGGCCCTTTACTTATGACACAGGCGCACGCTTGGCACTACTTTGTTGATGCACGTGCGGCTACTGCGCACACAATTCACAAACACAGAAAATAATTTTTTTTTTGGTTTGGACTGGAGTGTACTTTCGGGGGTTACAGCACCCTTAACGGTCAAGCCAGCCGGCCCTTTACTTATGACACAGGCGCACGCTTGGCACTACTTTGTTGATGCACGTGCGGCTACTGCGCACACAATTCACAAACACAGAAAATATATTATTTTTTTAGCACTTGGGGGGAGCACCCCTGATGGACAGAGCACCCCCTGGACAACACTACAGCACTCCTTTAGGACTGGGACACTGCACAGGACTTTGGAGTGGACACAGCCCCTATGGAGAACTGACTGCACAACACAGTCCAGCCAGCCCCTATGGACTTTGAAGTAGTGGACACAGCCCCTATTAACAACAGCAGCACAGCACAACACAGCCAGCCCCTATGGACTTTGAAGTAGTGGACAACAGCAGCACTACACTACACTACACTACACAGCCCTAACTCCCACCCTCCCTCTTCACTGTCCACAGCCGAGTGAGAAAATGGCGCCGACGCGGGTACCTTATATAGGATCCAAAACCCGCGAGACTCGGAAGGCGGGATGATGACGTTTTGCCTCGATTTCAGATCCGAGTCAGGCGGGAAAAGTCGAGCCTGACTCGGATCGGACTCGGATCGGGGGGGCTCGGGGGGGTTCGGATTTCAGAAATCCGAACCCGCTCACCCCTAATATATATATATATATATATATACTTTTAATTGCAATTGCTGGGACCCATGCATCAGTTTTTTATATGTGTATAATTAAAAACATGTTTATTATCATTGAAATCGGCTTGTATATGGGATGACCATAATATCAACTAATAGGTTGAGCGCAGTTCCACACAAATATTTTTTCTGTTTACCACTGAGATTTGTTCTTACAGCCACCATCGGTTCCAGCCGATTCCTCCTACCATCGGTCTCATCTGATGCTTCCAACATCGGACTCTTATCCGTTAAGTTCTTCAATTCATCTACATTGGCCCCAACTGATCAAGTTCATCAAATCATCAACATCAGACTCTTATCAATTAAGTTCTTCAATTAATCAACATCGGTCCCAGCCGGTTAAGTTCACCAATTCATCAACATCGGATTCAAATACATCAAGTTCTCAAACCGACCCAGCTCTCAATCCAGCATCATTGGTCCCAATCCGATTCTGCCAATTCCTTCAGTATCATATATCCAGTACCATTCCAACCTGCTGTTCAATAAAGGCATTCTATTTCCGTCCTCGCCTTTGGGCCCATCATCCACTGCCATATGTCTATCTCCTCACACCATTACATGAAGAAGTCATGGCTCAAGTCACCCAAGTTCCTTCACGCATCTCTGATTTCTTCTTCAGCCTCCCACACCTCTTCCTACCAAAACTAACCCTCAGACATGACAGCCTGCTCCTTATCACTGACAGTCATTTTCTCTGCCTCCATGATATCATGGGTTCCACTGGCCATGCCCATGCTATAGCGCTGGTGGTGCAAGACAGTGAAGCCCCACCCTCCTATCCACACAGCAAAAAATTTCTGCTTTCACCAATGGAAAAGAGGATACTGCACATATTTAATAAAGTATAAACACTTCTGTTATTTCTGAAATTTTATTTCAGAAGCATATTGTTTGTTATTTAGATTAGCAATACACATAGTATATATATATATATATATATATATATATATAGATATATATATATATGTAGAAAAAAAGGTGCATAAATATTGGGACATTGACAGAATTTTCATATTTTGGCCTCTATTCACCACCACAATGGCTTTGAAGTGAAACAAATAAGATGTGCTTTAACTGCAGACTTTCAGATATAATTTGAGGGTAATTACATCCAAATCAGGTGAACGGTGTAGGAATTACAACGGTTTCTATATATGCCTCCCACTTTTTAAGGGGATAAACTAAACAATCCTAAATCTAACTTTCACTTTGCAGGCAATTACAGCCTGAAGTCTGGAACGCATAGACATCACCAGACGCTGGGTTTCATCCCTGGTGATGCTCTGCCAGGCCTCTACTGCAAATGTCTTCAGTTCCTGCTTGTTCTTGGGGCATTTTCCCTTCAGTTTTGTCTTCATCAAGTGAAATGCATGCTCAATCTGATTCAGGTCAGGGAATTGACTTGGCCTTTGCATAACATTCCACTTTTTAGCCTTAAAAAAATCTTTGGTTGCTTTTGCAGTATGCTTCAGGTCATTGTCCATCTGCACTGTAAAGCGACGTCCAATGAGTTCTGAAGCATTTGACTGAATATGAGCATATAATATTGCCCGAAACACTTCAGAATTCATTCTGCTGCTTTTGTCAGCAGTTACATCATCAATAAATACAAGGGAACCAGTTCCATTGGAAGCCATACATGCCCACGCCATGACACTACCACGACCATGCTTCACTGATGAGGTGGTATGTTTTGGATCATGAGCAGTCCCTTTGCTTTTCCATACTCTTCTCTTCCCATCACTCTGGTACAAGTTGATCTTTGTCTCATCTGTCCAGAGGATGTTGTTCCAGAACTGTAATGGCTTTTTTAGATGTTATTTGGCAAACTCTAATCTGAATTCCTGTTTTGGAGGCTCACCAATGGTTTACATCTTGTGGTGAACCCTCTATATTCACTCTTGTGAAGTCTTCTCTTGATTGTTGACTTTTACACATATACATCTACCTCCTGGAGAGTGTTCTTGATTTGGCCAACTGTTGTGAAGGGGTTTTTCTTCACCAGGGAAATAATTCTTCTGTCATTCCATGGTCTTCCGGGTCTTTTGGTGTTGCTGAGCTCTCTGGTGCATTCTTTCTTTTTAAGAATGTTCCAAACAGTTGATTTGGCCACACCTAATGTTTTTGCTATCTCTCTGATGGGTTTGTTTTGATTTTTCAGCCTAATGATGGCTTGCTTCACTGATAGTGACAGCTCTTTGGATCTCATATTGAGAGTTGACAGCAACTGATTCCAAATGCAAATGTCACACCTAGAATCCACTCCAGACTTTTTATCTGCTTAATTGATAATGAAATAATGAGGGAATAGCCCACACCTGTCCATGAAATAGCTTTTGAGTTGATAGTCCCATTACTTTTGGCCCCTTAAAAAGTGTGAGGCACATATAGAAACCATTGGAATTCCTACACCGTTCACCTGATTTGGATGTAATTACTCTCAAATTAAATCTGAAAGTCTGTCGTTAAAGCACATCTTGTTTGTTTCATTTCAAAGCCATTGTGGTGGTGAATAGGGCCAAAATATGAAAATTCTGTCAATGTCCCAATATTTATGCACCTGACTGTATATATATATAATATATATATATATATATATATATATATATATATAATATTTAAATGTTATCAGCCAACAGTGTTATTATAACTTGAATCTTAGTTGCACCTCTTGAAAAGACACCACCAGGAAGAGTTTAATGTTAAAACCTAATTTGAATAAAAAGGGCGCTATGGTAGACAAAGGGTCTCATTCAGACCCGCTCACGTGCGCTGTATGCTCGCAAGCGGGTCGATGTTACCCAAATGCGCATGATGGAGGCTGCTCCGTCGTGCGCATGCGCGAGACCCGGCGAGCGACGGGAAAGCCGTTGCTCGGGGTTTCGCACCAAAGGGGGCGTGCTTTCGATGGTGAGTGACAGCATGCCCCCTTTGGTGGGCGTGCCGGGGGCGTGGGTGCCCAGACGGAGGCGTTCCCATAAGAATGCCTACCGTCTGTGTCCGGCCCCACTGACATCACTAGTGATGTCAGTGGGAGTGTTTTTGGCTATGATAGAGCCAAAAGCACTCCGGGCTTGTGGCAGCGAGACCCTACCACAAGGGTCTCGTCGCAAGCTTGATGGTAGCGATGGTCTTGACCATCGCGACCATCTTTTTGGCCGCTCGCATCAGTTGAGGGGGTCACCCACAGCCATGCGAGCGGCCAGGAGGCCGCTCCAATATTAGGTAGGAGGACCCTGATTCACAGTGAGCGCTCTGGTCAGAGCGTCCGGCTCTGAATCAGGCCCACAGTGTGATGGCTACCTCTTAGTATGTCACATATGTGGTTTAACTTACTAGTGATGTCTTAGTGTCATGAATGTTGATACTGTATATTGCTAATTCAAATGTATCCTATTAAACAAACAAGTGGGGAATCACATTTAAAAAAAATAATTTAGATACATACATTAGTCTTAATTATTGTACTTCTTGCACATTATTATATCATTACTAATTGCCCACTCTGTGTAGTCATAGTTACATAAAGAAAAGAGAAAAGTCCTTCAAGTTTAACTTATTAAAAGTGTTGATACTACAGACTACAGATGTGTTCATAAAACATAATGCTATTATTCATAAAATTTGGGAAACAGATTGGACTCTCATCATCTCATTTTGTCTACAATAACAAGTAGACAAAAAGCGTATGAGTTCAAAACCACCAGGCATCTCTGGGAGATGTTGCTGAACTACAAGGTAAGTTCCAAGGTGGAGGAGAACATTGGGGACTTCTGGAACTTACGCTTTTTGTCTACTTGTTATTGTAGACAAAATGATCCGGTGAGAGTCCAATCTGATCCCCATTTTTTATAAATATTAGGATTATGTATTATGTCTTTATGTGTATAGATTAAAAACAGTATTACACTATTTGGAATATTTTCCATTTGCATGTGGACTGGGAAACACAGAAGGAAGGACATGTCATCTGGAATAGAGATTTACCACTGTCCTCTCCATTAATGCAAGTTTGTCTACTTTAAAAAAATAGTAGACCACCACTATCGGTACGAGGTTTAGAAATACCCATAATTTCAGATGTTGTATATTATAAGTGCTATTTAAAATCAATTTTAGGCTATGGGATATAGGCCCTCATTCAGAGCCACTCGCTAGCGGCAGTACGCTCGTTCCGAGCGATGTTCGCATATCTGCGCATGCGTACGGATCGTTATACGCATGCGCGAACCAGTCAGTGCGGCCAAAATTCATGTGCTCGCAATATAGCGAATGCCTGCTATTTTGAGTGACAGAATGAGGCGTATGTGGGTGGTAACAGGGGAAGGTGCTTGAAAATGGGGAGTGGAGATCCGAACGCAGGCGTGCTTAAAGGTCAAAACGGGCGTTTTATGGGTGTGCATAATTAATACAGCAGCGTCATTGACCACGTCACTGGGTTATTTTATAGCCAGAACTGCTCGGAAGAATGTGGTAGCAAAAACCAACCACAAGAATAGCGAGCAGTTCATACGCTGGTCGATGTACTCGATTAATCTAATAAATAGCGGACATGACGTATGGTGCGAGCGGCCAGGGGGCGTTTTTAACAAATAAACGAGCGTATGTTTTGCTCTCTCGTTCAGACTTAGAGGTGTGAACAGACTGCAATTTGCGAACGGATCATTTGAATAGCCACCCCTTGTTTTTGAACGAACGACCGCAAATAGCGAACGGCTCTGAATCAGGCCCATAGTTTTGTATATGTGTTTGAGTTTTTAGAGTGTCTTTATTTGAACTGAAGATGATCTGTGAGTCTGAAATATCTAACCTTTGATTAGATGATATTGAAGCTATTGCTCTGTATCTGTAGAGAAGTCTGTAATTAAACGATTTGATGATATGATTATTATATGAATTGCAGTTTAAAGCCTATGGAGATTGATTTGTACCCCTCCTTTCACAGATATTTTATGAGCCAATATTGGGAGGAAAGTAATTGGGGAATTAATGAGTGTGGTTTGGTGCTGTATAAGGTTACCTTAGGTGACATGGAGGGAGACACCTGTCAGTTATTAAGCAGTCAAACACATATGGCAATACCTGTTTTCACAGTATATCAAACACACGTATACACACACCATATAACAATATCTAAGGTTCTTCCACAATCTGTTCTATCTCATTACCAAATCATCTTAGTTGTACAATTGTTTATTTGTTGGCATTTCATGGTTCTTAATTTATAAACATTCTTAAGGTTTATTTTTGCACTGCAAACCTATTTTAATCTCTGCAAAAATGTGCAGAAATCTGTTTCTTTCTCTGTTCTCTAGTTTAAAATTTATTCGGAAAGGCAAATAATTCAATTTGCTTGGATTGCATCCAAAATCCAGCAGCTTTTAATCGAAACCTAAATAACATCGGAGGAAAAGTAGGTATTCAGCTGAAGTTAAAATTACTCTGTCATTCTTATTGCATTGCAGATATTGTTTCACTAAATATGTTAAATAGATACAAGAAATTTGCTTTATGACAAGGGTGCATCCTCTATTTTATAAAAAAAAAATTGTTGCTACTTTTACCAAATTCCATACTTCTTTTTACAGCAACTTTTTACTAGTCCTATTCTGGAGGGAAGAGACAAAGTAAAAATGAGGATAGTGGAACTGTTAGCATCTAATAAAATGAGCTAGTAAAATAGAGCAATTTATATTGTTACAGAATTTCCAGAATTTAATTTGAAAAGTATGATAAAAAGGAAAAAAGATGTAATATATTACTATATAATCTTTTATGAATGTCAATTGTAAAGGACACATTGGACATATTCAGAGATGTTTTAAGATAGAAAATGATCTTGGCTCAATAAATGTTGTATACAAATAATCTTAGCTGAAATGAATACATAATATTAGATTATGGTCACACTCTGAATCATTTATTATCTATTTAATAAATACCAAATACATGTCCTTAAAGAATAGCAGTCTACAATTGTTACCTTTGCCTCATTTAACAGTTTGGTAACATACTGTAACTTAGAAGAGACATCACCGGGATCTGTATGACTCTACTTACAGTATCTATACATTGTTTTTCTAGGAAACTGCAAGACTGACATTTAGGAGCATATTTAATAAAGGTCGATTTTAATCAATTTTGGTCATATTAAAATTCATCAAAATCGATCAACATCTATGTTGTGTTTCTGGAGCTAAATCATACTTTACTAACTGACAAGTTTTAGATTTGCTTTTTAAGTATTAGTAAATGTTTGATTTAGCTGAAGAAACATAACAGTGATGTTAATCAATTTTCATCAATATTAAATCAATCAAAAATGATTCAAATTGACCTTTAGTTAATATATCCTGCAGACTCAGACCTTTGTACTGTTCTACAATGGTGTAAAACATAGAAGCACCTCTTTACCTATGCAAATATCTACAGTAAACATGTGGTTTCACCAATTGGAATGAACAGATAGCATGCTGCATATATTTAGTTACCTATGAGTAACAGGTTTTATCAGGAATAATATTACATAAACAGTTAGGTTGATATTTAGACCAGTAATGCACATAGTATTATGATTAGGTAGCTCCTTCTCTCATTTGCTTTCTCACCTAGACAGGAGGTAGAATTATGTCATTGGTAGATCACTTAGGCCCAGATTTATCAATGTGTTATACTCTTGTTATCACTCGTTACTAATCTTAAATGGTGCTCCAACCAATCAGCTTCTGTCATGTGTTTAAAAAGTGACAGTTAGGAGCTGATTGGTTCCAGGACCATTTAAGATTAGTAACAGGTGATAACAAGTATTTCACTTGTTGATAAATGTGGGCCTTTGTTCTTTCTTTTCACTTCTTATCAAATGCAGTGCATCCACTTGCATCACATCTCCTCTTAGGGTAGCTCTTGGCAAATTCTACACTGGATTAAATTAATAAATTCTGCCCAACTCTCAGTAACTGACTGGTGAAGACTCACACACAATAGATAAGAAGGGTAAAGGCCTCTTGACACTACGTATATGGCCTGACAACTGGAATTCCAATAAAACAATGGCTAATAAATAAAGAGCTTATCCGTAGATTAAGTAATGTGACTATAACAGTGAATATATATTTCAAAACAGAAAGACAATAGTATACATTTAGTACACAGGAGTAACATTAAGAGAAACACATTTTCATAACACTCAGTATTGATATTGTGCAATGATCAGTGTAAGCATTGATTGCATCAATCTACAATATAAATAGTAATAATTTTTCATTTTTAATAGCTTGTACTGTGTGTTGATATGGGTGTACTATTTGAATGGTGGTAAGCAGAGTAAATAGTATACACTAGTGGAATCCCAGATGCAACAGTTAGCTCAGGACTTAGTTATTCACTATTGTACACAACTTTGTATGCAATTGCAATTATGCATGCAGTTCAACTGCGATAGTTATGCTAATTCATTGTGATCGCTATCCAGTTGCAGCACTGCACAAGGACGCCCACTTTTCTCAGCCCACATACATACATACATTTCATGGTCTCTCTGGATTTAAGTGGATATGTCCGTGTTGCACTGTGGTGCTGATACACAGTAACAAGATGGTGCCGTACATGTGCAGAAGACTTAACCAGTGGCCATCTTGGTAAGGGCATATACTTCCTCGGAGGAGCATTATGAAGATAGTGCAAGAGCGATCTCCATACTGGATTTGCATGAAAATTGTATAAATAATTCACTCTTAGCATATAACCACTCAAATTTAAAGTAGGCCCAAAATGGGCTACATTCACAGCTAGAACTACAGGTATACATCCTAAACTGGCTAATGCAGGGGCGGATTGGGATGGAAAACCAGCCCGGGAAATTTCTGGAAGCAGCCCTAATGGAGGAGGGGTCTGTTGAGGGGGCGGGGTTTGTCAAGAGGGAGGTGGCTTTCCTTGCGTCTTTTGCTGCAGTTGTGTAGGCGACTTGATGCTAATGCTGCTACAGAGCCCTTCCCTGGTGTATATCCATGTGTCTGAATGTGCAGGACTGAGACGACCACTTTTAATGACTACAGACGCTGCAATCATGCTTTTTTAAACCCCCCTATCAGTTGCACTGTTGACGTAAGTTACAGCATCATTCATGTCTCAACCACTATCAACAACATGCCTGTGTCACTCTAATAACACCTACACTCTATGTTACATCTGCATTTGATTAGCCAACCCCCTGTAATCACCCAAGTACAGTACACAAAGTGCATTTCTAATACACTACTTTGTGCATGCGTCCGAATCTGTACTGTGACTCTGTACGAACATTATCAGGATGCATGATGCAAAAAACAAACAAACACATTGGCCCCAATAAGAAAAGACAAACATTGGTCCCCGACAGGAAAAAACATAACACATTAGCAACCACAGGAAAAAACAACACACACATAGCCCCTCAAGGGAAAAAAATAATACATTTCCCCCGACAGGAAAAAATAAAACACATTAATACATTTACCCCCAGAATGACAGAGGATGAGAAAAACATGGAGGGTGATGTAATAGAAACATAGAATTTGACAGCAGATAAGAACCACTTGGCCCATCTAGTCTGCTCTAAGCACACGCACACGTACACACTAGGATTATTTTTTTTTTTATTATAAACCAGTATATTTTTGGATTGCGGGAGGATATCGGAGTACCCAGAGGAAGCCCACACAAGCACGGGGAGAATATACCACACCATTTAGGGCCATGGTGGAAATTGTACCCATGACCTCAGCAGGGGCATCTTAAGAGAGGAGGGGGCCCGTGTGCACTCCCCGTGTGGGGCCCCCTCCTCTCTTCCCGGTGGCCGGCAGCTGACTGACGCGGCTGGCCAGCCACCAAAGCATTAGTAGACTCCGGGCGCTAGAGTGTGCCCGGAATCTATGGCGCATTCGCAGAACACCGGAAAAATGTCAGGACAGGTAAGTTTAAAATAATATGGGTGCAGGGTGTGCGATGCGGGGCCCCCCCGCACACACTGCACCCATTATAGATACGCCACTGGACCTCAGTGCTCCACACATTCCTGGTTGTGCTCAACTCCTACACTCCCCCCACTACACTCCTTCTAATGCCCATATCCTGTATTCCCCTCAAACTCCTGGTAATGCCCATCTCCTACAGTATATCCACCTCACACTCCTGATAGTGTCAATTCCTGTAACCCTCACCTCACCCACATACCTATTAGTGCCCATGTACTGCATCCCCCTGTGCACACTCTTCTACATAACCCTCCACACACACTCCTGGTGGTGCCCATCTTTTACATACCACTCCCCCTCTCCCCCACACATACACCTAGTAGTGCCCATATTCTGCATAACCCCCCTACACACACATACACACCCCGAACTTGGTAGTGCCTACATTCTGCATATCTCCCCCCCACTACACTCACACTCTCTCCCTCTCCTGGTGGTGTCCATCTTCTGCATACATCCACCCCCACACAAACACCCACACCTGGTACTGCCCATGCCCACCCCCCTACACACACACACACACACACACACACACACACACTCTCTCTCTCTCCTGGTGGTGGCCATCTTCTGCATTCACCCCCTCCTTCATTCACCTGGTAGTGCACATACACGCACACAAGTGTAGTAGGATGTATCATAAGAAATGGAGTACCAGAGGGGATTAAGGTAGAGGCTGGTGGGAAATAAGTTGGTTAGAAGAAGTTGGAAGAGAAGGGAAGGTATGGAGCACAGGTTCTCAAACTCGGTCCTCATGCAGTGCATGTTTTCTAGGTCTCCTCACAGAATCACAAGTGAAAGAATTACCTCCACCTTTGGATCTTTTTAAAATGTGTCAGTGAGTAATGACTACACCTGTGCACCTGCTGGGTGACCAGGAAAATGTGACCTGTGTGGGGTCCTGAGGATCGAGTTTGAGAACCATATCGCACAGACAGTGGCACAGGCAAGCCCATACAGATAGTAACACAGGAAAGCCCATGCCCATAGACAGGGGCACAGGTAACCTCATGCGCACATTTGCACAAGCATACTGCACAAGTAAACACAACACAATACTTACTGTACAGGGAGCTGAAAAAACCCAGAGCGCCACAGCCAACTCCCCATACTAGAGTGACAATCAAGGTAAGGGATGTGAATGGTGACAGCTCTTACTCTTTAAAATACAGCCATCCAGTAGAAAGTGTAATTTGTGTTATACATGTGTGTATACACCATGTACATGTTTCTTTAGAAGCATGTAGATGGGTCATTATTATTATGTTTTCACTTTTCCAATTTCTGTTATGTCAAGTTGCCGTGTGTATGTAATGACTGCTCCAGTCAGAGGGCACAGATTTAAGGACTGAGGGCTATCTCGGCACACAAACACATCCATGTACACCGAACACACACGCGCACCCAGAATCTCAGCACACTCGCGAGTCATTATGCAGTCTCAGCACACATGCACATAATATGCAGTCTCAGCAAACATACATACACACATGCAGTCTCATCAAACATACATACACACATGCAGTCTCAGCAAACATACATAGACACACATGCAGTCTCAGCAAACACAGACACACATGCAGTCACAGCAAGCACACATGCAGTCTCAACAAGCACAGACACACATGCAGTCTCAGCAAACACATACAGACACCATGCAGTCTCAGCATATAGACACACATGCAGTCTCAGCAGACACACAAGCAGTCTCAGTATATATACACACATGCAGTCTCAGCAAACACTGACACACATGCAGTCTCAGTACATATAGACACATGCAGTCTCAGCAAACACAGACACACATGCAGTCTCAGTACGTATACACACATGCAGTCTCAGCAAACACAGACACACATGCAGTCTCAGTACATATACACACATGCAGTCTCAGCAAACACAGACACACATGCAGTCTCAGTACGTATACACACATGCAGTCTCAGCAAACACAGACACACATGCAGTCTCAGTACATATACACACATGCAGTCTCAGCAAACACAGACACACATGCAGTCTCAGCAAACATATGCAGACACCATGCAATCTCAGTACATTTACACACATGCAGTCTCAGCAAACATACATACACACATGCAGTCTCAGCAAACATACATAGACACACATGCAGTCTCAGCAAACACAGACACACATGCAGTCACAGCAAGCACACATGCAGTCTCAACAAGCACAGACACACATGCAGTCTCAGCAAACACATACAGACACCATGCAGTCTCAGCATATAGACACACATGCAGTCTCAGCAGACACACAAGCAGTCTCAGAATATATACACACATGCAGTCTCAGCAAACACTGACACACATGCAGTCTCAGTACATATAGACACATGCAGTCTCAGCAAACACAGACACACATGCAGTCTCAGTACGTATACACACATGCAGTCTCAGCAAACACAGACACACATGCAGTCTCAGTACATATACACACATGCAGTCTCAGCAAACACAGACACACATGCAGTCTCAGTACGTATACACACATGCAGTCTCAGCAAACACAGACACACATGCAGTCTCAGTACGTATACACACATGCAGTCTCAGCAAACATATGCAGACACCATGCAATCTCAGTACATTTACACACATGCAGCAAACACAGACACACATGCAGTCTCAGCAAACATATGCAGACACCATGCAATCTCAGTACATTTACACACATGCAGTCTCAGCAAAACACAGACACACATGCAGACTCAGTACATATACACACATGCAGTCTCAGCAAAAACAGACACACATGCAGTCTCAGCAAACACATGCACACAACATGCAGTCTCAGTACATATACACACATGCAGTCTCAGCAAACACAGACACACATGCAGTCTCAGTACATATACACTAGGGGTGTGCACCGGCCACTTTTCGTGTTTTGTGTTTTGGTTTTGGATCTGGATCTTTCTTCGTGTTTTGGATCTGGATTGGTTTTGCCAAAACCACCCTTCCGTGTTTTGGGTTCTGGGTTTTGTGTTTTGGATCTGTATTTTTTTGAAAAAAAGCATAAAAACAGCTAAAATCACAGAATTTGTAGGTTTTTCTGCTCCTATGCTATTATTAACCTCAATAACCTTAATTTCCACTCATTTCCAGTCTATTCTGAACACCTCACACCTCACAATAGTGTTTTTATGTCCAAAAGGTTGCACCGAGGTAGCTGGATGACTATGCTAAGCGACACGAGTGGGCGGCACAAACACGTGACCCATCTAGGAGTGACACTGCAGTGGCAGACAGGATGGCAGTTAGAAAAACTAGGCCCCAAACTGTACATAATGCAAAGAAAAAAAGAGGTGCAAGATGGAATTGTCCTTGGGCCCTCCCACCCACCCTTATGTTGTATAAACAGGACATGCACACTTTAACAAATCAATCATTTCAGCGCCAGGGTCTGCCACACAACTGTGGCTGAAATGATTGGTTCGTTTGGGCCCCCACAAAACAAGCTGGCAATTAATGTGTCCCTGCACAAACTGGCTCTACGGAGGCAAGATGTCATCCTCATCCTCCTCATCCACCGATTCCTCACCCTCTTCAGTGTGTACATCCTCATCCTCACAAAGTATTAACTCGTCCCCACTTGAATCCACCACCACAGGTCCCTCTGTACGTTCTGGAGGCTGGTCTCCCTGGAAGAGCTGATAATTCATTTTGATGAACATCATCTTCTCCACATTCTGTGGAAGCAACCTCCTACGCCTTTCGCTGACAAGGTTCCCGGCTGCACTAAACACTCTTTCGGAGTACACACTGGAGGGGGGGCAACTCAGGTAAAATAGAGCCAGTTTGTACAGGGGCCTCCAAATTGCCTCTTTTTCCTGCCAGTACAGGTATGGACTGTCTGACATGCCTACTTGGATGCTGTCACCGATGTAATCCTCCACCATTCTGTCAATGGTGACAGTATCATATGCAGTGACAGTAGACATGTCAGAAATTGTTGCCAGGTCCTTCAGTCCGGACCAGATGTCCAAACTTGGTCCTGCCTGCCCTGCATCACCGCCAGCGGGTTGCTTAGGATACCTAAGTTTTTTCCTGGCAGCCCCAGTTGCGGGAGAAAATGAAGAAGGAGCCGTTGACGTGTCACGTTCCGCTTCAGCTGACAGTGTGTTCACCAGCAGGTCTTTGCACCTCTGCAGGCTTGTGTCGGCCGGAAAGAGAGACACCACATAGGCTTTAAACCTAGGATCGAGCACGGTGGCCAAAATGTAGTGGTCTGATTTCAACAGATTGACCACCCTGGAATCCTGGCAAAGCGAATGAAGGGCTTCATCCACAAGTCCCACATGCCGAGCGGAATCGCTCCGTCTTAGCTCCTCCTTCACTTTCTCCAGCTGCTTCTGCAAAAGCCTGATGAGGGGAATGACCTGACTCAAGCTGGCAGTGTCTGAACTGACTTCACGTGTGGCAAGTTCGAAGGGCTGAAGAACCTTGCACAACACGGAAATCATTCTCCACTGCGCTTGAGTCAGGTGCATACCCCCTCCTTTGCCTATGTCATAGGTGGATGTATAGGCTTGTATGGCCTTTTGCTGCTCCTCCATCCTCTGAAGCATATAGAGGGTTGAGTTCCACCGCGTCACAACCTCTTGCTTCAGGTGATGGCGGGGCAGGTTCAAGAGTGTTTGCTGGCGCTCCAGTCTTCGGCACGCAGTCGCTGAATGGCGAAAGTGGCCAGAAATTTTTCGGGCCACCCAAAGCGTCTCCTGCACGCCCCTGTCGCTTTTCAGAAAATTCTGCACCACCAAGTTTATTGTGTGAGCAAAACATGGGACGTGCTGGAATTTGCCCAGATGTAATACCCGCACAATATTGGTGGCGTTGTCAGATATCACAAATCCCCAGGAGAGTCTAAGTGGGGTAAGCCACTGGGCGATGATTTCCCTCAGTTTCTCTAAGAGGTTGTCGGCGGTGTGCCTCTTACTGAAACCGGTGATACACAGCGTAGCCTGCCTTGTAACGAGCTGGCGTTTCTGAGATGCTGCTACTGGTGACGCTGCTGCTGTTGCTGCGTAAGGTGATACATCTACCCAGTGGGCTGTCACAGTCATATAGTCCTTAGTCTGCCCTGTTCCACTTGTCCACATGTCCGTGGTTAAGTGGACATTGTGTACAACGGCATTTTTCAGGACACTGAGGACACTTTTTCTGACGTTTCTGTACAGTCTCGGTATCGCCTGCCTAGTGAAGTGGAATCTAGACGGGATTTGGAACCGGGGACACACTACCTCCATCAATTGTCTAAATCCCACTGCACTAATGGCGGATACCGGACGCACGTCTAACACCAACATAGCAGTCAAGGCCTCAGTTATACGTTTTGCTTCAGGATGACTGCTGTCGTACTTCATCCTCCTCGCTAAGGACTGTTGGAGGGTCAATTGTTTAGTAAAAGTAGTGGTGTTCCTACTTCCTCTCTGGGATGATGAACGACTCCCAGCAGCAGCAGCAACAGCAGCAGCGGCAGCAGTAGGCGTAGCAATGCAGGATCCTCCGGAGGAATCCCGGATAGGAGAGTCAGTCATGCCAGTGATATGGCCTGCAGGACTACTTCCGATCCTGACTAAGGAGGAAATTGACGAGGAGGGAGTTGACGGTGTGGTTTGCAGGCGCTTGGATACAACAGGACAACGGAATTTAGGTGTCCCTGGACTGCTTACGGTCTGAGCCAAAGTTTCTGAACTTGACAGTAACTTTTTATGAACGCGCTGCAGGTGCCGTATAAGGGAGGATGTTCCTAGGTGGTTGACGTCCCTACCCCTACTTATTTCACCTTTACATATGGTACATATGGCAAGACAGTTGTTGTCCGGATTTGGATAGAAATATTGCCAGACCAAAGAGGTGGAATGTTTGGTCTTCTGCCCAGGCATGACCGTGATGGGCTTTTTCATCCCACGGACAACAACTGTCTCCCCCGGAGCCTGATTTAAACAAACCACATCACCATCAGAATCCTCCTCGCCAACTTCCTCCTCAGCGCCAGCTACACCAGTATCCTCATCCTGTTGTACTTCAACAGTGACATCTTCAATTTGCATATCAGCAAGTGGACTGTGGGTGCTCCTTTCAGCACTTGCAGGGGGCGTGCAAATGGTGGAAAGAGCCACCTCTTCCCGTCCAGTGCTGGGAAGGTCAGGCATCGCAACCACCACCACACTTGGACTCTCCTTGGGGATTTGTGATATCTTCTTAGAAAGCACAGTTCTTCGCTGTGCTTTTGCCAGCTTAACTCTTTTGATTTTTTTAGTGGGAGGAGTGCTTCCATCGTCATGTGAAGCTGAACCACTAGTCATGAACATACTAGGGATCGACCTTAGCCGTTCCTTGCCACTCCGTGTCGTAAATGGCATATTGGCAAGTTTACGTTTCTCTTCAGCTGATTTAAATGTCTTTTTCAAGGTCATTTTCCTGAACTTTGCCATTTGGGATTGTATGTGCCCTCTACTATGACATTGGGCATCGGCCTTGGCAGACGACGTTGATGGCATGTTATCGTCTATGTCATGACTAGTGGCAGCAGCTTCAGCACTAGGAGGAAGTGGTTCTTGATCTTTCTCTATTTTATTTTTATCGGAGAAAGTTTGGTCCTCCATTTATGTTATATCGATTTGATATATACGTGCGGCTAAACACAGAAAATAATTTTTTTTTTGGTTTGGACTGGAGTGTACTTTGTGGGTTACAGCACCCTTTAACGGTCAAGCCAGCCGGCCCTTTACTTATGACACAGGCGCACTCTTGGCACTACTTTGTTGATGCACGTGCGGCTACTGCGCACACAATTCACAAACACAGAAAATAATTTTTTTTTGGTTTGGACTGGAGTGTACTTTCGGGGGTTACAGCACCCTTTAACGGTCAAGCCAGCCGGCCCTTTACTTATGACACAGGCGCACGCTTGGCACTACTTTGTTGATGCACGTGCGGCTACTGCGCACACAAATCACAAACACAGAAAATAATTTTTTTTTGGTTTGGACTGGAGTGTACTTTCGGGGGTTACAGCACCCTTTAACGGTCAAGCCAGCCGGCCCTTTACTTATGACACAGGCGCACTCTTGGCACTACTTTGTTGATGCACGTGCGGCTACTGCGCACACAATTCACAAACACAGAAAATAATTTTTTTTTAGGTTTGGACTGGAGTGTACTTTCGGGGGTTACAGCACCCTTAACGGTCAAGCCAGCCGGCCCTTTACTTATGACACAGGCGCACGCTTGGCACTACTTTGTTGATGCACGTGCGGCTACTGCGCACACAATTCACAAACACAGAAAATAATTTTTTTTTGGTTTGGACTGGAGTGTACTTTCGGGGGTTACAGCACCCTTTAACGGTCAAGCCAGCTGGCCCTTTACTTATGACACAGGCGCATGCTTGGCACTACTTTGTTGATGCACGTGCGGCTACTGCGCACACAATTCACAAACACAGAAAATAATTTTTTTTTTGGTTTGGACTGGAGTGTACTTTCGGGGGTTACAGCACCCTTAACGATCAAGCCAGCCGGCCCTTTACTTATGACACAGGCGCACGCTTGGCACTACTTTGTTGATGCACGTGCGGCTACTGCGCACACAATTCACAAACACAGAAAATAATTTTTTTTTTGGTTTGGACTGGAGTGTACTTTCGGGGGTTACAGCACCCTTAACGGTCAAGCCAGCCGGCCCTTTACTTATGACACAGGCGCACGCTTGGCACTACTTTGTTGATGCACGTGCGGCTCCTGCGCACACAATTCACAAACACAGAAAATAATTTTTTTTTGGTTTGGACTGGAGTGTACTTTCGGGGGTTACAGCACCCTTTAACGGTCAAGCCAGCCGGCCCTTTACTTATGACACAGGCGCACGCTTGGCACTACTTTGTTGATGCACGTGCGGCTACTGCGCACACAATTCACAAACACAGAAAATATATTATTTTTTTAGCACTTGGGGGGAGCACCCCTGATGGACAGAGCACCCCCTGGACAACACTACAGCACCCCTTTAGGACTGGGACACTGCACAGGACTTTGGAGTGGACACAGCCCCTATGGAGAACTGACTGCACAACACAGTCCAGCCAGCCCCTATGGACTTTGAAGTAGTGGACACAGCCCCTATTAACAACAGCAGCACAGCACAACACAGCCAGCCCCTATGGACTTTGAAGTAGTGGACAACAGCAGCACTACACTACACTACACTACACAGCACTAACTCCCACCCTCCCTCTTCACTGTCCACAGCCGAGTGAGAAAATGGCGCCGACGCGGGTACCTTATATAGGATCCAAAACCCGCGAGACTCGGAAGGCGGGATGATGACGTTTTGCCTCGATGTCAGATCCGAGTCAGGCGGGAAAAGTCGAGCCTGACTCGGATCGGACTCGGATCGGGGGGGCTCGGGGGGGTTCGGATTTCAGAAATCCGAACCCGCTCACCCCTAATATACACACATGTAGTCTCAGCAGACACACATGCAGTCTCAGCAAACACAGACACACATGCAGTCTCAGCAGACACACATGCAGTTTCAGCACACATACATAGACACACAAGACACACACACACATGTAGTCTCAGGACACATACATAGACACACATGACACACACACACACACACACACACACACATAATCTCAGCACACATACATAGACACACATGTAGACTCAGCTCATATACATAGACAAACATGCAGTCTAAGCATACATTTTAAGCCACAAAAGATGCATACACACATTACAGTAAAGAAGGATGTTAACAATGGGCAGTAGCTTTGTGTCAAACCACCCTTACTTGGCAATTATTGTGGTCTCGCTACAGCAGCTCTTCTTAGTACTTCAGTACTGTCGCGTCTCTCTGAGTGCAGGGGGATGGACTGGAGGAGTCCAGATGGGAGGAACCTGGAGGTGCACTGAGCTAGAGAGTAGTGTGCACCTCGAGAATGATGTATGTTGCTGGTCCCTGCTCCCGCCGGTGACAACACCCGGCAACCTTTGCATCAGCAAAGCAGCCTGGCTGTCAGACAGTGTCAGGCCAGCCGGCCCGGCAGAGGAGGGGATGGGACCGGCCCAGCGGGAACTTACTCGCTGTCCTGGTGGCCCAATTCGCCCCTGGGCTAATGGCAGGTAATTACATATAAGTCAAGAAGAAATACAAAAAAACTGTGACCAAGAAAATTATACAAGTAGTATGAACCTGTACTCAGAGAGAGAACAATGTATTGTTGAATACCACTGTTATTGAAATATAGACAATGAGTTGCACTAATTCCCTCTATAACAGTAGCAATGTAGAGATGTGTCATTCTTGAAAAATATGTAGTGTTATAATCAGCTAGGTACCACCATGTAAGAGTCCTAGAGTCAGACTGGTGAGGTCTTCAGCCACCTGCTGTTCCATTAGAGCTGGATATGATCACCAGTACTTAGGCGGCCGCTTGGTCTTAAAACTTGAGACAGTAGGGGCTTACACAGCAATCCTGCTGATCAGAGGATGTATGTGGCTGGTGATGGGTAAAGGTGGAGATATGGTTAATGGTTAATGGAGCCGAGGGGTGGCAAGTTGCGACCCTGAGGTTTGAGGTGTGGCTTTAAGGGCTAAAGTGCGGCTTTGGAAGCATGATTCTGCCTTGAGGGCCTAGGTGTAGCACTGTAACCAAGGTGTGGCCTTGGTGGCTGAGGTGTGGCCTTGAGGGCCAAAGTACAGTACTGGCACTGAGCTGCAACATTGACTGCCGCAGTACCAAACTGGTGCCTATGTGTGGCCTTGAGGGCCAAGGTGTGACTTTGTTGGCAGCAGTGTGACCTTAAGAGCTGTGATTCTGTCTTGAGGGCCGAGGTGTGGCACTGGTGCCAAGATGTGGCCTTGAGGGCTGAGGTATGACACTGGTGCTGAGGTGTAGCCTTGAGGGCCGAGGTGTGGCCTTGAGGGCTGAGGTACAGCACTGGTGCTGATGTGTGGCCATGAGCTGCAACTTTGTTGGTAGTGGTACAACCTTGAGGGCCAAGGTGCGGCCTTGAGAGCCAAGGTGTGGCACTGGTGCCAAGGTGCAGCCTTGAGGGCAAAGGTGTGGCACTGGTGCCAAAATGCCACCTAGGTGAATAAGGTAGCTAGGCCACAGGCAGTGCTCCAGATGAAAGTAATGTTAGCAGCAGGCGTAGATGGCTGTAAGACAGAGGAGGTCACCACCGAGAGGTGAATGACGCGGATAAAACAAGACTGCAGACTGAGAGTTGATACAAAACCACAAAGATGGTCAGGAGCACAGACTGGGCAGTCCAAGACACAAACTGTCAGGATACTGGCAGACAGAGACTGACTGGAACCAGTATCCACACTTGAGGTATAAAATATCTCCGACGACGTGGCACCGGTGCAGACAGACTAATAAAAGATCCTCCACCAATAAGCTGCGAGTGCACATATTTGATTGACAGCTGATAGCTGGGACACTGCACATCTATCCGGCAGACCCAGCAGCACCTGCTGCCATCAGTCATCTTGGTCTCCCAGCAACTGCGGGCGCCCAATTCGGCTTCCTCGTTGCCTGGTGACCAGGGAGGATGTCAGCCCCTGTAGCTGGAAGATATGGCGTGATGGTAACAAGCCACAATGGCTGCTTGTGACAGTACCCCCCCTTGATGAGGGGTTAAGGAACCCCTAGAACTGGGTTTGTCTGGAAACTCTCTGAAGAAGGCTTTTCTAAGTCCTGGAGCATGCAGAAACCTCTCAGGAGCCAAAGATCTTTCTTATGGCCCATAACCCATCCAATGGACCAGAAACTGTAAGTGTCCCCGTACAAATTTGGAGTCCAAGATCTTTCAACAAAATACTCCTGTCGACCCTGAACAAACACAGTAGAAGGCCTTCTAGGGCATCTGAGTCTAAATCTTCTTGAGAAAATAGCCAGCTTAATCAGGGAACAATGGAAGATGATCTCTGGTTATAACTACTGCCGCTAGCGGTTATTGCTGACTTTGCTTCTCTAGCCGTTATCATATTGTGAGACACTGCTATCCCACCAGACAACATTGGTAATTTACTTCTTGAAGGCTCACTTCATAACAGGCTGGAGAACCTTATACACCCGAGGACTGGCTGTTCCTTGTGAGCGGGCTGCAACAGGAAAAGTCCCATGTCATAGCCGGGCATACAGTCACCGTCCAGTTCATCTTTACAGCAACATCCCGATATTGTGTCCAGGGACTGTGTAAGTGGCATATCGACTGACTGTTTCTTATTGCTTCTAGTGTGGCTCACATTCTGATGCGGCAGTGAATAATTATAATCTTCTGTGAGTTTAAAGACACTTTTTAGACAACATCATTTTTGGGATCCCAAAGTGATTTGAGAATGTCATGGAAGGCAGCTGTGAATGTTTGTTATATGTACTACTCCACACTCAACAGATTACTTGTATCATTCTGGACTTATTGTTATAAGACTTGACACTAGCACAGAAAGTCGGGGAAAGAGGTTAATCACTGAAAAAAGTGAAACTCCCAGAAATTATGCAGATCTGGAGTATCCTTTCATTTGCTAACCTCTTTCCCCAACTTTCTGTGCTAGTGTCTAGTCTTCCTTCCCCATCCATCTCATAACACCATATGATACATTAATTACCTGGAATTCTACCACAGTTTCTGCATATACACTTGAACACATTTGCCATTTTTTGGCAATCTTCCCGGTCCATGGGGGCTGCTTCACATTTTATCCTTTCCCATATGGGTATTTCATCCCAACACCACTTGATACACCTTAATTCTGGATTTGGGCCACAATACTTGCATACACATTGGGAGATTCTAGGCAACCCTTGACATCTATCATAGTGTAAATATTGAAGAGCTTCCCTATTTCTCCTAATTTCTCCTGGAGCCTTTGTGATTGCATATGAGTTAATGGTCACTTGGAAACCAGGGGTTTCTATAGGGGGGTTCATTACCCAGATTTCCGCCACACCAGGGGTCTCCTTTCCTCCCATAAATCCCATCTTTCTATTTAGAATGTAATAAGTGAAGATCCTAGCCATCCACATGACAATGATTAAACCGACTATGAGTGCAGTCATTTCTACAAAATGCCAATTGCATTTTTCCTTTCTTTGTTGGGGTGGAGAAGGCATGCTGTCCAGACCCTTCTTCTGCATGTGAGCTGAAGTGTACCGGTGTGGTTATCCTCTTGCAGTGTGAAGAATGAATCCAATCCAGTTAGGCTTTTCAGTAACCTTTATAGCGGTTAAAGTGGTCAGCAGCACTTGGTATGGTCCTTCCCAACAGTCTACAAAGGAGCCTGAATGTAAGAAATTTTGCACCATTACAAACTCTCCAGGTTTCACATTGTGACAGTTTAGCTCAGCATTATTTGTGGCCTGGGAGGAAACTAAACTCTGATTTATCATTCTGAATTGTCTATTCATAGTGTGAACATACTTAGTGGTCAGGTCATGCAGGGTGGCATAGTTTTCTTCAGGGCCTAGCATTAGCTTTGGACACAAGGAGAGAGATTTAAAGGAGACTTCAGAGCTACCCTCATGCTGTGCAAAACTATGGGTAGAACATCAACCCAATGAATTCCAGTATTCTCGGTGACCTTGACAGTTTATTCTTTATGGAGGAGTTGGCTCTTTCAACTTTTTCAGATGCCTGAGACCTATAGAGGCAGTGTAGCTTTGCTTATTTTCCCATTATTCTGCACATTTTCTGGAAAACCTGTCATGTGAAGTGCGTTCCCTGATCTGACTCAATAATATGGGGTATATCATACGTAGAGACAAATTCTTACACAATTTTGCCACAAAACTGGTGGTGTATGCTACCGTGGGAAAGGCCTAGACCCACCCATATGTCACAACACACCAAAACATACCTAAAGTTTCTACAGGGTGGAAGCTGTATGAAATCAATCTGTATTGCTTGGAAAGGTGCTCGTTTAGGTGGAATATGCGTCACTGGAGTTGGGACAGTCTTGCCTGGGTTTTTTTCTCAGGCAGGTAAGGCACGACTGCACTCTCTTCCCTGCATAGGAGAAGAACCCTGGAGCACACCAGTATAATCTGATCGACCTCACCATTCCCTCCTTTCCAATGTCAGTAAGCCCATGGGCTGCTTCAGCAAAGCTAGGCAATAGTGATTTAGGTGCAACTTGTCTTTCCATTTTGTCTCTCCAGATGCCGTGATCTCGCATCCCTTGGCCTTCCATGAGATTTCCTGCTGAGAACAAGACTTATACACACATTAATTTCTCATAGGTAACAGTTGTAAAGATTTTCAGAGATACAACATGTTCAAGTTCGCAAACCACATGAATTTGATCTCCTTTGATTGTTGTGGCAGCCATAGCAGCTTCCTTAGCCACTTCAACTGCTTTTGCATTTCCTAAAGTGACTGGGTCTTTGTGGCTACCTTGCGCTTGCTATTTTATTACAGCCACTTCTTTTTGCAGCAGGACTACTTCCATTAGATATTTGACAATGTCAGCATGTGATATAGGAGTACCACTTGAGGTTAAAAAGTTCCTTAACTTCCAAATTGCCCCATAATTGTGCAAAACACCATACACATATTGTGAGTCAGTATAAATGTTAACAACTTGTTTTCTGCCAATTTACATGCTCTTCCAAAGCAATAAGTTCTGCTTTCTGTGCTTAGTGTGGTGGAGGAAGAGGATGTGCCTCAATTATGTCTGTGTCGCTTACAATAGCATATACTGAAGTAAGTATTCCTTGCTCATTTTGTCTGTGGCAACTGCCATCAACATAAAAGTTTAAGTCAGCATTTTCTATTGGTGTGTCCTTGATGTCGGGCCTGTGGGGGTTGCAATGATATTGCATTAATGCCTCACAATCATGGTCATGTAGACCTTCTGCATTGTCTGTCCCCCTTTTATTATTGTGGTATATTAAGCCTATGTTTATCTTATTCTATATTTTCTGTTTGTGCAAAATAAAATTTATGTAAGCTAAGTCTGACACATTCGACTCCTATAATTATTCTAATTTTTTTTCACAAGACCTGGAGGTCTTTGGGGTTAGTGCTGACTATTTTGTTTTTTTAACAATGGAAGGTGTTATTAATCCTGAGGGTCCTAGGTAGTCTGAGACAGAAGGCTACTGGGTCTAGCTTCTAAGATGGTTGGCAAAGTTTGATGCTTTTGGTGGAAAGCCAAATCGAATCGCCAACCTTCAATTTACAAGGCTTCCGGTGCTTATCTGTCACAATCTTGGAGCAGAAGGAAGCCTTCAGGAGAGCCTGATGAAACTTATTCCAGATAGACCGAAGTCAGGAAACTGATATAGGAGAGTGTGAAGTTCCAGAGGCCAGATCAAAGGATTTTGCTCTGTGGAGTGAACCAGTGACACACATGAAGGATAAAACTGAGAGTGACATGAGTTGTTATAGGCAAATTCCGCAAGAGGTAAATGTCTGAGACAGTTGAGCATATACCATCAGAGGTAATGTTCCAAGTACTGATTTACTCTATCCATTTGCCAGTCTGACTGAGGGTGGTAACCATTAGAGAGGCTGCTGTTGATGCCTAATGAAGCGCAGAAGGACCTCCAAAACCAGGCAATAAATTGGGTACCTTGGTCCGAGACAATGCCTTATGGTGACCATAGAGTTGAAAAATATGCTGAACAAACAGAGAAGCCAGCTGCTTGGCAGTAGGGAGTTTAGCCAACGGGATGAAATGGACCATCTTACTGAACCAATCAAACCACTGTCCAAATAGTGTTACATCTTGATGAAACAGGAAGATCCACCACAAAATCCATCCCGATGTGCAACCAGGGTTTTGAAAGTACCAGAGGTGGAAGCAGATATCCAGCAAGAGTGACACAGGAAAACTTATTCCTGGCACAGATGTCACACACCAGGATGAACTCTCAAACATGTTGATTAATAGATGGCCACCAGACATATCAGGACAACAACTCAAGAGTCTTTGAGACCCCCCGGATGGCCAGAGGCCCTGCTGGAGGAAAGTCTGTGATAACTGCTCCTCTGAACTTCTCGGGCACAAACAAAAGACCAGAAGGTTTACCTGGAGAGGCCAGAGATTAACAAGACTCAATCTGTTCCACAAGTGTTTGTGTCAGACCTGTGAGAACGAGTGTACTAGGAATGATCGGATTGTTTGAAGGTACTGGCTGCTGAACCAGAAGAAAGCTTCGGGGCAAGGCATCCGCTTTGGTATTCTTAGTTCTTGGTGTGAATGAAATGGTGTGATTAAAGCGGGTGAAAAATAGAGCCCAACGTGCCTGTTGCAAATTCAGTCTTCTAGCGCCCTTGAAGTAGGACAAATTGTTATGGTCTGTGTAGACAGTGATCTTCAGTGAACTTCAGAGAAAATTAGGCACAAGGATGCAGTTTGTTGTCCTGGAGATCTCTCTGAGACAATATGGCCCCCACACCAACATCAGAAGCATCTATCTCCACAACAAATGACATCTCTGGTTTAGGGCAATGAAGGACTGGAGCAATGGTAAGAGCTTTTTTAAGATCATCAAAGGTCCAGATAGCTAAGTGTGATCAATTAGCTGTATCTTCTCCTTTTTTGGTTAATTCCACTATCGGCACCATGATAGTGAAGAAGGACTTAATGAACTTCCGGTAATAGTTGGCAAATCCGAGGAAATGTTGAATGGCTTTAAGAGTCGATGGACGGACCCAATTCAACACCACCTGCACTTTACTTGGATCCATAGAGATACTTCTGGGGGTGATGCTGTATATCAGAAAGGAGACTTTGCCAACTTCAAATTCACATTTCTAAAGCTTCACATAGAAGTGTTTTTGCAAAACCTTTGTATCACCTGTTTGACATGGTGGCAATGCTGATTCAGGGACTGGGAGTAGTTCAGAATGTCCTAAGGGTAAACTACTGCAAACTTTCTCAGAAAGTCTCAGAGAAAATCATTAATTAAGTCCTGGAATACTGCCAGAGCATTGGCAAAGCTGAAGGGCATGAGCAGATACTCATAATGTCCCGACAGTGTATTAAATGCCATCTTCCATTCATCACCTTCTTTAATGGGGATCAAATTATATGCTCCTCGGGGATCAGTCTTTGAGAAGATGATCGCTTCTCTCAGCTGGTCAAACAATAAAGAGATAAGCAGCAATGGATAGGAGTTCTAGTGACCTTGTTTAACCCCTTATAATAAATACAAGGCTGCAGTGATCTATCCTTCTTCTCAACAAAAAAAATCCACCTCCCACTTGGGACTTAGATGGTCGGATAAAACCTTTGGCAAGGCTCTCTTGAATATGCTCCTCCATCACTTGACTTTCCGGAATGGATAGAGTATAAAGTCTGCCTTTTGGTAGCTTGGCACCAGGGATTAGATCAATAGGACAGTCATAAGACTGATGAGGAGGGAGCGAATCGGCCTTCTTTTTAGAGAACACCTCTAAAAATCTGTGATATGGCTGTGGTAACTCTGGGGGAGTTGATTATGGAGGAGATTGTACTGCCTGGATATGAAGTGTGAGACACCTAGAGCTGCACTCGAAACCCCAGCGGATGACTATGCCAGATTTTGAGTCCAGAATGGGGCTGTTTGTCCTGAGCCAAGGCAAACCAAGAATGACTAGAGCCAAGGGACACTGGAGGAGATAGAAAGAGATATGTTCTGAATGCAGAGCACCAACTGAGAGATGGATGGGCAGGGACTGTAGTGTTACTCGGCCATTAGGTAGAGAACTTCCATCAAGCCCGCAGATGGAGATTGAGCTAACCAGATCTTCAGTTGGAACTCCCAAGGTCTTATAGAAGGAGGAATCAGTGAAGTTCCCAGGCACTCCATTTTCGAAGATGGCCGTAGTCGGGAAAGTTTTGCCAAGAACCTGGATTGAGGCAGGAACTAGGATCAATTTTTTTTGAGATATGGTGGAAAGGCCCAATCTCCATCTGCATTTAGATAGGTCTTGGCTTTTCCCACTTTTACTGGGCAGGAATTGACAGAATTACCTTTTCTGCCACAGTAGAGACAGATAACCAGTGTCTGCCTCCTGAGATTCTCTTCTGCACACAAGCAAAAATCACCAATCTGTATGGGCTCATCTTGTTCCACAAAGGTGTCAGCAGCCACCAAATGAGATAATTAGGTTGTTAGCTCCTTCTCTATAATGTGCTCTCTGATGCAATGGTCTATCTGGATAGCGAGCTGCATCAGTCCATCTAGTATCTCCAGTGTAAGATATTGGACTAAAATGTCCTTTACTTGCTCTGAAAGGCAGAGACAAAACTGGCTAAGGAGGGCAGAGTCATTCCAACCACTGCCGTTGGCCCAACTGCAAAACTCAGAGCAGTAGTTTTCAGCAGATTTACGCCCTTGCTTTAGTGACCATAGGTGGGCTTCAGATAAGGCTGCTCTATCATGGTCATCATAGAGCAAGCCATGGGCCATAAAAAATGCTTCAACTGACTGCAGGGCCTAATGGCCAGATGGCATGCCAAAAGCCTGGGTGTCTCCTTGGAGAAGAAAGATGACAATTCTCACTGGCTGAGCTTCAGATCCAGAGGACAGTGGTCTGAGGCAGAAGTACAGTTTTCAGCTCTCCCGGAAATTTACAAAGGCTCTACAATCCCCAGAGATAGATTTTTATTAGGCTCTCTCACAGCTGTCTGAGCAAAGGGAGCTTGACAGACCTCCTCAACACAAAGGGACAGCTCCTGAACCTTCTGTGTCAAGGCCTGGATCAGTTCAGCGACAACATTTCCTGGTGACCGGGGAGTTTCTCAGACCCCATGGCTGGAGGATACGGCGTGATGGTAACTAGCCGCGATGGTGGCTTGTGACATGCAGTAGGTGTGGTTCCAACAATAATTATGGTCACAAATACAGTATATGCTGAAGATGGGAGGCAGTATAATCCCAATAGGCATTAAGCAGTTCAAAGACAGATCTCTAGCTCAGATTGGCTTATATACTAGTGCTCAGCCTCATATATTGTGCGGTACAGTGTTAAGTAGGTGTTACAGTGTTAAGTGTTTAGTAGGATGCTCACACTTGCCATGAAATTGACTAGTTCTGTAGACCTATTGTGCACTTGAAGTAGGGATCATAGCCAGGATGGTCCCTAATGGCTGTCCTCACTGGGCCAAACAGTAGAAGTTCTGTATTAGGAAATGCAGACAGCCGTAATGACTGGAACAAATCACAAACAAATGCAATGAATCTAGACTCCATCTGAACCCATGGATTGGATTTGACTTACTTAAGATCTGGATTCCAATTGACCATAGGCTTCTGTATAACTCTCATATCTCCATCTGCACTAGATCTGTGTTCCCTTCGGCAGCTTGCTTTTTGACACTGACAGTTCACTCTCTGACACTAGCAGATTCCCCTCTGTTAATACCACTTCTCATTCTGACACTGGTAATACTTTCAGTAGCTGCTCTCTCTAGTAAACTAGTGGCTCAGTCTTTGGGGTATATTTAATAAAGTGTGGGTTTTTAGAAGTGGAGTTGTTGCCTATAGCAACCAATCAGATTCTACTTATCATTTATCTAGCACTTCCTAGAAAGAGTTGGGAATGATAATAGACTGACAGTGGCATCCTGATGGCTAGAATTCCAACAGGGGAACAGTAAGTACTGTTTACCCCCTAACCATAACCCTCCTTTTCAGCACCCTAACATTAACCCTCAATGCCCGACATCCTAACCTTAATCCTCTTGGTAAGTGCCTAAACCTAACCCTCCACCCTTAGTGTCTTACCCTAACCCTCCTCTAACCCTAACCTACCCCCGGTGGTGCCTAACCCCCCTGTCTGGAGCCTAACCCTACCTCCCCCTGGGGTGCCTAAACCTAACTCTCCCCCTCCCATGACTAACACCTACCCTGCCCCGCCATACTTACAATTGGGATGCCATCTGTCTGGACTCCGGCATCGGCATCTCCACTACTGTTGGGATTCCAGCAACGGTCTTCTGGCCAGTAGTGGAGATTCTGGCACCGGAATTTTGAGAGCCGGCATCCTGGGTGTAGGCATAGTAACTACATCCCTCTAGAAGATAATAGCTAGAATCTGATTGGTTGCTATGGGCAATATCTCCACTTCTAAAAACCTGCACTTTAGTAAATATACCCCTTTGAGTCTTTATTTGTTAGATTGGCAACTCTTTCTTTTAGACTGGCATTTTCTCTAAGGGACTGGCAGTCCTCCTCTCTATGAGCCTTATTTATCAACGAGTTTTATCATTCACAACGAAAGAAAAAACTCATTGCGTATGATAATGTTTGAAAAATGACAGTTGGGAGCTGATTGGCTAGAGCACTATTTGTCATACTCAACGAGTTTTATCACTAATGAATTATAAAACTTGTTGATAAATAAGGCCCTATAATGGGGTTGTTTAATCTTGTTGTGTTTCTTCAGTTTCTCCCTCCACATTACTCACCCTCTCAGTAGTTTCTGTGACTACTGGTTGGCTTTATAGACTGTGGTCCTCTCTTGTATCATGTCTGCCTATTAGGTACCCATTATCATTGGTTATTTCTTAACTGGACAAGCTAACCCCCACACATGCACACACACTTGTTGTATGTCTCCTCTGTGCAGGAGTGTTATCAGCTGGTTCTTCAATGTTGTTTATTTTTTCTTGTGTACATTACCTATCTCTATATTGTTTGATAATTCAAAGTCCCCCCACCCATCTTCTCCCACAATCCCCCCACAAAAAAAACCACAAGAAAATTAAATTAAGTGAACAATAAATTGGAAAATAGAGATAATGGGCCTGATTCAGCACAGATCGTAATTGTGATCACAGCTGCAAAATCGCATGCAATGCAGCTGTGAAAATATCCTAATGTCTGCCACCACTCAGCCAGCATAGAGACACCCACTACTGCTTTCTCACATCCATACTACCTCACAGTCCTGCCTATACATCAGTACCATCAAAGCACATCGGCCTATCACACACAATTACAGCAGCTCTGACCTGTACAAGTCTCGTCGCACGCACTGAGAACTCAGGCTGTGTATGCAATCGCAGTGGGTAATTTATGCACGCCCATGCAACGGCGTCCAAACAGACAGGCATGCCTGTGTTTCTCCAACCACTCCCCCGAAACCACCCTCAAACACTCAACTCCTGTCACTCACTCTGCAATGGATTCCTGTGTGCATGCGTAATTGCGGTGCGATCGCAGCACACGCGCAATGCGGTGCATACACAGGTGCAGTATGCAACAATCGGCCATTCTGCGTACATGGCTGCAATTGTGATCCGTGTTGAATCAGGCCCAATGTGTGGGAGGTTAAATTTTAATAAAATATTTTTTTCAAAGATGTTTCTAATTCTTTTTATTTGTTACTGTGGTTTACAAGTGGACTACAGGTTGCAGAGGTTTTGGGTGCCAGGACTTGCTGGCATTTGTGGTTCCCCAAGTGACAGCATGACCTGTCAGCCATTAAAATTGGAGATGATATGCTTTCTGGGTCCTGTGGTTCACCATAAAAAACACTTTTATGAACCTACATGCACAGTTACACGAGGGTGAGAAGAGCTCTAGTGCTGTGAAGCCCATTTTTTCTATGGAATTATGCCCCATGCTGAACAGACTGAGATTGCTGGATATCATACCAAGGTGGCCCCATACTGTGTGTCTCCTTGCTGTGATGTTTCCGTACCTTCTTGCCAAGGTCTAGTACTGATAGCAGCTCTTCCTGGAGGAAGCCTCTCTCTTTGTGCCCAGATGTTGCCACTAGCAGCCTAGCATTTACAGGAGATAATGTTGGTGACACCTTGCCAGAAACCCACCATTTTAGAAAAAGTTATTACAGTACATTCCAGCCCAAAACTGATATCTAACCCACAACTCAACCTTAGTCCTAATCCTTTATATTAAACTAGTTCTAAAACTATACTTAACCATATTTTTTTTCAAGCAATTGTATAAATGCCATATTTTGGCTGTAGTTAAATGATTCAGCATTTAACCTGGACAAAAATGATTAGTTAATATATTACTGGTTTGGATGTATCAGATTTTAGCTTGTACAGACACTACATTATGATACGGTTGAATGCTCAAATGCTAAAATCTATTCCTAAAGAGACATTTTAAAATATAATTAAGATGCATACAGGTGACTTTAAAACATTAGTATTATTTACTGTAAGTCTTGCACATCAATGCATCATTATTACTTTCCCAATCTCTTTTGCACAGACAGTATGTCAGAGAAAAGACAAAAGTCCAAAAGTTTAACCTAGTAAAAGTTCAATCTGTCTTGATACAGAGGAAGCAGTTGTAAAGTTGTCCCCACAGTGAGGTAAAGACAAATCCATCCTGACCCAACAAAAGTAAATCTGATGAGTTCCCTGTATCAATTATCTAATTAATACAATGAAGCCTGATCATTAAATCTAGAGATAACATCCACTTGCCGATTAAAATGAGAGATTGAATGATAACGATATCGTTATCATTCAATCGCTCATTAATTGTGCACAAATCGGGCATGAAAATATCGTAAAAAACGACCAGCGAAGCGCGCTCCCGCTGGTCGATTCTGACATCAATCATCGCCTGAACATGCTGGTCAATCTGCCGATAATGACAGATTGACCATGTTCAGTGATGAGGGAGGGTGCCTGCACCGAGCGACTTATCGCTCAGTGTAGGCACTACAGGGGAAAAGGAACGACAATGTTGTATTCGTACTGTCGTTCCACTATCTGCTAGTAGATACGCAGCTTAAGACAAATGTTTTTATTGACCTTTGATATATTTATATACAGTATATAGTAAATAGGTCACCTCCAAAATGCCCTTTTTTCTATTTAATCAATATCTTTGTCTAATAATAATTCCTCATACTGAAACTACCAGATTAGTGTACTTCAATTAATAAGTTTGGTTAGCACAGAAGTTTCTGAAGTTCTGCTATAGCTTCCTTTTAGGAAGGTGCCAAACTTATACCTCATTTTCAAGATGCCGTTGTGCTACTGCAGTGACCTTTACAGCGTCCATGTCCATTCTATGGACCTTGCAATAGCTTCCTGGTACTGGGTGCTGTTATTCAGCTTCCTATTTACTGGTATACCGGAATACTTTTCCATGTCAGATTTACCTGGTTGTATATTATTTCATGTAAATATGTAAGCAGCACATTTGTTGGCCTTAGTGCATAACTTTACATTTAAGAAAGTGAAATGTGTTAGATGCACCAGAAATGGTCTCCTTTTAGTAAATGTGTATTATTGTATTGATTGGGCAGATTTTATTGGTGTGTTAATATTTATTTTAAATATTGATTGAACATGAGCAATATATCAAAATTGCATATATAAAAGGTCACATGCCTAAATCACATCTATAAGAGAAAACCAGTGGTGCAAGAAAGGTGGTATGGGCTGGTACAGCATACCATGAAGAACTTAGCAGCCGGTACGCAGTACTCCCTAAAACCTTACTGCTAGTGCCATTTGCTGTGCCACTGGGCGAGTCACAGCGCTCTGTGGCAAGGCAGACCTTGAGCAATCAGTGACATAGGGCAGCCCAGCAGCTCTCTAGTGCTGGACAAGCCCCCAGAGTGACAAGAAATAGGGTAGTATTGTGCGGACACAGCCCCATTTCAAGTGGCTACACCCCTAGTGAATTGTGGCCAAGCCAATTTTTTGTGCGCGCACCTTGGAGGCAACTAATAAATTTAAACTATTTACACCACTATCTATCTATGTCTTTCTGTCTATCTTTTCTGTACTTTCATCTCAATTCATGGTCAAATGCAGGGGTGCACCTCCAAAGTGTATTCAAAAATAACCCATACATATAGTAATAGTCCCAATATGAGGATGGAAGTCCTCACCAGACCTGAAATAAATCAGTATGTAAGCATGTATTAGAACAAATCCATGCCATCTCTGATCATCAATGTTTTTGTTCTTTAAGAACCTTTGTCAAGGCTCTATAGGTGCAGCAGGACAACAAATACACAGATTACCAGGCAGAGATTACAGCACTATCTCCCTGGGCCTCATATTAATACTCATAAAGAACATATATTCAAAAATGACGCCAAACAAAGTGAGTTCCAGCCTGGAATGCATACCAGAAGTGACATCACAATCTCCATTTTATTCATATAAAGTCTGCAAATAGACTGTCAAACATGGACATGTGAATGGATTTGTTCTAATAAATGCACACACACACACTGTATATACATACATACACTCGGACCAGACATTACACTGACCTGTAGGAAGGTACTCTGACTATGCCTGTTGGTTTCTCCTCATGCCCAGTGACAGCTGCCTTCCATCCTGTGCTAGGCAGCTCAGCCTCTGCACTCACAGGCTGACTCTTCTTTTGATTGAGTTGATTGGTGGTGAATATGAGGGCTGGGGGCTTCAGAAGATGACCCAGGAGGAGGAGCTTTAGATCACCATGGAGGGAAGCCAGTTGTGGGTGACCCAGGGGCGGAGCTTATACTGACAGGGGGAGCCTCATGCTGCATGCACACGGAGCTTCGGACGGTATGTGGGCAGGACTTCAGATGGCAGTGGGCAGAGCTTCTGTCTGTCCCAGGGTTCAGCCCCAGTGGGACTTCAGAGACAGTGATTCGGTGTGGGAGAGTGAATGGGCAGTGCTTCAGGGCAGCAGCAGGGACTCAGAATGAATGAGCTGGGTGGTGACAGGAACATTTTTTTCCTGTCAATACTGCACTGCAGTGGATCCTATGGGCCTATTTTCATGGGGGGCCTGGAGCTGTAGCTCCACCCACCCCATTGTTAATCTGGCCCTGCATTTTGCTTTCTCTTTCAGGGGGTGGGTGTAGGTGGGCCCCCACCTCTTGTAGTGGAACAATGGTCCCTGTTCTTCTGTCCTGTTGGCTGAGCTCCTAACTGGCAGGGAAGGTTTTCCGGGAGAGACTGAAAAGTGGCTGTGGTCCAATGCGAATCGTCCAGCTAATCGAGTCGGACTTCATCAGGGAGGTGTGGATAGTAGTGTGGTTGTTCCCTTTAAATAGCATACAGTATTCATTTGTTTCACTGGTCAATAAGTCAGCACTTATACAAGTAGCACGCATATCTTATTAATTTTCCTCTTTACTAGCAACCCCCCTGGCTATGCACAGGAGCAATTTCATCTTGCCACAGCCCACTGCATCTCATAACAACCTACACCATGTCATCACAGTCCCCTGCTTCTCACCACAGTCCCTTGCATCTTACAACAGCCTCCTGCTTCTCACTCCTTCACCACAGCATCCTATATTTCACCACAGTCCCTTGCATCCCACCACAGGCCCCTGCTTCACACTCGTGCCACTGGTTCTTACCACAGGCCTCTGCATCTCACCACAACCCCCTGCTTCTCATTCCTGCCCACTGCATCTCACCAGTATCACTACATCTCCTTCTGCAGCTGCCCTGCAGCCGGCTGTGGCCTGGCAACTGGGATGTGCTCAGAAGGGCTGGAGGATCATGGATGAGAGATTTGTATTGTAGCTACCATAAGCATTATCAGCAGCATGTCTCCGGGGGCTGGGACACCTGTGCATATTTCCCCAGCCCCCATGCGACCCCTCCCTAGCTGCCAAACATGGCAATGAGCAATGTCCTCTTTGCACAATGTGCTCTGTATTTCCTGGGATTTCTGTTGAGCTTCCTTGCCGTGGTGCCCCTGTTCACTGAGGGCGTGTGGCTGAGCGAGAACATCATGCTGGAGAGAGAGCACTTTATGGTGGAGGAGCGGTGGCCAAAGCCTGTCTGCAGGTTCAGCATAGGGATGGACATTGGAATCCGATGGTTACTGACCATCAATGTTTTTGCTCCGATGGTAGTGTTTTTACCATTTGATGGTGGCGGTCAGATGTTTGTCCATAAAAGATGATGTTTTGCCTCTTTCCGAGAACCGAAATTTGGAAGGAAAGATGAATTCGGCAGGAAAGATCCAAAATGAACCGAGCCTGCACATCTCTAATTTTCTAATTGTGCTTCTCATTAATGTAGAGTATCTATTATTACTAAACCTGGAGTCATTATTATTAATCATATGAAATTTACAGAATTAATGGAACTCTTTTTATTTATGTAAATAGTAAATACATTTTTATTTCTACAGCAAAAAGGAGAGGGGGGGGGAGGAGCAGGTGCACACTATAAGCACTAAGAATACAAATGATCAAAATATCTATAGTAGACTGCAATAATTAACATGGTTTTAAATGTAAGGTTTCATAGTACATGTTTGGCCAAAGATGTTTGCCCACCTACCACGTCACGGTGAACCTTATACAGGTGAGTCCCTAACATCTCTAATACTGACACACTAATTAATTTATCTAGGACTTACCTATCATAGAGCCCATTAGATGTGTGTACTGCAATGCAAGGACCCATACCAGTTAAAATCACCTGGGGCAGGCAGGAAGAGTGCTAGCCCAAAGAAGGGGTCTCACCTTCAGAATGTACCTTAAATACATACACACAGGAAATGGGAGGGGCTGGGCTGCACATCCTAATATTAAACATGATAATAGGTGCTACCATGCTGAGACCAGTAGTACTATAGATATTTTGATCATTTGTATTCTTAGTGCTTATAGTGTGCACCTGCTCCTCCCCCCCTCTCCTTTTTGCTGTAGAACTACTGGTCTCAGCATGGTAGCACCTATTATCATGTTTAATATTAGGATGTGCAGCCCAGCCCCTCACATTTTTATTTCTGTAAACAATAAACCAGTTTCATAAACAATAAGATGTTTTCAGTGGATCGTGGAGGTACTCTTTTTTGATTGCATTGTCATGTTGCACATGATTACATAGGTTATCTTGTGTCCAGAGGGTTACATAGGTATTATTATTTATATCGGTTGTATTGGTCTCAGATTGTTTATGACAGTAAGGTGCTATATATTAGTTATGTACCTACTTTTATTACCTTTTATTATGTGATGTAATTGTGGGCCTTTCCATAGTGGGTTTGCATAGGTTTAATCTTTTTGGACTGATTCCTTTATAGTTATTTATTTGTGGTGCTTGGGTATTTGTGTGTGAAAGATGTTATTAAAGGAACTGTCTTCTACCTTATTTCGTTACTGCATAGTATATTATATATTTAATGTTTACTACTGTTGCTCTAGGTATATTTAGAAGTTAGTATTGGTGCTCCAGGTTAATCTCCTTATTTATACAGTAATTAGATTCTGTTTTTGATGTCTGGTATTTTCTTTAGGTACACTATTGTCCAGTATATCTGTCTTTAATCATATGGTGCCTGTGTTGATTCTGGTGAATTTTTACATTGTCCAATTTGTTTTCTTTTTTTTTCTCTTCTCGTTTCGAGCAAGCATGATCATAGGTGGCATATGCTACCTTGCCCCCATGGTAGCAATTTCCTTACAGTACCCAGAGTTCTTGGAAGGTCTCCCTTCTCAACTCTTACGTGGCCCATGCCTACTTAACTTCCAAGATTGAACATGTTTGGGCATTCCCAGGGTGTTTTGACTGTAAATATCATTCCCATAGGGGTGTGGTAAGCACCTATCCTCAAATGTTATGCTTGTCTTTATAAATCCTTACTTCTTGAGAAAAATCACAATTTAAATGTTTACAATATGTTTAATCATTTTGTTGTCAGAGTTTGGAGATCGTATATCCATTTGCACTCTTAAAGGGACATTATTTTTAGATAATTTCTTCCCCTCCATGGTTTCTTCACTTTGTATGGCTATGAACTTAGGCAGGCTGTGGTTATGTCTGTGGGATATCCTGAAATGTTCTGGAATACTTTTGGGGTTACCTAATTTGCTATATTTCTTAGGTGTTCTCCAATTCTCACACTTAAATTTCTTGTTGTGCGGCCTACATATTGTAGGCTGCATGGGCACGTTAATACACCTTTTGTATCACAACTCATTTTGCCTTTGATTTTTAATTGTTTATTGGTTGTTTTTTATATAAAATGGGTAATCTGTTTTGTACTTCTTGAATTAGTTTTTGTGCAAGCTATACATTTGTTGCGATGGAAGAAACCTGGTGTTATATTATCAAGCCATGTCCCTTTATTTTTGTATTTTTCTTCTGTAACAAGGAAACTTTGTACTAAATGGTTCTTTATGTTGGTTGATTTTCTGTAGACATCTTTCTTAAGGAGCTGCCAGTGCTTTCTTATGATTTTCTCCAGTTCTTTGTATTGATTGTTGTGAGTTATAAAGAGAACTTCATTGTCTTTAGTTTCTCTCTTATGTTTGAGTAGGTCATTCCGTTCTACTCTCTCAGTTTCTTTAAGCATTGCTTCTACTTGGTCCTTGTCATATTTCCTTTCCAAAAACTTCTCCTTTTAGTTTCCTGGGTTGTTCCTAAAAACTTCATGTCGGGAACAGTTCCTTCTCAATCATTTAAATTGGTCTTGGTATTACTTTGATCCAGTTCTTATGATGGTTACTGAGATGTAATTATTGTAGTCCACTTCCTTTATATATTTATATTTATTCTTGATAGATCTCAAAAGTTGATCTTTACTTGAAGTTCCTGTAAATTCCAAGTTTGAATTCTACTTTCAAAGACTTCATTTAAAGAACATTTAATAAAGACAAATACAACATATGACCAATTAACAAATTGACTATTTTATTGATGTATGACACACATGTGAATTTTAGATATGTGGTTATGAACAAATTGTATTTTTATTGTGTTTTTTTTAATTATAGATGTGTTTTAGGCATGTGATATTTTATCTATGCAATTTTGATATATTATTCACATTCATTTAATATTTAAAATAAACATTAACACACCAACCCAATAGAGTCTGCCATTTACTGAAAGGAGACCATGGCTGGTACAGTACGTATAAATAAATAGATGAGTATATTAATAAGGTAATGTTTGCTTAGACTCAATGTTAGATGTAGTCAATAAAAATTACTATATGACAATTATGAGCTGATGTTTAAATAAATAATGACATATAGGATAGCAGTGGATTTATGCAATAAAATTAAAACTGGCTAAACATATACACATGTAACTACATATATGGCTTGGTTTAAACATTTCCACATTAGACCATTGCTGGTATGCCTAGCACATCTCACTTTCCTAAATTTCAACCTACTTGACAGCAGGAGGAGTAGTCAGTTATTAGCCAGCAAAACACTCTCTCCTTCTTTGCCCATGCCCTGGAGCTGTGGGAAACATCCAATTGGGGTGATCCACTAGAGCTGGTTTAACCCTATTATTTCAATTATTATCTGTTATTACTGGATCTTCTTCTCATGGAGGGTTCTAGACATCCAAATTGAGCAGCTGTTTTGAATATTGGGCATCTTTTTTTATTTCCCCCAATGGTGAATGTGTAAAATCAGCAAGTGGAGTGGAGGTTGGCAACCCTTCTTCTCCCTCTCCATCCTGTTCCACTTGCTGATATCCCGTGGTGGGTGGTTGCTCCATCATACATCAGAAAATTAGAGAAAAAACTGTATAAAACAAATAAATAACATTTTATTGGCATAAGTATATTAAAAAAAAATATTCTTGAAAAATAATTCAAAGATAATGAAACTACTTCTCTGCAGTAGACGTTTAATTATTACACATTGCAATAATTATATATTAGATATATATCATATTGTTTGCTTTAAAGTATTTTACAATTGAGTCTAACTCCTGAAAACATTTCTGACAAATGATTGTACTGAGTTTATTTCATGTGTAGGCAGATATTTTTTTTAATAAGAAGTAACCAGATGTATCAAGCAATATAATAAATATCCAACATTACATGCTTTTATTAAATTAAAAAAATATATATCAGACCCATTTGACAACCAAGGGCCAAATGTAATAGGGTTAGAGTTTAGAGAATGTGAGAGTTTAGCAGTATTCTCTCACATTGGCTGAGTTTTATCTTTAAAATGGGAAAACATCTGTATGAGAGTTTAAATCGTGAGAGTTGTTTTAGTCTAAAAACATGTGAGTTTGCATGTTCTCGGACTCTATTACACTGGCTGAGTTTAAAAAGTGTGAGCGGTTAATGCTAAACTCTCACATTTTCTAAACTCTCACCCTACATTTTTCCCAATTCTTTAAATCAAATTGCAGACTTATGAGACCCAAAAACTAATTCAGTTGGGGAAGACTTTGGTGCAGTTGGTCAGCCTTACAAATGTTGCAACAATTAAATCTAACATTCCCTGTTTACAGTATAAAGTATAAAGAATACAGTTTGAAGTGTTCATAATGTATATGGTGAGTGCAGAGCATCTATGATTGTTATATAAACAATGTGGTCACATACTGTACCACAGGAACCCCATATATAGGAGTGGAGAGTGCAGTGGATCAATGCATTTTGTTTATTTAATTATATATACTGTATACTAGCTGTGACCAAAGCTGTCTAGGTACTTTTATTACATTTTCCTTTTATCTCTATCTTTTCTCCATTCTTTCTTCAGTGTCCTCTTATTCTCCACCTCTTGCTCCCTTTTACTCCATCTCTCTCTTCCCCCTCATCTGTCTCTTTCTCCCTCTGACACCCTTCCCATTATTCTCTACTCCTTCCTTCCTTCCTTCCTTCCTTCCTTCCTTCTTTCTTTCTTTCTTTCTTTCTTTTTCTTACTTTCCCACTACTCTGCATCTCACTTGCCTTTTCTCTCTCTTTACCTCTCCTCTGTCTTGTTCTTTTTCCTCCTTTCGATCCACTGCCCCTCTGTCTGCATCTCTGTTTCCCTTACTGTCCCTCTGTTCCTGCTCCTCTCTCCCCTCTATTTAATTTTTAGATGTCAACACCTCCTCCTCCACAGGCTTGTCTTCAGTTGCTCATGTGCAGATCAGACACTGGCTGTGGCATGCACTGTGCACGTCACTGCACTGGCCCATGCGTGTCTGCAAGGCGGACCTATCTCGCATGTTTGCATTATTATTTTGTATTTGTCTAGGGCGGAAGATAGGTCCAGTGTTGGAGGGGGCTTAGAGAGTGTGTAACATTTTTCTTATAAGGCACATTGTTTCGACATGCACGTGAGCTCACCAACATGATGACATCATTTTTATCAGCACTTGATTTTATTATTTAGATTAGCCTTAGCATTACCTTTTTATTTTCATCTTTACTATTGTACTTTTTGGGATGCTCTGCATTTTTCCTTTTGTCTATGCTGTTATACAATTTTTGTTTTGGATAATGCTGTGATGTTGTTATGAGTGAGTATAAGAAATAACAGAAGTGTTTGGAGACTGTAGATATGTATGTCCTATGCCGGAACTCTCTGGAAGTGACATCACTGACACTGATGGGAGGGGTCAGAGTTCATACTAGCTGTCATTAAATGCCAACATGATTATGTAATTTTATCAGCTGCTTAATTAATTAATTTACAGTCTGGAACATGGCCCTGTTAGCTAATGCCATCTTTAGATTGCATTAGCTATTGTAGCACTAAACAAAAGTTTCTAGGAGAGGGATCCAATCTACACTTGCATATGAGCTTTCAGCAGACCACACATGCATTGTATCGTGGCCGGCTCCAGAATCTATAAGTAAACTGATCGTATTAGCAATCAATTTGCTGTTACACATCGCAGGGACTGGCTCTTATTGGAGCTCCTGTCCATAAACGTGTATTTTAATACAGATGTGTCCTTTCTCATTTAGCCTCAATATGCTATGCAGTGTGATATGCTTGGCGGGAGTGAACTCTGCAACTCTACTAGCGTCGGGTGTCTTTTTTCCGAGACTAGGGCGCATCAGGAGACTGTGCTGATTAATTTGATATTTCACTTTTCTATATTTGTGTGAAACTGAGACTGAAAACAGAACTTAGTGTGGAAAAAGGCTGGAGCCATTGCATTATAGCACTTCAAATGCTGATTGAGAAATACAGTCGCACACAGATATACAAGCGTCAAATATCAAATTAAACAGCACAGTTTCCTAATGCATCCTAGTGTCATAGCATTGTGACTTAGATGTATTTCCGGCAATAATAGATGCAAAAATGATGCCTGGTGCCTGCAGAGTCTCACGGTGTTACAGCGCACTGGAAACTGGCATGCACCTACCGGGTCGGGCAGCTCTTGTCGGCAGCAAGGCAGCAGATGCGGAGTATCCAGTGCCCACTGCTGTCTCCTTCATCTTCCTCTCCAGTGTCCGTTGGCAGTGTGCATGCAGCCGTGGCATCCCCAGGGTCGTGCGGACCGATCTATGTGAAATTTAAAGAGGCACGCATGCCAAATATTACGTCACATCTGGTGCGAGAATTGAACTGCTCCCTTTAAATGGGAATCTCTGGGCACTAGACAGTGCCAAAGAATAGGCTCCCAAACCATAATTCAGCATTCCGTATCATTACTGATTTCTACTGCTCATTCCAGACTTTGGCTATGCTCCTGGCCTGATTCGGTCTCCTCCTTGGTACTGCACTTGGTGATTGACTTTGGCTATTCTCAGCAAACTGTTTCTGTCTGATCCTTGGTATTGTATCATCTGTTTGGTTCTGACCTGGCTGGTTGACTACACTTTGTATGCCTTCTACGTACTTCCTACCACACTCCAGTGTACACCAGCATCCATACTAGGGAACCTAGTCAGAAGGCCATGATCTACGTGTTGGGCGACAGCTAAGTCTGAAACCTTCTTGTGAGGGTCCTTGGTAAATACCACGCACATGTTATACTCCATGTCTCTGTACTGGGCCCTAGCCAATCCTAAAGTACAAGCAAAGCATCCACTATCTATCCATGAGTTTGTGACACATGGAACCAGGCGTCCCAGGAGGGGCTGTTTGGTATGACTGCAGCAAAGATGAGTGAGGACACATCTGTACATACCAGTGGTACATCATTTCTATAATTTCTTATTGGTTAGGTTTAGGGTATGGGAAGGGGAAGGTTAGGATTAGTCACTAAGTGGGAGGTTAGGTTTAGACACCGAGGAGGGACGGTTAGGGGTAGGGAGAGGGGGAGGGTTATGATACTGACTGACAAGTGTCTGTATCCTAACCCTGGGGGATGGCGGCGTCAGGATTGTGACTGCCGGGATCCCGAGCACTGACATCCTGTACCCATCCCCATTTTATATACATGATATATACCTTAATGGCGAGTGCAGATAGCTGTCACTGGTATTATGCTCTGCAGTAAGTAACAGGTTGAGGACACTGACCATGAGCCCAGGGAGAGGTAGGTAGACATTAATATGGGCAGCAAGGCTTGGAGTTACCCTGGCCAGCAGCAGTGCACATACTGGACTCGATGAGGACAAGCAGTGAGCAGAGGACTGCCTGGGAACACAGGATGCAGGGATCCATCATTTCTCATGCTTCCCTGTACTGGGGGCCTTAGGATTATGTGAACACTGAGCTGTTGCACCTGGGCATGTGCAGCAGATTCCGTTTTGACATTCTATATGCAGACTTTTGCAGTGAGCTCTGCCAGTCAGAGGAGTTTGCGGATGGCAGACTTTGCTGAGATGGAGACACATTTGTCTCAGTCTCCAAAAAACACATTTGGTCTGTTAGGGAGGGGTTACTGGGTACTCAGAAACTCCCTGCTTGTACCACTGCAAATGAACCAATGTACAGAAGGATTCCTTATCTCTAGTCATCAATTATGGAGATTAGCCCATGGACCTAGTTGAATGTTCCTACAGTCCTATGTGAGTGTTCCTACTAGCCCCTCTTTTAAAGTAGGGTGTCGCTTCTTTTCTCTTAGTACCTTTAAACCATACTTGCCAACATTCAGCTCATTCCTTCCAGAAGAGGGCTGAATGTCAGCTTACAGCGGGGGGCGTGGCTGCACGATAATGCTGTTGCAGGAACATGGCCAGTGCGGGCCGGGGGCATAGCCGGGAGATCACATCATCGCGGCTCCGTCCCCTCTTCACGATACCAGAGTAAAGATGGCATTGTAAAGCGGGGCGTGGCCACGATGACACGATTCAGTGCAAATCGCGTCACCAGGCCCCCCGCTGAGGGGTTTTTGCTAGTAACTCTGCGGGGGGGATGGCGGCTTGCAGGAGGCTTGCCTGCCTTCCCGGGGGGCCGGGAGTGGCACCCGATAATCGGGAGGCTCCCGGCCAAATCGGGAGGGTAGGCAAGCCTGCTTTAAACTCTTCCATCTAAAAACAGATTAGTGAGTAGTTGTTAGTTTTACTATTTTAAAGGTTTATTTTGTATAGCAGTAAAGTAATAAAATATTTTGTAGGGTACATGTTTTTTAATCTATGCTTTTCACTTTCCCACTGTAAAAATATATCAGCAATGGACTGTGCTTTCTGGAGTGTGAAAGTGAATTGTGCAAAGAGGTCGTGGTAAAGGTCACACAGCAGGTTTGATGTGTCAGGGAATAAAAGATGGGATCACATCTGGAACAGTTTGCAGAATAAATAAAACGTGAAAGCTCATATATCACTGTGCACCTTCCAATCAGTGAAGGAAAGAGAAAATAAAGTCTTTAATAACCTTGTGCCACATACTAAAGATATTAAAGGGATAATCTCTAAACTGGAGAATAGTGGACTAAATACTGACTTCTGTACAGGTTATGATGTTATCATTATTTATGTTTATAATATGTTGCATATACTTTAAAATAAAAGCTACATTATGCCGCAGAGAAATAAAACACTCTTTTGAGGAATATAAACACTTTCTGTGGAATATAATGTAACAATAACACACACATTCACAGTTAAATTAATTAAAGTCTAGTTGAAATATTTATAACCAACTTATGTATTGTATTTTGTTAAAGGTTTCTATTTACCCAAGACAAAACTCTTTTTTTTTTCCATCAGAAATATTTATATTTATATTTTCCAATATTTCAGGATCCCGAAAAATTAAAATGTAAATATGGGATTAATTTTAATGAGCAAAGTGCATGTCATACAGGTGAGCTGCATTTTTTCATTTTGAAGTGATGGGAGTCCCGTTAATGAATATTATTACACTAGTTCTGTTTTACTAGTTCTTACCTGGCCATCGAGGTCCATTGGTGTCTCCCTCCTCAAGTGCAGCAACTGTAGACACTGTTAGCTGCTGTTCCTTGTGCATGTAGCCAGCTCATCGCTTTACTTATTCACTGATTTAGATGGCCTTTAAATCTTGGCATCCTGGGCAACCGTCTCAGTTCACCCACTGGTAGTTCTGACCGTGCTCCTTTGTGATTATGTCCCACTGTAAAAAAAATAATTTTTCCCTTTTTTTTATACATCCGGAATGTCAATATTAGGAGGAAGGAATCCCTGCAAGGGATACAAATATATTCAAATGTAGAGTCTGGTGTCTTTAGTGTGGGTCCTCTAACCTGAACTCATGTTTTATGACTCTGTAGATAGTGGTTTCACAAACTGTGCCTGCAGGAATAAATGTTTTTATTTAATTGTCTTGAGGAGATCTATGTTTCTTATTATATAAACCCTATGCCTCATATAGTACATTTTGTTAAAATGCACTAAAATAAAAAAATGGTTAACCAATCATTTATCACCTTACTGTGCACACAATAATTCCAGGCTTACCTATGGGCTGAAATACTCTGGCATGGGACTGGTTACTGGAGTGGATTTTGTGATCACTGTTATGATATAATGTGATTGGTTACTGCTCAGTCTAATGTGGGGGCACCATTAGATAATATGTGTAGATACTAAGGGGTAAATTTACTAAGAATCAAGTTTGGTCGAGATTGCAATCTCAGGTGAGTTTAGACATGTTTTTCATCTCGCAAATTTACTAAATACAAACTCGGGTGAGTTTTGGAGAGAGTTCTTTAATCTCACTCGTAAAACTCGGGAGAGATCGCAAACTCAAATCTACTCACCATCGACCAATCTCAGAAGTACTGAGATTGGTCGATTGCAGCTTGCAAATTTACTAAGAATCGAGATTACAATTTTGGGTGAGATTAGAGCAAACTCGCAGAGAAATTGAAGTTTCAAACACTCCACCTCCTGAGCTGTGAGTTTGCCAGAAACATATACAGATCAGTGTGATTTGTGTATGTTTCTGTGTGTGTACTTAATTTAAAGTGTTTATATGAAAAAAAATTACGAAGGGTCCCCCCCCAAACGACATAACCAGCCACCGACTTATCAGCCACTCCTGGTTCTAAAAATTACGGGGAACAAAACGAGTAGGGTTCCACCATAATTTAGGAACCAGCAACTGGCTGCAGGGCCAGTCCTGGTTTTAATTATAGGGGGAAAGAAATTGCATAGGGGTGCCCCAATAATTAAAACCAGCACCGGACCCAAAACGGCCGGGCTATAATGCCACAGTCTGGAGACCTATTACCGGGGCTCCGTGGCCAAAGCATTATCAGCCCAAGCTGCTCAGGCCAAGCCGGGATCTCAGGGGAAGTGGGGACCCCCCCATGAAGGGGTCCCCCCCAAAACACCGGGCTTGGTCTGAAGCCCGGGGCTTTTCCCCACACCCCTGGGCTGTGGATACAGGGGTAATAAAGCGTAATATCAAAGCGTAATAGAAAACTATTGTATTTTACAGTGGAACTACAGGTGCCAGCATGCCTGCACTTTGGCACTTGTGGAACTACAAGTGCCAGCAGGCAGACAGCACCCATACACCCTCTGTAAAATAAATAGTTAAATAAAGACAAAACACACACCATGCCTAGTAAAACTTTATTTCATACACCTACCCATTCACACATACTTACCTAGAATTCGTGTGCCTGGCCCTGCAAAAAAGAATATATACTCACCTAGATCCTGGTGCTGCTCTCCGTAGCATCCATGGTCTTGGTAAAACAAATAAACAAGTTACCCCAACCAGACCGGACAGATGTAAGAATATGCTGTTGCATATACTTACACCTCATGAAATTAAAGCTTACTGAAGTCAGCTGTAATTTCTCACGGTGCGCAAGCCAATCATCGCCCGCTTTACATGTAGCGGCCGTTAATTGGCTAGGACCCACGTGCGAGCAGCCAATGAGCGGCCACTTTACATGTAAAGTATACAATGGCAGGTTTCAGTCTGAATAAAGAACTAGATAATAGAAGAGAAATATGGAATGAAGGCCAGGGTTCTCTCTTTAGTGATTGCAACACAATAGGGAGATCAAAACATTGGTCAGAAAATCTAATGGAACTAAAGAATCTTCTTTATAAACAAACCAAAACCTATTGGAACAAAACATTGATGTGACCCCACGTGGCCTCAGACCCTAACTCTTTCCCTCATTTGAATTGGAGGAAGAATTTAGAAAAGAATGGGAACTTGCTATAAAGAGTTAATGGTAATATTGGTGAAACATGATACAAAACTCATGGAACACTATACAGCAGAAATTAATAAAGTAAGTTAAAAACTGAAACCTTTTGAGAATGAAGATCAGTTTCTGAAAATGTATGACAAATATAAAAATGATTTGGATCGCTTTGAAAATGAATAATGGAACGAAAAAAATAACAAATTCATAAGGGATAAGAATGATTATGTCCACAATACAGTGATAAAGTCGAGTTTGAGACCCAGAAGAATGAACACTGAGAATGTAATAAATTACAGTTCCTCTGAAATTGATTCATCAGAAGGCGAAGGATCAAATTACACACTACAAAATAAATGGCAACAGTCACATTTTTTAGATTGTGGCCCCGGAGCCAAGGTCTTTCAGATTCAAAAAGATCAGACGTGGGGGAAATAAACACATGGAAAGGGGCAAAAGAGAATGGGAGAATTATCCACAAAGAACAAGATGACCATACAGGAGAATGTAGAAAATGATGATATGCAGATCATTAATTTAACTAATCGTATCCTCAATCCCACACGCATCAAAATACTTTCAAAGGGACTCAGGACCTCATTCAGAGGCGGTTGTTAGTTGCAAGCGGTCGCTCTGAATCAGGGCAGCCACTTGCATCCTGAACGAACGCCTCCTTGTCAATCGCTAAGCTATGGGTTATCACCCACAGCTTAACGACCGACCAGGTTGATGGTCGCTATGGTGATCACCATCGCGACCATCGGGGCTTACAACCAGACCCTAAGGTTGGGTCTGGGCACTCTTAAGCCCCAGGGAGCTTTCTGCTCTGATGGAGCAGGAAGCTCCCCACTGACATCACTGATGATGTCAGTGTGGCCGCCCACAAAACGGTAGGCATTCGTTAAGGAATGCCTCCATTTTAGAACCCACCCCCCCGGCCCACCTACCAAATGGGGCAAGCTGTTGATCAACATCGACAGCCAGCCATTTGGTAGTGAGCTCCGGAGTGATAGTTTCTCTGTCGCTCCGGGCCTCGCGTGCGCAGGACTAACCATCGAGTCGGTTACGAGAGCATCGGCACTTGCGACCGACTCTGAATAAGGTACTCAGTTTTTCACCTAGCAAAAATATGGATAGATTTGCGTTACAAAAAGATCTGCAACTATTTGTAAGAAAATTATTGTTGAAAAAATTCCACTGTACAAAAGAAAAGAAAGATGAGAATCTGGATCATACTTTAAACCCTATTTTAGATTTGGACTCTGAAGTGAGGGAAGCCCTAGAAGCACTATAAGGTTTGATCATAGAAAACATGAATCAAGATGATAGTATGAGTCATACCAATAGGCCTATATTATGTAAGAAATCAACTTTCTTTCGTAACTCATTTATATGCCCACAACTACAGGTATTTGTAGACCTAGTAAAGAATTTGACAATATCTTGGATAAAAGACATCATCTGAAATATTAGCAAGGAGGAAAGAATAAACAAAAGAAATAGAAAATTGGGAAGATACAATAATAAAACCCTCGGACAAAGGTGGCAATATTGTACTATGGACCAAAGAATTGTATTTGGAAAAGACAACTATCAGACGTAACTACTTACAAAAGACTGATATTCAATCACACGGCTAATTTCCTGAAATTCTATGAAAATCTTATTGAAGGTGCTTATAAAGACCAAGTCATATTGAAAGCAGATGTTGAATATTTGAGAGTAACAAATCCAAAAATATCAACTTATTATATGTTGCCTAAAATTCATAAAAATAAAGAAAACCTGCTGGGTAGACCGATAATTTCGGGTATCGGATGCCTTACTGAAAGAGCAAGTATCTTTATTGATCAAAATTTGAGGAGATATGTACTCTATGGATATTCTCAATAAATTGGAAAATATCGAACTGCTCCCCAATACCTGGCTGTGTACATGCGATGGTGAATTGCTCTACACAAGCATAGAACATGAATTAGAAAATCAAGGCGATACAATACTTCTTAAACATGGGCAGACATCAAGAATTGAATTACTTTATTGTACAATGACTCCACTTTTACAAACTAAAATTTTTTTTGTCTTTGATGACAAATATTTCCTACAGATCCAAGGTACAGCTATGGGCAGTGCATGTGCCCCCACGTACACCAATCTGTACCTCGCATGGTGGGAAAGGGAACTCCACTTTAACAGTGTCAATTAAAACTATACCAAACATATTATTGGGTGGCAAAGATTTATAGATGATGTTTTCATCTTGTAGGAGGAGGATGAGAGAAACTTGAAGATTTCATCAAGACATTAAATAATAACAATCTTAATTTAAAATTGACTTATGAGATCAGTCACACTTCTGTAACCTTCATAGATCATAAAATTATTAAAGGTGAAGATGGAAGATTGATTACTGATATGTATCATAAAACTACTGCAACCAATAGCATTCTCCACTACACAAGCTCTCATGTCCCACCTACCCTTAAAGGTATTCCTAAAGGGGAGTATATTAGGACTAAAACAAATTGCTTGGAAAATGAAATATTTGAACAGAGAGCTGAAGAAAAAGAGGGAGTTTATCAAAAAGAGGATACAAAAAGAAATCACTAAAGCAGGCATACAACACAGTAAAGGATATTCCAAGATCTTCCTTTTGACTCCTAAGGAACATGTCAAGAACAATCAAGGAAAGATATGATTTATTGGTACCTTCTTTAACCAGTGGAAAAGGATTAATCAAGCTTTGCAAAAACATCTTCATATACTTATTACAGATAAAGATCTCAAGAAGGACCAGGGTGGCAAGATAGACATAAGCTGGAGAAAATCACTCAATCTGCAAGGGAAACTTGTACACAGCCACTTCATCAACATGAAGAAACACATCCAAAAAATCAATGGTTGCTATAAATGTGGAAAATGCAAAGCTTGTATTTTTATACACCCTACTAAAAGTTATATTAATAGATACAATAAGGAGATGGAGATACTGGATTTTATCAATTGTTCCACGCAAGGAGTGATCTACTGTCTGATCTGCCATTGTGGAATCAGATATGTTGGCATGACGAAGTGACAACTGAAGGAGCACATTTTGGAACACACTTGTAATATAAAAAATGCCTCAAAAGACTCTGCTAATATGAAACAGCTAACCAGCGTAGCAAGACACTTTTACTAAAACATAATGGAGACAATAGTAAAATGAAGGTTTATGGCCCTGAAAAAGTGGAACTTGGAATAAGAGGAGGTGATATAAACAAGGAACTTCTGAAACGTGAATCTAGATATATTTTTGTCCTGGATAGTATAACACCTTCTGGATTATACCTATATCTTTAAAGGAACACTTAAAAATGTTCAGTGTTCCTTTAAAGATATAGGTATAATTTTCTATCTTTTGAGCTACCCGATGTTAGATGGAAACAGCAGATATGCAATGTGGTCAATAATAAGAGTGAATCACATCAAATACAATTTCCTCTGGTAAAGAAAGAGACATAAACCATAAATCCCTCAAATGAGAATTGTGACATATTTTATAACTTTTTTATTTTTTATTCTTTAAAAAACTAGAAAAAGAGAAAAAATATTCTTCTCTTCTGGTTTAAATAAAAAGGTCACCATTAAGTATAAATAAATTGAAGATAATATTACAACTCTTTTCCAAATATACATGATTATAATTAAGATATGAATTATTTTGTGTGGTTGTGAATATGAGGCAACAAATGTCAACAATTGATCATGTCAACACAAATGGCCGAGTATAGATAATAAATCTTCAATGAGTAACCAATAATTGATTTTTTGATATGTGATATTCTTATTTTAATAAATATACTAATATTGGGTCTAGTGACATCTGGATTATCATATTATAATATTTAGATAATAATTTTTAATATAAATATATTTATGGGATAATGAGGCATGTACACTGCACTTTTACTCACATACACACTTACTACACAGTATCACATAAAACTGGGGTCTTCATGTAAATTAATATATAAATTATATGTAAATAAATTAATTGCAGTTTACACTTTTGGTTTGCAGTAGTTTTCATTTTTGAATTTGTCACTAATATTGTTTTAACTTAACATTTTTATTTAATAATTATACAATATAATGATTTCACTTGTACATACATGTTCACATTAAATAACACTTAGATACACTAATGCACACAACATGCTGTCATTTTGTTGGTATTAAAATAGAGAGAGAGAAAAATTGCACATAAAAATTATATTGATATTATATAGGTATTGAATCTAATGTTAAGAATGTTCTGTACACATGGATACACATTTTATTTGGATAATTGATATTATTTTATATTCTGTGAATTAATTAGTATAGCTACTTGTATAGATAAATAATATAAGAATATGTAAGTTATTGTTTTATTAGGAGACTTAAAAATGGGTTTATATATAGGAATAAATTTTTATATATAAAATTTATTTTATATCAGATGATAATAAATTTCATAGGGTTATTAAATCTAATTGTACATGATAATAATGAGATTAAAAAGTAAGAAGATTAATTTTGGGATAGATAATCTTGTGATGCCTTGGCAATTGTACTTATTTAATAGGTACTAATTTAATATTTATGCAGGGAATTAATTGATTTAGATTCCCTACCAGAATGAGATGAGCCTATAGGGACTTTACTTTAGATGAATATGAAAGTAACCTCATTGCTGATTGGAGGGAACCATCTTCCCTCATATTGGCTAAAAAACGCTATTTAAATCTCCAACCTGGCGGGCGTCAGCTGTAATAGCCTTGATAAAGATGATCAAGCGAAATGCACATTGGCGTTTGCTGTGTGCGTGTGTGTCAAATTTGAAAAATGTGATATTTATATGTGTTGTAACTGTAATGATTGAGGAAATGCCATCCGTGAAAAAAACATTAAACTAATAAGAAGGGTTGTTGCATTAGCAAACAGTACGTGAAGCATGAAGAGATCACAGTGATATCAGTGAAAGGGGACAGGCGGCATGAGGATTAGATATATATGTATATATAACTCTGCCTCATATGTATAAGAAATATAGAACATTTTGAATATACTGCAAATGATTCATACCCCAGCATATGTGAAATAGAGCACGATAGAACTGAGGTACTGCTGGATTTACAAATCAGATAATACAAAGTGTTAATTAACACTGGACATCTTAAATATTGACATATCAATTATTTTTATCAACCTCCGTATAACAATGTAGTGCATAACATGGGGAATAGATTAGACCATTTTCCGGAGAACATAAGCGACTAGCTTCTATTTCAGATGTGGGATGATGGCAACATTTGTATCTATTTCTAACAACTGATAGTTACTGTGCAACGGCTGAAGGGGAAGAGATACTTTGTATACCAATATGCAGCAAAAGCACATCAAGATTCTTTATTTGGAATAGACTGAGCTATTAACATACAGAATTTGGGACTGAGTCACTAGTACTCGGTATTAGTATATAGTTTGCATGAACAACAACAACACATACAACCTAAAAGAATATGTTATACATCTACAAATAAAGACAACACATGGCTTTGTTTTAAATAAACTTTATTTTTCTTTACAATGTATTTGCCTTTTATCACTCTATATTTCTATATTATTTCTTTATCCTATCTTTCGCTTCATAAGGCCCTATATCAGGGCATATTGTTGCCTTTGCTATGCCCGAGGTTCAGCCCCTCTGTCCTTACGAGCAGCACCTGGTATTTTAGTGTTAAGAGATTGATCTACAAAGACAGATTTTGGAGTGGATTGGGAGTTCTTACTGCATACTACATTATCCTCATTTGCACTTGTGTTTGATATGATATAACATATATTATTATGCATATTTTTATATATAAAAGCTTATGTTTCCAAACTGTCATAGTGATAAAATATTTCAAATTTGCATCAATAAATTATACTTTAGTAAATACAGGAGGTTCCAAAGTTATGGTTTGGTGAAACACAGTACACATTTTCTTACACTCAGTAAACTAATCAAAGGGTAATGAAGTAATTCTCCTTTTTGTCTATTCCATTAACACCATCCTGAGATCATTGAGGAAAACGATACACTCTCAATCTTTGGTAAATAAATGGGACTCTTGCCCTGCCCCTAGAAAGTAATATTATTTTGTTGGGGCAGGAGTGTTTTATATGATATGATATAACATATATTATAACGTATATATATTTGTATATAAATGTTTATATTACTAAAATGTCATACTGATAAAATAATCTTAAATTGCGTCAACAAATTCTACTTTAGTATGTTCTAAAGTTATGATTTTGTGAAATTTCCTTCACTCAGCAATTCAATCGAGCTCTTTCTGTCTGAAATAATGGATAACTCAAAGAAATGGATACAATTTTATTTATGTAAAATACCAGCACACTCCAAAATACTTTGCATGTTTGAACAAATGCGTGTAGTCTATATGTTACAATAGCTGTCGAGGCCAAGCTCCAAAATGCTGATGTTTTTGGAACTTGGTAAATTGGCAATTTTTGCAGTCTCTATGAAAAATCAATGAGGACTGCTACCGATAATGGAAACAGAAGGGCCACCGTGGGCATCTTTGGTAACTGCTGAGGTACCCCCAAACTAAATAGCCTCTATACTTAAAATTACGAAAGTCCTCAGAAAATGAAGAATTGACTTTAATATATAAACACCTTGGTATTAACCGAAAAAAAGAGGAATGAGGGCCCTGCTCACCAGTTTACAATTTATGGCTATGGCAAACAGTTCTGCCAAGGTATGAGAATATTTTCCTATGCCTTTGTGAATGTTTTTTCCTTGCATTTTAAAAGGAAGATTGTATTTTAAGTTTAGCATTTTGCACCACTTTTTTTCAAACACAGTGCATGCTACAGTATATTTAGAAACATAAAAATATACAAATAAGTATATACACTATAAATTATACTACAAACTTGGCAGTTTCGCAATAAACAAAACTTGTGCCTAAACTAGTGAAGTTCCACAATAGAAAAGTATTAGTTCACCATTAATATATCTTAAATGTACAATCATTGACTTCATTTTCTGCACCCCAAAAACTTGAATAGTTGCTGTAACTAGTACAATAAGTTTAAGTTTCCACTGCACCAACTGGAGAGAAAAAAAGAGATAGCTATTCAGAGAGAGGCTCTAAGAGTGTAATCTTAGGTCATGACGTGCCCTGTCTTCTGTTTCAGTGCTGTCTCTTCTGGTGTGGCACTTTGTTTGAAAAGTGATAAAGTAGGAGAAGTGAGATGGATTTTTCTTATGTCTGCTGGTTTTTGATGTAACCTGTCATGACTACTGTCAGAACCCACAGTCTGTCTTTCTGTTGCTGTTGAAGTTTATTATATGACATGCTATGAAAAGGTCAAATCACTGCACATGGAGCTCCACATGGAGAGGTAACTATTATGTAAAATAATCAATATTCCTGTGTTTATGAAGTACAGTATGTTTATCACAGATTAATATTTACTTTGCCAGCAATGTGTGGCAGCAGATGAGGATATTACATTAGAGCAGTGGATGTTAGTGTATGATCACAGAGGAAAGGCTGCAGGGCACTAAGCTCTCTGCTCCATAACTGAAAAGGTCTAAAATGAATGATATATAACCTGCACTTTGCACTGAGCTGGATGTACTTACACAAAGCAGAGCCAGCCATTCACTACAGCTACAGATGTCTTCTTGTACACTCAGAGCAAGAGATCACATCTTTGTCCACTTTAACCAAACACATCTAAATAAATAAAGAAGATTAACCGGTTCGGCGCTCACATATCCTAATATTTATGTTCAACTTGCACAGAAAATAAAGCACATGAAATAAAATAAAAGGAACAGCACTACTAGAAGTACATTGAATACTAAGAGCTCATTGTATGATTTCTTCTGGGAAAAATCACAATAAACATGTGAAATGCTAGATTCAATACTTAACTAATCATTACAATGTGGTAAAAACAAATGATACATAAAACACATGAGGATCCAAGATATCAATAGAAAACTACCACATGTGAATGGATGGAGATGTTAGTAGTACCCATTACAAAGTTATTATGATGAGACTGGATATAAAGGATAATCGTCCCTCTCTTTAATTTTATTACTGGGAGGTTTATCAAAGTTTGGAGAGAGATAAAGTGGATGGAGACAATGTACCTTCCAATCAGGTTCTAACCATCAGTTTTCAAAGGCAGCCTGTAAAATGACAGTTAAGGTGCATACACACAGATCGATTTTTTGGACGACTGAACGATAACGATGTCGTTATCATTCAGTCGTCAAAAAAATCATCCAGTTTCAGCCCCAAAATGATGAACGATAACTACCAATGTGCGCTCCCGTTTGTAGTTGGTAGTTGCCATTCGTTGCCTGAACCTCCTGTCCAACTTGACGATATTGTCAGGTTGAACATATTTGGGGATGAGGGAGGGAGCCCGGCAAAGAACAAAATCGTTCTTGATTTCTGTTAGTATTTGAGCTCAGTGTCGTTAACAACACTGAGCACACCCCTGCCGGGGACACACAGGACGATTTCGTTCGGGGAGAAAATTATCCCATGTGTATGCACCTTTAGAGCCCTCATAGATTGTTGGTACTTTATATCTCTTCACTTTATCTATCTATAAGGCCAGATAACAGTACATCTCCTCCATAGTCTCTTTCAGGATACTCCACAATAAGTTAATAAATGTATGGTATTAGTAACCATAATCTAAGTTCAGCCAAAATGTACTGCTCGACAATGGGACAGTTAAGTAAGTGTTGTGGTTATGTTGATCGCCATCTCAAAAGGTTCAACAATTTATTTATGCAAGCTCATATCATACAGAGATTGTATGTGTAAATCAGATCTCAACTGACCGTAGGAAATTAAGGGGTCTATGTACAAAGCCTTGGAAAGAGATACAGTGGATGGAGATAAATTACCAACAAATAAGCTCCTGTCACTTTACAGGCTGTGTTTGAAAAATGTCAGGAGCTGATTGGTTGGTACTTTATCTCCGTCCACTTTATCTCTCTCCAAGGCTTAGTACATAGACCCCAAAGTTAACAAGTATACTTGCAGTTACAGTATATCTCCAGCTGTAGGGCCAAATAGGGTGCAGGATTCTGAAAGTCCCAACATTTATGGTGTCAGCAGATAAATGTAATTCAGTGATATTTAGTAAGGCAAGACACAGTTGGTTTTGGTTTATTAATCATTGCTGCTTTAAATTAATCAGCTAACCCACTGAAATATCAGGAGTTTAAGAATGCCGCACTGTATTACATTTGTGCTGTAGTCTGTTTCCTAAGTCTGTTCTTGGCTATGTGACTTCTTTAAGAAAAACAGCTGCATTGCAGTGAAAGTTTATAATGATGTTACAAATCCTGTGGCTGATTTCTGGATTTGCTATTGGCACAATAATGGGGGTGATGTATCAAAGTTTGGAGAGAGATAAAGTATAGAGAGATAATGTACTAACCAATCAGCTTGTAACTGTCATTTTTCAAACACAGCCTTTAAACTGAGAGTTAATTGGTGATTAGTTGGTACTTTAACTCTCTCCACTTTATCTCTCTCCAAACTTTGATACATATCCCCCAATGACTCCAGTACTACAGACATCTGCATTTAGGGCCTGGTTCAGAGATGCACGCAAACATGGTATTGACGCAGTTGAGTGATTATCGGTAATTTGCGCATGCTTCTCAGTCACACTGCGCATGCGGGTGTCTCAATACATTCCTCGGCGTCTGTGGCATTTGCATATTATCGCACAGCATATGCACATGGAATTGCAGTTGCAATGGCATAAGCGTACGTCTCTGAATCAGGCCCTTAGTGAACACGTACATCCCATGTGGGAAAAATACATAGTAACAGCGCCAACATGAATAAAGTTTCTGGTGCTTTTCGTTTTTAAAAAAACTATTTCATCAGAGACATTTTGTACCTACAACACATTATTCTTTCTCATATAGCATAACACTCTTATTTCTTGTGCACCTGTGCTGTAATTCACATTGCTGTATAAAAACATATTTGCATTACATATAAAGGAGATGGTAAAATTATTTATAGATCACAATCTCGTAATTTAAATGTTAAAATGTTGATAAACTAAATTATAAATATTCCATACTGAGTTACATGACCGCAACATTTAATTAATTCATTCTCCAGCTGTAGACTGTTAACTCTATAATGAGCTTACTCATACATTATAAAAACCATAAATATACTTGTTTAAAAAAATCAGATCCTAAATGTTGAGATAGAGAGTGATGAAATATATTTACATTACCAGACGGTGCATCATATATTACCATACATATTGTATACCCATTGCAAATTATATAGTCTGTGCTGTCAGTATCGTGTATCCCTTTGTATCATAAAACTGCCTAAGAAATTTATATAGATTTGTGTTTTTCTCTTATTACCAAATAATAATGAATGAAGCAACAACAACAACAAAAATTTGTCAAGATGATGGTCCATGTGTACAATACAATTTTTTACTAATTTGCACCACCCAAAAAAGGCAGCGTAAATTGCATCCTGTATCTGTAGCTTTATTCTGTCTAGAGTATCAACTATAAATATTGGACTATAAGGGAAAATAATTATTAGTAGAACAATTGAGGTGAGTTGGGATCTCTCAGTACTAAAAAATGTTTTCAGTAAAAAAAATGCCATGTCAACTATGCAAGCTGGGTCTATTGCCTCCAAAAGCTTTTACAGAACATTGGGCAAACAGTCTCTTATTTGAAGCACTTTGTTGCACTTTGTACTTGCTGGCCTCATATGGTAGATTGTTTCTACATAGGGACAAGGTGGGGGAGAGGAAAGGGAAAACCTGCTATGGACCTAATTCTGAGTCATACCTAATGTGGCCACTGGGCCTAATTCAGAGATTGGATGGAGTTGCAGAGCCGAACACAAGAGACTGTGCAATTCTATCCATCTAAAATGCAAATGCAGAAGGAGGTGTCTGTAGGAAACAGACACCTCCTTGCTTCATCTGCAATCCCAGCTCTGTGACCGAGGTTGCAGTCTGGCATCACCATCACAACCATTGTGATACTGTAGTTGCTACTTTGGCAAGGCTGTGGAAGCCGAAGCTTGCTAGATCCTGGCCGGGTCCTGGCAGCTGCGAGGCGAGAAAATCTGTATCCAGTGACGTAGACCCTGGCCTCATCCCTCCCAGAAAATGTGGACAACATGCCCCTGTTTCCAGGAATGGTGACCAACCACGCCCCTGTCTCCGAAACGCTGCAGCATGTCAATCATGCTGCGGCTTGGGAAGGTCTGCGAGCGAGATCGCAGGAAACATTCATCATATGCGCAGAAATGGGTCCTGCTCATTTATAGACCCTAAACCATCGGAATGGTATGTTAAACATTGTGCTAGCATATATCTCTGAATCATGTCCACTTTTTAGCTATTGGAAGTCTTATGCAAACATCCGCATGTATTCTGAGTCAGACACATGTATGCAACTGCATCACCACCCTGAGAAGCTATCATCACTAGTAACAACACACCTATCCTATGCTAGATGCAGAACTTCCGACTGACAAAGGTGTAAACTCTACAAACGCGCAACCTAGAATTGGTTGAAACCCTTGCTACATGCCCTCAACATGCCCACAGAAAGCTTCTCCTACTTGCAAACTCCTTTTTGCCACCAATTCAGTCATCAGTGAGAAGTAAATCACTTGTAGATGCTCTAAGTTGTGTGTGTAGGCTCCAACGCAGGAGTAGTTTATTAACATTTGTGAGATATGACTGCAATTAGAATTGCATGCAGCACAGGGTCAGGCTCTGTGTATCCAGCTGAACAAGGGAGCCAATGTGAATCCTCATGTTGAATGGAGTCACAATGCATCCAGGTATTTGAGGGAGCTACTATTCCTCCAAATAGTCAAAAAAGCTTCTATCCATCCAAGTAATCAAGGAGCTCCACTCAGGTGGGGTTAGGAGTAAAATCACAACACCACCTCAGACATTCTGCTAGGAATATAGAATTATATGTCGACATTCATTAAGTCAATGTTCATAATGTCAACATGATGAAAATGTTGACACTGAAGAAATGTTGACATGTTAGGTTGTCAACATATTGTCCCTGGTAGCCCAGCGGTGACTTACCTGCTCCTGACAGCTGCAGCGGCACCAGCATGGCTTATGAGTCCCGGCGTTTGTGTGATTGTCACTTCCGGGTCAGACTTGTTTCGGCAAGTATTGTTCCCCTATTGCAAACCTTAATTTCTACCACTAACCCTCCCTCTAACACTAACCATCTGCCGCAGCCTAGCCCTAACCTCCCTAATGTCGACATTCTGACATTGTTGATATTTCACATGTTAAAATTCTGAGAATGTCAACAAGTTGCCTGTCAACATTTTTTCCATCACAACTGTCGACATTGCAAATATCCACCTGACTACATCCTCTGCTAAGAATCACCACAGATAATGTATTATTTCAAAGACAGAACTGCCTATACAAAGTGTCAATCCTGAATGTGATCTGTCTACTCTGCAGCGGACAGATTACTGCACATGATGTGGGGGCCTTTAGTCTGAATTCATGATGCCGTGCCATTTCCAGTTTTCCTCCTAACACCTGTTTCCTGTGCGTTGCTACTTGTTACTCACAACGCATACTTAACGAAAGCAGTGAAAAGTAAATCATCATTATCAGATGTTTATTGTTTCTGTTTTGCAAAAATCAGACCTACCTAATCAGTTTACTTCAAGCATATGTTCATTTTAATTAAACTTTTGCCTAAATGATTTATTTCCAGCTTTCAAACAAGCTTGACAACTGCTTTGCCCAACCAAAGAAATCATCCGAAGGCTGTAAATAATGAAAATGTAGAAATGTCACCGGTGTTTGTACACAGGGATTCTCATTAGTAGCCTGGACAACACATGATTCCTAACGTGAGACTGAGAGTTCACATCTAAATTATGCCCATTTTAAACATTGTACTTTCTTGATTTAGAAGTAAACAGAGACCAAAGACTGGAAACCCAGTTCACTTTTGTCCCTCATTACTTAAGTCTCTGGGCATTTTAGTGCTTGTGGAATAAGTTGTGTTTTATGGCTCACATATAATGGAATTTTTACATATTTATGCCAAAAACTGACATGTTTCAAACACAGAGAGCCTTTGGTATATATCAGGCACACCTATATTTACAGCTTTTAAATTTGTCCTGTACAAATAAATCACAAGCACAGTCTCTGTGAAACAAGCAGCCCCTGGATATTTAGCAGGATAAACAGAATTAGAACAGTAGATAGATTCTCAGAGCCACAGTGCATAGCGTTGTTTATTCACTGTAAGTCTTTCATGCACAGTTGGGTTAAAACTAATGCTGAAACACTGTATAACATTTGTTATGCATTATGTTAAATAGTTCAGTAAGAATTGTCTGAAGAAAAGGTGGAATTAAAGTCCATCTGTCATGCAGTTTGGAAGAATGTAGCATTCTAAAAGAAAAAGAGACAAAGTTGCTGTAAAGGTGGATAATGTAAAAACAATAAGAACCTGAAGGCTTACAAATATGCTATAGGGGCCTATTCATCATACCTAAACTTTCTCTGGAGGTAATTAGGTTTAGAACTCGCATGGAGTTCTACCTAATTACCATAGGGAGTCATCATTCCTCCTCCCCATAACTATCTATTTCGAAAAGCTGTCATTTTTGCGATGACAGCTTTTCAGGAAATAGTTATCCCTCTCTACTCTACCTTACCGCAGCTGGAATAAGTGCTGCACATGCACTGTTACATCTGTAAAACCAGCGCATGCGCAGCACTGCCTACAGCTGCGTTAATTTTGTGTGTCGACCCCCCTCCACTCACCTCCCCCCCGTACCCGACTTACCTGCCCGTGCAGCAGCCTCAAGCTCCGTCTGCAATGCTGACATGTGTTCTCCCAGCAAACCACAATACAGTTTAGAAAAATAAAATAAAAACATATTTTTTTCTAAACTTTATCGTGTTCTGTTGGGAGAACACAGTGTCAGTATAGCCACCAGAGCCAGAGGAGGGACCAAAGCGACGGAGGGAGACGCCGGGTGACCAGCTGAAAGCAGGTAAGTGTCACCTACTATACACCACCTCACAGTGGCGTATAGTAACACCATCAAATTCCGAAAATACATAATTTTCTGAATTTGATGAATAGCATAATTTCCAAATCCCCATACTAATGTATTGGGAGTGTGGAAATTAACGCAGGGGGACTTAACCAGGAGATATCAGTGATATCTCCTGGTTGTCTCTTCATGAATACTAAAATAACGGTAATTAAGGAAAATGTCCTTAAAAGCATTGTTTTAGTGTTGATGAATAGGCCCCATAGACAGATAGCAGAACACCATGCAGGTTCACATTTTATTTATTAAATAAAATTGGAATAACATTTGGCGGCTTCCATGTATAATGCATACAGGCTCTGTCATGGCTACAAAAATATAACAGTATATACATGATGCAGAAAACACAGAGGACAATTGAAAATTGATTATTATTATTATTATTATTAATAATAATAATAATAATAATAATAATAGTGTCCATATATAGTGTTTATAGTGCAGCATGGTCTGCTTTACAATTGGAAACAACCTTAATAGAACAAAACTGGGTAGTAACAGACAGAAATACAGGTAAGAGGACCCTGCTCGCAAACTTGCAATCTGTAGGGAAATAATTGTTGATACACAAGGATAGGTGCTACATATTGCAAATTGTTCCAGCCAGATTGCAGAGGTTATTGGTGAGTTGCATGATGCAGTCACACAGGAATGTTGGCCTAGGGTAAGGAGGATTTGAAGTTGAAGAAAGAGAAAATATGCAATGATATGTGTATACTGTAAGAGGGTAGTTAGATAGGGAAGCTATGCCTGTTATGTGGTGGTACTGGAATCTGATAAGCTTGTCTGAGGAGGTGAGTTTTCAGGGAACGTTTAAATGTTAGGAGACTAGCGGAAAGTCTTATTGTGCATGGGTGTGCATTCCACATAGTGGGTGCAGCCCGAAAAAAGTCTTATAACCATGCATGAGAACAAGTAATGCGTATGGATAAGAGACGCAGATCTTGTGCTGAGCAGAGAGGTCAGGTTGTGAGATATTTTGAGATAAGTGAAGAGATGTATGTTGGTGTGGTTTGGCTAATAGCTTTATGTGTAAGTGTAAGTATTTTCTTTTGAATACAGTAGAAAACCGGTAACCAATGGAGGTACTGATCAGCAGACAATGAATGTTTGGTGAGGAAGATCAGCCTCACAGCTGCATTCAAAATGGATTGTAGTATTGAGAGTCTGCTCTTGGGAAGACCAGTAAGAAGACTATTGCAATAGTCAATGCGGGAAATAATGAGTGCATGTATTAGAGTTTTTGCAGTGCCATGTGTAAGATATGATCGAATTTTGGATATGTTTTTTAGCTGTATGTAAAATGATTTTGAGACAGATTGAATATGGGGAACAAAGAACAGTCCATAGTCAAGGATGACATCTAGGCATTGGGCTTGTGGGGTGGGGTTGATTGTCGAGTTGTCAAAAGAGATAGAGATATCAGGTTGGTAACGACTATTGGCCAGTGGAAATATAATTAATTCTGTTTTGGATATATTAAGTTTGAGATGGCGAGATGCGATCCAAGATGAAATGGTAGAGAGACATTCAGTGACACGGACCAGCACAGATGGTGACAAATATTTGGAGGATAGGTAGATTTGAGTATCATCCATGCACCGATGATACTGAAAACTAAACAAGCTGATCAGTTTGCCAAGAGATGTGGTATAGATTGAGAAAAGCAGAGGACCTAAGACTGAACTTTACGGTACTCCAACTGATAGAAGTAGCGAAGAGGAGGCAGAATGAGAAAAGCAAACACAGAAAGAGCGATTAAATAGGTAGGATGAGAACCAAGAAAGGGCTGTGTCTTGAAGACCTATTGATTGTAGTGTTTGTATGAGAAGAGACTAGTCAACAGTGTCAAAGGAAGCAGAGAGATCTAGAAGAATTAGAAGTGAGTAATGGCCTTTTGCCTTGGCAGTGATCAGATCATTTACTACCTTAGTCAGTGCTTTCTCTGTGGAGTGTTGAGAACGAAAGCCTGACTGAAGTGGGTCCATAAAATTGTTCGAGTTTAGAAAGTGTGTGAGGCGAATGTAGGCAAGTCTCTCTAGTAGCTTGGAGGAGCATGGGAGATGGGACGGTAATTTGAGAGAGAGTTAGGGTCAGAATTTATTTTTTTCAAAATGGGAGTAAATCACTGCATGCTTCAACAATGATGGAAAGATAACAGCAGAGATGACAGTATAAGTAAAGAGAAGCACAATAGGGTAAATGGCCCTTCTTGCAAGAGCTTATATTCTAAAGGGGTGAGGCAGAAAAACAGGTGTGGCACAGATGGGGCAGACAAGCAGGAAGGAGCAAGTAGCAGTGGGTTAGGATGAGAGCTGAAAGGCTTTGATGAAGTAGTGGGTCTTGGACATTTTAGATGTGGGAAAAATGGCTATGTTACATGTGAGCATACTAAAGCTAAAACTTTTGGTTTTGAATCATCTATATCAAAAGAACAGTTTAGAATGAAAAGTTTCTCCAACTGTAGGTCAGCATATGTGATATATTTAATACAATGCAAATGTGGCCTTCAATTTGTTGGCCGCACTACATGACCGTTACATAAGCGGTTCATGGAGCATAGACGGCTATGGCTGAAACAATTAAGAACTCACCCTTTATCAAAACATATAGTCATTTGCCAAGGAAGATTTATAAAAGAGATTAATTTGGTGGTTATTGAAGTGATTAAACCCACATTAAGAGGTGGTGACAGATTTGGGATACTATGTAAAAGGGAGGAATAATGGATCTTTCGCCTAAAGACCCTGATACCATTTGGTTTAAATGATATGGTTGAACTCAATAACATATAGGCTGGAGAGTGACACGGGGTACTTTCTTGTGGCTCTGAGTCTAAATATATCTCGGGTCTTTGGTTAGTGTTCCTGTATTGCTTCCTACTGGGATCAATAAATTCTGTATGGGCCGTTGTACAGTGTGGTGATATATGGGTGCCATGTTGCGCACTTCTGAGTCTAAATATATCTTGATGTCCGCAACATGGGACTCTGTATCGCTTGCAGGCGGCCGGTATGGGTAGTGTGGGTATACCTATCGGTAGTTTACTGTAATGAAGATGCTAGTTAGAGTCTCAGACTAGACAGTTATCCCCCAGACTTTTATGTTCTTTTGATTAAGTATGGTCAGTTAGTTTATCATAGACATTAGTTATGAGTATACATGTCAATATCTTTATACTTATTTGAGATAGGGGTGTTCTCTCTTTTTTATTTATAGTATGTTCAGGCAGGGTTGTATATGTCCTGTATATGTTTTTATATAGCCAATAGGTTTTTTTCATATATATATTTTTTTCTGTATTGGTTATTGTTTATTATTATTTATATATATTTTTATTTAATTTTATTTATATATATATATATATGTGTGTATAGGTATGTATGCAGTTATATATATATATATATATATACATATATATTAATATTCATTCCATTTATCTTGTTATTCTTTATATTTTTGTGTATGCGGATGTATAAGCATTGCACATGTATGTGTGTGTATGTATATATGTGCATATGTGGATATATGTATATATGTATATATATATATATATATATTTATATATATATTAATTTCTTCTTTTTTGATTTTTAATATTTACCTGTTTCATACTTAAATATTGTACTTTTTTCAGACTGGTTCATAATTTATTTAATTTATTTTATTTTAATATTTTAATATATTTTTTATATTTAGGTTAGATAAATGTATAATAAATAAAAAGTTTTTTAGCTATATGGTTTTAAGTAATTTCTAATGAATATATGGTTGTCAATATTAAATACAAAGATAAAGGTTAAGCAAAGAAACCGGTTTATTAGAAAATTATTTGCGTTATGAAGATTCAATATAGGGTCTATGTAAACAGACAACTAACTGTTGATAATATCAGAAAATAATTACAGGGAAATCTTTGTAAATAATTGTATGGAACAAAGTATACATCTCCAAGCTGAAAGGTGGAAATGCAATCATTGATAAGACACAGCTGATCAGACTAGGAACAGGTCACTATTTAAATGCTGGCAGCACAGGGGTTGAACACTGCCCTTATCCCGAGGAAGCTGCTGAGTTGTTTGGAGGCGGAGAAACACATTGTTGTGGTGGCAGTCAGCCGTCAGTGTGCTCACACTGCATCTGCCAGTCACCCCTGTTAGCACCAGCACGAATTGCTGCTGCTCTGGAGGAATAGAGGATTTAACTTTGTCTACAAACGTCCCGAAAATCTGGCAACACATGTGAGTGCTCCGCATGGTTGTTAGAGTTACTAAGTGGATACATATTCCTTGTGTCTGAATACTGGAGCTATAGCGCGGTGACTGTGCTTAAGTGAGATATAAATTTATCATCTGTGTCACTGCAGTCAATTACAGCTATCAAATTGGAAGTACATTATATTAAAAATCTGCCCTATTCAAGTGGATTATCAATTACAGCATACCAGCATCATCAATTGATTTATTAACACTGGAGAATTCTTATAATCACTACTACTTTTCACATCAATGCATCATTTGCATGTGCGAGACTGATACGCTGACAATATCTCTTGTAGAGACAGTATTGCTGGCAAGCTGTGCCTTCCTATATAGGTTTATATACTGTGTCCAAATGACATCCTGATTATGCCCTATTTTTCTTTTTTTAGGGTTGCTTACTTGCTTGTCCTCTTTTTCACGTGCATTATGTTCTAGTCACTTAATAGAAGTGATCAAGTATTGTCTGAACTGGTCATTTTTAATAGTCTACTATAGGTAGTTTTCATTATTTTGTATTTTATACTAGGTCTGGTCTATGTCTACATTTGTGATTAAATATGTGATTTATATTGTACAGACAGCGCTTCAATATCCATTTCTTGTTGGTATTGAGAGCCCGTTTGAAGATTTGTAGAGAGATGGAGAATCTGATGGGAAGAGGAAAAAAGTTCAAGAGGAAGGTAGCAGCACAGGCAAAATCTTGGAGGTGGGAGTGTAATCAGTTGGCAGGAGATGCGACATGTATTTGTTGAGTGAAGAGGGTGGACAGGAGTGTGAAGAGAGATGAGGTCAGAGAAGTAAATGGGAGAGGAATGGGTGAGGGCTTTGTAAGTGAGTGTAAAAACATTGAATTCAGTTCTGAAGGGGAAGGGAGCCAGTGGAGAACTTGTAGGAGAAGGGAGGCAGATGTAGAACATTTATAGAAGAAGATGAGCTGAGCAGCAACATTGAGAACATTGATTACGAGGGAGTGTGGGAAGATGATCAGATCAGTCTTAGATATATTGCATTTAAGAAAGTGCTGGGACATCCAGGAAGAGATAGCAGAGAGACAGTTGGAGATACGAGTGGGGAGAGGGGGGAAGGAAAGGTAGATCTGAGTATCATCAGCATAAATATAATATTGGAGGTCAAATGAGCTGATGTGTTCTCCTAGAGAGAACGTATAGAAGGAGAATAGGTGAGGTCCAAGACCAGAACCTTGAGGAACACCTACTGTAAGTGGAAGTGGGGGGGAGAGAAGTAATGAGTGGAGACAGAGAATGAATGATCAGAGAGGTAGGAGAACAGCCAGGATAGGGTAGTGTCACGTAGACCAATGAAGTAAAGGATTTTCAGGAGAAGAAGGTGGTCCACAGTGTCAAGAGCAGCAGGGAGGTCAAGGAGAATGAGTAAAGAGTAGGGGTACTTGGATTTGGCAGCAAGAAGGTCATTACTAAGTTTTGTAAGGGCAGTTTCAGTGGAGCTGAGAGAGCAGAAGCCAGACTGAAAAAGGTCAAGGAGGGAGTGGGAGGAAAGAAATGATGTAAGGTGGTTGTAAACAATATGCTCAAGCAGTTTGGAGACAAAAGGGAGGAGAGAGATGGGTCAGTAGTTGGAAAGTGTTAGGATCAAGGGAAGGGTTTTTAAGAATGAGGGAGACAAGGGCATGTTTGAATGCAGAAGAAAGTACCAGATGACAGGGAGAGATTGAGGAGGTGGGCATGATGGGTACAGGCAGAGGGAGAAAGGTAGCATAGGAGGCGGGAATGGATAGGGTCAAGGAGGGTGGTGGAAGGGGTGGAGGATCAGATGAGGGCCATGACTTCTTCTCCAGATACAAGGTAAGATGGATGGAGAGGAGTAGTCAGGAAAAGGAGATGGTGGAGAACTGAGGGTCTGGTGAGATATGATGTCCTGGCATATGGAGACAATTTTAGATGTAAAGTAGGAGGCAAAATCAAGGAGGGGAGGCAAAGAGGGGGTGGGCAGAGGAGGATGTTGAAGCGATGCTGGGGCTTTGGGGACTGGAAGGAGATTAGGTTTTTTAAATATGACTGATTAGAGAGGGAAAGGGCAGCACTGTAGAATGAGAATATGAATCTGAAATGGAGGGAGTCTGCCATATAGCGTGATTTTCTCAACTGTCACTTGGCAGTTTGTGAACATTTTTGCAGGTATCTGGTGCATTTGGAATGCCAGGGTTGAGGTGTGAATCTGTGCGGGTGAGTAGTTATCACCATAGTGAGTAGTGATCGCAGTATTATTAAAAAAAAATCAGAGAACTTCCTTTAGATAAACTACTTTTGTTTTAAACAAGACCATTTTTTAAGTCCTATTTTCACTCTAAAATTCTGAGTCAGAGACTAAAAATAGTAATAAATAAAAATTTTGCTCAAGGATTTTTTTTAGAATCTGTGTTGCTGCACTGAAGTCAACCACCATTTATAAATAAATCACAGGAATATATTATTATTATTATTATTATCTATGTAAAAAGAATAGAGTTGCTAGAAGTTTAAAATGCACAAAAATAACTTATTAAAATGAAGAAATAACATTAAACAAACAGTATATTTTTTTAAACTAATGAAGAACCTTTGGTCTTAGAAAAAGGGTTTTCCTTTAACCCAAATAGTAAACTCAACTGTTTTGAACATTGTATGGATTAAAACCAGCTTATTAAATAATTATCAGTTACATGTTATTAATAAAAAGGAAAAAAAGCTTTAAAAGTTTAGATGAATTTTATTTTCTACATTGCTGCTTCTGCTAATCTGAATTTATTACATTCATTGTTAAGGATTTTTTTGTACTTAATAGAGATTTTAATACAAAAGAAATTCTAGCTTTAGGATGGATGGGATATAGCACTGTACATGTTTTGAACTAGATAAATCCTTTGAAAATGGCGGAAAGCTTTATCCAGTGTACTCTATGGTGTCTTTATGTTGAAGACTTTTACTAGTCAGTTTTAAATCAGTTTAGATCAATGTGTGAATTTGATAAGCATATGTTGCTCTCTAATTAAACAGTAGAAGACATGAGAGCTAAAAAAAAACAATTGATAAACCATCTCAAGTTGGTTATAAGACAAATTAAGAAAAGATGAATTGCTGTACTGAAAGAGTTTGAAACCTTGTAAGAAGCAAACAGACTACTATACCCAATGAAAATACAAAGCTTTCAGGAAGATTTCATAAAATACTATTCAAAACTTTTGATTTAGAAGTTATATCTTAGAAGAGACATATTTTTGGGTATCATGCCTCAATTGATCTTTATTTTTTATTATTTTATTTATCTAAAATTCAGAAATCTTGGCAAATATATCCAATTATCCCAGGTAAATGATTACCCTGTTCCAATTTTAAATCAGTTTTTAGAGTACCTTTTACAGACAATCAATAAAACTTTAATGCCATATTTACTTGATACTACTACATCTTTTAGCTATTTCTGAAATCCTGGATATCCGAAGAATCACCTGTGATGATCAGTCACATCATTCAGACATGATTTAGGTCCAAATATTTTATCTTTAATTATTTTTTTAATTATCACCATTTGTTTGGGTCTAAAACAATTTCTAATTAAGGCTATAGAATTGATCCTACAACGTTTTATCAACTGTATGGTGATGGGGAATAAATTTGCACCAAATTTTGTTAATTTATGTATATTATGGGCTATTGTGAAGTCAATAATATTCGATCCAGTTGCCACTGTGACTATACTGCCGTTTTACTTATAATTTCATATTACGTTGGGATAGTGACAATCCCAAGAGTTTGTTTTTTATTTAAATTGTTGTTTGCCTTAGAGATTAATGAAAAATATATATAAATGAAAGGAGCTTGAATTTTTTTTAAAACTGTTTTGTACAGCAGATTCCTGGATTTTCAAAGTAACGACCATCTTACATGATAAAAGCATGTAACTTTTGGTTAAATAAATAAAATAAAAAGGAATTGTTCTTCAATTTCAGACTGTTCATTTTTAATTGTCATCTGTGTTGTATCGTCACTTCCATGCTTCCAGTAACCAATGAACATGACATGTACAGTAAGTATGGCCTTAAAGTATCTGACTTAAGCTGGGTACACACTTGCAGATCAACACTGCAGATCAGATAAACTCTCTAACCTGAGCAGTATGATTATCCAATCAGTATGCACCCTGTTCACACTGAGCTATTTTTAGCACGCAGTGTACAGTCTTCATTTGGATCAGGAGGACAAGTATCACAATTTTTAAGCAGGACATAAAGTTCCCACCTTTCGATCTGACCATTGCAGGAGCATTTAAAGCTATTTATCATTTAACGTTTCTGCATACACACTATACAATTATCTGGCAGATAATTGTATAGTGTATATACCCAGCTTAGCACATGCTCCAATGGCCTTCATGTGGGATTTTCATCCATTAATCATTAAAGAAGATCTCGATCTAGAAAGGATTCCTACAATATAATTTCTCACACTATACAGATTCAACTTTTTTCTATTCAGATTGTATGGAACCTTGGAATTTGCTTCTTATTGCAATGATATTTATATATTGAGATTTGTTATCACTACATTTTATTTGTTAAGTGTTAATTATTTACTGTGGTTTATTCATAATTTGGTTGCAATATACTCATAAATATTTAAACCTGCCAAAAGATAGCTAACTTCAGGCTGCCATGTGAAAAACAAAAAGAAAAATAAACAATGTAACCTTAACAATAATTCCAGGGACAAATTTGTGGTGAAAAGTTTTACGCATACATTTTTTAGGCAGTGGCTCGGTGACTAACGGTTCTACTTATTAAATATATTCTCGAGAGGAGATAAATCTCACCCAGTATCGCTGCTATCCATAGACAAAATCTCTGATCCTTTAGAATTTATTATTGTTAGGCAGCCCGATGAGAAACAGTGGATAAAACCTGCTTGGCATATTTTTTTCTTTGCTTGCTGCAAATGCTGCAGCAAGAAAGATTTACCCTCTCCTCACTATTTCTTCAGCCTATATAAAATACTTGATTCCAAGTACAGATGGCAGTTTCAGTAAAGTACCAGGTTCCCCTTTAAATTCTGGACTGTAATACCTAACCCCTATTGGCCCACAAATTCACCCCCTTCCCAGCACCTTTACCCACCTTCTTCCCTGCTAGAGAGAGGGAGGATAATGAACCATAACAATTGCTAGAAGGGCAGATTTCTCTACTTAATGCCATCCTGAGATTGTTTTATATTTTCATTCCACGAAGAGAATGTCAGAAGCAGATTAGGGGTCTGGCCACAACAACATGCCCTCTAAAATCCCTCCATTTTTTTAGTCTGGTTTTATTTAATATATATCCCTTTCATCTTAGTCTGCCCTTATATTTATATATTTTTGTAAGATATTTTTTAGATTTTTATTAATCTTTGTTTTTCTCAGTTTTTATGCTTTTATAGTATTTTATATATTTTATTATGGTTCATAATATGCATAGATTTTTAAAATTCAGCAAGATGTGTTTTATTACCTAATTATGTGAAACTGTTGCCCGTAAACATTATAATAATGGGGCAAGAAAATGGTAATTATACACTAGCACACTATATATATTAAAAGACCCCGGTAATTAAGGGTGAAAGGAACATATTTAGCCTTCACAGTTGAGCCCATGTATGGGCAGAAGTAATGTCACTGCTGACGTAATGACACCCTGACAGCCGCACTCACCCAGGACAAAGCCCATAGGACACACAAACACTAAGTGCGGGCGGAAGTGATGTAAGTCTTACTGTAGTCTGAACAGAGGTGACATCAGCTCCGTATTGGAGTCTGGGTAATCGCTGGGACTAGAAGCAGACATGGGATACAAGTACAGTAAGCCTGGATGATAGGGTAAGAAAACATGATAGAGACTTGACACCACCAATAGGAAGGATGGAGGTGGACTGAAGAGATATAAACAGTGCTTGTGAAAATTATGTTTTAAACATAATATATAATATAATAATTTGGATGTATATATGCACAAGTCACTTTATTATTCAATTTGTTATGCAATAATATATATATATATATATATATATATATAGAAATAGTAATCCCGGCACTCACTGAGGTAATGTAGGTAATGGCGTGGGTGCCCTCCATAGACCACCGGGTCCCAAGTAACAAGCAAAGAGTAATGGCGGCACTCCACGACTGATAATGAAATCAAAATCTTTTAATGTTCCAATGTTTCGGGCCAATGCCCTTCGTCTGGGATACAATGCACAATAAAACATACAACATTTAAATACACAAACAATTAAAATTTTACCTGCCTCAGGTGTCAGAACGCGGCAGCGCCCACCAACGTCAGTCTAACACGCCGCGCACGCATCAAGGCGTCGCCGGAGAGTGATGTAACAGAAAGGGACATAGGCCGCGACCAAAACACCTGGGCGGCCCCAGTTGCCATAACAACAATACACATAATTACAAAGACATACACAATCACTGTTATACACATTAGGACATATTCCACATATAGGCAATAAAGAAAGTAAGTTTATGCATCTAATTAAATACAGATGCCACATAATGAAACTATACAATTGACAAGCATAAGTAATCAAAAATTGTTAGAGCAACTTTATGTATCAATAATCACTATTAGACCCAAACGAATACAGCAAAAGCTATAGATAAGGATATCACTACAAGAAACACTGTAGCCCAAGGGATTAATTTAGTCCCCGGGGTGCCATAGTATCCAATTTAAATATCCACCGACATTCGGCCTGTAGCAACCTTTTGGCTCTATTGCCACCCCTGATGCTATGTGGAATGTGATCTATGATCTTAAACCGTAGATCACTAACACTGTGCTTCAAAGCAATCCAATGCCTGGCGACAGGTTGATCACTAACTCCTGTATTAATACCAATACGAATGGCCGACCGATGTAGGGCCAATCGTTCCTTAATCTGTCATTCCGTCTTGCCCACGTAGTACAAACCACATGGGCAAGACAGTAAATATACAACAAATGTAGTACTGCAAGTGCAGAGGATCTGATAGAAAATTTCTTGCCTGTGTATGGATGATTAAAAGTATCTCCCAAAATCACTGACCTACACGTAATGCAACCCAAGCAGCGATAATAGCCATTTTTGGGTGACAGAAAGTGTTGCGGCTTTTTCTTTATCTTAGCCACATCCAATTTCACTAAGCGATCCTTCAGATTTCTTCCCCTAGTGAAACAGGGCATAACCTTAGAATTTCTCAAAGAGGGTAAGTCCTTGTCCGTGTTGACCACTGACCACAAATTTTTGACAATTTTTGTAGTCTTGGTACTTCTAGTATTGGACCTGTTAACCCATGGTATGACATTGGAAACTTCATTAATAGATTGTTTAGATTTTAACGTTTCCTCTCTAGGAATACTCATGACAATATTTTTTAAGTTACATAATTCAGCCCTGTCATAACCACGGGACACAAACTTATTAATCATTATATCCATCTGATACATTACTTGCGCAGGATCACTGGTAATACGTCTTACCCTTAACATTTGTGAATAGGGTAAGCCTCGGCGTAATGACAAAGGATGAAAGCTATCATGCCTTAAAATAGTATTCCTGTCAGTAGGTTTGACATATAAATCTGTAGTAATCATACCTTGTTTAATGGAAATATTAACATCCAAAAAATTTATATTATTCGCATCGATCTTATAAGTCAATTGTACCTCATGTCCTGACTGGTTATGCTGGTCCAAAATATTCTGCAATTCTTCTTTAGTACCTGACCACAAAATGAGCAGATCGTCAATATATCTACAATATAGAATAAGCTTGCTAGAAATATCTGGAATGCCACGAAACAGATGTTGTTCAACCATACACATATAGGCATTAGCGTATGATGGGGCCACATTGGACCCCATCACACAGCCCAGTTTCTGTAGATAGAATTTATTATCATATATACAGTAATTCCTAGTGAGAACTAATTCCAGTAATTTCAGAAAAATACTTTTAGGGGGTCCTGTATATAGGGGGTTATCATTAATCAATGTTTCCACTGCTCTGAGACCATCCTGATGGGGTATACAGGTATACAGACTAGTAACATCTGCACTGCAAAGAAGGGTGTCAGGGGGTAACACATCCAAAGCTTGTAATTTAATCAGTAAAGATGTAGTATCCCTCAAATACGATGGAGTATTTTGTATGCAAACATTAAGGTAACCATCTAACATAACCGATATAGGTTGGTATAACGAACCCCTAGCCGAGACAATCGGTCGACCAGGGGGATTCACCAGCGTTTTGTGTACCTTTGGCAGTGTGTAAAATAAGGGTACAATAGGATACTCCACTATCATAGCTGCTTTCATTTTACCAGTGATCATACCTTCAGACACAGCTGAATCCAATATTGAATCCAACTCACTCTTATAGAGTAGAGTGGGATCTTTCGGCAGTGACTCATAAACATGTTCATTGAGTAACTGTCGCAAACATTCATGATCATATGCACATAAATCCTGAACCACTATAGCCCCCCCTTTGTCCGCACTACGAATGACCTCATCAGATCTTTTTTCTAACGACTTTAGTGCAAGATATTCTTGCCGTGTCATGTTATTGGCAATGCGATGTGTAGGGGACAAAAGGCCAACGTGATGGTCAAGCAACCGTGAGAATGTTTTTATTGAGGAATTATTGGTGATAGGATCAAACTTAGAATGTGGTTTGAATTTATTCAATGATTTTGGCAACGCATCAACATCGATGATTGGGGTTTTATCCTGTTTTTCAAAAAAGTCTTGCAATCGCAGTTTACGATTAAGTCGAAAGCATCCACTTTCCATTGGAAATCATCAAATTTGTTAGTCGGTATATATGATAATCCCTTTGCAAGAACACTCTCTTCAGCAGATGTCAATGTAGCTGACGACAGATTGAAAATGGTATTTATCTCTTGCGAGGCGGTCTCCTTGTTACATCTTTGCCTCTGGCCTTGCCTACCGCGGCGGGTTGGTTTACGCCTGGACTGTTGATGGCCGCCCGGGTAGTCACCCCTAAAGGGTGTTGGTGATTCCGTGCCGGGGCAGATGGTGTGCTCTCCGTTTCACTCATTGATGTGGAGGATTCACCCTGTTGCATAAAAGCTCGTCTATACCTGTGAGGTTTGTGAGCTGGTTGGTTACCTCTAGAAGAGTTATTCAGCCAAGAGTACACTCGATGTTGTTGGTAATCAAGTTGAACTTTTGTTAGTTTGTCTCTTTTAAATTTAATAAGATCTGCTTTATATTGATCAACTTGTTGTTGAATTTTATCAAGCCAGTTAGTAGCAGTATCACGTGTTAATTTCTGCTTATGTTCTTCCTCAAATTTATTCAATTTGGCTTTGGTATCATTCAATTCTTTAGTCGACTCCTCCACCACTAACAAAATGAGATCCAGCGAGCACTTAGTTAGAATACCAACCCATTTCCGACAAAATGGTACACTGTATCGACCTATTGTCGGCAGATTACGGATTCTGAAACCCCTAGGAATCTGTTTGGCTTTATAATAATCAGACAACGTTATAGCATGGTACTGATAATCAAGTTCACGTTTTTTTAAACGGAACCATTCTTTATACAGATCCTCAGTTGAAGTTTCAAAATTAGCATCGGTGAACTGATCTTTACACAATATTGCGTCTGCTTCAGCCTCTGAATAGCTAAAGCTTTCTGTAGGATCAATTTGTGTAAATAAATTATCAAGTTCCATATTTGGCTCAGTCACAGACATTTTCCAAAAACCATCAATCTATATGATCAGCCTAGTGTATGTCCACAAACAGTTCATAACCCACAGTTCTTCATATACAAATGACAGCGGTGGGCAGTAAAAATTAATCCCAGCGTATTTATAAGACAAGTGTGGTGCCCTGGATAGATAACTCACACAATCCACGTGTGAAGAATCCAAATGCAGAAATAGTAATCCCGGCACTCACTGAGGTAATGTAGGTAATGGCGTGGGTGCCCTCCATAGACCACCGGGTCCCAAGTAACAAGCAAAAAGTAATGGCGGCTCTCCACAACTGATAATGAAATCAAAATCTTTTAATGTTCCAACGTTTCGGGCCAATGCCCTTCGTCTGGGATACAATGCACAATAAAACATACAACATTTAAATACACAAACAATTACAATTTTACCTGCCTCAGGTGTCAGAACGCGGCAGCGCCCACCAACGTCAGTCTAACACGCCCTAACACGCCACGCACGCATCAAGGCGTCGCCGGAGAGTGATGTAACAGAAAGGGACATAGGCCACGACCAAAACACCTGGGCGGCCCCAGTTGCCATAACAACAATACACATAATTACAAAGACATACACAATCACTGTTATACACATTCGGACATATTCCACATATAGGCAATAAAGAAAGTAAGTATATGTGGAACTCTCCGGCGACGCCTTGATGCGTGCGCGGCGTGTTAGACTGACGTTGGTGGGCGCTGCCGCGTTCTGACACCTGAGGCAGGTAAAATTTTAATTGTTTGTGTATTTAAATGTTGTATGTTTTATTGTGCATTGTATCCCAGACGAAGGGCATTGGCCCGAAACGTTGGAACATTAAAAGATTTTGATTTCATTATCAGTCGTGGAGTGCCGCCATTACTCTTTGCTTGTTACTTGGAACCCGGTGGTCTATGGAGGGCACCCACGCCATAACCTACATTACCTCAGTGAGTGCCGGGATTACTATTTCTGCATTTGGATTCTTCACACGTGGATTGTGTGAGTTATCTATCCAGGGCACCACACTTGTCTTATAAATACGTTGGGATTAATTTTTACTGCCCACCGCTGTCATTTGTATATGAAGAACTGTGGGTTATGAACTGTTTGTGGACATACACTAGGCTGATCATATAGATTGATGGTTTTTGGAAAATGTCTGTGACTGAGCCAAATATGGAACTTGATAATTTATTTACACAAATTGATCCTACAGAAAGCTTTAGCTATTCAGAGGCTGAAGCAGACGCAATATTGTGTAATGATCAGTTCACCGATGCTAATTTTGAAACTTCAACTGAGGATCTGTATAAAGAATGATTCCGTTTAAAAAAACGTGAACTTGATTATCAGTACCATGCTATAACGTTGTCTGATTATTATAAAGCCAAACAGATTCCTAGGGGGTTTCAGAATCCGTAATATGCCGACAATAGGTCGATACAGTGTACCATTTTGTCGGAAATGGGTTGGTATTCTAACTAAGTGCTCGCTGGATCTCATTCTGTTAGTGGTGGAGGAGTCGACTAAAGAGTTGAATGATACCAAAGCCAAATTGAATAAATTTGAGGAAGAACATAAGCAGAAATTAACACGTGATACTGCTACTAACTGGCTTGATAAAATTCAACAACAAGTTGATCAATATAAAGCAGATCTTATTAAATTTAAAAGAGACAAACTAACAAAAGTTCAACTTGATTACCAACAACATCGAGTGTACTCTTGGCTGAATAACTCTTCTAGAGGTAACCAACCAGCTCACAAACCTCACAGGTATAGACGAGCTTTTATGCAACAGGGTGAATCCTCCACATCAATGAGTGAAACGGCGAGCACACCATCTGCCCCGGCACGGAATCACCAACACCCTTTAGGGGTGACTACCCGGGCGGCCATCAACAGTCCAGGCGTAAACCAACCCGCCGCGGTAGGCAAGGCCAGAGGCAAAGATGTAACAAGGAGACCGCCTCGCAAGAGATAAATACCATTTTCAATCTGTCGTCAGCTACATTGACATCTGCTGAAGAGAGTGTTCTTGCAAAGGGATTATCATATATACCGACTAACAAATTTGATGATTTCCAATGGAAAGTGGATGCTTTTCGACTTAATCGTAAACTGCGATTGCAAGACTTTTTTGGAAAACAGGATAAAACCCCAATCATCGATGTTGATGCGTTGCCAAAATCATTGAATAAATTCAAACCACATTCTAAGTTTGATCCTATCACCAATAATTCCTCAATAAAAACATTCTCACGGTTGCTTGACCATCACGTTGGCCTTTTGTCCCCTACACATCGCATTGCCAATAACATGACACGGCAAGAATATCTTGCACTAAAGTCGTTAGAAAAAAGATCTGATGTGGTAATTCGTAGTGCGGACAAAGGGGGGGCTATAGTGGTTCTGGATTTATGTGCATATGATCATGAATGTTTGCGACAGTTACTCAATGAACATGTTTATGAGTCACTGCCGAAAGATCCCACTCTACTCTATAAGAGTGAGTTGGATTCAATATTGGATTCAGCTGTGTCTGAAGGTATGATCACTGGTAAAATGAAAGCAGCTATGATAGTGGAGTATCCTATTGTACCCTTATTTTACACACTGCCAAAGGTACACAAAACGCTGGTGAATCCCCCTGGTCGACCGATTGTCTCGGCTAGGGGTTCGTTATACCAACCTATATCGGTTATGTTAGATGGTTACCTTAATGTTTGCATACAAAATACTCCATCGTATTTGAGGGATACTACATCTTTACTGATTAAATTACAAGCTTTGGATGTGTTACCCCCTGACACCCTTCTTTGCAGTGCAGATGTTACTAGTCTGTATACCTGTATACCCCATCAGGATGGTCTCAGAGCAGTGGAAACATTGATTAATGATAACCCCCTATATACAGGACCCCCTAAAAGTATTTTTCTGGAATTAGTTCTCACTAGGAATTACTGTATATGTGATAATAAATTCTATCTACAGAAACTGGGCTGTGCGATGGGGTCCAATGTGGCCCCATCGTACGCTAATGCCTATATGTGTATGGTTGAACAACATCTGTTTCGTGACATTCCAGATATTTCTAGCAAGCTTATTCTATATTGTAGATATATTGACAATCTGCTCATTTTGTGGTCAGGTACTAAAGAAGAATTGCAGAATATTTTGGACCAGCATAACCAGTCAGGACATGAGGTACAATTGACTTATAAGATCGATGCGAATAATATACATTTTTTGGATGTTAATATTTCCATTAAACAAGGTATGATTACTACAGATTTATATGTCAAACCTACTGACAGGAATACTATTTTAAGGCATGATAGCTTTCATCCTTTGTCATTACGCTGAGGCTTACCCTATTCACAAATGTTAAGGGTAAGACGTATTACCAGTGATCCTGCGCAAGTAATGTATCAGATGGATATAATGATTAATAAGTTTGTGTCCCGTGGTTATGACAGGGCTGAATTATGTAACTTAAAAAATATTGTCATGAGTATTCCTAGAGAGGAAACGTTAAAATCTAAACGATCTATTAATGAAGTTTCCAATGTCATACCATGGGTTAACAGGTTCAATACTAGAAGTACCAAGACTACAAAAATTGTCAAAAATTTGTGGTCAGTGGTCAACACGGACAAGGACTTACCCTCTTTGAGAAATTCTAAGGTTATGCCCTGTTTCACTAGGGGAAGAAATCTGAAGGATTGCTTAGTGAAATTGGATGTGGCTAAGATAAAGAAAAAGCCGCAACACTTTCTGTCACCCAAAAATGGCTATTATCGCTGCTTGGGTTGCATTACGTGTAGGTCAGTGATTTTGGGAGATACTTTTAATCATCCATACACAGGCAAGAAATTTTCTATCAGATCCTCTGTCACTTGCAGTACTACATTTGTTGTATATTTACTGTCTTGCCCATGTGGTTTGTACTACGTGGGCAAGACGGAACGACAGATTAAGGAACGATTGGCCCTACATCGGTCGGCCATTCGTATTGGTATTAATACAGGAGTTAGTGATCAACCTGTCGCCAGGCATTGGATTGCTTTGAAGCACAGTGTTAGTGATCTACGGTTTAAGATCATAGATCACATTCCACATAGCATCAGGGGTGGCAATAGAGCCAAAAGGTTGCTACAGGCCGAATGTCGGTGGATATTTAAATTGGATACTATGGCACCCCGGGGACTAAATTAATCCCTTGGGCTACAGTGTTTCTTGTAGTGATATCCTTATCTATAGCTTTTGCTGTATTCGTTTGGGTCTAATAGTGATTATTGATACATTAAGTTGCTCTAACAATTTTTGATTACTTATGCTTGTCAATTGTATAGTTTCATTATGTGGCGTCTGTATTTAATTGGATGTATAAACTTACTTTCTTTATTGCCTATATGTGGAATATGTCCTAATGTGTATAACAGTGATTGTGTATGTCTTTGTAATTATGTGTATTGTTGTTATGGCAACTGGGGCCGCCCAGGTGTTTTGTTCGTGGCCTATGTCCCTTTCTGTTACGTCACTCTCCGGTGACGCCTTGATGCGTGCGCGGCGTGTTAGACTGAAGTTGGTGGGCGCTGCCGCGTTCTGACACCTGAGGCAGGTAAAATTTTAATTGCTTGTGTATTTAAATGTTGTATGTTTTATTGTGCATTGTATCCCAGACGAAGGGCATTGGCCCGAAACGTTGGAACATTAAAAGATTTTGATTTCATTAACAGTCGTGGAGTGCCGCCATTACTCTTTGCTTGTTATATATATATATTTATATATATATATATATATATATATATACATATATATATGAGCTATTTTGTCATAGTCATGATTGGTTGAACTGGGAACGAATACCATGAAGTAGTACACTCTCCTCTACCTTGAAAAAGGCCATTGTTGTGGTCAAAACTTGTTGGCGAGCTGATATTGACACTACCAAGGCGAAAAAGGAGATACCTACAATTCAGACGGTGGAATGCCCAGGTATTAACACCTCTACTACTGCTGTGTTTGAGGTTTCTGCCTCAAAACCTTCTTGTAGCAGTCCATTTTACTTATTACTGTGATGACCATTATTGCTATTTGAATGATTTTGGATTTTCCTGTAATGTAATGTAATGTTTTTACACTATCCTACCTCATCTCTATTCTTTTGTGTGCTGTGAGTTATACTTCCTGAGGAGGAGGAGGAGGAGAAGAAGAAGGAGAAGGAGGAGGAGAAAGTAGAGTTCCTAAACTGTCATTTGCTTGGAGAAATAGGTTTCTTTGCATCTAAAAACTTCTCTATTCCAATAATTGCCACATTGAACTGAGGATCGTGATTTGGAGAACTATTTACTATATCAAAGACGTATTTATTCATTCATTTACTTATTTGACTTATCTTGCTAAAAAACACCTATATGAATTGATACAAAGAATGTGTTTGTTTGTATATTGTCTGGAGTATTGGTGAAGCTTCAGGTTTCAATTTGTGCTGGTTGCTTTGCGCTAACTGAGTTTTATACCTTTGTTTTGTCACAACATCATAGCTGTCTCCCAATTTAATTCTTTCATTATTAGGTTATAAGACCTCATTTGGAAATTGCCAGGATAATATTTCCACTGTACCATACCATTCCTTATTTCTTGTGGAGTGTACCTGGGTCTCATATACCATTTCATCTGCAACTTAGTTAGAGAGATGCCTCTGATAAATGGACAGGCAACTGCCAGACCTACCAGCTGATTGACCAGCCCCCAGGACTGGTCACAAGCTGATGGTCCATCCATTTCCCCAAAACTAAAAAATATTTCCACATCCAAGTGCCACCGCCAACAAATGACACCCATAGGCATGTGCCTGTACATCATTGATTATTATTTTTAGTCAATCAACTGTATCTATAATGCTGCATGGGAAAGAGATGCTTGGCTGAACTTGTCGTTCAGCTGGAGAAAGCAAGAGCTGCTTAATGTATTGGAGAAAGTCTTTCTTTGGTGAAAAATATAATTTTCTCTAGAGAATTGGCTCTTCTCCACACTATGGGCCTGATACAGAGCCGCTCGCTAGATGTGATCGCTCGCACAATGTGTATGCAGTGCTATTGCACAGCAATGCTTTAGCATGCCCAGTATATCTTAGACAGCGATCACATAGTGTATGCAGACACCCACCAGCCTGTCTTAAGACGCCCACTTATGCACGGCATGTCCAGGAAGTGTATGCAACCATTGGTACATTGGGTAACATCAGATGTTATTGCAGCACTTGAGGTTGACCATACCCTGCCGCAAGCACTGCGAGCACTTCAGTGCAAAAACAAACTAGGTGACATGTACATACCTCCCAACATTTACACTCTAAGTCGGGACCTGCGTGCGCCGAAGGCGCATGCGCCCAAAAGGGGGCATGGCCTGATCAGAAAGGGGGCGTGGTCTGATTACACGCCCTCGTTTACATCTATAATGGGGCGTGCCCAGCATCTCCAAGAGGCTGGGCTGCCCCCGGGCTTGTGAATAGATGCTGTGAACATGCGCACAGCATCTATTCTCGCTCTGCACAGCAGAGCAGCAGTGTATGCTTCCCCTAACTTCCCCCCCACCACGGGACACCGCGGCCTGCGGGCGGGACAGCGGGATAGTCCCAGAAAAATGGGACTGTCCCGCTAAATGCGGGACAGTTGGGAGGTATGCATGTTCAGTACTATGAAGCTGTCTTTTAATTATGCACACCTCTAAAACGCCGTTGAGATTCTCAGGCATGCCTGCGTTTGCACCTCCACTCCCCTGTTTTTAATGGCCAGCCCCTGTCACCATCTACAAATGGCTTCCCCTGTCACTCACTCTGCTGGGCTGTCTATGTGCAGCAAGCGAATGCATTGTGAACTTTTGCTAAGGTATGTGCATGTGCACCGCAATGCATGCACACAATGCATACACACTACATACCATCGGCAGCAGCGAGAGTATGTATCTTAGTGAGCGGGTCCAAATGAGCTCCAATGTGTGTAATTTCAGTGGGAAGATATCCATACAGTAACTTTCTAATATGAAGATCTAACTGGATGCATACAAGCACGGCACATATAGTATTATGGCATATTACACATAATAGCGCCCAACCAATTATACACTTAATGTAGCAGTGTCGAGATACACAGTTGTTACTGACAAGTGTATTGCAAACATAAGCAGAGGCATCACCGGGTCTGGTGACACCCTTGGTGCAATCTAAATCCCCCCTGCGCAGCAGAGTTCACCCAAAAAGGGGTGTGGCCTACAATAAAGGAGGCATGGCCTCGCAGGGATTCCCAACAGTGTCACTCCGTGAGCGTGTCCAGCATCCCCGGTGATGCTGGGCTGCCCTCGGTGACTAGTGCCCGCACTGTCGGCTCCCCCTCTGTGACAGAAGGACAGCGTAAAGCAAGTGCAATCTGACTTAGCCAGCTTAAACCCCGTGGTTGTGGTAGCAGTATACCTGTAAAGACTTTTGTAGTTAAGTGTCAGTCATTAGTGTTAGCCTATAGGGTTTCTTGGGGTGTGGCCTTGCTGGTATTTTAGGTCTGTTAGACAAAGACTCCTACTCTTTGCTTCTGCAAATTTCCAGCAGAGGAGTTGGGAAGTGGTGTGTGGTTTTTGATTACTATCAGTGCATTCTCCTGTTTTTCCTACTCTTTATTTTCTTACTCTTTATTTTCCTACTTTTTATTTCTTTCTCATATCTTGTCATTCCTTTCTTTATTCTTTTGTCTTCTGACATTTCTTTATTCTGCCCAGTGTCCCTCTGACTTATCCCTTGCTGTCTTTCTTCCCCCCTTCCCCTCCTCCTCATCTTCAGGTCTTTTCTGCAGCATGCAATTGCCCTAGACTAAGCGATTTGCTGCCATGCCCCGCCGCCCGTTTCAGCGAGCTGCCCGCTTGGTTCCTTGTGCCGGGCAGGACCTGTTAGACCCACGTGGCTGGTGGTCACGTGGCCCACCACCTAGTCTCGGCGCGTGTCTTCTGCACTGCGGGGGTCTAGTGAAGAGTGTGCCGGGCTGGTGGCTGCTTCAGCAGCCCCGGCTCCCAGCGCTGTGATGCAGCGGCGACGGGTCCCTTCATGCCACATGTTGAGGGACACGGCCCACGCAGCTGCAGCAGGCGCGCCCCTGGGGTCGTTATACATTACTGTGGTGGGGTCAGCGGTGCTTCTGCTTGACCCCGCTGTTGCTTCAGGACATATTACTGGGTCCCTAATCGCTGCTGTCCCCGGCCGGGGTCAGCGGCGTTCCGGCCAGGGGGCGCAGCCATCAGCTATTGCAGTCACATGCTCATGGGCCCTAGGCCTGGGAGAGGGATAGAGCAGCTTTGACGGTCCCTGCTGGGCAGGTTGGACCTGTATATCAGGTGCAACGTGTGGCTGCTGTACAGAGACATATGCCCACTACAATAGATTATAGCACAGGTTCTCAAACTCGGTCCTCAGGACCCCAAACAGGGCATGTTTTCTAGGTCTCCTCAGAATCACAGGTGAAATAAGTAGCTCCATCTGTGGACCTTTTAAAATGTGTCAGTGAGTAATGAGTACACCTGTGCACCTGCTGGGTGACCTGGAAAACGTGACCTGTGTGGGGTCCTGAGGACTGAGTTTGAGAACCACTGGATTATAGTAATGATAGTTTGTGTACTGCAGGTTATCAGTGTCACAGATTAGATAGTTAGCACCACCTTTTGACATATGTCAGCCAGTGATGGGTGACCTATGCACCAAATGAGAGATCTGAAAACATGCACTGTGGGGGATGTGCTGCTATAGACCCATTATGTCCATATATGTCCAGGGCAGTGCTAGATCCTTATGCTGTTCCCCCAGAACCCCGGACTTGCTCCAATGCTCTGGAATGGTGCCCACATATGAAATAAAAACATTTAGCTCAGGCAGGATGGCCCTACTGCCACATCTAAGGGCTTACTGCAGCAGTTCTCAAACTGTGGGTCATGACCCCAAAGTGGGTCGCGGCCATCTCAGGTTGATGACCCCTCTGAGGAGAGTGAAACCAGTTGAACTGTCTGTTATTTCAGACTCCTCAGATCACTGGCTGAGAGATCCGAGGAGTCATCAGGTAGCCCCGTCCCACCCCAGTGCTCAGCTTCTCTTGTTCTCCTGCCCAGCAGCAAAAACTGACACACAGGCAGCAAGCCTCAGCAGCAGACTCAGAGGAGCCAGATGCCATACTCTCTCTGTAGTCTGTGCAGATGTTGTTAAGTAAGTGCAGCCTGGGGTACCACTGCTGCCAGGGTGGGAGGACACAGACTGTGTGTTGATTGCTGTTTAGGGAGAAGAAACTTCAGCAGGAGGAGGAATGACGGGAGTGCTGAGCACAGACCCTATGGGGGAACGGGAGCACACAGTGTGGGAACTGGAGGGGGTGAACAGAAAAAAACAAATTTCTTAAAAACCCATTGTCTCCCCCCTGTCATCCACTGCCTCCCCCTTGAAATGCACTGCACCCTCTGTCTTTCTCATCTACTACCTCCCCCTGTCACCCACTGGTTCTCCCTGTTACCCAGTGTGTCCTATGTCACCCTTAGCCTCCCACTACCTCCCCAGTCACTCACTGTCTCCCCTGCCACCCTTTGCTGCTCCTTGCCACCCACTGCCGCCTCCTGTCATCCACTGCCATCCTCTGCTTCTCCCTTCCACCCACTGCCTCTCTGTCACCCTCTGCCTCCCCCTGTCATCCACTGTTTCTCCCTATTACTCACTGCCTCCTATGTCACCTATTGCCTCCCCAGTCACTCTCTGCTTTTCCATGCCATGATCTGCCTCCCCCCTATCACCCTGTCTCTCCCTGTCATCCAGTCACCCCCTGCCACCCTTTGTCTCTCCCTGTCACCCTCTGCCTCCCCATGTGAGCCACTCATTCTCCCTGTTACCCACTGCCTCCTATGTCACCCTTTGCCTCCCCAGTCACCCACTGTCTTTCCTGACACCCTATGCTGCTCCTTGCCACCCACTGCTTCTCTATTTCACCCACTTTCCCCCCTGTCACCGACTGCTTCTTGCTGCCACCCACTGCCTCTCCGTCACCCGATGCCCTCTGCCTACCCCCTGTCACCCACTGCTTCTCCCTATTACCCACTGCCTCCTATGTCACCTATTGCCTCCCCAGTCACCCTCTGCCTTTTCATGCCACCCTAAGCCACCATCACCCACTGTTTCTCCCTGTCACTCACAGCTTCTTCCTGTTATCCACTGCCTCCTACGTCACCCACTGTCTCCCCAGTCCCCCACTGTCTCCCCAGTCACTCTCTGTCTCACCTTGCAGGGACAGGAGCTTCGAAAGGAGCTCGTCCCTGCAATGTCTAAATGAAATGATCGCATTAGCGCAGTGGCATAAGTTAAGTTATTATTTTTGTGCCCCCCTAAAACAAAAGGGAAAATAAATGTGGTGCACATCTATCTATCTATCTATCTATCTATCTATCTATCTATCTATCTATCTATCTATCTATCTATCTATCTATCACTTATGCACAAAAACTCTAATATAGAATAGCCTTAAATGGGGTGACTATATTGTGGGCAATAGAGGACGCACCTCCATTGTCTCCCATAGTTCTGCCCCTGCATTAGCAGATACCTCACTTCAGTTTCCATAATCTACTTCATCTCCATAGTGCTACTGTGCATGAGTGGTCTGCTGACCACGGATGTGTGACAGTCATTCTGCAGTAACTTGCTGGGGTCCTGTAATAATTTTTATTGTTAGACGGGGTCCCAGAGCAAAAAAGTTTGAGAACCCCTGGCTTACTGTGATCACTGGTCCTGTTAATGTTGGAATTATGACACACGATACACTATGTATGACACATAATGGGTTACTGTGATCGCTGGTCCCATATATACTGGAATTATGACACAATACACTATGTATGACACATATAATGGGTTCCTGTGATAGTTGATCCTGTATATGCTGGAGTTAATGCACACTCAAATATCTTGTATGACACCTATTAAAGATGGATAAGTGCTAATTATTATTTCTTCAGCGACTGGCCACACTCACTAAAATCAGGCATTGGGTACCCTTCCCCCTCTAGAAATCCTTCATTTGCCACTGGTGGGGGTCACTTAACGCTGGGTCACACCTACGCCCTGCCATTAGCACAACATGTGCGGCGAGCGCGCTTAAGCAATTCACGTCTTTCTTCCCCGGCTGCTTTTGCTAGGTGATGCTGCACCTGTAGTGCAACAGGTTCCATTACCTCACAGCTATAGAAAATAGGGGTGCCTGTAAATGGCTGCTGGTTTGGGTAATATTATAATTTATTGCACATTTCGCAATTAAGACCTATTAATTTACTCAAAATACACAGATGGAATAATTCATACGACCTATTGCCAAGATATATCTATAAAGCCCGGATCCGGCTCCGATTACACAAAAACATTAAAAGCATACGTATAAAAAACTATGGGCCTGATTCAGAGCCGTTCGCTATTTGTGGTCATTCGTTCAAAAACAAGGGGTGGCTATTCAAATGATCCGTTCGCAAATTGCAGTCTGTTCCCACCTCTAAGTCTGAACGAGCGAGCAAAACATACGCTCGTTTTTTTGATAAAAACGCCCCCTGGCCGCACGCACCATACGTCATGTCCGCTATTTATTAGATTAATCGAGTACATCGTACAGCGTATGAACTGCTCGCTATTCTTGTGGTTGGTGTTTTCAACCGCTATTTTGCGAGCAGTTCTGAGTTAAAAAAAACCAAGTGACGTGGTCAATGACGCTGCTGTATTAAATATGCACTCCCTTAAAATGCCCGTTTTGACCTTTAAGCACGCCTGCGTTCGGATCTCCACTCCCCGTTTTCAAGCACCTTCCCCTGTTACCACCCACATACGCCTCATTCTGTCACTCAAAATAGCAGGCCCTCGCTATATTGCGTACCAACGATTTTCGGCAGCACTGACTGGTTCGCGCATGCGTACTAAAAACCGTACGCATGCGCAGATGTGCGAACATCGCTCGGAACGAGCGTACTGCCGCTAGCGAGTGGCTCTGAATGAGGGCCTATGTCAAGGGCATAAAAATTAAAAAAATATAAAAAAATCAAACGCCGTTCTTATTTGAAGGAGTATAAGCAGCAGAATATGAGGCATAACTATTCTATCACAGCCAGTCAGCAGGCGACTAAAAAATGTAATTTGTTGGCAGTGCAGTTCACATCCACCTCCCCAGCGTTGGCGCATTCATCTACACACTTGCAGAACACTTTGGCCCCCTCAATGACGGGTCAGATTTTGTGCATTTTTTGGTTTGCAGGGGGTTTTAAGTCCTGGTGCTGCCCCCTTGTGGCTATGGTCCGCGGAGTCTGTTCCAGATGAAAATGGCAGCAGTGCAAAACAAGTAATCCTGATGTATCCTCCCAATGTAAAGGGGTGCTGAAAACACTAACGCGTTTCGCTGGGTAACCCCCAGCTTTGTTTTGCACTGCTGCCATTTTCAACCGGAACAGACTCCGCGGACCATACTATTCTGTTTGGGCAATCACCAAGGGACAGATGGACTGATACAATAATTTTCAAGTCACCATTTGGACTGCAAAGTTTCACCACTCCAAGGGACATTATGAGAGCATGATGCCGCTCTAGGACATTCCGGGTCCCTAACATTGTGAGTTGGTTAGAGACATATCCAATTGGAACATTATAATTGACCACTGTTACCCTCAGGAGTCTTATTAAGTACATCCTTGATATTATTTCCATTTGTATGCCTCATTTCAACAGGGGTAGCATTCACAATTGATTCATGTCTGATATTGTGTTATATTTTTTAAATTTTTATTTTTATTTTTATCTTAATTAGTATTAAATAATTTTATCTACATATATTGCACTTCATCTGGTTTTTATTAACTATCAGTCCTCCAAGCGCTGTATTTATCTTTTTCTTGAAAACTTCTAGCGATGCTGTTTTCTGCCCTTAGCGCGGTGGAAACAGCATCGTTATATCAGAGAATGCCTATTCTCATGACTAAGCACCATGTTTAAGGTGCAAGAACGAGTATTCTCCGACATAACAGAGCGCTGAATTGAATAGTTCCGGGAGCTCCTTCCCGGCGCTATTCAATTCACGTTGAATTGAATCATGCCCCATGTCCTGCAATGTTCTATACTGTAAGTCACTTTTTTCTTGTTTTGTTCATATTGCTTCTGTTTATGTACCTTGTAAGGTGCTGCAGACCCCTTGTGGCATCATATACATAAAGGATAATAATAATAATACTAATAATAATAATCTATCTATATACAGTATATATCTACTTGTTTTCTCATGTGTTAGGGTTCCCCTCAGAAACTCCTTCCTCTGTTGATCCCCATCTAGTGTTCACAAGAAATTCATATTCTATTACAGCAATAAATATACATTTCAGTCAAAGCGCAAAAGCCATCTATCAATACTTTGTACAAGTTAAGGAACCACTATAACCGAGTCATAAAAATGGTTTAATCATGTTGTATTGTAATTATTACATACTTCCTGGTGCTGTTTAAACTAATAATCTCTCTAAATAAGAAAATGTCTTCTTATGGACACATAGGTCTTGTTATCATGAGATCTTAATACTAAATGGATTCATGTTTTTGATACTCTGACTATGACTTACAAAGACATGCTTTTAAAGGCTTCTCTGGTTTATTTAATGATATACAGGTGTAGATGGTGCATAAGGTCTCATGTAATGAGTTTCAAATGAAGGCACCACAATTTGTTTAAGGCACCCAATCAGTCATAATACACAATTTTGAAAACATTGCATGAGGAAACAATTTTCATATGTCTTGTAGACAATAATGTAGTGCAACACATGGACAGTCAATGAACTGAAACTTGTCTTTGTAGTTAACAACAAACAGTTGGACAGTAGGCATCCATGCATCTGCATTCTACAGATCTAAATCAAAGTCCCCATGTGTTATTTCTGGGGAACATTCAAGATATAAGATGATCTAAGACAGGTGCAGGTTTTCTGAAATTTGTTTTCTGAAAAAGTGTGTCCAATATTTAAAGAATGCAATTCTATGGATAATCAAAGTGGCAAATCACATATACACATTGTTTTTGCCTTGCCCTGAACAGCAATGATGTTATTGCTATCATAAGCAGGGATGGATTGCCCATAGAGTTAAATGGGAATGGGAAACCTCCCTGTAGGCCGATAGCCTGATGGGGCCGCTTGGAAGATGGATTATTTTATTATATTTGTTTTCAGAGTCATTTCTATTTTTTTTTTAACCTGCTGACGGGGACAGAGGCAACCTACAAGATGTTCAGACTCATCAGTGACCGGCCCTGTCCTAAAGGGGGAGTCCTGGCAGTGTGGACAGGTGTGACAGGCAGGCTGTACCCAATCCTACCTGTTGCAATACCGGCCGGCTTGCAAAACGAATAGTCTCACAAGCTGATCATTTTTCTCTTGTAAGGTTTTTAGGCTCAGATTGGACATGACAAATCTGTGTAACTTCTGTCTCTACCTATATTCCCCATTCTTACGCAGCCACAATAGCGGACTTTCTAGATCTCTTTATTTTTTTTAAACTAATGTTTTAACTGATAACCTTAAAATAACACATACAATAACTGTTTCCATAGTTAAAGAGCAGAGTGTGCAGCTATTTTCTGTAATTTTTAGCTACATTTTTGTGATGGTTGTCTCAATGCAATCCCAATTTAAGTACTTGTACAGTTTATGTACTGTATATCTTTTCTATACGTGTGCATTGCCATGATTTGTTGTGACACTTATTGCATTTGTCATTTTATGATGTTTTAGAATTTAAAATATATCCCTTCTATAAGAAAGCTTAGTTTTTATTTTGTTTTCTTCATTAGTTGATTCCACATATTTCACATATAACATTTGCATACTTGCCTTCATTTTTAATATTTAAAAAAAAAAAAAACAGTATTTTTGATATTAGCCCTTTAAAAAAGTATTTGAACTAGTGTTGAAATGGTTATTGCATTCACTCATGATGTTTATCATGTATCATTACAAGTAAATGTGTAAGCATTTCTTGTATATAACAGAGTTGTTTTTTAGATACAGAGAATGAAAGACGTTAAATATATTTCCTGAAAAACAAAAAATACACATCAGCCCCTCTGTCTGCAGTCAGTAAATTTGGCTTCCAGCTGCCACCGTCTGCTCAGTGACTTGGTCAACCAGCTTGGTCAACCAGTGTTGAGTACATGCACCGCCTTGTGTTGCTGTGACCGCCTATCATTGGGAATTTCTTTAGCATTGCCTAACACCGATTTGGCTAGGTATAATCATGTGCATATCCCACCAACTTTTGTGTTGGCCCCACCCACAGTTTATTGGACCCCTCCCACATTAGGCCAAGGCACAAATATTTTCCAGTGCAGGTTTAAGTTCCCAATCTGCCCCTGCATATAATCAACTTTGCCACATTAGTGACCTCAGTATAATGGTAGGAGGGGTCTTATAACATGTTCCACTATTCTAAAATAGTAAGAATATGTGAATAAAACACACAAAGTTGTTAAATGCCTTTATACTGAAATAAAAACTCCTCAAAATTTGTTCGCCAATTTATTTATCAAAATAACTGTTATTTATATTGTAACCCAATGGAATTTTCTCCTTGTAATCTATGAAAATCATGTAATCCTTCTTGAGTTCACTGACATGTAGCAAACAGCACTAAAAAAACCTCTCAGCTACAAGAACACTGATAGATACAGGTGTGAAAGCAAACGGGTATAGACAGATAGGAGTTTGATTTTCATATGCAATTGCATGCTTTGCACTAGTCAGGCCCAGCATTTAGGTGCCAGAGTGTAAGGATCATTACAGAAATTAGATTATAAATCTGCAATTGCCTCTGAACTGGCAACGCAATTGCTATTGATTTATCTAAGTACTGTAAGTTCATTTCAGTACATTAAAACATTTAAAAACATTGCCTGAAGTTTTGTGACTGTCAAATAAACTAATAAACAGAAAAACTGCCTTAGAAGTGCCAATTGTAAGCTCATCTGCTGTTGTGTTACAGTAGGGCACCAATGGCAAATGAAGTGTAGCTATAAGATTGCAAAAAAAACATTTATACGAACAACTTCTATTGCGCTCTATGCTTTGTTACTACTTATAGGCTAATGTGAGGACAGACATTTACACTTATCATAAAAATAAGTTAAACAATAATTAATTGAATGTGTCAGACAGACCTGGTTGCACATAGACTACGAACAATATGTCAAAACTACAAACAGCAGAATAGACAAAATATGCTTACATGTTTTACTGGAATTTAAATCAGCAACAAAACACATGGGCACAATTTACATAAAATGCAAGGTCAAATGTAACATTTTTATATGGATTACATCTCTACCTCATGTAAATAAATTGGCCACATTACATTCATAATTCCAAAATGACATAGTATTTTTTTTTTAAAACTGAAGCATTTCTAAACTCACATTTTCATTGCTTAGCAACACTTTGGCAAAAAATAGGGCAACGGGTAAAGTCCAAATAAACATACAAAAATTGGGGAAATGCTCATGTATGCAAGTTACAGTACTGCATTGCCCAATAAACATGGAATCATTATTATGATTGTCATTGACCTGTGAGGGACCACAGTGCTCCACTGCCCTGTACAGTGGACAGCACAGTTGGTGTAATGGTTAGCATTACTGCCTAACAGCACTGAGATCTTGAGCTTGATCCCACCATGACCCTGTGTGTTGTTTGTATATTCTCCCTGTGCTTGCGTGGGTTTCCTCTGGGTACTCCTGTTTTCTCTCACCTTCATGTATATGTGTATTTGGTAGAGAATATACATTGTAAGCTCCACTGGTCAATTCTCTGTAAAGTGCTGAAGAATATTGTGCGTTAATAAACAAAATAGGGACCTACAAGGTAGACATATAAATGCAAGCATACAACAAAGGTTATAACAATGGGTAGGTAGATCCTGGCACAAGATAGATTTTACTATCTATTTGGAAATGTAAAAATACCAAAGTAAGAAATGATACACAATAATGGATCAATTTGGAGTGCAGACCACTGTTCATCTCAATATATCAAATATTCTTGATAGGTGAGGCAGGTTTGTAGCTCACTTTCTTTTCTTCCTCTCACAAATACAGAATAGATGGGAAAATAAAAATAGCTTATCGGGTATTATTGCAGGGACTAAACTAAGTCTATAATATGTGGACATGTACCATAACCACTCTTACATACATAGTTGAGAAACCAGTCACAGACACTGTAACATATTGTGATAGAAGCACTGGAGAAGTCTGGGATGGCATATATGTGTGACCCAGATTCCTTTCATATGTGTTTTAAAAAAAAACAGGAAAAGTCTGTTATGCCAAACAGACCAGAAGTGTCGGCTTTTGGTAAAAGCCGGATAAAGGGTCTTGGGGGTGTTGATGTGAGAAGAGAGGGAGGGCTCCATCCACAGGCCATTCCAGGTGTTGGGCCTTTCAGTCTGAGGCAGGCTGATTAGTAGTTGCACCTGGAAGTGGCACAGATAAGCTGTGTTAGGTTTTGTGTTAGGCTGTGTTTGGTTCAGTGTCTCACATACCCTGGGGGAGAACAGACACTGAGGTTTGTTCAGAGACACTGTGTTATTTGGAAGTGCTGTGTTTGTGTTTGTGGTAAGGCAGTAGGCCCTACCACTTGTAGAGAGGGAATAACCTGTCTAGTTAGTGCCCAGATGGGCTAGGATTTATTTTTATGTTTTGTTCATTTTGTTGTTTATATTGCACAATAAAACTGGTTCCGACCACCTTGCATGAAAACCCTGGACTGGAGTGCTGTTTCCTGGCTGCTGTGTGTAAGGAGGTGTCCATCTTCCCCAGGAGAAGGACCCCCCCTACCACGACTATATCACAATATACAGTACAGTACTTGCACTGCAGTCTGTGCTTGACAATAAACCCGATGGGATCACTTATGCTGTATCATCATTATATCATTCTGGTAAATCCACACACAGGAGTATTCTTAACAAACCATAATAATTATTGTGTAAATGGCACTGACGTCTCCACTATCTAGAATATAGGGCCTGATTCAGAGCCGGACGCTATTTGCGCTCGCTCGTTCAGAAAAAGGGGCCGGCTATTTAAATAGAGCGCTCGCTCTTTGCGGTCTGTTGACGCCTCTATGTCTGAACGAGCGAATGAAACATATGCTCGCTATTTTTTTTTAAACGCCCCCTGGCCGTTTGCATCCTACGTCATCTCCGCTATTTATTTGATTAATAGAGTACATCGAAAGGAGTATGAACTGCTCACAGTGCTTGTGGTTGGATTTTCCTACCGCAATCATGCGAGCAGTTCAGGCTAAAAGACAGCCAAGTGACATGGTCGATGACGCTGCTTTGTTAATTATGCACACCCTTAAAACGCCCGTCTTGACCGTTTGGCACGCCTGCGTTCGGATCTCCACTCCCCGTTTTCAAGCACCTTCCCCTGTTACCACCCACAAACGCCTCATTCTGTCACTCAAATTAGCAGGCATTTGCTATTTTGCGAGCACACAATTTCCGACCGCAATGAATGGTTCGCGCATGCTTATTACAACCCATATGCATGCGCAGTTGTGCAAACATCGCTCGGAGCGAACGAGCGGCCGCTTACGAGCGGCTCTGAATCAGCCCATAATCTTTACACCATTTCATATCTCTTATTATGCTTAATACATCAATGGTATCTTTAAAATAAGATTTATTCTTTACAATCATCAGCTGTAAATGAAATCTATAAATGCAGTCTGGTGTGATGTAATACTATTAGCCCCTGTTATTATGGGCTTCCCTGGTGGTTTGGTGACATTTTAAGGTGTATATATATTTGTTGGAGTAGATGGATTCTTCACCTCCAAGAAATCTTTCCCATCTGTTGTAGTAGAACCCCATTCAGTATATTTATCTCACAATTGTAAAAAAATAGTGTTACCTTTCTCTGTTTTCATTTTATAAGCATCTATCTCCCCTCCTATGTCTGCCTTCCTCCCCCTCTACTCCCATTACTCCATTTTGATTCTCTTATACCCCACCGGGGTCCTACTACACCACTACTAATCTTTCCTCCCACCCTCCTCTGCATGTCACTTCACCCCACCTCTATCCACATCTCATTAATCTCCCTCCAGCCCACCTCTTACAGGTTCCCCTCCTAGCACCGGAACCCCCATGATCACTTCACTCTATTCATCTTGGCCCCCAATATTAATCTCACCTCCACGCTACAGCAACCCTGATAATCTCATTCACATCTCTCCCACAAACTCTGTCCCTCTATCCTGTGCCCTCTGGAATTACAGATCAGTCTGTAATAAACTGGTCCCCACCCATGACCTTTTCATCTCCAACTCCCTGAATCTTCTCATCTCCTCCCAGACTTCAAATCTCCAGAAACTCTTCACCACCTTCAACTCCCTCCTCTGGCCAACCCCCTGCTTGTCTCCCCTCCTCACCTCCCATCCTTGTCTCCCCTCCTCACTTTCTGCCCTTGACTTTGCTACTTACTTTACATCTAAAATTTATTCCATACATCAGGACACCATATCCAAACAGTCCCCAAGCTCTCCACCTCCTTTCCCGGATCACCCCTCCCCATCCACTTTACCAACTCTGACATTCTTCTCCCCTGTATCTGGAGAGGAGGTCATGGCCCTCAACCAATCCTCCCCCTTGACCCTATCCCCTCCAGCCTCATCCGCTACCTCTCTCCTGCCTGCTCCCATCTTGCCCATCACCGTAATCTCTACCTCTCTTCAGGCACTGTCCCTTCTGCATTTAAGCATGTCCTTGTTTCCCCCATTCATAAAAAACCTACCCTTTATCCTAACATTCGCTCTAACTACCGGCCTATCTCTCTCCTCCCTTTTGCCTTCAAACTCCTTGAGCGATTGTTTACAACCGCCTTACCACCTTTCTTTCCTCCAACTCCCTCCTTGACCATTTTCAGTCTGGCTTCAGTTCTCTCCACTCCACTGAAACTGCCCTCACAAAAGTCAGCAATGACCTCCTTGCTGCCATATCCAAATGCCGCTACTCTCTGCTCATTCTCCTTGACCTCTGCTGTTTTCAACACTGTGGACCACCCTCTCCTGTTGCAAAATCTTCACTCCCTTGGTCTACATGACACTGCCCTCTCCTGACTGTCCTCCTACCTCTCTGACATATCCTTATCTGTTTCCTCTAATGACTCCTCTCCCCCCCACAGCCTCTTACAGTAGGTGTTCCCCAAGGTTCTGTTCTTGGACCTCTCCTATTCTCCCTCTATACATCCTCTCTAGGTGAACTCATCAGCTCTTTCGACCTCCATTATCATCTCTATTCTGATTATACTCATATCTACCTTTCCTGCCCTGATCTCTCCCCCTCTCTTCTGACTCGTATCTCCAATTGTCTCTCTACTATCTCTTCCTGGATGTCACAGCGGTTTCTTAAACTTAATATGTCTAAGACTGAGCTGATCATCTTCCCACCCTCACACATAACCTCACTTCCCACTATTTCTTTACCAATTGATGGCACAACTATCTCATCTAGCCCCAAAGTGTGCTGACTTGGACTTATCCTGGACTCATCCCTCTCCTTCAAACCATATATCCAGAACCTCTCACAGTCCTGTTGTTTCCATCTCAAACATATTACCTATATCACCCAGGATGCTACTAAAACCCTTATGCACTCACTGGTCATCTCCAGATTGGATTACTGTAACCTCCTCCTTTCTGGCCTCCACAAATCCCATCTATCTCCTCTCCAGTCTGTCCTCAATGTTGCTGCTTGCCTCATCTTCCTCTACAAATGCTCTACATCTGCCTTCCCTCTCCTACAAGCCCTCCACTGGCTCCCCTTTCCTTTCAGAACCCAATTCAAGGTTCTCACACTCACTTACAAAGCTCTCACCAATTCCTCTCCCATTTATATCATTGATCTCATCTCCCTTCACTCTCTTGTCCACCTTCTTCATTCAAAAAATGCATGCCGACTTATATGCCAACTGATTACTTCCTCCCACTCCCACCTCCAAGAATTTGCCCATGCTGTACCCCACCTCTGGAACTCTCTCCCTCTCCCCATCAGAGTCTCCACCTCTCTACAATCATTCAAATGGCTCTCAAGACCCACTACTTCATTAAAGCCTTCCATCTCTCATCCTTACTTGCTGCTAAATGTTCCTTCCTCCCGTCTACCCCATATGTGTCACACCTGTTTGTTTGCCCCTCCCTTTTAGAATGTAAGCTCTTATGAGCAGGGCCCTCAGCCCTCTTATGCTTCTCCTTACATTACTTTCATCAACTTCTTACTCCCCACTAGGGCACCTAACACTTGGTTGTTTATGCTCTGCTGCTTATGTGGGTTTTATGGTTGCTAATGTAGCTATGTATATTATCCATGTCATCATCCTGTATTGTATTGTACTGTAAGTCACTGGTCAACTTTTTGTTTATGCACTTTAAAAGGTTCTGCGGAACACTTGTGGTGCCATATAATTAAATTATAATAATAATATAATTCAATGAAACTTCTTTTTCTTACTCTTGGGGGTATATTTACTAAAGTGCGGGTTTTTAGAAGTGGTAATTTTGTCCATAGCAAAAAAATCAGATTCTAGCTTTTATCTTCTAGAAGGTGCTAGATAAATGTAAAGTTGAATCTGATTGGTTGCTATGGGCAACATCTCCACTTCTAAAAATTCACACTTTAGTAAATATACCCCTTGGACTCTAAATGGAGAATGATGTAAGGTGTGAGAGATTTGCTACGTATTGTGCTATTTAGGGCTTTGCAGATAAGGGTCAGTAATTTGAATTGGATTATGCAGGATACGGGGAGTCAGTATAGGGATTCTCAGAAGGGAATAAATCAAAAGATGAGAGGTAAATTTGGGTTGTCAGTGTAAAAGTGGTACTTTAGGGTGAATGAACAAATGAATTCACCAAGAAAAGAGATGTAGGATGAGAAAAGAAGAGTGCTGAGAAAAGAGCCTTATGTGACCCCAACAGATAGTGGGACTGGAGTAGAGTGTCAGAAGTAGAGACATTAAAGGAGAGGTTCAATAAGTAGGAATTAAACCAGGAAAGAACTGTGTCACAAAGGTCAGTGAAGTGAAGGGTGTGCAGGGTAAAAGATTAATCAACCATGTTAAAAGGAGCAAAGATCTCCAGGAGATGAGTAAGGAGAAGTGACCCTATCATTGACCCTTTTGTGAGTGCAGCCACAGTGTAATTTTGGGATCGGAAGTCCAATTGCAGAAAGGTAAGAAGAGAGTGAAAGAAGAGAAATTGAGATAGGCAGTTATGTATTGTACTAGTTGCTTAAGTAGTTTGAAGGAAAGGGGAGGTAAGAAATAAGGCAATAGTTGTAGTGAGAGGTTGAGTCTAGAGATGTTTTATTGAATGGGTGAGATGAAAGAATACCTCTTTAAACATATTTCAATCATCTAAAAAAATATTGTAACATGTTAAAAGAGGTAAGCTATAGGTGGGAATGCAATGGGGAAAGAGAGCAGAAAATTTGTGTGGTAATAGGTTCAAGGAGGAAGGCTGGGATGAGATGAGCACTGGAGAGAAACAATTGGGGTAGACTGGAAAGTGTAGCAGATGGTGTACTGTATGTGTGGAATTTGGAAAAAGAACATATACCATTGAATCATTTGAATCATATTGAATTAGTATTTGAAGTAGGGGGCATTACCATGGCCTGTGAGAGAGGGAAACGCAAAGAGGTGCAGATACAGTAGGCAGAAAAGAAAGTTGAAAGTGGCAAAGATATGCCATGAGTTGGAAGACTGGGTGTATATTAAATAAGTGAAATATGTTTCACTGGCGAATGAAAAGGCAGTGTTGTAAGATGTAAGGATGCATTTATAAAGGGGGAATTCAGCATAGGAGCAAAATTTCCTCCAGTGGTGCACAGCAGGGGGAATCACTTTTGTAAGTTGCAGGGTGGCATCTTTCTTTGTTATGCTTTAGTAGAGCTTTGGATTGTCAGAGCCTGTATGTGGTGACTAGAGCTGTATTTTCCAGTTTTAAGTTTGTGATTAAATAGAGGGAGCCTGATCGGGATAGAATAGGGTAGCTGTAGAAGAGAATCATTGTTTTAGTAAAAATGAGAAGTGAATTGTGACATCTGTATTTACAGTAGGTGTCTCTGAATGCTTGTGGATTTAGGTGCAGGCAGGTGCAAATAATAATGTTAGGCTGAAGAAAAGGAGGTTGTGGCTAGAGAATGTGAAGGACAAATTAGGAAACTGGGAATGGAACAGAAATGGGTGAATGCATACTCAACAGATGGTTCATCTCAAGGTATGGAAAATAAAATACACTGAGTGAGACCAAATGAGGAAGTAAGGGAAAGATGTTTTGTGGCAGAAGCCAAAGCGGGATTGAGAATAGCTGAATAGTGTTTAACTCAAAGAAAGGGTGACGGAGAGGGTTTGGGCAGTGTGACTTTGAAAGCGTAGTATACAGATACCTTGTCCACCACCTTTCCTGTTTCCACATCTGGGAGTGTGGTTGAGGGAAGGTCCACCACTGGAGAAAGCAGCAGGGGGGTACTGTCACAGGAGGCAAACCAGAGTTCTATAATGCCAAGGAGTTAAATAGAACACGGATGGATGAAAGTTTGTTACAAACAGTTCTCATGCTCTGTAGTGTACAGAAAAAAGGGAGGGAAAGTAGTAGAGGTTTGTGGATTATGGATGGAATGTTTTAGGATGTAAAAAGGAAAGTGAGCCTATATTGGGAAAATGCACAGGGGCCCATGTTGTGAGATGTTGCCAGCAGTTATGAGAAGGAGAAAGGCAATAAAGAGGACATGTAACAATGATTTGTAAGCATGAGGCTTGGTTATACTTATGTAGGCCTGTGAGGATGGTGAGTGCAGGAAACAAAACTGGGAGACATTGGATGCTGGAGAGAGAAAAGTAATTTGGAGAAATGTGTGGTGAAAGTTAGTAGCAAATAAATCTCCACCATTAGCTAAATATGTGCTGCAGACTCCAATCATCATTATTTTCAATGGGGACTGCAGTCTGGGTCAATTTACCAAGCTACACTTTGGTGTACCTATGGGGAGAATATTACCGGAGAAGGATCTTCTGACATCTTTCCTGTAGCCAGCATTGCTACTCCCCTCCTGACTATCGCAAGTTTGTTTTAGGCATGTGCCACCTTATGCCTATGAGTGTACATAGTAAGAACTGTCAGTAAAGTGATAGAAATCTTTATCACTTTTCTGCATACCTCTCCAACTGGACAGGCTCCTATTGGAGTCGTTATCCCGGCAAGGGTTTTATTTTTAAATACACTCAAAAAATAATTTGTTACGCTGTGATATGCTGGAATAGGAATTTATACAATTCGAAGCCGCACTGCTAACAATCATAACTATACCCCTAACATTATTGAGGAATAGGAGTGTGGCAGTGAGTGATCGGGTATAAAAATAAGACAGCATTAAGACAGTCTCTTTTCTTTTAATTCACACTCTATATCATCAGGTCATGCAACAACACCCCTTAATCTATTTATATAAATTGCCTGATGTATAGTTGTTGGTAATTTATGAAACACTGTTTTGTATAGAAAAGGATGTTGGTTGGCAGACAGTCCTAAACATAATGTTTGAGCCTTTCTCCATCCCTGGCCACCAAGCAGCTGCTATTTATGCATGGGGGTGATTTCTTTACATGCAAAATACACGTTTCAAATCTTGCTTACATTCCCCATTTATATAATAAAGTGTAATTTTGCTACAATGATAATAATTTACTTTAATTAATCAAAATCTGTGACCTCTGCTTGTTCCCATTCTACAATTACAGCATATTAAAGTAATGATTACTTTGATCAAGTTCATTGGTAAATCATTAGCTAATTTAAATTTAATTACAATTACATTGCTTCCATTTATTACCAATAACTCTAATTAGGTTTTGTGGCTGAAAACAATACAATGAATAATTAAATGTTAAATAAGAAGACACTCTCTTATGCATTAATAATTTATCAATTTATTGTAAGATGTGTAGTTGTTCTTTATTAGGATACTTACTGCTTATTTTAATGCACACACATTGTTGGCATGAATACAGTAAGCATGTTTTTCCTAGTTAGTTCAATACTACAATAACTAATAAGGAGAATCTTTTAACTAAGGTAATACTGTATTCACAAGATAAAAGTGTAATCACAATGTTATGGTGTACCCATAAACCTGTTTTGTACCTCTGATTAAGCTGTGTACTATTTACTGTAACTTAACAGCAAGTGCATCAAGTGGGACTTTATCATACTTGTCGACGCTCCCGTAATGGCCGGGAAGCTCCCAAAAATCGAGTGGTGCTCCAGGCCACTCGCAAGAGAGGGCAAGTCTCTCCATCTGCCACCACCTGCGGATAACAACCTCCCACCCTCCCTGCAGCCATTGTGAAAGTGAGTGGTCCGGGGGCAGAAGGGGGGGAGACACAATTCACTCTGAGGGGGAACCTCAGAGTGGGGACCAAGGCTTTTGTGTTCCTTTTGTTTTTTCTCAATAGCAGTTCAAGCAAACAACTGTATTCATACTCTATTCTTGAACCACAATTATCAGCATTTATACAAACTACTCTACAGTATCTCTCTCTCATTCTCTCTCTCTCTCTCTCTCTCTCTCTCTATCTCTCTCTCTCTCTCTCTCTCTGCAACTCTATGGATTTCAGACTCTATTGCTCAGAACTCAGAAAATCAGCATACCTTGAATACATCACTCACTATGATTTTGTCCTGGTGTCTCCCTCTCCGTACTCACACTGACATTTATCTGTCATCATATCCTGGTCACAAGGGCTGTACCTTTAGCACCCTGGAAAGGATGGGCAGTGTCCATCCCTCACTTCATATCTCTACAGCTCATACCCCTACAAGTTCTTTTCTTGACTTCTACATTTCCCTTTGAATCTGACAACTCCCTTTGTATTGTGCATACCGTAGGCTTGTTTCTTCTTTATACTGACAGCATCCTGATGTCAAGAGGTAGCAGAGAGTCAGAAGATGAGAGCCTTGAGCTGGGAGCCTCTTTAGGATCCAGCAACTGGTGCCCCTTTGGCAAATAACAGGCAGTCATGCAGCTCATTTCCCTTGCACCTAGAGCAACATCACCATTCACACCACTGTTGGTACACACTTGGCAATTACTGTCTCTGGTTGTTGCTATATCAATAGGGTATTGGGTAGGATTACAGCAATAAATTGATACAGTAGTTCAAAACTGAATGTAAGGGGCTGAGCGCAAAGTTGAGGGAGTAGTAATTATAAATCCTTATCCTGAGATCTCCCTTATCTCACAATGCCAAAAATATAATGGATCCTTACTGTCCCATTGGGGGTAGACTAGTCCTAGACAGAGTCTAACATACTAGTGGTCTTTGTCAGGGACCGCTGCAAAGGGATTTGGTTTTGTTGCTCATAGCAAGCAGGTTGTGGCCCTCTTTCTGGGTTTCCCATGGGGCAGGCTGGTGTCTTAGTGCCAGAGTGCAGCTTATATATGGTCTGGGATTCAACTTTAGCACCAAATGCCCAACACTGGGCATGTGGCCATGCCTATAAATCCTGCTGAGAGTTGCAGGACTGTGGTACCCAGCGGCTGCCTGAAGCTAAGCAGACATGGCGTTCTGTCACGGCCAGACCCTGTGGCTTCCGAACCCTACTACCACTGCACAGCACCAGACCCAGAAAAAAGTGCCAGAGCTCAGACGGCATGCGAGATCCCTCCAATGGTGTTCTACTGTTTTCCATGCAATGGGACTAATTAATATTAGAGTACATTTAATTTTCTTTATTGCATTGTGTACTTCTATCTTTTACAGTAGTATAAATCATTTTATTAATTTCTTTTCATGAAAATGTAAAAATATCATTATTGATTGTCTCGTTTGCAAGGCTCAGTACAGTGACTGACAGTGAAAGAGAAAATATATATATTTGAAAATGTATAGGGAAAAATGCTGCAATCAGAAATATTTATATTATACACAAGAGTTTGCAGTTCTTTGTTATACATCTCAGTCTACTATGGGAGTTTGATGATCAAGTATTGCTACTGGGAAGATAACTGTCAAAGGAACATACATATTTCATTTATAGTATTAAAGATTCATTGGCAATATAGAACAATATCTCTTGCTTTTGCCAAGTTATTGTCTTTTTTTAACTGAAATTTCATTTGTTTGGAAAAATGGATTAGTAGATAAGATTCATACTAAACATTAAAGGAACACATCATAAGCTATATATTAGAGAAGCAAAGACATTCATCAAATACATCCATTGAAGAGGTTTATTTGAACTAAAACTATAATAGAAAGTTAAATTGATGTAAGTCAATTATTATTTAAAGCTGTTATAATAAATTAGAGTTTCTTACATTATCATAAAGTAGAAAATGTTAAAACCTGGTTTTAGAAAGATATCAAAATTGATTTACTGAAAGGGATTTTATACAAAAAGACTTTCAGTGTTCGGCTTTGACGTGCTCTCCAGTAACTTTACATATATTAAAATCATAAAGAGCTGCTCATTTTTGCTCTCCACAGTATGACACAATCTGTACTCTGGATACAACTGTAGGGGACATCAAAACTATGTTGTATCAAAAGGCAAAGAAGAAATTAGGTAACTACCTGACAGTGTTGAAAGTCCCAGAAGAAGAAGGAAACATAAATTAATTTATGAAGTAAAATTTACTGGAGGCCATGAACACACCAAGAAAATGGCCATTGATGGTGGATAACCTGGAAAATAGCAGCATGCCAGAGGAGACACATGAATTGAACAGGCAGTTAATAGTCACAGATACTTTTTAATTATACTCTACTGCTGTTGGGTAGCTCTAACCAGACCCAAATATCAGGGAGATCTAGCATAATTGTTCAGGGACTATACAACCTACTAGAGTGTGGAGGTGAAGAAAAGTGGAGAAGTTGGCCTACAGCAATCAATCATCTATCATCTAGCATTTATCAAGTACATTCTATAAAATGATAGGTAAAAGCTGATTGGGTGCTATGGCGCGTCCTGTACTAGATGCCGGTCCTTTACTGTCTGTACAAGAATCCTAAATTGACATACTGTACCTGCTCACTGTCACTGTGCCACAGAGTTTAAGATGGTTTAAGAATATGTCTTTGTTGATGAACTTAACCAACCAAACTCCAAAATTATGGCTGGAGCAATATTATGCCAGTGACAAAAGTGTTGGTCACTAATGAATTCTACTGCAAAATTGCACACCTTCCCAGAATCGGATTAAGAAAGGGGGGGGGCAGGGAGCATGCACCCCGGGCCCCTTCTCTCAGGGTGCCCTTGGCCATTGATTAGAGCTCAGTGCAGACAGTGCAGCAGGTCTTCACTTTTTGAGATGTAGAAGCCAAGGGAGGGCCAGGGGGCAGGGCTACACGGTACTCTCTCACTGCCAGGACAGAACAGCAACATGGATGAGAGGAAGGGACGGAGGAGCTACTGTGCAGATGAGTAACATATGCTGTAAGGTGAAAGAGAGAGATAGGGGGGCACTATTTTATGTGTATGTATGTGTTTGCATAAGTGTGTGTTTGTGTGGATGTGACTGTATTTATGTATGTGTGTGTATAAGCATGTGACTGTATTTATGTATGTGTTTGTATAAGTGTGTGGCTGTGACTGTATTTATGTATGCGTGTATAAGTTTGTGGCTGTGACTATATTTATGTATGTGTGTGTATAAGTGTGTGGCTGTGACTATATTTATGTATGTGTGTGTATAAGTGTGTATGAGTGTCTGCAACTGTATATATGTATGTGTTTGTGTAAGTGTGTGTATGTATATAAGTGTGTGGCTGTGTGTTTATGACTGTATTTATGTATATGTGTGTCTGTGTGCATGTGTGTCTGTGACTATTTATATGTGTGTGTACAAGTCTTTGTGTGACTATATGTGTGCGTATTAATGTGTGGCTGTGTGTGAATAACTGTGTGTGTATGCGTGTAACTGTATGTGATTATATACAGTATGTGTGTGACTATACAGTATGTGTACATATGTGTAACTATGTATTTGTATATGTGTGACTGCTCATATGTGTATATGTGTGTGACAGTATGTACAGTCAGGTCCATAAATATTGGGACTTTGATAGAATTTTCAGATTTTGGCCTCTATTCACCACCACAATGGTTTTGAAATGAAACAAACAAGATGTGCTTTAACTGCAGACTTTCAGATTTAATTTGAGGGTAATTACATCCAAATCGGGTGAACGGTGTAGGAATTACAATGGTTTCAATATGTACCTCCCACTTTTTAAGGGGCCAAAAGTAATGGGACTACCAACTCAAAAACTATTTCATGGACAGGTGTGGGCTATTCCCTCGTTATTTCATTATCAATTAACCAGGTAAAAGGTCTGGACTTGATTCTAGGTGTGACATTTGCATTTGGAATCAGTTGATGTCGACTCTCAATATGAGATCCAAAGAGCTGTCACTATCAGTGAAGCAAGCCATCATTTGGCTTAAAAATCAAAACAAACCCATCAGAAAGATAGCAAAAACATTAGGTGTGGCCAAATCAACTGTTTGGAACATTCTTAAAAGGAAAGAATGCACCGGAGAGCTCAGCAACACCAAAAGACCCGGAAGACCACGGAAAACAACTGTGGTGGATGACAGAAGAATTATTTCCCTGGTGAAGAAAAACCCCTTCACAACAGTTGGTCAAATCAAGAACACTCTCCAGGAGGTAGATGTATAAGTGTCAAAGTCAACAATCAAGAGAAGACTTCACAAGAGTGAACATAGAGGGTTCACCACAAGATGCAAACCATTGGTGAGCCCCAAAAACAGGAAGACCAGATTAGAGTTTGCCAAACAACATCTAAAAAAGCCATTACAGTTCTGGAACAACATCCTATGGACAGATGAGACAAAGATCAAATTGTACCAGAGTGATGGGAAGAGAAGAGTATGGAGAGGGTAAGGAACTGCTCATGATCCAAAACATACCACCTCATCAGTGAAGCATGGTGGTGGTAGTGTCATGGCGTGGGCATTTATGGCTGCCAATGGAACTGGTTCCCTTGTATTTATTGATGATGTGACTGCTGACAAAAGCAGCAGAATGAATTCTGAAGTGTTTCGGGCAATATTATATGCTTATATTCAGTCAAATGCTTCAGAACTCATTGGACGGCGCTTCACAGTGCAGATGAACAATGACCCGAAGCATACTGCAAAAGTAACCAAAGAGTTTGTTAAGGCTAAAAAGTGGAATGTTATGCAATGGCCAAGTCAATTCCCTGACCTGAATCCATTTGAGCATGCATTTCACTTGATGAAGGCAAAACTGAAGGGAAAATGCCCCAAGAACAAGCAGGAACTGAAGACATTTGCAGTAGAGGCCAGGCAGAGCATCACCAGGGATGAAACCCAGCGTCTGGTGATGTCTATGCGTTCCAGACTTCAGGCTGTAATTGCCTGCAAAGGATTTGCAACAAAGTATTACAAAGTGAAAGTTAGATTTAGGATTGTTTAGTTTGTCCCATTACTTTTGGCCCTTTAAAAAGTGGGAGGCACATATAGAAACCATTGTAATTCCAACACCGTTTACCCGATTTGGATGTAATTACCCTCAAATTAAATCTGAAAGTCTGCAGTTAAATCACATCTTGTTTGTTTCATTTCAAAGCCATTGTTGTGGTGAATAGAGGCCAAAATATGAAAATTCTGTCAATGTCCCAATATTTATGGACCTGACTGTGGGCCTGATTCAGAGCCGGACGCTATTTGCGCTCGCTCGTTCCGAAAAAGGGGCCGGATATTTAAATAGAGCGCTCGCTCTTTGCGGTCTGTTGACGCCTCTATGTCTGAACGAGCAAACGAAGCATGCGCTCGCTATTTTTAAAAAAACGCCCCCTGGCCGCTCGCATCCTACGTCATCTCCGCTATTTATTAGATTAATCGAGTACATCAAAAAGCGGATGAACTGCTCGCAGTGCTTGTGGTAGGATTTTCCTACCGCAATTATGCGAGCAGTTCAGGCTAAAAGACAACCAAGTGACGTGGTCGATGACGCTGCTTTGTTAATTATGCACACCCTTAAAACGCCCGTTTTGACCGTTTGGCACGCCTGCGTTCGGATTTCCACTCCCCGTTTTCAAGCACCTTCCCCCGTTACCACTCACAAACGCCTCATCCTGTCACTCAAATTAGCAGGCATTCGCTATTTTGCGAGCACACAATTTCCGACCGCAATGACTGATTCGCGCATGCGTATTACAACCCATACGCATGCGCAGTTGTGCGAACATCGCTCGGAGCGAACGAGCGGCCGCTTACGAGCAGCTCTGAATCAGGCCTTGTATGTATGTATGTGTATATGAGTGTGACAGTATGTATGTATGAATGTATGTGTATATGAGTGTGACAGTATGTATGTGTATATGTGTGTGACAGTATGTATGTATGTGACAGTATGTATGTGTATATGTGTGTGATTATGGACAAAATGTACTAATGGCAAAATGTGGTCAAAACACTGAAAACTCCTGTTTTCAGATGTTTGACCACATTCCTCATATAGTATGTATCAAGCTAAAGAAAGCAAAACTTTCGGGAGCTTTTACCCGATAGGCAACACCTTTTACAGATGGAGTTGCCTTTAGAAGCCTATGGGCATCTCTTCAATTTCCTAAATGGATCTAATAGGATCCCTCCCAGAGCCCCCACCCCACCGCACAAGTGCAGTAGGACTCCCAAGTCTCAAACCCAGAAGTCCTCACATCACAAAGGACAGCTCTTATTGGAATAGCTGTCCTTTGCGTAAATAATCACAAATCTTAAGCATATACTGTAAAAAAATGCCACTGCACACGGTAAGTGTTGGGATGTATCACATACAAAATGCCATGCATGATACATCCCGCCCTATGCATATATGGATTCGGTATGATTTACCTTCGGACCCATGCCTGGCAGAGGAGGAAATCCCGATCATCCTAAGGTAAGTACTAACTAATCTATTTCTAACCCTTAAACCTAACCCTCCCTTAGGGGTGCCTAACCCTAACCTTCCCCCCAGTGCCTAACCCTAATCGTAGTTTCACAGCCGGTCATCATCATCAATTAGTTTGTGTATTTTTTTTATATTGTGCCCTACCTATTACTCCCAAATAAACAAATAAATGGCAGTTACCCTGCCTAAGCGAATCCAACTCTTATATCCAATCTAAGGGCCTGATTCAGAGAACGAGCGCTCGCTCTGAATCAGGGTGTTTTTTGTTTTTTTTGTTTGGCCTCCTGGCCGCTCGCATAGCTGTGGGTGACCACCCACAGCTATTGCGAGCGGCCAGGTTGATAGTTGCGATGGTCAAGATATGTTAATATTATGAAGAATTATGAAGAGACCACATTTAATATTTTTCAGTAAAAATAGGGCAAGTTTCATTAATAAGGATAGCACAGATATTATTTTTATTTACAATCAGAGGGTGCAGATATAATTTTAATAAAGAAGGGGGCACATACTGTATATTATTTTGTAATTGTTTAAGGGGGCACATTTATTATTTTTATTTATAAAGGGAGCACACAATATTTGTTAACAACTATAGGTGTACAAATTTTTTTTTATGCTGTTACTCACCTGTGAGTAGTGCCACAACAGGGCCAATACTACTTACGATTGCCCTCCCTAGAGGTATGGGATCAATGCTAAATAGCACAGCCCATTTAGAAAGAAGAGGTGGTCAATGTGTTTTATTTTTTTTGTCTACATGTGGTTTGTATAATCGCAGCCTAATGTATATGGCACTTTTGATTTGTTTTAATGAAAAAAAAATACCATGCCATTTTGCTGCTGGTTCCATTATAACTGGTGGTTTTCAAGATCTGGCAACTTTATAATTGCCATTGGTTATTGCAAAAAGAATTGATTTGCACAAACTGCCACTTGATAAATTCCACCAAGGTAAATCCCATTTTCTCTGTTACATTCAGAAGTAAATATAGCACAATCTCAGCTTGATGTTACACAGGATGTCTGTAATAGACAATATTTCAAATATATTTCCATCTCTAACCTAGTTAATTAAAGAATAAACAGGTGGATTCTCAGCTCATTTAAATATAGCAATGTTACAATTTCTTCATTAACAATATACATGGGGAGATTAATTAAATATGTAATAATATACTTTGTACCACTCCTGTTTCACAGCTTCTGTTAAAATTAGTGTTCATTCGGAATAATAATGAGAGATGTGAGGTATTTATGTATTTTTTTCACCTCTGTTTCAATTTCTTAAGTAAGGAACTTGTCACATTTGTTATGCAAATTTCTTTCCACTGCATATAATTTCACGAATACGTGAGAATGCCTCTCTAGATGCCTTCAAGTAATATATTTTTTTAAATTAACATTTTACTCTTGAAAGCTGCCTGCCTTTCAAAGGAGAACATAAGAGCTGTATAATTGCTCTCTTTTCATGGAGGTGAAAGAATCAATGAAACATTTAAACCATCTGATGAAAAAAAATAAGAATGGTACTTTTTGAAAACAAAGCACTTGTATGCATTAAATGAACCTAAGTATGCAATTAGATAGAAAATACATGCCATCTACTTAATAAGTACCCATTCTGACTGAACGCCATTGTGCCGTGGCTAAAAGGCATGGGTTTAATTAGGAGAATTGATTTTACATTACAATAGGGCATGGTATAAATATAATAATAATAAAAATGTTCTCATAATAGGAAGTGCAATAGAGGGATGTTGTATTTTGTCAGTTCTTTGCCAACCCTATGCAATCATCCTAATTTCTGTAACAATGCTATTGTCTGCCTTTCAAAAGTCAATAAACAAGTCATTTAAAAAGCATTATGAACAGAGCTCTTGGCTGTAACTAAGTGTATTTGCTGTATATTTTATTTTCTGCATTTCATAATATAGCAGCTTAATGTGGTCTTGGTGATCGATGCATTACTTTTGCTGAAAATACCAGGGACACATGGTTTGCCTGGATGGTGATTAGTATGGAGTCATTTCTACAGCACCATCTCTGAAATTGAGAGTGTAGCCTTCATCAGAGCTATAACTAGACATTCAGTGCTCATAATTATGCTGCCTTCAACCAAAGACGGAGCCCCAGAAGAGGCATTGCCATCTTGCTGTGAGGGTTTGCTTAGCCCTTTACATTCCTATACCACCCACAAACTATCTACTGCCCACAACTATTCCTGGTCTCCATTTCCTTTTGTGTGTATGAATACTGAGGTCAAGTTCCTCTAAATGTATACTTGGGCTAACTTTTAACTCTCAAATTTACCAAGACACCAGTTTACTTTGGTCTCTGAAGTAGAATAAAACTGACCAGGGATTGCTATTGACCAACAATGGTTAATAACTTTAGATGGTTTGCCAGTGCTTTTTGATGGTTTTGCCAACAACGGTGGAGATTCATTTGTTCTCTGCCATCTATGGAAGCAATGTTTTGTTTTTTTCATACCCCAGCGCAGTTGTAAGGAAGCTGAGGCCCACCCTCCAATGCACCAATGAGTCTCTCCCCTGATTGGCCCACTGCTTGGCTTGTCACAGAGCTGGAATGTCCATTGGTGGGTTTTCCATCAATAGTTTCATGCCATCAATGCTAAGCACTAATGGCACCATAGACAGTTACGCCTTTGATGGCCATCCCTAGGACAGGGGGAGGACAGGCAGAGTTTATGAGAGAGGAGAGTGGAGGTCATCTAGGATGGAAGAAGAGAGATGAAAGGGAGGGAATATTTTTGTTCTATTTCTTGCATGTAGAATTAGAAGTACAGTGCTAGCTGTGGGAGTAAAGCAACTGAGGAAAAAGACATACAGCTAACTGAATGAGTAACAAATGGTTCAGAGTCCCTCTGACTGCTATTGTCACTGTGACAGTCAATGTGACTGTGAACCACTCTACACTCATACCTCCACCCACAGTCTTATATCTGGGCTGGGCTGGCGCGCTCAGCATTGTGGGAGAGACGTCATAATGTCATGACGTCTGTCCCATTACCCACTGCAGGAGCCAGACGGAAGCCCAGCTCTTGCAGTGGGTGCTGCAGCAGTCAATGAGAGTCTATCTGACTCTCATTGGCTGCTGTTTAACACATGCATCGCCGCCAGTGCTGGCGGCGATGCGTGTGTTATGCACAGCCTGAGCCCACCTCCTGGTGCTATTGGGCAAGCGCTCAGGGGGAGAGAACGGGCTCAGCTGTGCAGCACAGGACCGGTGCTGGAAGCCTAGCGCCGGTCCTGTGTAAATGTGTAGCGCTGACCGCACTCACTGCGGTCGGTGCTACACTGGCTAACTAGGGTGGGCCGGACCATGGCCAGCGGCACCCCCCTGTGCCGCTGGTCCCACGGCGCCCAGGGAACGTGCCCCGCTTGCCCTGCCTTAGTTACGCCACTGGTAGTTGACCCACTGTTGCCTTTGATAAGCTCTAGAAGTCAGTGAGACATCTTGTTTACCAAGATCAGAGGTGGCTTCAGAAGGCACTGTAATGCCAGTGGTATTATTAAATTGAACACTACTGACCTGATTCTGAGTCACATGCATGCTGATGTCAGACATAGTTGAGGGATTTTGTTTACTGTGCATGTGTCTAAACTAGGTACACATTAGACGTCTTGCAAACGATGCAATGTCGTCAACGATTTCCCCAGAACGCCCAGGAAACAATGTAGTGCATACACACTGTGCAATCTTACCAATGACCAAACGATATATTGTGCTTCGTTAACGACTTCCAAATCGTTAGATCGTTAATGATATATCGTTCACTTTCCAAAGCACCTGACAACCATCTTCAAGATTTCTGCAAAATTTAAATAATGGGCTGTACTAACTACAGGGTATAAAAAGCAGACGCCATTTTAGCTCTGTGCAGTTCTGCTCTGTGACTAGTGAGGCTTGGTGTATACCTGCTGAATGCTGCACATTGCTTTACTGCTCTGCTTTGTTTTGCCCGGCTTAACAAAGTGTTTCTATGCTACATTCTCTTGTGATGGATCCTTTTCACTAAAGTTATGGGATCATATGTTGCAATTGTGGTGTTAGCTCATAAGGAGAGGGCCTAGGACAGGAGAATGTGGAAAACATGCTGCACAAAGGAGTGGCTGCTGCAGAGGGAGTCTCTCTCTCAAATGCCAATGCTTATGGAGATTCAGGAGAACAATCCAGATTACAACCGCAACTTCCTGAGTATGGATGACGCCACCTTTAAGGAGTTGCTGCATCTGGTAGCTCCCTACATCAGGAGGCAGAATACCAAGTTGCGGAGGGTCATGCCTGCTGAGGAGAGGCAGATTGCTACCCTGAGGTTCATGGCTACAGGAAGATCCCTTGCTGACCTGAAGTTTGGCTCCCTCATCTCCCCTCAAGCTTTGAGCCTCATCAGTACAAACAAAGTTCTAACCTTTGGCAGTGCACTCCACAAGCAGCAAAAAAAGACTGTAAAATAAGTCACCAACTTATATAAACAAGATACATACAAAAAAGAATGGTCTTACAATATTCACGGTTTGGATGGTTCCCTAAATCCTTCAGATGCAGTGGCCTATCTAGGGCAGGGCGAGCGGGGCATGTGCCCTGGGCGCTGTGAGACCGGTGGCATGGGGGGTGCCACCAGCCATGGTACTGGCCCACCCTAGTTAGCCAGTGTAGCGCCGACCGCAGTGAGTGCGGTCAGTGCTACACATTTACACAGGACCGGTGCTAGGCTTCCAGCACCGGTCCTGTGCTGCACAGCCAAACCCCTTCCCTCCCCCTGAGTGCTTGCCCAATAGCGCCAGGAGGAGGGTGGCAGGCAGGCTCATGCTGTACATAACACACACAGTCGACTCTCATTAGCTGCTGCTGCTACTGCACACACATCACCGCTGAGTGGTAGTGCTGTATGTGTGAATCAGCAGCCAATGAGGTCAGACAGACTCTCATTGACTGCTGCTGCTGCACACACATCACTGCCAGCGCTGGTGGAGATGTGTGTGTTAAACAGCAGCCAATGAGAGTCAGACATCTCTGGCTCCTGCAGTGGGTAATGGGAGAGACATCATGACGTCATGACATCTCTCCCATGATGCAAAGCGCGCCAGCCCAGGAGGACTGACATGCGGCGGGAGCAGTGCCCAGAGCTGGAGCTTGGATTCAGGTAAGTGCATTTTTGTTTTTGTTTTTTGTGTGTAACTTGTGTGTCTGCACTACAGGGAATGGGGGGGAGATACTGGGGCCACCATTTTTGGGGGAGGAGATACTACTACTACTGGGGGCACCATTATTGGGGGCGAGATACTACTACTACTACTGGGGGCACCATTATTGCAGGGGAGATACTACTACTACTATTGGGGGCACCATTATTGGGGTGGAGATACTACTACTACTACTACTATTGGGGGCACCATTATTGGGGGGGAAGATACTACTACTGGGGGCACCATTATTGGGGGGGAGATACTACTACTACTGGGGGCACCATTATTGGGGAGGGATACTACTACTACTGGGGGCACTATTATTGGGTGGGGGAGATACTACTACTACTGGGGGCACCATTACTGGGGGGGGAGATACTACTACTGTTACTGGGGGCACCATTATTGAGGGGAGAGCTGCTACTACTGGGGGCACCATTACTGGGGGTGGGGCACTACTGGGGACTACAACTGGGTGAGCTACTACTGGTGGCACTGCATCAAGAGGGGGAACCTCTACTAGGGATTACTACTGGGGGGAAACTACTACTGGGGACACTATATAAGGGACTTTCTACTATGGGACCCACTACTGGGGGCACTAAATAGGGAGGACCACTACAGGGGGCACTGTATAAGGGCACTGGATAGGGGAATCACTACTGGGGGCCTGCATAAGGGGGAGCACTACTGGGGTCACTGCATGGGGGGACTACTGCTGAAGGCACTATATAAAGGGCACTGCATAGTGGGTACCATTACTGGGAGAACTGCATAGGGGGGACTACTACTGGGGGCACTATATAAAGGGCACTGCATAAGGAGGTACCACTACTGGGAGGACTGCTACTGGGGGCACTATATAAGGGGGACCACTATTGGGGGCACTCCATAGGGGGGACCACTACATGGGGCACTGCATAAGGGGGACCACTACTGGGGGCACTGAATAAGAGGAACTAATGAGGGGCTGCATAAGGGGGACCACTACTGGGGGCACTGAATAAGGGGAACTAATGGGGGCTGCATAAGGGGGACCACTACTGGGGGCACTGAATAAGGGGAACTAATGGGGGCTGCATAAGGGGGACCACTACTGGGGGCACTGAATAAGGGGAACTAATGGGGGCTGCATAAGGTGGACCACTACTGGGGGCACTGAATAAGGGGAACTAATGGGGGCTGCATAAGGGGGACCACTACTGGGGGTACTGTATAAGGGGCACTACTGGGGTTAAGGTGCATATGGAAAGGAATGTTCAGAGTGACGATAAAGGGGTGTGTGTCATGTTGACACTCCCCATTTTTAAGTGACCACGCCAATTTTTTTTTAGTTGATTGGTTGGAATGAAAATCTGGTAACATCTGGCAGTAAATGATGATTAGCAATTTGCACCTAAATGCCAGAAAACAGATAAAAATGGTCGTTCAGACAAGTTTGTTAAATGTTTGATCTAAATAATTTGTTCAAACAACAGTTTTTGTTCATTTTCCGGCGTTTGGGAGCTAATTGCTGATTGTCATTTGCTTTCATACCTTACTAGATTTTCATTCCAACCAATCAACTAGTTGGATGGTTGGATAGAAAATCTTTATGTGTGTACCCAGCTATAGACTGCAAAATATAGCCCTTGAAAAATATGGATCTAATTTGCACATTTAACAACAATTTTAATGTGCATATATTATTATACTAAACAACAGTATAACAAAATTGCCGACAAGTTTTATCAGTCCCAATAACTTTGGTGCTCTATAATATATGGTGTTTGTGGCGTTGATTTGAATAGGTCAATAAAAACGTGCCGTAAGCGCAATTTTGCTTTCATACCTTACCAGATTTTCATTCCAACCAATCAACTAGTTGGATGGTTGGATAGAAAATCTTTATGTGTGTACCCAGCTATAGACTGCAAAATATAGCCCTTGAAAAATATGGATCTAATTTGCACATTTAACAACAATTTTAATGTGCATATATTATTATACTAAACAACAGTATAACAAAATTGCCGACAAGTTTTATCAGTCCCAATAACTTTGGTGCTCTATAATATATGGTGTTTGTGGCGTTGATTTGAATAGGTCAATAAAAACATGCCGTAAGCACAATTTTCGGCCCCATCAATCTGTCCTTACGGCATGTGTTTATTGATCTAGTATAATCTGCTGCAGCAGCGCCATACATCATAGAGCAGCTATTGGGAATGATAAAACTTTTTGATAATTTGGGTACAAAAAAGAGAACGCACCTTTTAAAAGTTGTAAAACTGGGGACGGTCCTCCTCTGCCTCCATTAAGGCATTAAGGCACTATAAATGCCTGTGGAAGCTGTGGACGGATTGGTGGCTGGAGGAGTAGGGTTTGATGGGGTGGGAGCCATCATCCTAGTGGGCGGGCCAATTGGGTGATGCTGAGGCTCCATTATACATGTATGTGGTGTAAGTTGGCAACTTTTCCCACGGATGACTAAGTCATATATCAGCCTTTCAAATTGGAGCTTTTGCTCTGGGACCATTTGATGCATAGTGCTCCCTAGATGTCAGGCTAGGATGTCAAATTGGTCTGGAGGGTTTTCTTTTGCCTTTTGCAGAAATTGATCTGCAGGGATCTTAGTTTGCGGCTGTATCTTGCTGGCCATGTGTCACTGTCTTTTGAGGGGTGGTGGTCTAGTTTGGGTAGAGCTTTACCCCTCACTCTCCTTGATGGCACTGAGATCTTGGGTGGCATCAATGTCCAGGTCAGGGGTTGAATCTGTTAGAAAAAAAAATGAAAATTAGCATTGTTCGAATAACCCCACCTACCAACAGTGGATCCTTTTATTATAACTACGAGGGATACTTCAGCATTGTTCTCATGGCTGTGGTGAATGCACACTACAAATTTCTATTTGTACTGTAGATGTTGGCAAGAATGGACTTGCTTTGAATGGTGGGTCCTTCAAACAGACAGCTTTCTACAAGAGGCTCATCTCCAAAAGCCTGAACTTGCCATCTGTTGAGGAAATGAGGCATGGCCTAAATTTTGTGTTTATGGTTGACGAGGCCTTTGCACTCCATGAACACATTATGAAGCCATATGTGCAAAGGATACTGATGAAGGAGAAGCACATTTACAATTACAGACTGTCACGTGCATGCCGGATTGTGTAGAATGCGTTTGACATCCTCAGCAATCGCTTTTGTATTTTCCACACAGCCATAAACATGTGGACAAGATTGACTGGGTTGTCTTGGCATGCTTTGTCCTGCATAATTTTCTTAGTTGGAAAACAATCCAGCAAAGTACTACAGGCACAGCTATGGCCAGATGACCCAGAACAGCCAGAGGACTTGGATTGGTGGTCATCTGTGCAAGCAACAGGAGTTTGTGAAATGGGCACCGCACACGCAAAACAGGTCAGGGAGGAATACCTGACCTATTTTAATGGAGTGGGGGCAGTGCTATGGCGGGAAGATTGGCTCAAATAAAGTAGAGAGGACAAATGTGGATATTATTATAGATTGTTAAACTTTTGGCATGGGTATTTGCACCTTGTCTCCACTTACCAAATCCACGCTGGACATTTCTCCCAAATCTTCGGCTTCTTCTCCCAGGTCATGAGCACTAAGATGGGCGCTGAGGATCCTGGTCCAGGGTGAAGCGCAACTTGTCATAATACCATAGAGTTGGATGGGATATGTCTCCTACCCCAGCTCCTGATGACTTGGACGCTTGACTCTTCTTGCAGACCCGGTCAATGGAGTCTGCACTGTTGTGGCTCTTGCTGAAAACTGCCAATTCCTGGAGGGCTGCATTCTTTTATTGTTTGTTGGAGTAGTTTCTCACTTTGACTCTCCACAGACACTCATTCTCTCTGTAAAGTTCCGGAAACCGTGTCCAGAATTTGGAGTTTTTGTCCATAGCCATATCTATCAGAAAATATAAAAAATTATTAGTGTATACAGGAACACATTTGACGTCAAAAAACATTTGACGTTAATTAAACACAGACTACAAATCGATGTCTGGCTACCCCCAGTAAGGGGGAGGCAAGTTTTTTGGACACTTGGCGTGGCCCCCCAATCAACGGGAGCCTTAAAACATAATTTGTTTTATAATTAAAATTTATTTATGCTGTTGGTATATATTTTTAATGTTGTTGGAGTAGTTTCATTTTTATTTATATTTTTTTATAAAGTTTGAAAATGCATATTATTTAAAGTACTTTTTAATGTTTAGAGTACCTAAAAACAAAACAAGATTCATTAACACAAAGGTCATTGTGAGCTGTGACCTGTGTGTGAATTAAACTTATAAGTCAACACTACACCAGGTTCAATAGGGTGCAATATATACGTATGCACATGTCTAGGTAACATTGTTGGCATGCAGTGATTTACCAAAAGTATACCTGAGACAAGGGTGTAAATGTGTAAAAGTGAGTTTTAATAGAGATGTTGCCCATAGCAACCAATTATATTCTACTTAACATTTAACTAGCACATTCTAGGAGATAA